>CM060415.1:58396640-59596640 GCA_030545235.1 Helianthus tuberosus | reverse complement strand
TTCTACAAAAAATATAAAAGGTTATGTATTTAAAAAAAAATTGTTTTCTGTTTTAAAAAAAATAATCGTTTCTGTTATTTTAGAAAAAAAAATGTTTCTGTTTTTTTTAAATAAATTGTTTCTGTTTTTTTTTAATAAACTGTTTTCTGTTTTTTTTAATAAACCGTCTTCTTTTTTTTTAAATCTGTTTCTGTTTTTTTTTTTATAAACTGTTTTCTTTTTTTTTAATTGTTTCTGTTTTTTTTAAACTGTATTTTTTTTAAAACTGTTTCTGTATTTTTTAAACTGTATTTTTTTAAACTGTATTTTTTTAAATAAGAGTTTAAAAAAAGATTTAAACTTTATAAAAAACATACCTTTTGAATGAAATAAGCGTTGAACTTACTAATTTTCCCGTTCAAATCCGTCCATTTCGACGTCATTTGGTCCATGTTTCGTTCCTTTGCACCGGGAAGTCGGCTAAAATGATTAATGACCCGTCTCCAAAACGTATCCTTTCTTTGCTCGTTGGCATGTTATGTTTCTTGTTCTCGGAGATGTGCAAGTACGCCTTCACCAAGGCCACCTCCTCCTCGCTCGTCCAATGTTGTCGGACAGTTGGGACAATTTCTTAAACGTCATCATTTTCTTCTTATTCTTCTTCTTCCTCTTCCTCTTCTTCTTTTTCTTCTTCTTGTTGTTCTTGAACATAATCATCATCTTCATCGTCGTCAAGAATTTGTTGTGGTTCACGATACGCGTTTGCAAATTGACGGATGAGGGTGTTGTCTTCAAGTAGTGGGTCGAGTTGGTGGGGTTGGGTTTGAAAGTTTGGAAACGATTGGGGTTGAAATTGGTGAGGTTGAAACGGTGAAACGAACGGTTGGTTTTGATACGTTTGCGATTGAAATGGTGGATATTGTTGGGTTTGAAAGGGTGGATATTGTTGGGTTTGAAAGGGTGGGACTTGCTCGGGTTCGTCTTGCAACCTAAAGCGCGTCGGCTCGCCAAGATTCACTAGAACCTTGGGTCTTACGGGATTTTTCTTCGTACCCGAACCTCTTTTTTTTCGAACCCCCACCTCTCTTGCTTGAACCTTCCATGTTTGTTGTATAATTTTTTAGTTGAATTGGAGAATTTTTTAGTTGAATTGGAGAGTTTTTTAGTTGAATTGAAGAGTTTTTTGATTGAGTGGGGGAATAATCTATACTATATAATAAAAGAAACCACTTTTGGGACATTTATCATCATATTAGACCATCTCTTATAGATAATTTTAATTTTAATTTAATCTCTTCTAATTAATTATACATAACTTCTACTAAATATTATTTATTTAATATCTTATATTATAGATAATCCTGCTACTAAATATTATTAGTTTAATATCTTATGGATAATTATTAGAGTTAATTGCCAAAATCGTCCCTGAGGTTTGGGCGTGTTTGCCATTTTCGTCCAAAATGACTTTTTTGTCCAAATAGCCCCCTACATTTGTAACTTTTTGCCATTTTCATCCAAATGTCTAACTGGGTTAGAAACAATCGTTTGATAAGGTTTTTTTTTTTTTTTTTTGAAATTTCATAAGTACAGGACCTAAAATGTAATTTATTTTTAAACCTAAAACCATCACCCTCTGCTTTCTCTGTCTACAACCTTCAAAACAAACCATCAACTACCACTCACACCGTTACTCACATCCACCGTGTAATGCTCATAAATAGATATAAAACTAAGATGTATCGACCAGTACCCGTCACTATATGCCCTTCAACGAAACCTTTTATGTATCGACCTATACGTAATGAAATAAATTAAATTGAACATATTTGTTGAACTCATATTACAGTTGGGTAGATCATAAACAAAAAAAAAACTAAATGGGTTTAAAATGTCATCACACTGCAGCTAAATGAAGTGGTTACCGGTTTCAGCCTTTCACGTTTTTGGGATACACGCATACCTCAGTCAAAAAATAAACAAGGAAATTCGAAGTAACTAACAGAAACCATGAATCAAATGGAAATTCCAATAATACTAAGACTACCCAGGACATGATTATATTCGGTTTCATAAATTTGTAAAATTAGCACATGATGATATTCTGTTTACAAAATATAACGGAGAGGGATAAGAGGAAACAGAGGAAGTAAACATGAAACTAAGAACACTTGGAAGGTGATGTTCACATGTTTCTTATCAATAAGCAAAAAAGATAAATATGTTAAAAATAGGCATATGACTGTAATACTCCAGAGCATATAATTATAATTCGTCAAAACAGAAGTTAAAGATACCATAATAGGCCTATATATAATTCTACAATTTGTTTTACATGTAAATCTTTACTTTTATAAAGTTAGAGTTTAAAAAGAAATTACATTTTAGGTCCTGTATTTGTGAAATTTAAAAAAAAAACTTATCAAACGGTTGTTTCTAACCCAGTTAGGCATTTGGATGAAAATGACAAAAAAGTTACAAACGTGGGGGGATATTTGATACAAAAAAAAATCATTTTGGACGAAAATGACAAACATGTCCAAGCCTCATGGACGATTTTGGCAATTAACTCTAATTATTATTTAGTTTAATCTCCTTCTCATTTATAATATTATTTATTTGAATTAATTATATTTGAACGTTTTGTTTAGTTTGGTATCAAATAGATTTTACGAAACTTTTTTTATTTAGTACAGATATAAAATTAGATTTATTATAGATATAACTTTTTATTATTAGATATATAAAATTAGATTTATTCAATTTGTACAATACACGGAGTTTTTTAAGGATATATATTTTTTATTATTTAGTACAGAAAATTACATTTATTCAAACCGTGTAATGCGCATATTTTTAAAGATGTAATTTTTTATTATTTGGTATATAAAATTACATTTATTCAACTCGTGTTATAAATGAGGTTTTTTTAAAAGATGTATTATTTTATTATTTGGTAAACAATTATACATTTATTCAACCCATGTAATACATGTGGTTTTAAAGATATAACTTTTTTATTTTGTATATACAATTACATTTATTTAACCCGTACAATATGGTTCTTATAGATATAACTTTTTTATTATTTAATATATAAAATTATATTTATTCAACCCGTATAATAAATGGGGTTTTTAAAGATATATTGTTTTATTATTTATTATATAAAATTTATTTATTCAACCCCGTGTAATACACGGGGTTATAACCTAGTTTGGATTTTATATAAAAAACCCTCAAACAATTAAATCCCAACGGTCAAAAATTTGTGCCAAACGGTCAAAAATGAAACGGTAACATTTGTTTTCAACGCGTTATAATAGGGGTGGCGGCGGTGTGCTATTGTTGTTTCACGCGTGATGGGACGTCCATAACGAACCGCCCCCACTCCCCTTAGGGTTAATTTGTATTGATGGGGGAATAGGAGTCGTTTCGGTTCCACCGAGGGAACATCTTAGAAATTCAAATCTCACTTATTATTTAAACTTCCTAATTTATCTAAATTCAGTTGAGGTTTGTTTCTTTTTTTCTTTTTTCTCATCACATATAGGGGCTGTTTGGCTAAGCTTATTTTGGGCTACTTATAACTTATTTGCTTATTTGAAAAGCAAATAAGTCATAATGGAATGATTTATTTACCTATTTTTCTCACATAATAAGCTAACCCAAACACTTTTTAACTTTTTAAAAAGTCAATAAGTAAATAAGTCACTAAAATAAGCTTAGCCAAACAACCCCATATTGAACATTGTCATGGCCCATCTTTATTATCAGTCCAATAAGTGTATATACTTTTTTTTCACTTTTATTTAAATTCAGCCCATTAAGCCACCTAAATTTTTAGTCACACTTTGATTCATAAAAGTATAAAGCCTTTTTATTTTATTGATTAACTAGGTTATAACCCCGTGTATTACACGGGTCGAATAAATGAAATATATATACTAAATATAAATAATAAAACAATATATCTTTAAAAACCTCCTTTATTGCACGGGTTGAATAAATATAATTTTATATTTTAAATAATAAAAGTTATATTTATAAGAACCATATTGTACGGGTTGAATAAATATAATTTTATATACCAAATAAAAAAGTTATATCTTTAAAACCACGTGTATTACACGTTTGAATAAATGTAATATTGTTTACCAAATAATAAAATAATACATCTTCAAAAAACCTCATTTATTACACGGGTTGAATAAATGTAATTTTATATACCAAATAATAAAAAAGTTACATCTTTAAAAATATGTGTATTACACGGGTTGAATAAATGTAATTTTCTATACTAAATAATAAAAATATATATCCTTAAAAAAACCCGTGTATTGTACGAATCGAATAAATCTAATTTTATATATCAAATGATAAAAAGTAATATCTTAAAAATCTTATGTATTACACTGGTCGAATAAATGTAATTTTGTATAGTAAATAATAAAAAAAGTATATCTTTAAAAAACACGTGTATTACACGGGTTTAATAAATCTAATTTTATATACCAATAATAATTTTAGGGGCCAAAGGGGTTACAAAAAAAGACGTTGGAGTCCAAAAGGGTTAGGAAAAAAAACGTCGAGTGCTCAGATGTTAAAACAAAATCCTTTTTGGGCTAAAAGGGTAAAAGTGATATAACCAAAGGGGCCAAAATCATAATTTACTCAAATATCAAATTAGATAACTAAGTTTGAATTTGAAGTTAATAGATAAATATAAAAGTAATAACTAAACTAAATAATATTTAGTAGGAGGATTATCTATAATTAATTAGAAAAGTTTTTTTCTAAAATAATAATTATCCAAAAGAAATGGCCTAATATGATGATAAGTGTCCTCAAAATGGTTTCTTTTATAGATAAGGCTATAAAGGTTTGCTGACTTATACGATCGGTAATAACTATATAAGAAAATAATTAAACAGAAGTTATATAATTGATTTATAGAAGCTAAAAGTATGTCACGAGATCATCTCTCGGTAATAACTATATAAGAAAATAATTAAACAGAAGTTATATAATTGATTTATAGAAGCTAAAAGTATGTCACGAGATCATCTCATAAGTTTTAATGGGAAAAGATCAAATAAGAAGTTTATTTAGGCTAGGAAGTCTAGGAAGCAATAGGATTAGGACATGTGGCAACATTTAAAATAAAGAAAAAGGGTATTTTAGTCAATCCAACTCTTTCTTCTTCCTTTTCAAAACCCAGTAACTTCAAAACCCACCATTTTCAAAACCCACCATCTTCAACCATTTCTTCACTTTCTATCTCAATAATCACTACATTATAGTGCGATTTTCATCACCAATCAATGATTCAAACACCCGATCAACGTGTTCTTCAGCTTTTTTGAAGAAAACCCAGTTTAATTTCATACGAAATCTCGTTTTTTCCGGTGATTTTGAAGATAATCACTCGATCCGTTCGATTCGAGCGCTGATAAGTGTTTCAATCATTCAAAAATCGTCAATTGTTGAATAAATCACTTCGATCCATGTAAGAAATTCTTTAATTTCATGTTTACGATATGGGTTTTTGATTTAGTCATTGCGTTTTACGATCTTGGCGGGAGTCCGGGGGCAGCGCCCCTGGTAGCGGGGTCCAAGGGGCGGCAGCCCCTGGCGGGGTCCAAGGGGCAGGGCCCCTGGCTGGGGTTGACAGCACAGACAATTCACAGCACAGACAGAACTATTGTCATGGTTCAATGCGTTTTAGAAAGAACACTTTCTTTGGTGTTTTCTGGCCATTGCGTTTTAGAAAAACACATTCTTGAAGTGTTTTTGGTGCATTGCGTTTTAGGTAAAACACTTTTTAGGTGTTTTCAGTCCATTGCGTTTTCGAAGGAACACTTTCTTCTGTGTTTTTAGTTCATTGCGTTTTAGAAAAAAAATTTCCTATTGTATCTCCACCCAAGTTTTGATATCAAAAAGATAGTCGGTGTATGATTGGAAGTTTATTTGGGTAGAAGTAATCTTAATCTTCTATTTATTGATCAATGGCTAAAATTAAATGAGTGAGATTGAAAAAAAGTGAGGTGCGTGGATTTGTCTAGAGGCATTCTAGTCAATCCAAGGTAATAGTTTATCTCTCCTCCAATTCCCCCAATTTTTTAAACGTTAATAACTCTTTCATACGACACGATTTTTTTATAAAAAAATGCACCAAAAAACGAGTGTTTTTTATCTTTAAAACGAGTATACTATTTCTATATTTTCTATTTTTTTTTTTGAAAACCCAATTGCGTAAAATGCAATGGACAAAAACCATAAAAATGACTTTTTTTTCTAAAACGTAATTGACCAAAAACACAAACAACTATCTTGTTTCTAAAACGCAATGCACAACAAACACAAAAGAAATGTGTTATTTCTAAAACGTAATGGCTGAAAAACACAAAAAAATTAATTTTTTTTCCTAAAACGCAATGAACTAAAAACACAGAAGAAAGTGTTCCTTCGAAAACGCAATGGACTAAAAACACATAAAAATGTGTTTTACCTAAAACGCAATGAACTAAAAACATTTCAAAATGTGTTTTTCTAAAACGCAATGGACCAAAAAACACATAAAAATGTGTTTTTTCCTAAAACGCAATAGACAAAATATACAAAAGAAAGTGTTTTTTTTTAACTGAATGGACTAAAAACCCATAAAAATGTGTTTTACCTAAAACGAAATGGACTAAAAACACTTCAAAATATGTTTTTCTAAAACGCATTGGACCAAAAAACAAAGAAAAATGTGTTTTCCTAAAACGCAATAGACGAAAACACAAAAGAAAGTGTTTTTTTTTTCTAAAACGCAACAAAACACAAAAGAAAGTGTTTTTTTTTTCTAAAACGCAGACCAAAATGGTTAGTTATAGAGATCATGGGGGCAAATATGTTAAAAATTCTTATTTTGGCTAATATAGTAAAAGTGATATAAGACAGGTGCCAAAAACGTAATTTACTCTTTTCCTTTTTAATAATATAAGGTTTGTATGGGATTAACATGACTACATGTGTAATGAGTGAAAATCGTTGGTAAAATTCAAATGAAGGCATCAATGTGTTGAACATTGAAGTAGCTGATTGTACGGCTGCACAACATCCAACTTGAATTGCCCGGTTTCAAGTGACGTGTACGATTCAGATCATCATGTGTTCGTCGGGTGAATTTGATCGGATTCCTGTTGATATATTTGTGCAAATATTGGAGCTAAAGAGGCGGTTAAAGCTCACATTTGTTTGTAAGTCACGGAGGCTAATTGTTTCTGGTAATTTGTTTTGGATTTATTTCCTTCAGAACCAGCTCGATCCCTGGGACTCTAAATTCTTCGCTGAAACCACCTTACGCTCCGGTTATCCGCTTCGGTTAGTTAGTTTCTGTTATTATATGTTTTTTTATAAATTTTTCATATATTGTTTGTATAGTTAATAATAATAATTCACCTTGATTGTTGTTAATTTGTATGTGTTGAGTTTTGATATATATTTATTCCATCTAGACTAAGTGCACTTTACATCAATATCGCAGGTAAGCGAGCAACAAGTTGCGCTGCTACCCCTTTTTCTCTTGGGTCAGAAAAAGGTTGTGTTACTGTGTAGAGTTTAAGCGGAATTTTTGTACAATAAGGCAAAATCAACAGGAGTGTATGCAATTATATGTTGTTTCTAGTTTGATGTTTGGCAAGAACAAAGTTTGTGTTCTTCATGAACAGAATTAAGTCAAAATGTGAGGGCTCTGTACGAGGACTAGTTTAGTTGTAGGTACAAACATGCCTATGTTTACCTTAACTTTTATATTAGTTGTCTTGATTTCTTGAGAGTTAATAAGCGGAGGAAATGTAATTTAAGTTGAATATGGGAACTATTTGTTTTGTTGTTTGTGCTGATTGGTTTTTCTGTTTTGTTTATATGCGCATTTTATGTTGTGTAATTGTATCTCCTATCATGTATTGTAGAGGCTCCAATGTACTCTAGGCTTCGCCGTCTTTTGCAACAATATATAGCAGGTGTTCTTCACTGTCAGATACATTTTTACACAAATTCAGTACTTACTTGCCACATGGAGGTATGCTAATTTTTGTGTAATATATAGTAAGTACTGAATTTGTGTAATGTACGTTCTTAGCATACCTCCAGGTCTGCATCTACGTTTTGTTCTCTCTTTGATTTCATGACAAGAACGTACATTACAAAAATACCCTAAATGTTACTGTTGCATGATGTGCAGGCAACTTTAGCTTTGTTTGCAGCAAGAAAAACTTCAGGGATTCTTGTCAGTATCGGTTTTAATCAAACATGTATTGTACCAAGTATGCTATCTCTTGCTCTTTTAATCGTTCTACTAATATCAGAACTTATAAACAAAATCTTGTGCAAGTGTGAATTCAGTTTGAACCCTTTTGTTTCATATATTCTGATTTTATGTCCCCAGTTTTACAAGGTAAGATACTGTACAACGTGGGTATAAAAGTTCTGCCAATTGGAGCTTGAAAGCTTAATGGATACCTCCGAGAGCAAATGCAACAGCAAAATCAACGTTTTTCTTCGTTATACACAGTGAGAACATTGAAAGAGGTATCTATCTTTTCACCAATTGTTGAAGTGAACTTGAACTTAATAGTGTGATTTTCACCGTCTTATTTCGCAAGATTTGACCAAAATTTCGCTCTTTATCATTAGATATGAACCAAATTTACCGAGTTTTAAAAAATACTTGTAGTGCTACTTACAACTGCTTTAATTTTTTATAGGAAAACAAATTCCACTAAAAAGGAAACAAAAATGGTCTTGGTATTTCTTCATATAGCCTAATGTTATCCGGTTGGATGAACTTGCAGAACCTTTGTTATGTGGCTATTTTTTCATATGAAGTTCCTGTTGTGGGTTGGTTTACTCTTAAGCAAGAACGTTTTCTAACAGGAGAGATTTTGTTCCAACCACTTATTGCAGGATTGTATGTACATGTTTCCTCAATCCTTTCGTCGTCTATATCAATTACAGCTGGCAATTTCGACCCCTCTACAAATAAAGTGGTTGGTTTGGGTTGTGTTTTTTTATCTCATACGGCTTACACAAAATATCGCTCAAAAGTCTGTTTCCGCACACAACTCATATATTCAAAAAAAATTAAATTAATTTTTGTAATAATAATCATTGGAGTTCAAAGGGTTTGCATCAAGCAGTGGCACTTTGCATTGAACAATGCCATGCTACGGGATAATCCCCTTATGATTCTTGGTTCAAACCGTTGTTTTGGCTGGCGGCACTGCGTCTTTATAAATCAATATTTTTTTATGTAAATACATGTGATTCATAAAGTGACGGGGTGGTATCTCGATTTTTTCAACTTTGTATTTCTTGCGCGCAGAAAGATTAGATAAGGAACTCCGTCTTCTTCTTCTTCCTGCATATCGAGTGGGATACGCGTTATTCGTATGGTGCAGATTCTGCATGGTATGTGGCCAGGCTTCTCAGCAATGTAAGTTATATCCACATCATCATTTTTATTATATTTCACACACTTTATGTTGATGACATGGACACGTTTCTTCTTCCTTCATTTGGCTCAAGAACCACTCGAGAGAGGTAATGTCGTAATGTTCCTTCATTTGGTGTTCAAATCCGGTAAGACCAATGAGATTGACACAAATTAAGGGTGGGGGTCGCCAAAGGCCACCTTCACACCGTGTAGCCTAATGGTTTAACTTGTAAATTATTTTTCGTGCTAGTTTATCTTTTATTTTGTTATCTTATTCAAACATATAATAATAAGAGTAAACTGCAATTTTACCCCCTGAGGTTTGGGGTGATTGGCATGTCTACCCCCCCCCCCCCCCCCCAAGGAAATAAATGCAATTTTACCCCCCACTGTTAGATCTTATGTCGCATGTTTACCCCCCGGCGTTAGTTTGGCTAACTGATCTGTTAGATTTAATATGAAATGACTATTTTACCCTTTTCTTTTACCCCCCAACATTCATGTTATGTTGCATAATTACCCCCCCCCCCCCCCAGGTAAATTACTAAAATGTCCTTTCTTATTCCCCCCCTATACTTTCTGTTAAGAAGCAATTTTACCCCCTCGGACATCCAAATCCCTTCCCGCCACCACCCAGATTCAATTCAGCATATTGAATAACTTAATAATCGAAACCAATTGATTCAACTGTATACACATTTTAGCATCTGAAGGGGTATGGTCCCAAAAAAGGCCGCGCAACCCCCTGTAAGGTCGCGCGGGACCATACTCCTTAATCAACAATTTCCTTGATCGCCAACCTCGCGCGGGCTACAACATACCTGTGTGATGCGGCGCGAGGCCCACAAAAGAGTAAACTCCAGCTAGCAACACTTAGCATTCTAAAAGGGACATCTGAAAGCCCATGCCGCGCATGTGATAATAACGTGCTCAGCAAGAACAGTGCGTGACTAAGGCGCGAGGCTGTCCCAAAATAGTACACAAGGTACAAGTGGCAGAAAAAAGAGCCAATAAGCGCCCTTCTGACCCTGCTCAATCGTGCTCCACGATCATCTGACATGCAGGAGACAAAAAGTACTCAAGGACGCCTACCTGGCACCAATCATAAGGCAGAGACAACTGCCCCACGATCTCCACTTGCCTGCTGATGGCAGGACGGCGGCCAGGCCGACAACCATGACACGTGGCTCCAATCATTGTGCGCCAGCACCAAAGAACTCCCAGAAGCCACTAACGGTCGAGACAAGTGAGACAAAGAGCATATCGCCCAAGTTGTCGACTTCCGGCCCAAGGCCCATCAGCCCATATCCTCTTACACCTCTCCGGCTATAAATAGAGACCTCACTCCACAGGTTAAACATTCCATATTCCCTCTACTCTCTCACTTAATACTTAATTATCTCCAAAACCCAGTCGCTTATTCTCACGCCGGAGCCCGGTTAAGAGGGAAACCCCCACATTCCCCTCTTAACGAGTAACGGTGTTTTGTTTTGCAGTTAAACACGGTCATTAAGGAGCTCAGGAATCCAAGAGAAGATTAACCACTATGCAAGGAACATAAACCAAACTGATTATCCCCTAATTAGTTCCGTGTTTCTTCATTGGCGCCCACCGATTTTTTCTACAAACCACTCTCATCTTCGTTCCTGAGTTTTTCATTGTTTTTCTTCCTTCGATCCATGGCTGGTCAAGGAATCGTACCTGAGTTCGTTGGTTTCGGTGAAAACCCAAATGCAGCGTTGGGGGAAGGTAATCAAAATGGCCAACCCCAACACTTTGAAGAAGTTGGTGAAGTCGAAGTAGCCAACACCGGGGGTCCGCGCGGGAGCTTCACCCGCATCACTCAAAACACCCCAGGAAACAACGGTGCTGGTCCTTCAAACCCAGCTCCACCTCAGAACATATCGGCGCTATTAGGGCTACCAGAAGGCGAAACCCCAGCCTCATGGTACGCCAAGCAACTGGCCACTATTAACGAAGCGTATCAGTCTTTGAGCGCTCAGCAAGCAGTTTTAACGGCAGAACCGTCCTTGGTCACACCAACCGGCCCCAGCCACGGGTCGCGCCAGATGCCGGTCCCGCAATACATTCCAAGAAGAATTAACAGACCTCCCCCCACCCGAAGGTTAAGCGTGCAGGACACGCGAGATACACGGGGGGAGACAGAAAGCTACTATGACGAACCGTCAAACTTCCAAAGAGGCCCAGTTCATAGCCGGCTCACGCCGCGCAACATGAACGATGAGTGGGAAGAAACCGACCCGAATGATCCAACCTGGGAGAACGATGACGAATCCTCGGTCTTTAATCGTTTACAAAGAAATCACGAGTATTACAAACCAAGGCAACACGTTGGTTATACCGAGGAGGCGGAGCGTGACTTTCGCCTCGCCTACCGACCAGAAGAAGCTATAGAGCATTCGAAGTTCATCCCAAAGATAGCACTAGCGCCGCTCAAGAGAGAAAAGCTGCCTCCGACCGTCGGAAAGTTCAACGGATTGACTGATCCAGACGATCACGTCAGAGTGTTTACTAGCGTGGGCTGCATGGGAGGTTGGAACATGCCCATGTGGTGTCATTTGTTTATCCAAACATTAACGGGGGCTGCTCGCGCCTGGTTCGACAGCCTCCCTCCGGGAAAAATAAAATCATGGGTAGATTTCAGGACTCAGTTTCTGAGTCACTTCAGTCAGCAAAGGCGATACCAGCGCGACACAGCTGAAGTTGAAGATATCTGGCGAAGAGATAATGAGGGTTTGGAAGATTTCATTACGCGCTTTAACAAAGAATGTTTGGAGATCGGTGGCATGAGTGAACAACTCATGCGCTGCCATTTCAAGAAAGCAATCCGTTGTGATAGCCTGATTAGAACCATCACTGGGAAAGATGGAATGCCAAAGGAGTGGGACAAACTCATGGAAGCCGCGAAGATAGTCGCGCAAACGGAAGAGTCTCTCGCACAAAACAACAACTATCGTTCTGAAGATAGATTTTCCAAAGGGGGTCACTCGCGAGATGACAACAGGCGCAACAAAGGCAAAAACCCTGGGTGGAAGGCCAACCACTCCAGCGGTTATAGCGATCGACCCCGTTACGAAGAACGATCCCGCTATAAGGAAGACGCGCGTGACACCATTGACCGCATTGGTTATAGAAAGGCAGTCCGAGACGATAATCGTGAAAAGCATTGGACTCCGCTCATAAAAACACCAAAAGAGGTGCTAATGACGGAGAACCATGACTTCAAGGCTCCCAGGCCTATGACGAACAAAAAGGGACAAGACCCCAATATGTATTGTGATTTCCACAAGGATACAGGCCACTTAACAGATGATTGCTACAGCTTGCGACAAGAGATCGAGAGAGCACTAAAGAGTGGAAAGCTGAGCCACTTAGTGAAGAATGTACGCAAAGAAACGCGACAGCTCCATCGCCACGATGAAGGAAATCACAAGAAGGTTCGACGCCTGGAAACACACATGGTCAATGGACCAAGGTATAGCGCAAGAGAAAAAGGCAAGAGACCATATGAGCCTTCATGGCAAGAACATCAAGTTATTTTCCCGGTGGTGCGCGGGGGTCCCCGAGCCACACGACCCATCGTCATCACCGGTATCATCGGCCATTATGAAACTGAATACGTCTTCATTGACCCGGGGAGTACAGCAGACATCATCTATGAACAATGCTTTAACCAGTTCGACGAGGAAGACAAAGCGAGACTCGAACCAGTTGACTACCCACTGTCTGGGTTCTGTAATGAAATGGTCTTCCCGTTAGGCCAAATTAGCTTCCCCGTCACACTCTCTGACGGGAAGCATTCGAGGACAACAAACTTCAACTTCATGGTGATGCCTGTTAAGTCAAGACATGACGTGCTGATCGGGAGAGAGACGCAAGGTGAGCTGAATATGATTACTTCCACCCCCCACTCAGCGATTGGTTTCCCAACCAAGACGGGGGTGGCAATCGTTTATGCAAAGAAAGAAGTAATGTCAACTGAAGAGATGCGCCCAACAAAAGCGGCGAAGGTTTCAGCAACCGAGCCCGAAAAATGGGTTTTAAATCGCAAATATCCGGAGCAAACGGTGACGATAGGTCACGCTATCTCACCAAATATTAGAACTCTCCTTAAGCAGCTCCTATTCAAGAACATGGATATTTTCGCCTGGACCCCGGCCGACATGACCGGAGTCCCGCGCGACATCACAGAGCACTGTTTAAACACCTACCCTTCGGTTGAGCCGAAGGTCCAAAGAAGGCGCAGCCTAGGGGCAGACAAGACAAAAGCAATGAATGAGCAAGTTTGCGAGTTACTTAAAGCCGGCATCCTGCGAGAAGTACGTTATCAGAGTTGGGTTGCGAACCCCGTAATGGTAGAGAAGTCTAGTGGCGGATGGCGAATGTGCGTCGACTATACCGATCTCAACAAGGCATGCCCTAAGGATTGCTATTCCTTGCCTGAGATCGACAAAAAGATAGACTCTCTCGCGCCATACAGATGGAAGTGCTTCTTGGATTGCTACAAGGGGTACCATCAAGTTCAAATGAAGCTCGAGGATGAAAACAAGACAGCTTTCCGCACGGATCTGGGGATTTTTTGCTATACGAAGATGCCATTCGGTCTGAAGAATGCTGGCGCTACATACCAGCGATTGATGGACAAGACCTTCGCGGGTGACATCGGAAAGCATATTGAAGTTTACATCGATGATCTAGTGGTTAAAAGTCCCGAAGAAGACCAAATGTTGAAGGACATCGAGAAAACGTTCAATTCATTGC
Source organism: Helianthus tuberosus (assembly GCA_030545235.1). NCBI lineage: Eukaryota > Viridiplantae > Streptophyta > Magnoliopsida > Asterales > Asteraceae > Helianthus > Helianthus tuberosus. Next base: position 59,582,398 of record CM060415.1, on the reverse strand, counting down.
GCAGCGTAAACATGAAGTTGAATCCAGCCAAGTGTTCTTTTGGCATGGAAGAAAGGAAGTTTCTAGGCTTCATAGTCACCAACGGCGGCTTTAAAGTGAACCCGGAGAAGGTCCAGGCAATAGAACGGATGCCATCGCCGCGAACAATCAAAGAAATGCAGCGGTTGGCCGGCCGCCTCGCCGCGCTTAACCGCTTTTTGTCAAATCATGCCGCGAAGTCGTACCCTTTTATCAGCAAACTGCGCAATTGTGTGAAGAAGCAAGAGTTCAGATGGACCCCTGAAGCAGAAACGGCTTTTCAGCAAATGAAAGAATGTTTGATCGAGCTTCCTACCCTGACTGCACCTTTTGAAAAAGAACCACTTGTACTGTACTTATCTTCTTCAGATAAGGCAGTAGGATCGGTATTACTGGTGGAAAGAAATGGAGTTCAAACTCCAATTTATTACGTCAGCAGGGTGCTCACTGACCCAGAAACAAGATATTCCACGATGGAAAAATTGGTTCTTGCGCTACTACATGCTTCCCGAAGGCTGCGCAGATATTTTACAGGGCATGTGATTACCGTACTTACCAATTTCCATATCGGCACGATACTTCAGAAACCAGAAACATCTGGAAGGCTCGCCAAATGGGCAATTGAGTTGGGAGGTCACAACATTCTGTACCGGCCGCGCCCAGCTATCAAGGGTCAAGTTCTAGCGGACTTCATCACAGAAGTCCCAGCTGATAAAATCAAGGATTGTGAACTTGTTGAAACTCCAGTGAAAGAGACGACAAACGAGACTTGGATGCTTTATACTGATGGGGCTTCAAACGAAGATGGCGCGGGAGCTGGATTGCGCCTTGTAAGCCCCGAAAACCACGAATTCACTTACGCTATCAAGTTAGATTTTAAAAACACCAACAACGAGGCGAAATACGAGGCATTTTTGGCAGGCTTGCGCCTCGCCATCAAAATGGGAGCTAAAAACCTGCATGCACATGTTGATTCACTCTTGATAGCCAGCCAAGTCAACGGTATATACGATGCAAGGGGTGAGGTTATGGCTCTATATCTAGAGCAGGCAAAAGAGTTGCTCCAACAGTTCAAGTCTCACAAGGTCATCCACATCAATCGCTCCGAAAACAAACCAGCCGACGCTTTGAGCAAGCTTGCTTCAACATCCTTCCAACATCTTGCCAAAGATGTAAGGATTGAGGTACTCAAGAACCCTTCAGTCTTGTTACGTCAAGTCAATGTGATCAAGTTAGGGCAGCCATCCTGGATGACCCCTATCATTCAGTACTTGAAAGAAGGAATACTCCCAGAGAATAAAGCAGAGGCAAGGAAGATTCAGAACAAAGCTCTGCAGTACGAAATGAATGGTGGTATCTTATACCGCAAGTCCTTCTTGGGGCCACTACTGCGCTGCGTGGACCCCCAAGATGCGAATTATCTGATAAGGGAGATTCACGAAGGAATCTGCGGCATCCATGCGGGACCACGCATGGTTGTTGCAAAGATCATGAATGCCGGATATTACTGGCCAGGGATGCATGTTGATGCCCTGAAGGAGCTGCGCAAGTGCGACTCCTGTCAGCGGCACTCTCCGAAAACCCTGCGCCCCAAGAACGACCTGATCCCCGTATCCACTGCCTGGCCTTTCCAGCAGTGGGGAATCGACAAGGTGGGACCTTTCCCAGAGGCTCCAGGCGCCGTCAAGTTTATAATAGTAGCCGTCGATTACTTCACAAAGTGGGTGGAGGCCAAAGCCCTTGCTTCAACTACAGCCATGATGGTGCGCAAGTTCATTTGGGAGCACATCATCTGTAGGTTTGGCCTCCCACTCAAGATTGTAACAGACAACGGCACCAACTTTGCGTCCGAGGACCTCCAGAAATGGTTGAAGGAAATGAAGATAGAACACACTTTCTCCTCCGTGGCGCATCCTCAGGCCAACGGACAGGTCGAAAGTGTAAACAAATGTATCGTCGAGGGGATAAAGGCCCGATTGGGCACGAAGCGAAGAGGCTGGGTGGATGAGCTCCCAAGTATCTTGTGGGCCCACCGGACCATGCCAAAGACAAGCACCGGCGAGACCCCTTTTAGCCTAGTCTATGGCTCAGAAGCGGTTATCCCGGCAGAAGTTGGCCTGCCCTCTCCGCGCTTGACAGCAGTCAGCGCAATCAACAACGAGGCAGAGCGTCGTCTTGACTTGGATTTGCTAGAAGAAAGGCGCGAAATTGCGCGAATCAAAGAAGCCAAGTACAAAACGCAACTAGAAAGGTACTATAATGCGCGAGTCCGCATATGTACCTTCACTCCAGGGGAATATGTTTTTCGAGACAACGAAGCCTCAAACGCGGAACGCCCAGGAAAACTAGCACCCAAATGGGAAGGCCCATACTTGGTTCATGAAGTGCTAGGAAAAGGGGCTTACAAATTACGCACCATGGACGGACACATCATTCCGCGCACGTGGAATGCGCAACAACTGCGCAAGTGCTATATATAACTACTATCGGCCTTGCGCCATTACCCGCCCATGTTGGCCACGCGCCTTTGTAATTACTCATGTTGGCTAAGCGCCTATTTTGCTACTTACGCAATGTATCTTGGCCTAAGCGCCTACTTAATCAATGAAAGCATACGACATGCTCTTTTATCACGACTGACTTCTTTCGTTACAAATGCATGTTAAACTTCTGATTAGCAAGAAAACACTCCAGCCATGCCTCCAAGGTCCTCCGCGAACGTAGCGCGAGACCGGGCAGTTACTCACACAAGAGCCATGCTTACATTTATTCTCGCTAATTTAACCTAAGTTTCAAACAACAATGCAATAATTGTAACGAAACGGAATAAATTCATGTTCAAACAAAATCGCATCAATGGCATAAAGGCAAACGTCATCCATTAAAAGGCGCGACTGCGCAAGAAGTTACATCAGAAACTTACAGAAATTCACAAGGCACAAAGCCATACAAAGCCTATCTATTCGAAACAATCTCAAACATCATCACCATCATGCTTGTCGCCACCATCGCCTTCATCATCACCATCATTCCCAGCTGCCTCCTCATCTGATAACTCAACCGTTATAGGTGGATCAAGAATGCCCTTAAGGCGCTGGCACCAGTCATCATGTTCCAAAGCCTTGGCAACCAAATCCATCACAGGCAGTGACAAGTGGTCATAAGCATGTTCAGCGCGTGTCAGCGCGGCACTAGCCTGGTCAGTAACCGAACAATGACTGACGTCAAACTCCTGTCCAAGTGCTTCTTCAACGTGTTGTGCACACTCTAGGTACCCTCCTCGGTGACCAACAGCGCGCGCAGCATCGGTCAAAGCAGCGACAGCACGGTCCAGCTCTCCAGCATTGAGAATGGAGTTGGCAACCTACAGCAGAGTTCGCGCATTAAAAACAACTTCTAACAATATACCCTTTGGAAGGGAAAAAGGATAACATACCAGCACTACTCCACGGCCGCGCATCCATTCGGCCTCAGAAACGAGAGTGTCAACAATGCCCTGAGCTTCAGCATAATTAGTTTGCGCTACATTGAGGGCAGAAGTGCTAACATCACGCGCTTCCTCAGCTCGTTGCTTAGCCTCCTCAGCAGTTGCGGCCTTAACCTTCTCAGCCTCCAGATCAATCTCCAAGGACTCGCATTTATCAACCTGATCATTCAGGCGGCGTTTCAATTCCGCAATCTCGACATCCTTGGCATGCAGGTCCCTATCTTTGCTTGACAACTGAGCCTTCACCTCAGCCAACTCAACCTAAAAGGAATAAAGGGACTTAGGCTATTTTATAAAGCAAAGTACAGAGAAAACGTATAAGTTGCACAAACCTCAGCCTGCTCCTTAGCAACCTGGGCAGCTTGCGCATCCTCGACCTTGCCGGTCAATTCAACAACCTTGGCTTCAAGGTTGACTATCTTGTTACGATCCGCAGCCGCGCGCTCGTTATCTTTCGCACATATGCGCTTGAATTCGGTTTTCTCCTTAACCAGTTCCTGTTCGGCAGTATGAAGTTTATTTTTCAGGGCCTCGCGCCCCCACTCTTCAGACTTTCGGTCAGCCTCGAACTTCGCCTTCTGCTCATCAAACGCAGCTCTAGACTTCTCCAAGTCAGCAGCACGCCTCAGTATGCGGTCGCGATACTTCTCCCAATCATCCTTCTCCCTAACCATGGTTCGCCATTCCCGAACAATTTCTTGGTTAGCGGCGCGGGTGTTGGCTTCACCAACAACATAGGCATGATAGAGCCCACTGTGAGTCCGCGTCCGTTGACGATCCATCTCCCCCGGAGGAATCGAATTCACCAACCAGTCATGGCAAGGCGCGAACTCGAGGAAAGTATCCTTCTGCTTCAAACCCCAAGGCGGATTGTGCGGAGCGTCACCGCGACTCTCTTCAGTATAAGACTTGTAATAGATATCCCCCACTGTATCCCGATGGCCTATCGGAGAGCGCGGCGGCACATCAGCTCTCACACCACCCCGACCAACAGATGAACCTGAACCCGCGCCTCTGGTAATAGAAATACCAGCAGGCCTTTCAGCAGCAGATTTCTCCTTCTCCTTCTCCAGGGTTCTCTCCTTTCCCTTCTCCTTCTCAGCATCAGCAAGAGCCTTTTCAGCAGCTCTTCTATCCTGCTCAGCCTTTTTCTTCTCGTCATCGGCTTTCTTCCTTTCCTGTTCTGCCTTCTTCCTCTTTTCTTCAGCAGCTTTGTTCTTGCGCGCCTCTTCAGCCTGGCGCTGGTCTTCCTCAGCTTTCTTCTTCGCCTCAGCTTCCTTCCTCCTGTCTTCATCTACTTTCTTCCTACGCTCCTCATCAGCCTTCTTCTTCTCTTCGGCAGCCTTTGCTTTATCGACCTCAGCAACATGTTTGCCCTTGTCATGCCCAGCCGCAGCAGTCTCGGAAGATTTGATGATAATTTTAGGCCTTTTTGGATCTGGCTCCGTAAAAACAACACCCTTCTCAGGGGTCTTCTTCTTGCCCTCTGCATAACTCAAAGGGTCAAGACAAGGAAAGCCACAGGAAAAAGAACTAAAAACAAACTTTACCAGGAGAGAACTGATAGAGTGAGCGCAAATTGCTCTGTTTACCAAGCACCAGAGCTCCTCCAGCCTTCGACGCCACAATCACACCAGCAGTCGCCCCGCTCCTGGTCCTTTTTCTGCTGATCAACTTTCCAGCAGCTTCTTCTTCCTCCTCTTCTTCCTCTTCCGCATGCTCAGCATCCGGGTTGCGAGAACCCGCGCCACCTCCGTCTTTACCTTCACCTACGCGCGACAAACCCTCTAATGAGTCACTAATTATCACATAATCTTTTAAGTCACTTTGACGAAGACGAAGACTACCTTTACCAGCAGCTGCGCGGCTACTCCCGCCCTTCTTGCTTGTCACTTCGGGCTCACCCGTCTTCTTCTTCTTTGGGGGTTTCTTCTTCTTCTCTTCAGGGTCGATACCCAGGTCGCGCAACACACCTGCAAAGATGGTAGACCAGGAACTTAACTCCCCGGTTGAAGACCCCACAGACTCTTCGCTGGAAAGATAGACAACCTCTTTCCCAGCAGAAGTGATAGAGCGCAAGGGACGAGGGTTAGGTATATGCGCACCTTCAGTGGCGGTAGGCGGCGTGGCAAACGCATCAGCAACAGGGTACATAAAGTTAACCCTTATCTGGTGATACCAGTATTCTTCTCCGTCTCGAAGCGGGCGCACACTCATGGAACCACCAAAAGTGGCAAAGGCAGCTTGATATAAACACGCCTCTACACGACAACTCACATAAATAAAAATCAAGCAACGAAAAAAGATCAGTGACGATAAGGAAATTACTAACCTCTATCATCGATCATCAAGATAGGAACTTCCTGGCTATCAGGAGGCCATTGGTCACTCATCCGCGCCGCCACCAAGACATTCTCCCCGAACACCCGGTTAGGGGTGGGGGTAAGCTCCCGATACCAAGCCTCGGTCTTGGGGATTGGCAAGTCTTCTTTAACAATCGCTTCATTCCAATCGCGGAACGTCATCGCAATGGGAATAACCTCCTCTCGAATATAAAAGAATTTCGGTTTCCAGTCATGAAAGCTCTTGGGAGGATTTAGCAATACCTTCTTGGCGGCGCCACGACTGGCAAAAGAGTAGAAGCCCATATTTCTCTGAAGTTGATAAAGGGCTCGAAACTTCTCGACAGTGGGCTCGATGCCATGAGCCCAGCACAAGAACTCAAAATGTCGAACCCGGACCATTCCGGGTGGGCTCATCTGAGAGATATGAAACCCATAATATCGAAGGATATGTGCCATAAAGTTGGTCGCCGGCAACCGGAAATTACCTTGATGGAAGAAGTCTTCGAACAAGGTAATGTACCCCGGCGGTGCATCAGCGGCCGTCTGGTTCTGGCCGGGGTACCGAGCATCCCACTCCGGTGGGAACCGGAAACTTCGGGAAAGCTGTTCAAACAGCCCTAGATCCCACCGGAGAACAGGTACAGGACCTTCTTCTCCGGGATTATCTTCATGTTCTTCAGCCATCGATAATCAGCAAAGGGATCTCGAATATACTGGAAACCACCTCGACAATCTGCAACCGGGTTCTTCAAACTTGAAGATTCAAAGAAGCTTTGAGAGAAAGAAGAAGAATAGTAGGAGAAAAAGTGGGGAGCCTCAAATCTCTCCGGATATATATACCCATCGCATTTAATGCGATGGGTAACCGTGCCGAAGTCGCCGTAAGCAAGGCCAACCAGAAAGCGCCACGTAGGGCGCGTTTTCCGGAGTGACGGTTGCCACGCGCGCGTGGGCCTCACTCTCCTGACGAAAATTTGAACCGTCAGCGACAAGTTGATGACAACCGTCAGGGGTCAACTCAAACGTCACCAACCGCGACTTTTTCACCAACCTGTCAGAAAATTCAAACTTCGAGGTTTCTCCCGCCCAAAATCATTAGAAACTTCATGTAAAAGCCAACAACAAGCCTGGTAGCCGCGCCGTAGTAATTAACAACTTACACGCGCGACGTCTACCAAAGCCAAAAGTATCATTCTACGTTATTTTCTTAAGTCCAGAGCTCCAACCACTTGCCTTGCGCATGGTGCAGCACTGGACTGGGGGGACTTGAAGGGGTATGGTCCCAAAAAAGGCCGCGCAACCCCCTGTAAGGTCGCGCGGGACCATACTCCTTAATCAACAATTTCCTTGATCGCCAACCTCGCGCGGGCTACAACATACCTGTGTGATGCGGCGCGAGGCCCACAAAAGAGTAAACTCCAGCTAGCAACACTTAGCATTCTAAAAGGGACATCTGAAAGCCCATGCCGCGCACGTGATAATAACGTGCTCAGCAAGAACCGTGCGTGACTAAGGCGCGAGGCTGTCCCAAAATAGTACACAAGGTACAAGTGGCAGAAAAAAGAGCCAATAAGCGCCCTTCTGACCCTGCTCAATCGTGCTCCACGATCATCTGACATGCAGGAGACAAAAAGTACTCAAGGACGCCTACCTGGCACCAATCATAAGGCAGAGACAACTGCCCCACGATCTCCACTTGCCTGCTGATGGCAGGACGGCGGCCAGGCCGACAACCATGACACGTGGCTCCAATCATTGTGCGCCAGCACCAAAGAACTCCCAGAAGCCACTAACGGTCGAGACAAGTGAGACAAAGAGCATATCGCCCAAGTTGTCGACTTCCGGCCCAAGGCCCATCAGCCCATATCCTCTTACACCTCTCCGGCTATAAATAGAGACCTCACTCCACAGGTTAAACATTCCATATTCCCTCTACTCTCTCACTTAATACTTAATTATCTCCAAAACCCAGTCGCTTATTCTCACGCCGGAGCCCGGTTAAGAGGGAAACCCCCACATTCCCCTCTTAACGAGTAACGGTGTTTTGTTTTGCAGTTAAACACGGTCATTAAGGAGCTCAGGAATCCAAGAGAAGATTAACCACTATGCAAGGAACATAAACCAAACTGATTATCCCCTAATTAGTTCCGTGTTTCTTCAGCATCAGTATTTATTCAAGCATCAGTATACATTTTAGCATCACTATACAGTACATGATTCAATTCAATTCATTCAAGCATCAGTATACACATTCAGTATACACATGAAAGGCACATTCAAGCATCAATTCATTCAATTCATTCAAGCATCAGTATACACATGAAAGGCACATTCAAGAATCAATTCATTCAAGCATCAGTATACAGTACATGATTCAATTCAATTCATTAGCATCAGAACACACATTCAATTCATTGCTCACAGTTAATCTGCATATTATGTGTGGACTTATGCCCAAACTGTGTGGACAGTTAATCTGCATATTATGACCCAAACTGTAATGCAAGGCATATACCTGTTGTGGACTTATGCCCAAACTGTCATCTGCATATTATGCCCCAACTGTAATGAGTGAAACTGTCATATGGCTAGACATGATTAACTGGACTTGATTAAATGAGTGAAACTGTCATAAATAGTTTCTGTTTTTGTATGATCATCTGTATGATCATATGGCTAGCAGGTTACTAGCCTACAACCTGAAATATACATCATAAATAGTTTCTGTTTTTATGACAAAAGGAAAGGAAAGTGAATACTTACACCTTTGCCCTCCAACATAATGTCAAGAATCTGGGCCAAAAACAACACATTATTCCATGTTTCCATGATATTTTTCTACATCATAGATTAGATAACAGATTAGATTAGTGAAAATGTCAACAAAAAGGTACTTGGACTTATTTCTTATTCATGATCAAGTCATAAACTTATAATAAAGAACCTGTTTATTAAGTTATAAGTTATGGACTAACCACTGTCATCAAATGGACTAACCACTGTCATCAACTGCACATTTGACCACTGTCATCAACTGCACATATTCAACAACTAACATGCTGCACATTTTGATCAAATGGACAAAATGTAATCCTAATCAAACATCAAAACATCAACACATCAAACATCAAAACACATTACCATTCCTACTTCAAAGTTAAGTTAACATCAAAACATCAACACTTCTGGGATTATCCTACTTCAAAGTTAAGTTAACCTACAACTTAACCTACAAAATACACATTACTATTCCTACATAACTACTATCTTATCATCCGCTCAACTCTCCGGTGGATAATGGAAGTTGAGGACATGCCTCCCAAACACGGAGACCACCAGGTGGACCACCATTGATGAGCTTGATAAGCTCATCGTCAGGTCAACTGTAAAAAAACCAACAATGAACTAAATCAGACCCTAACCCTGTTTATAACATGATAATGACTAAATCTGACCCTGATTAACTAACAATGGCCGATTATACATGCGGTGTGGCGGATGAGATAGCGGATTAGCCAACACACAACCGGCATTTTGTAGAGAAGACTGATCGGAGGAGATAGCGGAGGAGTTGTTGCCGCCGGAGGAGAAGACTGATCGGAGGAGATCCCTGATCGCCGGAGGAGAAGACTGATCGGAGGAGAATCACTGATCGCCGCCGGTGAAGCCTGTCGCTGGAGAAGATGACTGATCGCAGGTTGAAGGACGATGGTGGGAAGGTGGGGGGGTAATTCTGCTTCTTTATGTTGCTTATAGGGGTGTTGTAGAGAACAAGCTTCACATTAATAGCAAAATGACTATTTTACCCTTTGACCATTACCTTATTATGTTGACTGTTAATCCAAACTAACGCCGGGGGGTAAACATGCGACATAAGATCTAACAGTGGGGGTAAAATTGCATTTATTTCCTTAGGGGGTAAACATGTCAATCACCCCAAACCTCAGGGGGTAAAATTGCAGTTTACTATAATAATAAATAAAGTAAATGTTGTAGATGATTGTTGTGATAAGACTAAATTACATTTGTGGTCTCAAACTATTTACTAGTAAACAACACAATTGATCTTTTGAGGGACACATGTTTGTTTTCAACTTTAATATATACAGAATCAATTAATATCTTAAGGATTAATGATTAATCACAGCCACATCCCCCTTCATCATCTTGTACATCCCCCAATTGTGATTCGATTAGACCACCGGTGTGAACGAACGCAGATATTTAATAGTAGATAACATATCATATTTGGATCATGCAACAACATATTTACAGAATCTAAAGACTGAAAGAAATTATCATTTAACTACAGATAATAATACTTCAATAATAGACCAACTTAGTTCCTCAAAAATAAACACACTAAAAAAAAACAATTACCACTAATCATAAGATTTCGAACAACCTTCATCTTCAATTTCATTTACCGGATATTCATTGAGGTCAACATCAAAAACCACATTACCACCTACACCTTCATCGTTCTTGATCGAATCTGATACACCTTCATCTGCTACCTTCAACTTCTTCTTTGGGGGTAATAAAACTTCTACATTCTTCGCATCCGATCGCCCTCTTTTGTTTTTCACCCGACCCGTCACATTCCATGCCGGTAGCATCTCCATCAGATCAACCGCCCCACCATCACAACGCCTCATCAAACATTCTTCTTCCCCGTCTAAAGAGTCCTCATCATCTGAATCTGAATCGAATAACATGGGATTGGGCAACTTATGTCGGACAACAATGGCAGTGCAGCATTCAAGTTTCTCGGGTAGCGTATTCCGCCAATCAGATAATGTGTGACGACGCATATGACGGTAAAGAGTGTAGGCGGATGTGACATACGTGTGACACAAGTAACACCGAAACCTGCCGTAGTCGTCCGCGCATCGCAGAATCAAACGAGTAGGTTTACCGTTACCTTCGTCCATCTTCAACTTCAACAAAGAATTTTCAAAAACTAAGTTATAAGAATTCGTTTGAGGGTTGTATGAAGAGGAGAGGATGATATTACTTATAAGTTATAGAAGATTAGTTAGGGTTAATTTGTATTGATATGGAATAGGGGGTCGTTTCGGTTCCACCGAGGGAACATCTTAGAAATTCAAATCTCACTTCCTTATTAATTAAACTTCCTAATTTATTTAAATTCAGTTGAGGTTTGTTTCTTTTTTCTCATCACATATATATTGAACACTAGTTTAAGATCCCGCGAGTTTCACGGGTGGCTTAACACAAACATATAAAACAAACAAAAGTCAACTTTGTTATGTCGAGAAACATCGTCCTTTCTAGAGATGAGCTCGGTACCGATATTGAAAATCGCCAAATTTGATATGGGTATCAAAAATTGCCAAATATGGGTACCGGTACCGAAAAAGTTCGGTACGGTACCGGTACCACTATTTGTATGTAAAATTCGGTAAAATACTGCTACCGTACCGACCCGAATATACAGGTACTGAAAACGCCAAGAAGTGAGTACCAAAAAAATTGGATACGGGAAATTTGATACCGGAACCAAGTACCAAATGCTCATCTCTAGTCCTTTTCTTCACTTGTGACATAACCGAAGTCCGATCCAAGATGTAAAGTCCAAAGCCTTCCACCTAAAACACATCAGCCAAATTTTAGAAAAAAAAAACACCAACTTTGACTTTTGACTTTTTAGTCAAACGAATCAAAATATTATTTAAATTGGTGTAAACTAACCATATAACCTCAATAACATCAATACAATCTGCTAAATTTCTTTGTGTTCGATAACTTTGGTATATCTTTGGAACTATTGTCGCAGCAGCATTGAGTTTGCTAACGGGTCGAGGTGAAACAAAGATGGTTGACCCAGGAGAAGTCAAACCACCAGTCTTAAGTTTCGACCTTTTGGGTTCTGATTTTTTGAAAACCTGAACCCTATATACAGAAAATTAAAGCCTCATTAACACACTAAATCACAGAAAATAAACCTCATTAATACACTAACTCTTATCAATGTCTAATAACCAATAACTTAATATATAGAAAATTAAAGTAACATTGCTTCGCTGCGGGTTTTGCTATTTAGATCTAATTAGTTCAAGCCAAAGAATCTACTTTAAGTATATGGGAAGTGCTGTAATGAAGATGTGCAAAAGAGTCCATATAATCGAAAGGGAAGTGTTAACAGCCATTGCAAACAAATTTGTCATAATGGCAAGTGTTAACAGCCATTGCAAACAAATAAGTTCTATCTATGTAAAAACAGAAAAAAAGGTTATCAAGAAACAAAACATGAGAGATTTGTCATAATGGCAAGTGTTAACAGCCATTGCAAACAAATTTGGTGATTCTGCTTTTGACACCAGTGCCATAATAAGTTCTAAAAATCACTTATAAGTGCCAATAGTTTTCATAGACAACCTACTAAAACAAAATATTCTATTAAACATGGTTTTAATGTATGAATACTTTTTCTTAGTCAAATACCTGCAAATTAGACTGATGTGGCTAACTTAATGGTCCATATTGCCAATGTGTCATACCTAAGAAGTGGTATACCTACGCAAAGACAGAAATTTTAATCAAATACCTGCAAATAAGAGTTGAACAGTAACACCAAAGTGGTATACCTAAGAACATGAGCAAAGCGGAATCTTTTCTATAATCAATCTCTTCAGCTTTAGTTTAGTTGGGAATCTCCTATCGCACAATACTCCAACTTGTAAGACCCTAATTCATTTAACCTTAACACAACGCAGCGGAAAATCGAGTTTGAAAATTTCTTTCATGACATACATCTTGACATTCTAATAATTCATTTTTAGAATATAAGAACATGCCTTATCAACACTAAATTACATATTTAAGCATTCCCGTACAATCTGTCTTGTGACTCGATCCTCGATCTCCAAACCTTGGTTATCCTCATGACTGGTACTACCTGCGCTCACCACATAAAATTCATACATTAGTACGTATCATAAGCATACAAGACTTGTTCACGTTTACTTTTCGTTTCATTAACTCTTTACATCCCGTCTTTCCTTCTGATCATAAGATCCGTAGTGAGACATCTTTGACATTCCTGCGTTACACTTCATCACCAGGCACGATGTTATTATCGTTAGTGCTCAATTTCATTGAATACATGCGTACGTACTTTCATACAACCTATACGTAAACTTACGGTCACACATAGCAACATACATCCCTGTGTACCTACATACATACGTTCGTGCATACCTAAACACATCCATTCATACATACATACATACATCCTTACATGCCTACATACATACATGCATACCTACATACATACTTACATACAAACCTACATACATACTTGCATACCAACATACATACATAATTACATACATGCATACATACTTATTCCATACCTTCTCACAACTTACATACGTGCATACTTTCCTGATCATTCTTTCTTATATCATTTTCATTTACTTGACCTGTCAATAACTGGTCAATACACATACTCTTCCGTCCTTTGATATGATCCTTTCTTAATGGATCTAATATCTCCACTTCACCCCTTAAAAATTTACATTCTCTACATACTCTGTATAACATTTAACTTTTGTTTTGTTATTACAACAAAACTCTTATTGCATAATCACTCCTACGTGCTTAATTCTAACGTTACCCTCATTCTACATTTTCTACAGTTACGTACACCTTGCATACCTTGATTTTATCTTTAAATCATTTCGTTCATTTCACATTACTATTGCTTTCACTTCATGCATTACTTAATTTACACAGGTACAGGTGTCATACTATTTCATATCTATCAAATCATGAGTTAAATATTCTTACTAACCTCTTTTTCATTTCCCAAACCACGATCTGCAACCCAGATCGATTCATCTTTTCCTCGAGTACTAGCCATAATAGGCCAGATTTCATTCATCCGTGTCATGAGTTTCCACTCGTGCACATCCTTTCCCCAATACGATTGGTTTCATCACATCAATAATTCTGCTATAACTTACCGTACATTCTATTTCTTACATGCAATCTTTTCATTCAATTAATCATTTTGCCAACGGAAGTACACGCTCGTACTTCCTTCCATTCATGCTTACTTGCAAAGACCTTATTACATCGTTTCAATATTTCTTACTGAGCTTACCATTTCCGCCCATACTCAAGTTATTGTCCGGGTCACAGCCCGTCATCATTCCGACTTCTAAGAGTCAATTACTAACACATCTAACACGTAACTTATACAAAACTTCGTTTATTATACTATCACTTTTTACTTTATACTTGTTTCTATGACCCGTTCGACTCAATCATGGTCAAACTGTCGACATCTTCTTAGGCGGATTAATTTCATCTTCTTATATTTTTGATTCCGTCTTACGGATTCAGACGCATCATTCATGCTTTTTCATTCATTGAATCCACCTTACGGATTCAAACATTACATTCATGCCTTTTATCTTTGAACCCGCCTCGCGGATTCAAACATTACATTCATACCTTCCCTCCTTGAATCCATCTCACGGATTCAATCATTACATTCATACCTTTCCTCCTTGAATCCATCTCACGGATTCAAACATTCATTCTTACCTTTCATCCTTGAATCCGTCTTACGGATTCAAACATTTCATTCATGCCTTTTATCTTTGAACCCGCCTCGCGGATTCAAACATTACATTCATACCTTCCCTCCTTGAATCCATCTCACGGATTCAATCATTACATTCATACCTTTCCTCCTTGAATCCATCTCACGGATTCAAACATTCATTCTTACCTTTCATCCTTGAATCCGTCTTACGGATTCAAACATTTCATTCATGCCTTTCATCTTTGAATCCGTCTCGCGGATTCAAACACTTCATTCATGCCTTTCATCCTTGAATCCGTCTCGCGGATTCAAACATTTCATTCATGCCTTTCATCCTTGAATCCGTCTCGCGGATTCAAACATTTCATTCATGCCTTTCATCCTGGAATCCGTCTCGCGGATTCAAACATTTCATTCATGCCTTTCATCCTTGAATCCGTCTCGCGGATTCAAACATTTCATTCATGCCTTTCATCCTTGAATCCGTCTCGCGGATTCAAACATTACATTCTTATCTTGTTGATCCGTACTTAATCACGGGTTCAACATTCTTCATTCTTATCAGGCATGCTTTTCATTCTTACATAGTACTCTCAATTTCTCGAGAGTCTTACTTCCCATTTCACCCACACGCCCGCCTGCTACCCAACTCTACCGGACATACCTGTAACAATTATCATGATCTCACGAACGTCATACGTTTCTCGTGTACTGGCCAGGTACACAATCCACATAGTAGTTTCGTGCCTTCATGTAATTGTCACCTTATGTCCGTAGACTTAGGCTTCGGCGCGTGTATTGCTACCAATACTTCATTACTATACTATCATTGTCTTTCATCTTAAAATTTTTCCCTTCCCTGAATAAACTTTTCCATTACATACCTCCACATATTACATTCACGTACCTGGGCTCATTTGCCTATTTGTCTTATTACCTCTTTGCCTGCCTTAGTATTTATCCGAGACTGCATTCACGGATCATCCTCTTTCAACACTTATGCTTACCTTGCACATACAAAACCGTCAGTTTCTTTATACGTATACATAAATACATACTTTCATCAACCTTTACCTTTGGATCTTGATCGAGTCCTAGATTGTACGGATTTCTTATCTCAAGAGCACACAAGTTTGAGTTCAAGTACTTACCTTCTCGTACTTGATTCCCTCAAACCAGGGCTCTGATACCAACTTGTAAGACCCTAATTCATTTAACCTTAACACAACGCAGCGGAAAATCGAGTTTGAAAATTTCTTTCATGACATACATCTTGACATTCTAATAATTCATTTTTAGAATATAAGAACATGCCTTATCAACACTAAATTACATATTTAAGCATTCCCGTACAATCTGTCTTGTGACTCGATCCTCGATCTCCAAACCTTGGTTATCCTCATGACTGGTACTACCTGCGCTCACCACATAAAATTCATACATTAGTACGTATCATAAGCATACAAGACTTGTTCACGTTTACTTTTCGTTTCATTAACTCTTTACATCCCGTCTTTCCTTCTGATCATAAGATCCGTAGTGAGACATCTTTGACATTCCTGCGTTACACTTTATCACCAGGCACGATGTTATTATCGTTAGTGCTCAATTTCATTGAATACATGCGTACGTACTTTCATACAACCTATACGTAAACTTACGGTCACACATAGCAACATACATCCCTGTGTACCTACATACATACGTTCGTGCATACCTAAACACATCCATTCATACATACATACATACATCCTTACATGCCTACATACATACATGCATACCTACATACATACTTACATACAAACCTACATACATACTTGCATACCAACATACATACATAATTACATACATGCATACATACTTATTCCATACATTCTCACAACTTACATACGTGCATACCTTCGTACATACTCCCTTGACTACTTATACATACTTTCATCTCCTACATCATTACATCCCCGTATATACTCATACATACATACATACTTGCTTATCCACATAAGGGCGATTGCCAATGAGAATTAAATTAATAATTCTTACTTGGGGTACGGGATCCCACTTTAAGGTTCAGGAACCTAAGGTGGGATTCTTTCCTGGGGTATGGGATCCCACTTTAAGGTTCAGGAACCTAGGGTGGGATTCTTGCCTGGGGTATGGGATCCCACTTTAAGGTTCAGGAACCTAAGGTGGGATTCTTGCCTGGGGTATGGGATCCCAAGGGGAACCAACATACCTATATCGTCACGCACGATCATGTCATCCCACCTTTATACATTCACACATACGCTTACCCTAATGGTCATAAAACATGAGTTAAACTAGTTATACGCGACTTAAACGCGTTTAAACGAGTTCCCGATACAAAACGGAGCCAACAAACAACTTTCGACAACCAGCCACCCCGTCGCGTAGCGCGACGCCATCAAACAAACAGAATGTTTGTTGCTGCTGTGCTGCAGATTTCAGCACGTCCGCGTTTCACGGAAACGGTCATAACTTCTTCGTTATTGGTCCGTTTTACCCGATTCTTTTTCCTACACGTCCGTAATTTAATTATCCATCTTTCGGAGTTAAGATCCGACATCCGGATTAACAAAGTTTCAGACTTTTATCTCTTCGGCTTATTCCCCTTTTTCCCAACCTTGACCCATTCATGCATTCATCAACGTAACTTGTTCGTTTTGCCATAACCCCTTATACACATAATGATATCAATGACGTCTATCATAAATTACTAAACTCTTGGATGTCTTGCATCCTTTTATCACATTATCATTCATATGCTCATTTCGACCCGTTAAGGGTATTCACTCATTAGTTTGGTCTATGACTAACCAAACCATCATCCCCACTTTCATACTTGTCCAAAACATAACACTAATCGAATGACTTGTTTCTAATCTACTTTTAAGATCGTTTACCCCAAAATACCCATCAAGGGCATTTTGGTCATTCTTAACCCATCATTTACGACGAGAGACCTTAAACACATATTTGACCTCAAACATCATGTTTAATTCATTACAACACTTTATTACTTACTTGTACTACGAAGTGATTACAGAAATCACTTACCTTATGCGTCCGTGCTCGTATCCGATTCCTCGACTTTTCTTGACCCGTTATCCTTTCAGGCGTGAGTCCGTCTTGACGTGTTTCCTATACTTTCATTTCATCGAAACCACGCCCCTATTAGCATACTCATTTGTACATGTAACCATCATATCATTCGCATAACTCACACTTAACTTTCCTTAGTCATTACTAACAAGCATTAAAACATATAATCGACTTCATATCATCATATCCGTATACGTTAAACTCATGCAACTCCTCATGTCATTACATTTAACACAGATTGCTATAATATGTACCATACGACTTTCCATCAACATACATTTACGACAACGAGTCAAGTCATGTTTCTTATACTTAGTTGACTTTCAAAAGTCAACTATTAACCATACTTAACTATCGACTTATCATTATATACTCGTAACATCATATTCGCTTATACGGATGACACCATATACATTTCATCATACACTTGATGCGGGTACTACCTTTTAAGCATAACGTACAACTATTTCATACTCAAATCTTCTAAACTCATACATAACCCATCAAAACATATTACTAATCATCATGTATCATTCCAAATGAACATTAAACATAACATCATCATATTCCTATACTTTCATTTGACAATAATTCATCATACCCACATAATACATCAATCATTCAACAAGACTTGAACATAGGAGGTGATTACTTGTCATAATCTTCACCCTAACTAACGGGTGTCACCTCTAAACATCAAATTAACGCAAACCATTCATAACCCACGTTCTACACGAGGATTCTAACCCTCGTACATAATCAATTTCATGTTAACTTACGGATTAGAACATAACCCACTTCACCCATGATCACCAATCTTAGATTTAAGACATACCTTATGATCCCCTCGTGTTGGTGATCATTAATTCATGCTCGGTTATGGATTTCAACTTCATCTTGCCTTCCAATTTGAGCTTAAAGGCGATTTAGGGTTTGAGGCTCCATGGGAGCCTCCTGATCTTTCTCGAACACACACGATGTGTGTGTTTATGTGTGTGTTTAGTTATCTTATAACTTAACTTTCACTTGTTCCATTTTAGCCCCTCGGGTTTACTTTTAAAACATAACTGACACTACCTTAATCATTTAAGACTTTCAACCATACCCTTAACTAGGTTAAATAACCTAGTTATTTATTTCCTGACGTGTCACATTATAACATACAACAAACATTAACATTCAGATTTTTGGGGCGTTACAACTCCACTTGCTGCCCTCCATCTACACCAGCCAGCCTGTATGCGATGAGTTACATCACTATCTATGTCACCATCCCTTTGTACAAACGACCCCAAATACTTAAATTTAGTTGCCTGCGGGACCAATTGATCCTCAATGGTGATTTGGGAGTCATCGTCATCAGCTACACCACTGAAATCAGAGTGTAGATACTCAGTCTTAGATCGACTAATCCTTAGGCCCTTGCCCTCTAGAGCGACTCGCCACTCCTCTACCCTCGCGTTTTATAAAGATTGCATATTTAATTTTGTTTTAAAAACCGCATATTGATTATTTCCTAAAATTTTAATCTTACACGTGTGAATTAAATTACACATAATTAGCAAATCAGTAGGTTAACTAAACCGTTCAAAAAAAAAAAAACTAAAATCACATTACTTAACAAAATTTTATAATATGTAATAAGGATAATTTACATGTTTTTGTTCAAAATTTTGAATGTGATTTATAACTTATTTTTTTATTCACTTTTTTTTTCATACTTAATGAACAATTTTAAGCATTATTTAGTAAATCTTGAAGATTGATTTTTTTTTTTGTTTCTTGTTAGTCAAATTTATTAAAATCAATTTTAAAAAACAAATATTTGAAAAATGTTTATTTTTTGAGTAAAGTCCTATTTGAGTCCTTGTGGTTTGTGCAGTTTAACCATTTGAATCCAAAAACCAAAACTGTCTTGATTTGAGTCCCTGTGGTTTCTAATTTTAACCATTTGAATCCAAAAGTAAACAACATCCAAATCAGAAACATTTGGTTTTTGGATTCAAATGGTTAAAATTAGAGACCACAGAGACTCAAATGGTTAAAATTAGAGACCACATGGACTTAAATCAAGACAGTATTAGTTTTTGGATTCAAATGGTTAAACTCCACAAACCACAGAGACTCAAATAGGACTTTACTATTATTTTTTTAACCCAAAGATGTGTATCACAATGGATACCTACCATAAACCTTTATATAGATTTAACAATGGATAGATTCAGTGAAGGAAACATATGACTACTACGATTGAGAAGACTCCACCTGTTTGCTCAGATTGAGATAATAGAAGATCTGCAAGGGATTAAAGATGAATCAATGAAAAAAAGGAATGGTAAATTGAAATCTTACAAAGATAAAAACACGAATCAAAAGAGCTTTACCAATTTCTTTTTACGGTGATCAAGAAATCAACGGTGTGAAGCAACGTTTTTGAGTCCACATGTCACCATCTATTTGCTTTGAACATAAACATGAATTACATTTTGAACTACAATTGCATTTATTTCCTTAGGGGGTAGACATGCCAATCACCCCAAACCTCAGGGGGTAAAATTGCAGTTTACTATAATAATAAATAAAGTAAATGTTGTAGATGATTGTTGTGATAAGACTAAATTACATTTGTGGTCTCAAACTATTTACTAGTAAACAACACAATTGATCTTTTGAGGGACACATGTTTGTTTTCAACTTTAATATATACAGAATCAATTAATATCTTAAGGATTAATGATTAATCACAGCCACATCCCCCTTCATCATCTTGTACATCCCCCAATTGTGATTCGATTAGACCACCGGTGTGAACGAACGCAGATATTTAATAGTAGATAACATATCATATTTGGATCATGCAACAACATATTTACAGAATCTAAAGACTGAAAGAAATTATCATTTAACTACAGATAATAATACTTCAATAATAGACCAACTTAGTTCCTCAAAAATAAACACACTAAAAAAAAAACAATTACCACTAATCATAAGATTTCGAACAACCTTCATCTTCAATTTCATTTACCGGATATTCATTGAGGTCAACATCAAAAACCACATTACCACCTACACCTTCATCGTTCTTGATCGCATCTGATACACCTTCATCTGCTACCTTCAACTTCTTCTTTGGGGGTAATAAAACTTCTACATTCTTCGCATCCGGTCGCCCTCTTTTGTTTTTCACCCGACCCGTCACATTCCATGCCGGTAGCACCTCCATCAGATCAACCGCCCCACCATCACAACGCCTCATCAAACATTCTCCTTCCCCGTCCTCATCATCTGAATCTGAATCAAATAACATGGGATTGGGCAACTTGTGGCGGACAACAATGGCAGTGCAGCATTCAAGTTTTTTGGGTAGCATGTTCCGCCAATCAGATAATGTGTGATGACGCATATGACGGTAAAGAGTGTAGGCGGATGTGACATACGTGTGACACAAGTAACACCGAAATCTGCCGTAGTTGTCCGCGCATCGCAGAATCAAACGAGTAGGTTTACCGTTACCTTCGTCCATCTTCAACTTCAACAAAGAATTTGCAAAAACTAAGTTATAAGAATTCGTTTGAGGGTTGTATGAAGAGGAGAGGATGATATTACTTATAAGTTATAGAAGATTAGTTAGGGTTAATTTGTATTGATATGGAATAGGGAGTCGTTTCGGTTCCACCGAGGGAACATCTTAGAAATTCAAATCTCACTTCCTTATTAATTAAACTTCCTAATTTATCTAAATTCAGTTGAGGTTTGTTTCTTTTTTTCTTTTTTCTCATCACATATATTGGCCCATCTTTATTATCAGTCCAAGAAATTTATATACTTTTTTTTTACTTTTATTTAAATTCAGCCCATTAAGCCACCAAAATTTTTAGTCAACACTTTGATTCATAAATGTATAAAGCCTTTTTATTTTATTGATCTGATTTCTTTTTTTATTTTTTAGAGTGTTAAGATCATTTTTAATTAATAAATTTGTTTTATCAACTTATTGATTAATAAGGGTGTAAAGGTTTGCTGACTTATACGATCAGTAATAACTATATAAGAAAATAATTAAAAAGAAGTTAAATAATTGATTTATAGAAGCTAAAAGGATGTCACGAGATCATCTCACAAGTTTTAATATCAAAAAGATTAGATGAATAAAATATGTTACTTATATATACTAGTGGGACAAATCCATTTGGGAATACCCAATGATGATGAATTAGATAAAGTTTAAGGTTGTAGAAAGTCATGGTTTCAATACCTATGATATGCAAGTTTAGTCATTAAAAAGAACTAGTGGGACGATAACTAAAAAAAAGTTAAATGGTGAAAGAGAAAGAGATCAGAGTTGAGGATAGGTAGAATGAAGAAGAGTTGTTGCAATGAAGAGATGGATTCTAGGATTTCTTGAGAAAGGGAGTAAATTGTCGAACGGGTCGGGTTTTAACATCCTCGGATAAAAAATATGAGTTTTAATATTAAAACTCTCCAATGAATTACCATCTGACCGTGTATCTTTTTTAAATGCCAAGTGTACAAAATAAAAAAAAAAATAGAGCAAATTACAAGTTTTATCCTTTATCTTTACACCATTTTGTAGACGGTGTCCTTTGACGCAAAATAGATTCTGGAAAGATGAAATGACAAGAATGTAAAAATCTAACTCGGTTTGACCTAAAGGATAGAACATACAAGATTTTGAAACTTTAACTACAGAACTCGTCAACTTTTGCACTAAAGACAACGCCTTCAAAAGGGTGTAACACAAACTTGTAATTTACTACAAATAAAAATATATCACATATCAGAATTATAGGATAAGACTCGTTATACCAATTTTAGGTCTTTTATTGTATATTCTAAAACAATTTTATTAAATAATATATTTATATGACCATCAGTGGTTATGTTATTTTAAACGCATAACAAAATAACCAATTGCAAGATCGCCGGCTAAATGGTGTGCTTTGATGCACCAACCCCTGTATCAAACCAAACAAAATCAACCCAATTTTTTTGACACCAAACCAACCAAGTACCAACCAACCATGTCTTTCTCTTCCTCTTTCCGTTTTTTCTTCCCCAAATTCCCCAATTCTTTACCCCTTTTCAAAACCCTAACCCTCTCTTCTTTCCCACTTTCCCCAATAAATCTTCAAATCATCAAACCCATCACAATCCAATCAATACCCACAAGATCCTTTCCCATTAACTCCACTTCTAAATCGTCATCAAACCCCAACACACTCCAACCCATTGAAGAACTCCCCCAAAAGCTTCAAGAAATCATCAATCTTTTCCAGTCCGTACAAGACCCAAGAGCCAAGTATGAACAGCTGTTGTTCTATGGCAAGAACCTTAAACCCCTCCAAACCCAGTTCAAAACTGATGAAAATAAGGTCAAAGGTTGTGTTTCTCAGGTCTGGTTAAGAGCTTACTTTGATTCTGATAATAAAAATGTCATCTTTGAGGCTGATTCTGACTCTGTTCTTACTAAAGGTTTAGCTGCTTTACTTGTTCAAGGTTTGTCTGGTCATACAGTTCAAGAAATCTTGAGGGTTTCCCCTGATTTTATTGTGCTTTTGGGGTTGCAACAGAGTTTAACACCTTCTAGAAATAATGGCTTTTTGAATATGTTGAAGTTAATGCAGAAAAAGGCCTTCACTTTGTTTGTTGAAGCTGAGAAAGGGGTTGAGTCAGGGAATGAGATTAAAAAACCTGTCGAAAAAGCCGAGTCTGGTTCGAATTTTGAGAACCCAATTGAGAATTCAAAAGCCAATAATGATGATGATGTGGATGTGGATGTTGGTGTTTTGGGTAGTAGAGGACAGAGGATATTGGAGATATTAAAAAGGGAGCTTGCGCCGGTTGAGTTGGAGGTTAAAGATGTGTCGTATCAGCACGCGGGGCATGTGGGGGTGAGGGGTAGCAACAATGGGGAGACACATTTTGAGTTGAAAGTGGTTTCAAAGGAGTTTGAAGGGAAGAGTATGGTTAAGCGGCATAGGCTTGTTTATTCTCTGTTAGGGGATGAGTTAGAAAACGGGTTACATGCTTTATCGATCGATGCAAAGATACCTACAGAAATTGGTCATTAGTAGATGAAATGGATTTATTGAATGAGGTTATGCATTTGTTTTTCACTCAAATTGATGTTCTTGCTGTGAAACTTATATTGAATTCAATACATAATAACAATGTTTATTCGTGCATTTGGTATCAAGAATTGCATAGTCTAATGCCTTACTCGAGGATAACTGAAACTTAGACCTTTATTTGCGCTCCGGTTCCATGTCGGTGTTCACCGGTTGATGATCATGTTGAGGTGTTTTATAGGGGGGGTCTTAGGATGTGCATTTGGATGTGATGATATATATATTTAATTATTCGAATGGGATAATCAGTTGTAATAAAATGTGTTACAACTTACAATAGATAGTGTTTGGATTCAAAGTTGTAACCTTTTGCTAATCTGTAGCATGCCGTTATACAGGCTCTGAAGCATTTTGATGGCAATGAAGAGCAAGCAAGTGTGTTTTAAATTTTGAAGCTGAATCACAAATTTTAATTTGAAATATCTACTGTATAATATTGTTTCTCTTTTTTCAACTTCAAATATGCACACTTTATAGTTTATAACATTGATTATGCTGTTCAATGGCCAGCTCGAGAACAATAGTGCTGGCAATTGTGTCGGTCTGGCAGGTGAAATGATTGGAATCGAACATGACCCATGTATTTATCTGCGTCAAAAGACGTCAACCATTCTATCTAAATGAGTCAAAAGGATTGGCGTGTAGCAAACAGGTTCTTATCAAGTTGTTAATGTTTCATATATGTAGACGGGTTGTCATAATTTGTAGTGAACAATGCATGCGTTATAGACGTTTTTGGTTCAACATAATTGTTTATCCTCTGATTGATTTACAAATACATAGGACCTGTATTTTTATGAGTTCACCATTGCATGTCATTTGTTCTTTACATAACACATACTCGGGTTTCATGATAAAGACCGTCCAGCGCTTGGCCCCTAACCTTTTCAAGAGTCTCGATTAAGATGGGCAGATGGCCCAGTCGTTGAACCAGTTGGGCCTGCGAAGTGGAATCCTCGACTGTTCGCTTCACATGGGTTGCATCGTCACTGCTTCGTCAACTGTAGTTTGACAATTGAGGGTTTATTTGGTTCCCCAGCTCAACAGTTGGACCTGTTTTGAGTAAAAACAATTTGTACATTATAAGATGTGAACTTGAGATCTCTCATACATATGGCAGTGTTTGTCAACCAATCAATGTTGATATTTAAACTAAACTAGTCTTTTACCCTGTGCTTTGCTGCGCGGCGCACTTCTTCCGTTAACTTGAATTTATGTCGCTTCTGGCTCCACCCAACGACGCAGCAGCAGCAACGCCGCAGCTTCATTCCAGCAGCAACCAACCATAATTATCCGGTTTGACCGAATTTCGGTCCTTTGATCCGGTTTTGACCAGGTTTGACCACTTTGACCAAGAAGACCAAGAAGGTGTTCTTGAGTCACATGTTCGAGTTTCGGGTTTTTAGTATTCGTTTCAAGGAGTTGATTCGGGATCTTGGGTTTCGTGAACAATTGTCAACTAGTGTGACGATTCATCGTTACATCGTGTGAAGCTTAGGTCTTTCGTCAAAATGTATGTATTCACGAACACACTATGATTTATTTAATTGTTTTAATGAATTGCAACAGAAATAACACACCTCAAACAAATAATCGTCGATTTTTTTTTCTTTTGAAAACCGGAGATTGCAGTTTCAATTATACTTCATTCCAAAACCGAACCACATCAAACTTTTCTGAATGTTATTCAGTATATCATATATTACCAAATTTTATTTTTTGAGCTTAAAGTTTCAATACTAAATTCATCAATAATTTGAGTTAATTGCCCGGATAGTCCCTGTGGTTTACTATTTTTTCACCTTTAGTCCCCAACTTTCTAAAATTACATGTATGTTCCCTGTGGTTTGATCGTTTGTTACTCGGATAGTCCCTGGATTGGATGACCATTAGTTTTTCTAGTTAAGTTAATGTAAAATGAAAAAAATGCCCTTAATACTAAAAATAAAAACAATAAAAAAGGAATTTAATTAAACTATACTGGGTGGGCTCTATAATAAAAACAAAAATGCTCATCTTCCTCCTTTTCTCACTTGTAACACCACCACCACCACCACCGGTAAACGCCACCACCCTTTTTTTCACATCACCTGCAACACTGCCTCTCACTCGCCATACTTCGCCACAGCCGGAAAATCGAGAATACCACTCCACACAGACACAGGCGGTGCGTGTGACCACGTCCAGCAGATCCGCTGCTCTACTTCACTCTTCTTCGCCGGAATCATCAACCAACACCAACGCTTCCTTCACACCTCTAGTGCTCCGCCCACTCCCACACACCCGAACCTCACCGTGCCATCGGCCCATCAAACCGAATCTGCGTTGGCAACGACGGACTTTCCAGCCTACACCGCCAACCTCGCTGCAAATCCGATACGTTTGTTTTTTCCGGACACATCGCTACGGATCTCGACTGCCATTATCCTTGAAAATTTCGCTCGAAATATTGATTTGTTAAGCATATTGATGAGGATACACCGAACCAAGAGGGGTGAAACGGACGAACCAGCATATGGCAGCATGGATGCACCAACCAACATACTTCCCTCCGATCGATCCCGATGATGCTCGGGACGGACCAATTACGATCTCGGCTGTCATTGCCGGACACATGGTCCGACGAATTTACGTGGACAGAGGCAGCGCCTTTGAGATCATGTATTTACAGTGTTTCCAGCAGTTGAACCCCCAAGTAAAGAAGAAGTTGATTGAAGTCTCCACCCCTCTGATCAGTTTCTCCGGGGAGGTGGTCCGTCCGATAGGACAGATTACCCTTCCGACTACATTCAAAGAGGGCGATAAAAGCAGGACTGTCCAACTAACCTTCCTGGTTGTTGGCACTCATTCATCGCACAATATAATACTCGGAAGACCTGGTTTAAGAGCTCTTGGGGCGATCAGTTCGACAATACATGGAGCTATTAAATTCCCCACCGAGGCCGGAGTTGCCACTATTTTCTCAGAGTCAAATTCGTTTGTCGCCGAAGTGAGACATGCAGCGGAAACGAGCTCCAAAAAGTCCGAAGTACCTACGGAGCTTTGGGCAATCAACCCGGATTTTCCCGAACAACAAGTAGCTATTGGAGCTCAGCTCCCAAAACGAACAAAGAAGCTCCTGTGGGAATTGTTAAGTCACTCGATAGATGTTTTTGCATGGAAGCACTCTAATATGCAAGGAGTCCCCAGATCTATGGCACAACATCACCTGAACGTGAAAGAATCAATCAAACCAATTGCACAAAGGAAAAGGCACATGGCGCCGGATCGAGCCAAAGCAATCGCAAAAGATGTTAAGAGCCTCCTAGACGCGGGAATCATTCGAGAAGTTCGGTATCAAACATGGGTGTCAAATCCCGTTTTGGTGCGGAAAAAAGATAATTCATGGAGAATGTGCATTGATTTCACCGATTTAAATGATGCGTGCCCGAAAGATTGTTTTCCTTTACCGGAGATTGATGAGAAGATTGACTCCGTCGCCACATTCAGGTTGAAGTGTTTTTTGGATGCTTACAAGGGATACCATCAAATACAAATGGCGGTCGAAGATGAGGATAAGACAGCCTTCGTCACCAATGAAGGAGTGTATTGTTTTACTAAGATGTCGTTCGGTTTGAAAAACGCCGGTGCTACGTACCAGCGTCTGATGAGCAAAGCCTTTAAAGATCAGATCGAGCGAAACGTAGAAGTATATGTTGATGATATCGTGATCAAAAGTCACGATGAGGCCACCATGATAAAAGACATACTTGAAACGTTTACCCGACTCCGAAGCATCAACATGAAGCTAAACCCCAAAAAATGTACGTTCGGGGTAGAAGAAGGTAAGTTTCTGGGGGTCATGGTTGGGTCAAAAGGCTTGCGGGCCAACCCGGACAAAATTGATGCTGTTCTTACAATGAAGCCTCCGGCGTCGGTTAAAGAGATTCAGTCCTTAAATGGACGGTTGGCTGCTCTCCATAGGTTCTTGTCAAAAGCAGCAGACCGGTCGCTCCCGCTCATGGACGTTCTCAGAAAAAGCTTCCGATCGGAGTTTAAATGGACGGAAGAAGCCGCACGAGCTTTTGAAGAGCTTAAAACCTGTCTGGGCACTTTGCCAACTCTCACCGTACCAGAAGAAGATGAAGTACTAACGGTGTACTTAGCCGCGTCGTTCGGAGCTATCAGCGCAGTATTAGTTGCTCACCGTACTGGGAAGCAAATTCCCATCTACTACGTAAGCCGAACGTTAAAAGATTACGAAACAAGATACTCAAACTTGGAGAAATTGGCCCTGGCACTAGTCCATGCTTCGAGAAGACTTCGCCGATACTTTCAAGCCCACCCAATCGAAGTACGAACGGATCAGAGAATCCAGCATGTTCTCCGACGACCTGAAGTTTCGGGTCGAATGGCAAAATGGGCGATCGAATTGAGTGCATTCAATATCACCTTCAGAACTAAAGGTCCGTTGAAAGGGCAGGTAATAGCTGATTTCCTGGTTGAAATTCCAGAAGATAAAGGAACGGATGAAGGTGAAAAAGCTCCAGAAAAGCCCTGGTCCCTGTATACCGACGGAGCCTCCAGTGCCGAAGGTGCAGGGGCGGGTTTGATTCTCACCGATCCAGACAGAACGGATATCACGTATGCACTCCGACTAGAGTTTAAAAGTTCAAACCACGAAGCCGAGTACAAGGCCCTTTTAGCTGGCCTACGTCTAGCACTGAGAGTCGGAGCAAAAAATGACGTAGCCCATGTAGATTCATTGCTCGTAGCGAATCAGGTCAACGGAGAGTATGAAGCAAGGGAAGCAAACATGATCGAGTATCTCGAACAGGTGAAGCAAGCTATGTCATCATTTGAAGCATGTAAGGTCGAGCATATTCCCCGTAGCAAGAACAAGAAGGCTGATGCTTTGAGCAAGTTAGCATCGGTATCATTCAGTCACCTAGCCAAAGAAGTGAGAGTGGAAGTTTTAACTACACCTTCAATTGCAGCTCCGCAGGTTATGCAGGTCGAAGCACCGCCACAAACGTGGATGACGCCAATAATTAACTACTTGGTGCATGACGTTTTGCCGACCGACAAAGCGGAAGCAAGAAAGATTCAAATCAACTCTCTCCAATACCAGATGCAAGAAGGAGGCTTGTACCGAAAGACTTTCCTCGGGCCTCTGTTAAAATGTCTGGACCCGGAGCAAGCCAGTTACATCATCAGAGAAATACACTATGGCATCTGTGGCATCCATGCCGGACCTAAGATGATTATAACAAAGGTAAAAAATGCGGGGTATTACTGGCCCGGGATGCACGAAAGCGCAGTAAAAGAGCTCCAACAGTGTGATGAATACCAAAAGCACGCACCAATCAGCCTTCGAGCCAAGAATGAGATGATACCGGTAACCGCTGCATGGCCCTTCCAAAAGTGGGGTGTTGATATCGTCGGGCCTTTTCCAAGATCAAGCGGAAGTGCGCAGTACCTGTTAGTCGCGGTGGATTATTTCACAAAATGGTTGGAAGCTCGACCGTTTACGATCATCTCCGGCTACAACGTGACACGGTTCTTTTGGGAACAAATAGTATGCCGATTCGGTCTTCCACTCTACATCATAAGCGACAATGCAAAGCAATTTGCTGAGAACCCATTCAAGCGCTGGAGTGAAAATCTAAAAATTAACCAAGTCTTTTCCTCGGTCGCCCACCCCCAGGGTAACGGGCAGGTCGAACAGATAAATCGACGAATCGTCGATGGAATAAAGAGAAGGCTTGGTTATGAGGGAAAAGGCTGGGCGGACGAGTTGCCGAACGTTTTATGGGCGCATCGAACACTGCACAAGACTAGCAACGGAGAAACACCGTTTAGTCTTACTTACGGTACCGAAGCAGTGATTCCCGCTGAGATCGGACTCCCTAACCAGAGGTGCAAGAATTGGGAAGAAAATGAGCATGAACTCCGGTCCAACCTTGACTTGTTAGAAGAGCGCCGGAACATCGCGGCAATCAAGGAAGCCCGATACAAGAAGAAGATTGAGAAATACTATAACGCCCGGGCTAAACTCTACAAGTTCAAGGTCGGAGATTACGTGCTCCGAAACAACGATGCGAGCCACATCGAAACTCCCGGCAAGCTAACCCCTAAGTGGGAGGGACCGTACCGGGTCAAAGAAGCGAGCGATAAGGGCTCGTATGTGTTGGAGAAGATTGATGGAACTCCAGTACCCCGGACATGGAACGGGGTGCACTTAAAGAAATGCTTCATGTGAACAGCCTGCTACGGCTAAAAAAGATCGCTATTTTTTGTTTCCAATTTCCGTATGTAATTCGGGAGGGTAATGCCCCGATATTTTTCCATTCTCTTTGTAACCGGGAGGGTTTTCCCCGGACCTATAACTAGTAAATCAATGAATAAAGCAATCTGTGTTTTTTTTCTATATATATAACAAACATCATATGCATAAGTTCGAACAATCTCATAAATGTGCACAAACGGGCCTCGACCCATGCCTCGCGCCGATCGAGAAGGCTTAAATAGTTTAAAAATAATAAAATCTCTTAAGCAAGTGATCCGAATTTAACGTGATCCGATTACAAAATAACTTGATAAAATGAAAGAAGTCAAGAAACTTCTTTGTCACGACTCGGTCACCAAAGATGACCGAACGAAACCTGGTCGAACAGTAAAAATTTGGACGCAAATTAAAAACCAAGTAGCCAGGCAAAAATAAGAAAAACGCTAGTTCATACAAAGTTACGAAGCCGGAAGCTTAAATTGTATAATTACATGCCATAATAAAAATATGGTAATAAAATGTTGCACGGTAGCAGAACTAAACATCAGGCTTCAATATCATCCTTTACAATGGGAAGCATACTTTCCTGTTTGATGATAGACAGGGGCTTATCCACCAGCTCCGCCACCTTCCCGAGAACGGAGATGTGGAAATTGTCAAAGGCTTTTATCGCAGCGTTTAATGCGTCCTCTGCTCCCTTGTCATACCCCGGAACCTCTTCGGCAGAACGCACCGAGTCATGAGCTGCTTTAAAACCTTGTTTAATCCCTTCATTCACTCCGACCACATTAACACTATTTACCAAATCCGCAACCACTTTCTCCAACTCTGGGCTTTGGTGCACCAATTTGACTACCCAAGCGACCCCATCTGTTAAGAACCATTGCTTGATGAGCTTAAGCTCCGATAATTGGGCATACGATTCAACCATATCACTCTCACAACGAATCAACATCCCCTTTGCCTCATCGATCGTTGTTTTATGTGACTCAACCTCCCTGTCACGAGCTCTCTCTAATTCGTCTTTAACTGAAGAAAAAACGAAGGATTCAGTAAGAAGAAAAAGGAGGCAATAAAAAGCATATTACAAGCATACCATCAATCAGGCGGTGATAATCGGCCAAAAGCTGATCATAAGATTTTTGCATTTCTTGCAATTCAGCTGCATGCTTCTTCTCCGCACTAGACAACTTTTTTTCCAGATCAACAAATTGCAACTTAGAAGTTTCCAAGTCTTGGAGAGCTTTGTCCCGCGCTTCATAAGCAGCCGCAGCCGAAGCTTGAGTAGACTTATTAATTTCTTTTGCCTCCAAAGCCTGCTCTTTTAAACGTTCAACTTGAGACCGAAGAGAAGATAACTCTTGTTTCGTCTTCGATCGAACATTATCTTCGTTTTTCAAATTAGCAATTTCGTGTCGGAGCTTGTTACAGGCTGACTCCGCCTCGATCCAGCGCTTATATGATTCCACCACCAATGAATTAGATTGAGCTTGATTTATCATAAGGGCATTCCCTAGCTCCGGGCCGCTCATCTTCCGATAATGAGAGTGCTCAGCCGGAGTTCCCAAATGAAATAACGACATTTTCGCCGACAGAGCATCCACTATCCGATCCTTGTTTGTCAGCGACCACTCGGGAACGTACTTCTCCAGTGCTCGAGTTGAATCCATATCCTCAATACCGCCCGAACCTAACTCCCGTGATAAGAAAATAGCTTCAGTATTATACCATAAAGGGGATGAAGAGGCACTGTCCCCACCATCAATTGGCTTGGGGCTTGGCCTTGACACGTTAGAAGCAACCCCCGTGGTAAACTTACCCGAAGGAGAAGGTTCGGTCTTCTTGGGATCGGACATAAGAACATCAGCAATAACCTTGGTAGCCCCTCCCCCGAAGGATAATGGGCTTGATGGAATGTTTAACAGGTGGTCCCTTGGGGTACGACCCCCATGAAGATGTGCGTCTAAATTCGCTAATACGCCTCCGGCAGCAGAAAATTCAGTAACTTGATCATCATCATCTAAAGTGATAGTCTTGAAGTCCGTCTTCTTCTTCTTTTGCTTAAGTTTCGGACCGGATTTAGACGGAGCTTTCTTCCTTTTCAAGCTAATCTGAGGTTGCTCCTCTTCATCTTCTTCTTCTTCATCTTCGCCATCACCACTCTCCTTTAAACCTTCAGCGCGTTCTCCTTCATCCCCGACAGACAGATGGACTCCTTCATCCTCAATAACAAACCTAGAGCTGGACTCTTTCCTCCCGCTTGAACTCGTTTTCTTACCTTTATCATCACCAAGCACCACCGCAGCTTGAGCAGGAGCAACATCCGCTATTTGTGCCGCAGGAGCTGAGCCCGAACCTCCTTGCCCGACCGAACCTCCCTGAACATCCGGAACCTCGGGTTCCCGAATTTGATAAAGATTCTCTTGCACCACAGTGAGGTACGGAGGATCACCTTTCGGCGTCTTAGTGGCCCGAATCTCAAGCTCCTTGGAGTCGAAGGACTTTAGTCTCAACGCTTCTCTCAAACCCATAGCTACAAAAAAAGGGGGGGCAAGCAAGTAATATCCGAAGTCCGATATATATAAAAAAATGAATGATAGTAATATAGCTATACGAACAACGACACGAGCACCGTATCAAAAGTAAAGGCATGACTAACCCTGTCCGTTCCACCTAAGGGTAGGATACCACTCCGGTTCGGACCAAATCGTGCTGATCCGTCCCATGACAAGAATGTGTTCCGGATAACTTTGTATGCGACCTGCTTCTTTAATCAAGTTTGCATACAACTCTCTATCAAATTCGAAATCTTCAGGAAGAGGAGGTGGGAGCTTCGTCTTTTTTATCCTCCATACCATAAACTCCGGAACGCACCGGTCGTCAACATAGAAAAAGCGTTCTTTCCAATCCTTTATGCTAGTGGTAATCCATGTGTAACAGCAGGAGTTTTTGTCTCTAACCTCGAAGGTATACCAGTTACCGGACCGGTTCAATTTGTAAAAAGCCCGGAACACATCCAAGTCCGGGTCGGATCCCAAACTACGACAGGCCAACTCAAAATGACCCACCTTGGCAAGGCCGAAGGGGTTCATTTGAGAAATATGAACCTCGTGAAACGTAAGAACTCCGACCAAGAACTTCGTCAGAGGAAGACGGTAGTTACAATAATCGAACAGACGAGTGTAAACCCCTATCTTCCCCGGAGGAAACGGGTAAATAGGCGTGTCCTTTTTGGGGAGAACGGCGTGCAGAGATGCAGGGATTGCATATCTTTCAACGTACCAAGCTAAACCGTTTTTATTCAAAACGTTAAAACAACCGGACAAGTTGTTTTTCGCCATTGTATAAGGAAGAAACTAACCTGTTTCGCAGATCGTTTGTTTTCAGAGAAAAAGGAGTGAAGAAGATGAAAAGTGAAAAGTGAAATCGGAAGGTTGTTTCTTTCTCCTCTTTTATAGGGATATGGAACCGCCTTAAAACCACCAATCAGATGGTGACACGTCATGACAGCTGACGCACACCAACCGTCACATCAGGCGGGAAACATAAAGTGACTGTCGGTTACCCAACTAAGGTCACCGCCTAGAAATTTAAAAATTCAAAAAAACTTCACAAAACGACAAATCAGAGATTAAAACCGCCAAAATTGCGCCGTCATAGTTCGAAGCTGTTATCTAAGAAACACCACGAACTAGGGGGACTTGATGAGGATACGTCCCTGACCGGACCGAATCACCGCCATAAATAGAACCGAATCATAGCATACCAAGGTCGGACCGGACCTTGCACCATAAGACGAATCGGACAGATACGCTGGTGCGGCATAACTAACTGGGTCCCACCTCCATAACTGCTATGATAGCGACTGGTCCGACCCTAACTAACTCTCCACGTCAGCACACCCAAAGACTATAAATACCATACTTGGACCTCCAAAATGGGTAATCGCTACTTTCTCTCTCTAAACTCTCCTCTCTCTCTCCCTGACTTATTTCCTCCTCACAAATACTTATTCTCACGCCCGAGCTTGGTCACAGAGAGGCCCCCCTCCCTGTGACGAGGCTAACGGTGTGCTTGTTTCCTTGTGATCTTGCAGGTTCCTTGCTAGGTCATCTGAAGCTCTGCTCTAACCAGGTCGCACCAACTGGTTTTGAGTCTTCACATATGGAAGAGAAAAAGCTTAGGAAGCCATTGAATCGATGGGTCATGGTGAACTTGCAGATTATTAGATTTGGAGTACACTGAGAAACTTCAATTTTGACCCCACATCAAAGATATGGGAACTGTATTAATTATGCTCTAATACATGGAAACATTGGTTTGGTCAAAGGAACCTTTAGAAATATCCATCAAGGGAAACAGAGATCTTATGATGCTAGAGATGACTGGAATTTGGGTGTAGCCGGAGAAGAAAGAGAGGGAAGGGATGGGCTGGGAGTTAAAAAGTGGGCCCCACTAAATTCTTAAGTGTTAGTTAACTTTAATTTGATGTTTAATTATTGTTTTTTATACAAAGGGCAAATTTGTCATTTTACATTGACTTAACTGGAAAAACTAACAGTCGTTCAATCCAGGGACTATCCGAGTAACAAATGATCAAACCATAGGGAACAAACATGTAATTTTAGAAAGTTGGGGACTAAAGGTGAAAAAATGGTAAACCACAGGGACTATCCGAGCAATTAACTCTCAATAATTTGGTTAACAATAGTTTTAGCTTAAAAGTATGGACCCAAAACCTTTCAAGGCCGAAGCATTTCATACTAACCGAACCGAATTTATACATAAAAGGATTAGGATACAAAGGCTGGGGGGGTTTTTTTTTTGGGGGGGGGGGGGGTGTTTAGGTTTTTGGGTGGTGGTGGGGTGAGGGTGGGTGTTTAGGTTTTGGGTGGTGGTGTAGTGGGTTTAGATTTTAGCTTATTGGACACTTGTCACTCTATAAATCCTTCTTACACTTCTTACAATTAGGAGTCTTTGTAGAATAACTAACCCTACATAAAATATAGGGAAATTTACTTTTTTGGGGAAATTTACTTTTTGACTCCCTGTGTTTTAGAGGCTTTAACCACTTTAGTCCAAAATCAAAATGTTTAACGCCCTTAGTCCCTATAGTCACTTTTCTTAACCATCTGAGTCCAAATTCCTAACGCTATTAGAATTATTATGTCAACTTTTGTTAAATGATCAAATTACCCATGTACTTAAAAAAACAATTTATTATTATTAAAACTATTATTAGGTAATATATACATATCTCTCTCTACATCTCTACAAATTCCACACACACACTCTCTCTCTACCTAAAATCTTTCTCTCTCTTACTTATCTTTCTCTTTCAACAAAACCACCACCACCACCACGATCACCACCATTAGATCTGACGATGGTGGAGGTGCTGCGGTGGTGGTTGCGGTATTGGTGTGGCGGTGTTGGTGAGGTGGTGATGGTTGTGGTGCGATGGTGATCGTGGTGGTGGTGGTGCGGTGGTGGTGGATTTGTTGGAAGAGAAAGATAAGTAAGAGAGAGATATATTAGGTAGAGTTGAGAGAAAGTGTGTGGAATCTGTATAGATGTATAGAGAGATACGTATATATTATATAACTAGATTATAACCCCGTGTTTTACACGGTTGAATAAAAGAATCAAAAAGTTAGTAATGAATATTTAAATTATAAGACGATAATTTTAGATGTTTTTCAAATGCCAAAATAAATTTTGTATTGTGTATGATCAATATGTGATGTGTGTGATCAATATGTGTAATGTGTATCAAATTTATAAATATGAAAGTATTTAATTCATTGATTAAAGAAACTTCCTCATCAACTTTCTCATAAGTTTTAGCAGTCAACAACCATTGTTTGTATGTGTTTTTTTTTTTTAATTTGAATGAATTATATGTATATACACACACAATGTTAGTATCTTGTATATTACACTACACAACTTAAGTAAATGTAATGTTCAGTACTTAATAACAAAAAAAATGTTATGTTTTTAGAAAACCCATATATTGTTCGAGTTGAATACACATTGTTATTACACCAATGTGAGTATTAAATAATATTACAAATATAATTTGATACTTTATTTATATAATCTGCTAGTAATTTTAGTATCTTAAGTTATACTATCAATAAAATTATAAGTTTTTGTACATGTTATATGATAATTTATTAGTTGTTATATATTGTTTTTATCCAAATAATATATTCTATGTTATTAAGTTGGTACGCTTGAATCAAATTGTTGATATTTTTTTTCTCTGGATATTCTTCTTTTTGTTTACTATTTTAATAATATGTATAAAAAATATTATTATTTAATATTTTTTTATAGCATGAACAATAAAAATATTATTATAAAAAAATATTATTATTTTAATATTATTAGTTATAAAAACGATTAATATAATAATGTAACAAACAATTTGGGAAAAATATATATAAAGTAACTAAAAGTAAGAAAGCATTTTCACGTTTAGTTGTAATTATTGTTTGTATTTGTATTATTACATAGTTCTTATTATGATTATAATTTTTTATTAAAAAGGAAAAAAATGATTATATACTTATTACATCAATTTTGTTTTAGATTTGTATTTATCTTTTTAGATTTGTTGAGATTTTATAGGAGTTGCAATTTAAAAATAAAAAGATAAATTGTTTGTATAAATAAAAAAAATAAAAAATGTGAGGTTGAAGGAGAAAATGTCACGTGACATTAAATGGAGTCATTTATTAATATTTAGAATATTAGATTAGACTAAAAGTTACGCGTACATTTCAATTTAATTTATATTGTATAGTATGGATTGTAATCAACTCTAATAAAATAAAAAACATATTTTTTCTCTAAATTAACTTTACTTTTCAAAACTTGCCACATTCAACTATCTATATATTTCTCTATCATATTCACAATCACTTATTTTATTATTTTTTCTCTTTCCTACATACTAACAATAAAAATATAGAGCCTAATAAGATATAAAACTACAAAACTTTCTCTTTATAAAGATTCCAATATAGTGATGTTTTTGTTGTTTTCTCTATTTCTTTCTCTATATTATATAGAATGCACAAATATAGGGGCTCCAATGTGAATGTTCTTTTATTATATATATATTGATAATATTTTTAGGAGGAGGAGTTGGGTAGAAAGTGGTTTTTTCCTAGAAAGTTTAGGAAACAATAGGAATGTGACACGTGCTATGGAGGGATTTTAACTAAAAGGGCACTTCTGTAATTTGACATTTTATTTTATTTTTGGAATTTTATCTCTTATTAACTAACAATGCATAAGATTATGGAAACTGTTTCTCCATGATTTTCTGAATGGTGGTTTCGAAACATAATAAGATGTGAACGGAACAAAAGACGATTTTATTGATGTCGATGTTCTCATATACCCATCGGGCCCACGTTGCAAGCGCCCTTTTGTATGCATCAAGAACCTTGAGCCTCGGGTACACATGCCCACCTTCTTGGTAATAATTTTCTCTGTAAATTCAAAAAAAAGTAGCAGATTAATACAATTGTGTTTTAAGAGGAGGATTTTCTTGACGCTGTGTTTAACCATTCATGCTGGTAATGATGGAGGATTTCTTGACATTGTGTTTTAACAGCAAGCATTCATGCTGGTAACGCTGGATGATTTCTTGACATTGTGTTTAATAGGAAGCAGATTAATACCGTTGTGTTTTAGCATTCATGCTGGTAATGCTGGAGGATTTCTTGACATTGTGTTTTAACAGCAAGCAAATTAATACAGTTGTGTTTTAGCATTCATGTTGGTAATGCTGGAGGATTTCTTGACGCTGTGTTTTACCATCCATGCTGGTAATGCTGAAGGATTTCTTGACATTTTGTTTTAACAACAAGCAGTTTAATACAGTTGTGTTTCAGCATTCATGTTGGTAATTCTGGAGGATTTCTTGACGTTGTGTTTTACCATCCATGCTAGTAATGCTGGAGGATTTCTTGACATTGTGTTTTAACAGCAAGCAGATTAATACCGTTGTGTTTTAGCATTCATGCTGGTAATGCTGGAGGATTTCTTGACGCCGTGTTTTACCATCCATGCTGCTAATGTTGGAGGATTTCTTGACTTTGTGTTTTAACAGCAAGCAGATTAATATCGTTGTGTTTTAGCATTCATGCTGGTAATGCTAGAGGATTTCTTGACGCTGTGTTTTACCATTCATGCTGGTACGATGTGTGACATTTGTCACGATGTGTTTTCTTGATGTTTTTCTTCATGAAGGAAGAGAGATAGAAGAGAGAAAGGGAGAGAGAGAGAGAAAAAAAAAATCGCAAGAAATGTGGGGTGGTTTATGGAATGACAGTTATTTCCATATTTAAAACAAGCTAAATGACATATCTACCCCTGATTAATTAAATAATCCTATTTTTAAGAAACACATATTACCAAAATGCCACCAAGATGATCTCAACCATTAAACACATCCATTGGATGGCCCAGATCGCTTCCTAGACTTTCTAGGAAAAACACACTTTCCGCAGGATCCCCACTCTTTTTTTAGTATCCGAATATATATGTTCAAGAGAGTTATATGTATTAATATTAATACTAAGTGATAATGTTGTTTTTTGAAAACATTTATGATATTTCGAGAACTATATAATCAATTTACATATTATTAATTTGTAACACAACTTGGCTTAAAAAGGGTTGTACACTTTGCATAAGTTGTTTATTGTGCTA
The DNA here is from genome assembly GCA_030545235.1 of Helianthus tuberosus. Taxonomy (NCBI): domain Eukaryota; kingdom Viridiplantae; phylum Streptophyta; class Magnoliopsida; order Asterales; family Asteraceae; genus Helianthus; species Helianthus tuberosus. The sequence continues at coordinate 59,543,700 of CM060415.1, read as the reverse complement.
TTATTATCTATACTTTATGTTTATTTGGTAGTACACTTTCATCTATTTGAATTTAATTTAAATACCATAAATTAGCAACTCATATATACGTCTAGGTGTTGTAACTAATGCTTGGCGAGTCTTAAAAAAAAGGATATTTTTGTTTTAGTCCAAAAGTATTTGAAAAATTACTTATAACCCAAAACTATTTTAATTTCTACTTTTAACCCAAAACTTTTCATTTTTGCAAATTTAACCTCACAACTTTTTTACTTTCTACTTTGATCCCATATACATTTCATATTTCGCTAATTTTTTCGCTTTACGCTTCGTTCAAATTTTGTGAGTTAACACAACGCAACGCAACGTGTGTGTTGTTCAGCATTTTTACGTTGTCTATTTTTTCCCGTTTGACGGGTTCGTCAAAATATGCAGCTCCTAGATCGACTTAGTTATTATCTTCTGTGTTTTATGTTACGATCTAATTTCTTAGCATTAACACGTTGCAAATTCAGTGTTGGTGGTCGATCGTGGTGGTGTGACATTGATGCTATTTAGCATAGTTATAGGCCCCCGCCGCAATGCGGCGGGTGCTTAATCAGTGGCGGAACTAGAAGAAATATTCAGGGGTATCTGATAATCATTCGATAACCTCCCGTTATGCTATTAAACCAAAAACTCAGTTGTTGGTTTAATTGTTTGATTAACTAACAAACTACGAAAATACGAGGTTGTAAACAGTTGGAGAGAACAATGGTTCCTCCAGATTTCAGGTTTTGCAGCTAGATTCAATTATGTGTTTAATCGAAACACTCACATAGACAGTATCCCAATTTTTTTAGCGTGTGTTTATATAATTTATAGAATGGAGAATTTTTTTTACCTATATTACGGGGCAGGGCCAATCTTGAAAATCAAGTGCCCTGGTCGAGCCAAAAAAAGACACTTAGGCCTTAAAGAATTAAATTTTATAAACTAGTTTTTTTAATGTTATTAGTATTTAGGTTAATGAATCCATATTGAGCATTTCACATTTGAGCTATGTTTTATGAATCAATATTGACAATAAGTTTTTAGGTTTTAGACCGGGCTAGATTTATTTTTAATTTTTACGTAAGGGGCCGGTCGATTACGCAAAGAATGAAGACTGTGCGTTAGAGCAAGAAGATTGTAAACCGAATTTCGCTACAAGGTATACTAATTGTTTAAAATATAACTGAAATTATGTATTAATTTTTGAAAAGAAAAATTATGTATTAATTAGGTATAGATAGCAAAATTGTTAATCAACCTTCTTAATCCATACTTTATAATAAAGTGTCACTCTTTAATAAAGTGAGAGAATAAAAACAATTTAATTATAGGATTATATAATTTTGATTTTACATTCTAAAGTGTACAAACAAAGTAAAAAAGAAAATAAAACAATTATGTAATGTTTCCAATAATAAATGAAATAAATTATTAATTGAAGTTTTGACTGTGTTCTGACATAGTAGACTTTTTCTCTTTCATTCTTTCCCGATGCTCAAAATAATACGACTTTATCTTCTTCGTTTTTTAAGACATTCCCGCTGCAAGTTTCTGTCTTCCGGAAGTCTACCGGAAATTTTCGTTTCCGTCTACCAGATAGTTTTCTTTTCATTTTATCCTCATATACATCGTGTCCTAGTTGTTGTTGAGGGGTGTCCTAGTTGTTGTTGAGGGGTGTCCATAGTATAAAAATCGGAAAAAAAAATTACACTACCGGATAAAAGTTGAGCCGTAGCCCGGGCTACGCCTCGGACTACACTAGGTCCGCCCCTGTGCTTAATACTAGTTTATATTGTTTAGTATCCAAATATATGTGTTCTAAGAGTTTTTATTATATTTTTGAAAACATTTATTATAATTGGATTTAAGATAATGATTAGCGATATTCATATATTAAATTAAAAAGATTTAAGACAATGATTAGCGATATTCATAAATTAAATTAAAAAGATATATTAATTAAAAAAATTATAAATAAAATTATAAGATTGAAGGAGACAATGTCACGTGGCATTATTTAGAGTCTTTTATTAGTATTAGATAGTTTTAAGAGAAAAATGCCCGGATAGTCCCTATGGTTTCACCTTTTTTCACCTATAGTCCCTATCTTTCTAAAACTACTTGAATAGCCCCCAAGTTTTCCATTTTTGTTCTCGGATAGTCCCTGGGTCTAACTTCAGTTACTTTTCTCTGTTAAAATGATGTGAAATGACAAAAATACCCTTTCCTTAAAAGGCCAAACCACAGGGACTATTCGGGCATCTTCTTCATTCTTATTTATAAAACCCCACCACCACACTTCATCTTCAACCTCCACCCACCATCACCCTCCTCCACCCTCCACCATCACCGCCACAATCACTCTAAACACACGTTTCCGTACACAAATATCATCAATCAATCCACCACCAGATCTACCGCCAATTCTACCAGATCTACCTCCAAATCTTCCCAACTGTTCATTCAAACATATCAATCTCCTTCATATATATTATTATCATCATGTGCACTACTGGTTGTTTGCGCTAGGGTTTGGTTTTCCGATCAATTTCACCGGACCGATGGTGATTATCGGAGGATATGGAGATGCAGCGGCGAAACAGTGGCGGTAATTACACGAATCAGGCGTTAGATCGGATGGAATCACCTTCGGTTTCGAAGGTGTTTTCCAATGGTTCATCTTCTTCTTCTTCTTCTTCGTTGAAGAATCCTGTTTCTGATAGTTTATCATCTGGTGGTTTGGGGTATATTGAACATACGGTTACCAAATTCGATACGCTTGCTGGTGTCGCAATAAAGTATGGTGTTGAGGTAATTCATTTCATTTTATTCTTTTGTTTTTGAGGATTGGTTTGGTTTCACCTTTTTTCACCTATAGTCCCTATCTTTCTAAAACTACTTGAATAGCCCCCAAGTTTTCCATTTTTGTTCTCGGATAGTCCCTGGGTCTAACTTCAGTTACTTTTCTCTGTTAAAATGATGTGAAATGACAAAAATACCCTTTCCTTAAAAGGCCAAACCACAGGGACTATCCGGGCATCTTCTTCATTCTTATTTATAAAACCCCACCACCACACTTCATCTTCAACCTCCACCCACCATCACCCTCCTCCACCCTCCACCATCACCGCCACAATCACTCTAAACACACGTTTCCGTACACAAATATCATCAATCAATCCACCACTAGATCTACCGCCAATTCTACCAGATCTACCTCCAAATCTTCCCAACTGTTCATTCAAACATATCAATCTCCTTCATATATATTATTATCATCATGTGCACTACTGGTTGTTTGCGCTAGGGTTTGGTTTTCCGATCAATTTCACTGGACCGATGGTGATTATCGGAGGATATGGAGATGCAGCGGCGAAACGGTGGCGGTAATTACACGAATCAGGCGTTAGATCGGATGGAATCACCTTCGGTTTCGAAGGTGTTTTCCAATGGTTCATCTTCTTCTTCTTCTTCGTTGAAGAATCCTGTTTCTGATAGTTTATCATCTGGTGGTTTGGGGTATATTGAACATACGGTTACCAAATTCGATACGCTTACTGGTGTCGCAATAAAGTATGGTGTTGAGGTAATTCATTTCATTTTATTCTTTTGTTTTTGAGAATTGGTTTGTTGATTGATTTTTATGCTGAAGAACAAATGGTTTGTTGATTGATTTTTATGCCAAAGTTGGTACTGTCAATTACAGTGTGTTTTAGGATTGTGAACTGTGAAGAAGAGATGGTTTTAAACCATTTTATTATGTTGTCATCTTTCTCGAACCTGAGCAATGGTGTCACCGGTTAGTACAAGAGTGGCGGCTGTCACTGCTGGCTTCATAGGGAACCATCCTCCTCTTTCTCCGGAAACCTGTGATGATTCCGATGATGATTTGGGTGAATTCCGTTTGTTTCTTCCGTTATCGGAATCAAACGGCCGCATTCCCCATCTTCTGCCGTTAAAGCCACCTCCCAATGACCCCATGATTCTGAGGTTCTAATTTGTGCAGACAAAGATGAATTTTACATTTATTCATGAAATTTTACATTCCTAATTTTAGAAGTGATTCCCCTATGTTGTGGGGTAGGTTTTTGACTCAAAAATGTGGGGGTGAGTTTGGGGGTTCAACATTTTTTTTGAGCTTGCTTTGTAAACTATGGAGATTCGATAATTTTATCGATTGTGATTCGACAATCAGGATTCAGATGTAGTAATTTTGTGATTAGTTTATATGCGTCGGAAGAAAACCACGACGAAGTGTGGATTTGCCGGTTCTTGTGTGGAGGGTGGAGGCGGTGGCTAGAGGCGGCGGAGGGTGGATGGGTGGAGGTTGAAGATGAAGTGTGGTGGTGGGGTTTTATAAATAAAAATGAAGAAGATGCCTGGATAGTCCCTATGGTTTGGCCTTTTAAGGAAAGGGTATTTTTGTCATTTCACATCATTTTAACAGAGAAAAGTAATTGAAGTTAGACCCAAGGACTATCCGAGAACAAAAATGGAAAACTTGGGGACTATTCAAGTAGTTTTAGAAAGATAGGGACTATAGGTGAAAAAAGGCGAAACCACAGGGACTATCCGTGCATTTTTCTCTAGTTTTAATAATAATAAAGTGTTTTTTTAAGTACAGGGGTAATTTGGTCATTTAACAAAAGTTGACAGAATAATTCTAACGGTGTTAGAAATTTGGACTCAAATGGTTAAGAAAAGTGCATGTGGGGACTCAGGACGTTAAACATTTTAATTTGGACTCAAATGGTTAAAACCTCTAAAACACATGAACTCAAAAGTAATTTTCCCTAAATTATAAAGCAAAAGCCGAAGCCAACGTTTTTGGTTTGGCTTGAGCCTAACACATACACACCATGTTTCTTTTTAAATCTATTTGTTCCTAATCCCAATCTGTAGCGGAGTTAGCCCATTAATTTAGGAGTATCCTAAAAAAAATTATCGTGCAATCATACAACAATAAAAAAAGATTATAAAAAAATTGTTTTGGGGTTTAGGCTATGTTTATGAATTGGGCCTCTTGTGTAGGATCGTCGTGCGACCTTAACGAGTTGTTCAGAAGAGTTTCCGCTCAATACGAGAGGCGGAAACAAACGTATCGAGGTAATTCAACTTACAATTCACTATAAACTATCTTTTGATTGATATAACAACGATTTACAGTGAGTAGACACTTCGGCAGCAGTTCGGCACTGAAACCGGAAAAGTTACAAATGACAAGGCACATCAGGTATTTATAGGCAAGGTGATTTCGTACGAAACACTTCACACGAAATCAATCTCACACGAAATAGCTATTTCGTGCGAAATACCCAAGTGATTTCGTACGAAATACCTTATTCCCATTTCGTGCGAAATACCCACTTTTCACATTTTCTCGAATACCGTGCCCTGATCTATCTCTTTTCTTTCTTCCAGGATCTCAATCTGACTCTATATTCTCTTGATCAGATCTCTTAATTCCTTAAGTTCATCAGCATCAACAAATTGCGTGAACCTCAAGACTCGAATCTGGCTCTTTATCATTCAACTCTTTCTTGACTGTCTCCCCCTTTCGATAAGCTGGGATCGCAGTCTGGAATAATCATTTCACATGCTTTGAATCAAACACCTGGCTCTTATCACTTTCACAGGCTCTATGATCGTAACCTGGCTCTTTCCAAATTTCATTCCTGCACATTCTCTACCCAAAACATAAGTTTCACAAATTTAAGATTTTTCAAATTTAGAAATCTCATGCAGGAATAGAATGATTTAACATTTAAAAGATTCTGATGACCACTTGTAGATAAACATTCAAATTTTTTTTTTTTAAACAGACTCTCCCAAACCTGTTCATCATGTTTAGCACTCGGAATTTTGAAAATCAGCTCATCAACAACAATTGTCGAAAATCTTTTTGTATTTTCAAAATTTATGCTGAAACACACTGAAAAACTTTTTGGATTTTTGATTTTAAAGAAAAACAGTAAAGAAATATATACAAACAATATTTCTGTGAGTTTGTGTAAGAGGATCATATCAGTTTTTGAGACACATTACCAACACCGTTAAGCTTTAAACATTTTAAGTTCTAAACGATTCAATTAGATTGTCAGTATACTGATCCTTTTAAATTTTCACACAAAGTTCAACTGTTTCGAGATACGAATTTAATGTTTTAGAGACTTAAACTTATTCGCGTGTCCCACCTCAGAATATACTCCCGTATCCAGATCCCAATATTCAGTCTTACAGGTGAGTATACCTAGATGATATCTGTAAAGGGTTAAATGCGAGGGCCATGAGAGCTCAGGCTATTGCTTCCGCAAAATCAGAGAGATGATGGCTTCGACTTTAGGTGTGTTCCCTTTAGAGAATCTTTTCTTCAACAGCACATGATTAGCATTTTGCAATGTTTCATCATTTTTTATGCTGAGGGGGGTGCTATATTTCAAGCAAGCGAAAAGTATTATACGGGGACTAGGCCATTGCTTCCGCAAAATCAGAAGTCCCGGGATAATACCCCAGATATCACTAAGCATAAAGACCTAGTATCTCAGAAAGAGGGACCTTTCAAACAAGATTTCAGGGGTTACCCATATATCCGAGAGATGTTCCCCACGAGATAAGTAAGTTTGAAATTTAGGTTTATATCACGACACAATCTACTAAATGTGTAAAAACCTACTGGCACATCATCAGTGAGACCGTTTATCACTTTTTAACTTTCCAATTCTTTAGCATGCTGTGATAGTCCACTGATGTACTATCATTTCCTCTTATTCAAAACACAACTCATTTTGGCTTTTTATCATGTTTTTGACTTTTTCAAATTTTCAAATGTTTTTGAATTTTCTGAAAATTCTTACTCCCCCCCTAAAATGCAAAAGCATTTTAAAAAAAATTGAAAACAAACTGTACAAGAAAATGACAACTGATGTGAATTGCCTCAATTCTCCATTCACTTGGCATAAACAATCAGAACTCCCCTGACAACAAACTATTTTCCCATTAAGATTTCAAAACATTTAAGTTTATTTTAATCAAAATGGTTTTTCTGGAAAATAAGTTTTGTTGATTTTCACAAACCATTTGTAAGTTAGGGGTTTCATCACATTGTTTTTTTTTAAATACCTCTTGTATGAAGATTACATCAAGTTCAACTTAATGACCTTGATGAACCACTTGTAGGAATAACTCGAAAACTTCACAAATACATTTTACCAAGAATGATGCCGATTCCTGCTCCACACTTACCAACCTGGAAGCTCCGGCAAGTCAGGTTTTTCAGTTATCTTGATTCTCCCAAGCCTGATGATCCTTGGGAAATTCCGAGTTATCAACACTTGGTTTCTTACCTTTCATCTTCTTCTCATAAAATTCCTTTACCCCTTTGACCTTCCCGTCAATCATTTTACCAAAAATATGTTTCACTTTGGGGTTAAATGCTTTTTCAACATCAAAATCTTTCTTTTCAGAAAAGAATTGATGTAGGATCGGATTGCGACCTAAACGAGTCGTTTGGAAGAGTTCTCGTCCGTTTCAGAGGCGGAAACAGAGAAACGGACGTGTAAACAGCTTGTTTCACACTTTAAACCTCTTGTATATTGATATTACAACCTTTACAATCAGAAGAGAAACCGGCAGCACTTCGGTACACTTGGCAACAACTGTTCGAACTATTACAACTGAAATGACAATTGACCTATTTATAGGAAGCATGATTTCGCTTGAACCACCTTCAAGCGAAATCTACATATTAATATTACAAGCGAAATCTTCAATATACTTTGACCATTCAAGCGAAACTTTCATGCATTCATGAATCTGATTTGTCTTTTGTGATGTGATGTCACTAGTGATGTCACATGATGATGTCACTAGTGATGTCATGCATGATTAGATCCGAACCGAACCCGAGACTCGATACAAGACGAAGACTACAGATGTGTGCACCAACAGACTCCCCCTCAGATGTTGACGAGTCTTAAGTGTCGAGTCTTCTCAATCTTCAGTCTTTATCAGTCTTTGAACTTTCTTCAGGATCTCCACCTGGCTCTATTCTATCTCCAATTCTCTCTTTCTCTAACAGACTTCCCCTCAAAACATGCTGAGATCGTAGTCTGACTTTTACAAAATTTCAGAATCCTCAGGTATCGGAAACTGGCACTCTATCTGCTATCCTGCACATCCTCTACCCAAAAATAAGATTCAAAAGAATAAAATATTTAACAATTTTTCAAATATCATTCACCAACACTGACCCTTCTCCAATCAGTTATACAAACAAACATTAACAATGATCATTTAACGAATTTTTTATCTCTGAAAATTTTTTCAATCAAAATCACCCAAACCTATTCGTCATGTTTAGCACTCTGAATTTTGAAAATCAGCTTTTCAACATCAGTTGTCTAAAATCTTTTTGGATTTTTCAAAATTTATGCTAAAACACACCGAAAATCTTTTTGTATTTTGAAATAACAGAAATAAAATGCAGAAATGAACTATTTACATACAATATTTTTGTGAGTTTGTGTAAGAGGATCATATCAGTTTTTGAGACAAATCACCAACACCGTTAAGCTTCATTTCATTTTAAGTTCTAAACGATTCACTTAGATTGTCAGTATACTGATCCATTTAAATTTTCACACAAAGTTCAACTGTTTCGAGATACGAATTAGTGTTTTAGGACTTAAACATCTACATGTGTCCCACCTCAGTATATACTCCCGTATCCAGACCCCAATATTCAGTCTTACAGGTGAGTATACCACAGATGATATTTGTAAGGGGAATAAATTATGCAACCGTGATAGCTCAGGTCAGAACTTCCGTTCAGCAGAGAGCCTAGTTGACTTTTAGGTGTGTCCCCTTTAGAGGATCTTTTGTATTACAACAGCCATGATTAGCATTTTTCAATGTTTCATCATTTTTTAGCTGAGGGTGAGCTATATTTCAAGCAAATGTAAAGTATTCTCCGGGGACTAGGCCATTGCTTCCGCAAAATCAGAAGTCCCGGGATAATACCCCAGATATCACTGAGCATAAAGACCTAGTATCTCAGAATATGGGACCTTTCAAACAAGATTTCAGGGGTTACCTATATATCCTGGAGGTGTTCCCCACGTAGACGCAAGTAAATTTTATGTTTATATCTCATCACAATTTACTAAATGTGCAAAAACCTACTGACACAACATCAGTGAGACCGTTTATCACATTTTACTTTACATTTCTTTAGCGTGTTGTGATCGTCCACTGATGTACTATCATTTCCTCTTTTATACAACAAAACTCATTTTTCATTTTTTACTGTTTTTGAATTTTTTAAATTTTCAAATGTTTTTGGATTTTCTGAAAATTTTTACTCCCCCTAAAATGCAAACACATTTTAGGAAATTTGAAATCAAACTGTACAATAAAATGACAACTGATATCAAATCACTTCAGATCGCCATCCACTTGGCATAAACAATCAGAACTCCCCCTCACAACAAACTATTTTCCCATTGTGATTTCAAAACACTTAAGTTTGTTTTAATCAAATGGTTTTTCCGGAAAATAAGTTTGATTTTACCAATTGTAGGTTAGGGGTTAAACTCATCATTTTGTTCTCATATCAAAACCACTTATAGAAAATCAAGTACAACTTAATGTCCCTGATTTACCACTTGTAAGTCGAAATCACTTTCGTGAATTTCTCAAGAAATGTGCCAATTCCTGCTTCGCTTAAACCAACCTGGGAGCTCCAGCAAGTCCGGTTTTTACTCAAACATAACGTCCACCCAAGCCTCACCAGCCTTGGGTGACTTTGGTGGCAAACATCTGTCCCACCAACATTTTGATTTATAAAATTCTTGAGCACCTTTTACCTTCCTATCTACCATCTTACCGAAAATATGCTTGACTTTTCCATTGAAAGCCTTCTCAACATCAAATTCTCCCTTATCAGCGAAGAATTGATTTGAGATCTCTACTTTCCCAACTTTCGACTTCCAATTTTCCTTTGACAATGAAGGAAAATTTTCATCATTCACCTCAGGAACGGAATTCACAATCTTTTTCTCAACAAATGACTCATCTGATTTTATGGAATCAGATTCATTGTCAGAACTTCTTTCAGATTTTACAATCCATTTTTGTTTGGTTAAATCAACACTTCTTTTGTAAAACCGTTTTGATCTTTCACCTTTTTCAGAAATAGAATTTTCAAACACTTTTGATTTCTCAGTTGATTGTTTCTTCTCAAAGACAAGTTTTTCTTTCAGTTTTGAGTTAGAAGTAACTTCCTGTTTTGTGTTGTTGGACTGTTGACAATTCCAAGCAATATGTCCAACTTTTTGGCATTTGAAGCAAGTTCTTCTATCAACTCTTTGAGCAAACTTTCTCACATTCTTCTTCACTTCAGCAAGAAACTCTTGATTGGATTGTTTCCAGAATGGTTTCTTCTGCTCATCTTCACAACTTCCACCTGCAACAAATTTTGTATTTGGTTTATAAGTTTTCTGATTTTGATAATTTTCAGGAGGAATAAATCCTAAACCTTTCTTTTTGAGATTACCGTTGTAGTTTGATTTCTTTCGATAACCATAACCAGAACTATAACCCTTTTTCTTATTCAATCTCTGTTGAACTCTTGAAGTGTATTTTTTAGGTTTTTCATCAAGTTTTAAATCTTTTATATCAGAAATATTAATTTCTGTTAATTTGAAAACCTGTTTGATCATTTCAGTTTTTACACTTCTGATTGGAAATTCCTCATCAGAATATAATTTGTCTGAATCAATCAAAGTATAAGCTACTTTGATTGATCCGTCATTCAAATTAGATTTTGATAACAGGAATTCTCTATTGTAAACCCTATTAACCGGTGAACTCGGACTCTTTTCTGACGAACTCGGACTTTCAGACTTAGACTCCGGTTTTGACTCCTCATCCGTATCCAACACCTGATCGACAACTTTCTTTAATAACTCAGACTCATGATCAGTGTCAGACGCTGTGAATGTAACATCAATATTGTCTGGTAATTCATCAATGATTTCAGACTTTAACTTGATGTTGACTGCCTTTTTTAGACGCTCTTCATTTGGATTCCTGGGAGAATAAGTTTCATGGATCGGAGGCGGACATCTGTTATACTTGACACTTGGTTTCTTACCAGTATCAGTATCTTCAGTCTTTTTGTCCATGAACGCTTCCAGACCTGCAACAGTAGGATAAACACGATCAATCAAGTAATCACAAGTAGTGTAACTCAACAGTAATCGTTTAATCCTTTCACTCTCAATCTTCTCAAGTTCCACATCTTTCTTTAGCTTTGCACAATCTTCGATGTACTCATTGATGACTTTCTGCTTTGTCATTAATGTTGCACTCATTTTATCCATTGCTTTTTCGGTTTCTGTATTCGTCTTCTTCAGACTATCAACTGTCCTGTTCAGTACATCGTACGACTCCTTAATGAACTTCACATCAGACAGTAAGTCTTCTTTAATCTTCTCCAACTCAGCAATCTTCTTATCTTTCTCCTCACAGGCTTTGCAAGATTCTGAACACTTCACACATGGTTTTTCAACTTCAACCATTTTTTCAACTATCTTTTCAACCTCGACAGTCTTTTCAACTTCAACGAGTTTCTCTATTTCAACAATTTTTTCTACTTCCACAATTTTCTCAACTTCTACCAGTTTTTCAACTTCAACTATTTTTTCAATTTCAACAAGTTTTTCCACCACTTTCTCCACTTCAACGATTTTCTCAATTACTTTCTCAGTCACTGGTTCAACATTTGCTTCTCCAGCTTCTGTCTTTGTCTTTTCATCAGCTTGCATTTTTGTTGCTTCCAGCTCTTTCCTCAATCTTGCCATCTTCTTCTGATACAGCATCTCCATTTTATCTGCAAAAAACAAATTAAAACTAGTAGGATCAATGCCTTTTCTGGCTCTGTTGAGATGTTCTTCCTCATCATCGGTATCCACATCACTTCCAAGATCTGGAAAAATTGGGATTCTTTTCTGATTAATCTCATCTTCACCTAAAATTCGAGCAACAAAGCCTGATTCTGATGGAATGTATTTATCCCAACTAAATCCCTCGGCAACTTTTTCGTCATCTTGATGAATAAGTAAAGCTTTCTTCTTTACATCACCAGTAGCATGAGCATGTGTAATTTGAGGTTGTTGAGAAGTCTGATGAAAAATTGATTTCTGATAATAGTTGTACTTTTCTTGATTCTCGGTAGCTTCTTTACTTTTGCACTCTCGTTTAAAATGACCTTTTCCTTTGCAACGGAAACAGGTAACTTTCGATTTATCAAAACCCAACTGAGAAGTAGCCATTCCTCGAAATTCATCTCTACCAGTAATCTCTTGAAATTTTTCAGCTCTCCTCCAAGCACTTGCTAAGCACCACTTGATATCCATCACTTCAAGTTCTTCAGCATCAATTTGGTCGTAATCTTCTTTGGTAAGCATTGGATTGCCAATTTTCCCACCGATCAAACTTTCGTAAGACTCTAACATAGTAACCAATGATGCCATGTGCTGCTTGGCAACTTCCGGAGACAGATTCTGACCATTTTGAATATTTAAGGTAACATTGCATTGAAGATTTGTTGAATTCGATTGTTGAGGACTTGATGTTGTAAAGTTTGGATCAAAACTCGAGAATGATGAAGATCCACCACTTTGAGTAACGTTACTCTTTGTTCCGGATGAACCATCCGCACTGAAACCAGTTTGAATCTTTGGGCTAGGGCTGGGGGTAGCCTCAAACTTGTTCCCTCGGTAGTACAAACTGACATCTTGTTTGGCATTTGGATTCGTCATGATCGCTGTTTTCTGAATATCCAACTCATGCTCTTCAATCTTTTGAATAAATTTTGCTAGACTCATATTCTCAGATTTTCTCATGTGTTTGATAATCAACAAATAAGTTCCCCATTTCTGTTGTGGTAATGCCTCAGCAAGTTTATCCACCCATTCCTCATCATCCTTCTTTATGTCCAATCTCCCCATTTCCAAGACAAGATGACAATATCTGTCAATTGTCTGTTTTGTTGATTCGTAATCAAAAGCTACAAACATATCGAATGATTTCTTCAGCAACGCCTTTCTGTTTTTAATCATATCCGCGCTTCCTTTGAATTTCTGAATCAATGCTTCCCAGATTGACTTAGCTGTATTGTCGTGTTGAAGCAAAACAAATATATCTTCTTTGATTGCCTGTTGAAGAATACTAATCATCATTTTCTCACTAGTATACTTCAATTTGTCAGCTTCCGTAAAGTCACAGAAATCCTTTATAAGTCCACGTTCGTTTTTCGGTTTTTCATAGTCTTTCTCCAACGAACACCATGCATCGAATCTGTAAGCTTGAACCCAGTTCTCAAATCGATTCTGCCATCCTTTGAAGTCTTCAATGTACATGAGCTTTGGCGGCTTTTGATGAGTTCCCGTCTCATTTTCACTGTACAATGCTTCAGCAGCTGTAACCGGAGCTACTGGTGTGGCAAACGCGTTGTAGAAATCCTCTTCCATGCTTCAATAATTGAGAAATACTTCGGAAAACACCTTGCAAGTACCTTTACAATCACAAAAAAAAAAACTACAATCAGTTTAACAGTTAATCAACTAACTGAAACAACCTTGTACTCGGACTGATGATTTTCAGTGCGGACTGAATGTTGACCAACTGTACGAACTGAATGTTGACCAACTGTGCTGACTGAATGACCCGAATTGAATCCAAACGACTTGACTCTTTGAAATCTTCGAACTTCAAGCCGTACAAACTGAACTATATCACTCGACTTGATCAACAAAAAAAACAACCAGACTGAACAACCGTACTGGACAAATCTTGCTAATCGACAAACACTCTATCAATATTGAATGGACACAAATTATTGGGCAACTCCTATCAAAACAAAATCATTGGACCAAATGCAACATATGGGCTTTTCATTAATATGGACCAAGAATTAGAAACAAACACATGGGCTTTTAAAGTGTGGCAGACAATTGAATACTCAACACTCGATGATTGGACCTCTAAAATAAAGGTATTCAACTAATAAATCTTTTTGATCAATCACAAAAATCCGATAGCAATATTATCTCAACAAAAATTGATTTGGCCTAGCAATGAAATCACATTAACACCTTACAATTCATCACGTGACTGACTGACACATTATATCTGATAACATCACTTGTAAACCGACACACCATAATAATTGTTCTAATCTGAATTATCATTTACGATGCATATCAATTTACTAGACAACAAGGACTTAATCAAATGCACACAAAAACCGATGTATTCACACTACTCAAAGCACTTGATTTGATCAATTTTATGAAGTCACATGGATCCGACACTTTTAATTTTTCAACACAATTTTGCTGTTCAATTTATGTATTCAATTATGATGGCCTCACATGCTTACAAATACCAATATATTCTCATGCAAACACAAATCGACATATTCACAAGCTGATAATCTGACTTATGTGTTTTCAAGCAGACTATCACAAGATGTAACTCCAAGTGAGATCTCAATGTGTTTTCAAATGGTATACCATATTCAAGCCAAATCTGAATGATTTTTCAAGCGAAATCTAATAAAGACCAGATGTTACAATCTCAAACAAATTCACTATACTCGATACGTGTTTCAAGCAGATTCACACCAAATGTTTCAAATGTTATATGTCAATATCAAGCAGACAAACAGTTTCTCAACGAACAGCAGGTTTCGATGAACTGCATATTTCATACAGATATCAACATATTTTCAAGCGAAATGCAATCAGATCAGTTTCGCTTCAACTATTCAAGCGAAATCATCAAGACTGTCATGTTTTCAAGCGAGATCATCAATCAAATTCTCAAGCGAAATCATGTAAAATATCAGATTCAAGCGAGATAGTGATGAAATGTGAATTCTCAAGCGAAATCTAACACAAATCTCAAGCGAAATCTATGAAAACAGTTGCTGATGTCATCATATGTTCGAACAAATGAAGCGAAATCACACAAAATTACAAGTTTTAGGCTGAATTTGATGCTGAAACTTTCCAGGAACTGTTAAAACATGATTATGCGTGATATGTGAGAATTTTAGTCGATTTTATCCGTAAAAAGTTTGAAATTTCGAAAAAGAATGATGTAGAAACAGAAATCGTGGTGAAAACCGGCTGTTTTTGGCAAGAACTCCTCGTCCTGAGCTCTGATACCAATTGTAGGATCGGATTGCGACCTAAACGAGTCGTTTGGAAGAGTTCTCGTCCGTTTCAGAGGCGGAAACAGAGAAACGGACGTGTAAACAGCTTGTTTCACACTTTAAACCTCTTGTATATTGATATTACAACCTTTACAATCAGAAGAGAAACCGGCAGCACTTCGGTACACTTGGCAACAACTGTTCGAACTATTACAACTGAAATGACAATTGACCTATTTATAGGAAGCATGATTTCGCTTGAACCACCTTCAAGCGAAATCTACATATTAATATTACAAGCGAAATCTTCAATATACTTTGACCATTCAAGCGAAACTTTCATGCATTCATGAATCTGATTTGTCTTTTGTGATGTGATGTCACTAGTGATGTCACATGATGATGTCACTAGTGATGTCATGCATGATTAGATCCGAACCGAACCCGAGACTCGATACAAGACGAAGACTACAGATGTGTGCACCAACAATTGATTTGAAATCTCAACTTTTCCAACGTTTTGTTTAAAATTTTCAGCTCTCAATGGTGGAAAATTTGCATCATCCATTGGCGGAACTGACTTTTCATCTTTTAAAACAACATGTGGCTCATCTGACTTTGTGGAATCAGATTCATTGCCAGAAAATAGCTCCTCTGATTTTGTTGAATCGGAGTCATTGCTACAACTATCATCAAATTTCTTAACAACCCATTTTTTGTTGTCAAGATTTGCTTTTCTTTTGTAAAAACCTTTTGAACATTCACCAATCTCAAACTTAGAATTTGTGAAAACTTTAAATTGTTTGATTGGTGGTTCATTCTCAACCATTTTTTCTTTCAGTTTAAGAGAAACTTCCTGTTTTGGTTGGATTGCCTTTGAACAATTCCTGGCAATATGACCAATTGTTTTGCACTGAAAACAGGTTCTTGTTTCCTTTTTCTGTTGAGCAACATTTCTCTCCATTTCTTCTTGCTTCTTCGCAAGGAATTCTTTGTTTGTCTGCTTTCTGAACAATTGCTCATTTTCTTCTTCAGATGATGTTCCTGAAACAAACACAGTTTTTGTTTTATAAGTTTTCTCATTTTTATGATTTTTCGGTGGAATAAAACCAAGACCTTTTATTTTGAAATGACCGTTATGGTTTGGTTTCTTTCGATAACCTAAACCAGAACTGTAACCTTTTTTTCTTGTTTAATCGTTGTTGATCTCTTGAGGTGTACTTTTTGGGTTTTACAGAAAGATTTACATCTTTTATTTCAGAAATATTAATTTCTGTTAGTTTGAAAACTTTTTTGATCATTTCAGTTTTAACACCTCTTTTTGGAAATTCTTCATCAGAATATAATTTGTCAGAATCATTCAAATTATAAGCCACTTTGAATGTTTCATCATTCAAATTTAATTTTGATAACATAAATTCTTTATTGTAAACACGTTTGCCCTTTTTGACTGTTGGATTTGACGTTTCAGACTTTGACTCCGACTTTAACTCCTCGGTTTCATCTTTATCCAACACCTGATCGACCACTTTCTTTATTAACTCTGACTCATGATCAGTGTCAGATGATGTAAAAGTGACATCAATGTTTTCTGGCAAGTTAACTGATAGCTCAGACTCCCACTGTAAGTTTGTTGCCTTTTTGACTCTTTCTGAATTTGGATTTCTAGGAGAATATCCATTTTCAAGCGGGGGTGGACATTTGTTGTAACCGACACTTTGTTTCTTACCAGAACTCTTCATTTCAGTATCCTTCTTCTTTTCAGAACTCTTGTCTTCAGATACTTCCTCTTCATCAAATGCCTTCATGCCTTCAACGGTTGGATAAATCTTGTCAATAACATAAGAAGTACATGAGTAACTTTTTAACAATCTATTAACTCTCTCTGTTTCTATCCTCTGAGTTTCCAGTTTTTGTTCTAGAACTGCACACTTCTCAATGTAATTGTTGACGATTTTATGCTTTGTCATGAAAGCTCCTTGAAGTGTTTTCATAGCGGTTGCTTGTTCACTGCTTGATTGATTGTACTGATTCATTGCTTTGTTTAGAACATCATAGGATTCTTTCAATCTGTTCATGTTATGAATCAAAGTACTGTTTTGCTTTTTCACTGCTTCACAGTTTTCACATTTCACATGAATCTTTTGTGCATCAGCTTCTGCTTCAACTGTGAAAGCTGGAATGTCTTTTATTTTCTCCCTTATCACACGAACTTCTTCATCATCACTGCTAACTGGTTTTTTAACCTTCTTCTTTTTCACTCGAACTTTTTCATCATCACTGTCACTCTCTTCTAACATTCTTAAATGCTCTTTCATTCTTTTTGCATAATAATCATCATTATCACTATCTTCATCAACACGAGCAACAAACGCTTTATGATTTGACTTCTTGTTAGGATCATAATCATCCCAACTGAAATTTTCCCAAGTGAAACCTTCTGGAAGTCTTTCATCATCTTGATTTATCATTTTGTTCATCAAATATGTTTTCTTTGATGATTCCTCTTCAATCACCTTCCTAGCATGTGCAGTTTGTGTCTGTTGTTGATGTGGTTGTTGAGCAACTTGATGATAAATCGCTTTTCGATAGTAATCATTGTTGTTGAATGGATTTTGAGCTCCACTTGCTTCGCGCTTTGTGCACTCTCGCTTGAAATGCCCTTTTTCCCTGCAACGAAAACAAGTAACTTTAGATTTATAAAACCTAAAGTAGAAACATTTGCATCACGGAAATCATCTCTTCCCGTAATTTGTTTAAATTTTTCAGCTCTTCTCAACACACTAGCCAAACACCACTTAATATCCATTAACTCCATCTCTTCAGCATCGATCTGATCGTAATCTTCTTTAGTCAACATTGGATTTCCGATCCTTCCTGCAACTAAACTTTCATATGATTCTAACACAGTCACCAACAAAGACATGTGAGCTTTTGCAACCTCTTCCGAGAAATTCTGACCATTCTCAAGGTTTAATGCAATGTTGCATTGTAACATCTTTCCATTCTTAGTTGTTGAAAAGTTTGGATCAAATGATGGATATAAAGAAAATCCCGTTTTGCTGTTTGATCCTTGAGATGACTCTCCAGATAAACTCTTTGCATTGAAAGCAGTTTCGATCTTTGGTGAAAGATTGGTTTTGTCACTGATACCTCATTTGTAATATGGACCAATGTCTTGTTCACCATCAAAATCTTTTATTCTAGAGATCTTCCGTTGTTCCATCTCTTGAGCTACAAGTTTTTCAATAAACTTGCTCAGTGTTAGATTGCTAAACCCTTTCTTGTTCCTTAACATCATAAGATATGTGCCCCAAACTTCATGTGGCAACGCATCAGCCAATTTTTCAATCAACTCTTCATTATCCTTTGTGATGCTCAACCTTTTCATGTTAACAATCAAATTGCAATATCTTTCTATGATCTGCTTGGTGCTTTCATTTTTTAAACCACGAAATAGATCGAACTCCTTTTTCAAAAGCGATTTTTTGTTTTTAATCATCTCTTGGCTCCCTACAAACTTTGATTTTAATGCTTTCCAAATTGAATACTCACTCCCATTGTGTTGCAGTAAAACTAAGATATCTTCTTTAACAGCTTGATGCAATAGACTAATCATCATCTTTTCATTTTTGTATTTCTTTCTATCATCAACACTTAGATCTATAATAGCAATCTCCTCTTCATCATCATTCAATGGTCTAATATATTTCGTTTCAACACATTCCCAAGCATCCAAATAATTTGCTTGAACCCAATTTTCAAAACGCTCCTCCCATCCTTTATACTCCTCAATATTCATGAGCTTTGGCGGTTTTTGCATGGTCCCCGTTTCGTATTCTAACATGGTGCTCTGAGCAACAGTAATCGGGGTAGCAAAAGCGTTATAAAATTCCTCTTCCATGTTCCGGCAACAAGTTTCACAAATTCACAACTTTCAAACGAAATACCAATTTCAAGCGAAATAACCTCTTCACACGGAATACCCTGTTCAAGCGAAATACCTTGGAAGTCAACTTCAAACGAAAACAGTTCACACGAAATACCCTTTTCACACGAAATACCCTTTTCACACGAAATGACTAATTTCGTGCGAAATAACCAAATGAAATACCATATTGATGTGAAATAAGCTTATTTCGAGCGAAATAGATGAAACTAAGTGATTTCGTGCGAAATCAAATTTCTATTTCGTGCGAAATGCTGCTGATGTCATCATCTCGGCCATGTTTTTTGTCAAATTGATCAGGTTTTAGTCCAGTTCTTTCAAGGCTTTGTTAAAACACAATTTCGCATATAATGTGAGAAATTCAAGTCATTTTAACCGTGAAATCAAGTTTAATTTTGAAAAGAAAGTGTAGAAATCAGATTTTGCAGCTGAAATGATAAGAACTCTTCCTCCTGAGCTCTTATACCACTTGTAGGATCGTCGTGCGACCTTAACGAGTCGTTCAGAAGAGTTTTTGCTCAATACGAGAGGCGGAAACAAACGTATCGAGGTAATTCAGCTTGCAATTCACTTTAAACTGTCTTTTGATTGATATAACAACGATTTACAGCGAGTAGACACTTCGGCAGCAGTTCGGCACTGAAACCGGAAAAGTTACAAATGACAAGGCACATCAGGTATTTATAGGCAAGGTGATTTCGTACGAAACACTTCACACGAAATCAATCTCACACGAAATAGCTATTTCGTGCGAAATACCCAAGTGATTTCGTACGAAATACCCTATTCCCATTTCGTGCGAAATACCCACTTTTCACATTTTCTCGAATACCGTGCCCTGATCTATCTAAACAAATACAAGACTCGATACAAGACAAAGTCGACAGACGTATGCACCAACATCTTGCAATTATATCATACGTAATTTGGGCTTAATTATTATACAAGTTTGGTGTTGTAAAAGGTTTGGGCTTGTAAAATTTTGGAATTTTAATAAATTAAAGCATCCTATTTTTAGAGGTATCCCCATATTTGTTCAAAGGTATTCTTTATATAAAACCAAAAAACACTACGAAGACGGGGTTGAGCCGTAACCAATGATATCCATTATTCTATACCTCCATCACTGTTCTCGATGATATTGTGCAGGGTAAAAGGGACATCCATCTTGGACCCGTGGGAACCTATGAAGCCAATCAATAAGACCATCCGTAGTGGGCATCTTGTGCGACGTGATCCCCCCAAAAACGCCCAAAAACGCTCCCGCCCCACCCCCGCCGGCGTGATCTGGCAAAAAAACCCCGCAGGCGTGTTTTAAATCACGCTTGGAACATATTTGTTTGGCCAATAGCATTTAAACTTCCTTTTTTAGTCCAATAGTTTTTTTTTTTGGTTTTTTTATTTATATTTAATTCTTTACACCCTTTAACATCATGCCCACATCCCCTGTCACACCCCAAATTTCCACGTGTTACCGGTGGGCCCGGTAGGGGAGTAACGTGACGTGGTTGGCAACATCATAGTCAAACAACACAATATATAAATGCACAGCGGAAGCAAACGGATAAATATATTACAATCCGTAATAGTGTAACATCAAAGTATTACAACGGAAGTAAAGGATCCACAGGCGGATCGCAAATAAAATAACATGGTTCAACAGACTTTAGGCATCTAAGCTTGCGAGACTCTTTATTGATGCTAGGAGTAGCCAGCCAATTCCAATTAGTACCTGCACTTAGCCTTTTTGGAAAATACGTCAGTTTACACTGGTAAATACAATCAACTGACTCATTTTGAAAAGGGTTTAAGAAAATGATTGTTTTGAATGCACATGGCACAAATAATATTTTATAACTTGGGATAATTATTTAAATATATAATACTTGTAGGGATTTACATGTTCCTTATGCGTTTAGTAGCCTGGATCGAGCCGGGTTAAAGATTAATCGACACACCACTATAATTAGGAGACACCAACGGCGTACGCCTACGCCGGGTGCTGAGGTCGTGGCCATTCGTAGAATGATGCCAGGGATATCCGGGACAACGGTCATTAACCCCCCAAAGGCTTTAAGTAAACAAAACAATATTAAACGAGACGTCTCAATACTTTCATTATCATTCATTCAATCAAAGATTCAACGTCCCGACCAAGCGGTATTTTATATACCGTACCCCAAGCCCGTATAGGGAAATAAGTTAAAAGTATTTACCTGAGCTAAATATAAATTCAATCCCAGCCGTATCAAATCAGCAAGTACAGATAGCTTTTACCGAGCTCCTAAATCTGGAACGAAGGTTTTTAATAACCTATTAGAATCCTAACGGGTCTTTAATTAAGCCTTGACTTAGACCGGTTAGTTTTCAAGAGGGAGATACGGTTCAAACGCATGATTAAGCGAAGACCGGATAGAATGTGATTTAGACCCGACAAGTTTGAAGACTTGCTTAATATGGGTATTTCATACACATTCTGAATTTTGAGACGAAATTGATAAGTCTTGACCCGTTTCGGCCAATTTATGTAAACTAGTTACATAAACCGAACCGAACGCATATGACGCGTAACGGGTAACCATAAGAGTCCTAAACAGGTTTCCTAAGTTATCATGCCCTAAATATGTTGTGATATCAGTGGGATGCCTTCCGTTATGCCCAAAACGAGTTTAATCTCATAAAAAGCCCTGAAGGGGTATTTTGGTCATTTTAAAGATTATAAAAGGGATTAATTACATTTCTGTGAACCGGGTCTGAAAACATCAGTAACTTAGTTTATTTTAACAGATTATAACATTTGGTTATAAGTCTTATATGTCAAAATAGTTTTAAACCCTAACTATGCGTATAATACGCGTATAAAGCCGTTTTAAGCGACGTACGGTTTAAAATAGTATTCTGAGTTTTCTGATTATTTAAACAAGTTCAAAACACTACATTCATTATTTAAAATCAGTAGCAATTGGATTGGCGTTAAAAGGATTTGTAAAACTCATTTTATGGCCTAAAAGGGTATATTCGGTATTTACCGAATTAAGGCGCTAATCCAAGCTTATGATCAGTCTAAAAATAATTAAAAATCTTTAAAAATCCTAGAATATTATTTAACATCAGTGGGTAAAAGAATTGTTGTCAAAACTGAGTTTAGATAGGTTTTACGCTAATGGCGCCGTTTAATTAATAAACATGTTTATAAATACGTCATTAAGCATAACTCCTAATCTAGACTTCCGATTGACGTGAAATTTTGCAGACATGTTCAATAATCAGTATTAAAGACTTTTGCACTTTTACACTTTCTAAAATCTCGTTCTGCGGTCATAAGGGCATTACGGTCAATATTTAGGCGTTTATCGAAAACATCGGACGATTAGGGATTCGAGTGGTATAAATGCAGAGGCTTATACACACATGCAACTAGGTCCTAATGGGACCCTAAGGCATGTCTAAATCTATTTAAACCGGGTCAGAACTGAGGTCAAAGCAAAAGTCAAACTTTTGCGTCTCTCGGTTCCGAATCGGTTCAAAACATAAAGTTGTCGAATCAAGCAAGCGTATACAAGTTTTTATACTTATTTTCAGTTGGTAAGAATGATAAAATAGGCTACACGCCATTTACATCGCTAATCATGCATTAAACCAAACATAACAATTCTGTTGACTTTTTCGGAACAAGTTTGACTCGATAAACGACCTAGTTAGGATTCGAATTAGTGAGTGCCCTTTTAGGGGTTTATCAACCATATAAATACCAACTTATAACAACCTTTGATTCGACTAAACTCTGGACCGATTATTTATTATCGAAAAGTCAAACCGTAGTTACGACGGTTTGATTTCTAGGCCATAAACTAAGTATGAATGAATTGAAGAAGATCAAGGGTACTTACACAAGTCTTATGGATGATATGGAATGTTTGTGGCTTGCTTGAATGATCCAGAAATGCTCAGAGGGTGAAATGAATGATGAATGAACAATGTTGCACAATGTGGGTCATTTAAACAACTTCAAACAAGCTTAGATGATCGACAACTAAGTCTAGGAGGAAACAATAACATCCACAAGCATCCTACACACTATAAACCACCTTAGGGTAGCCCAAGGTATCAAGAAAATTGATCAACGTCGGTTAAGAAACATGCAGGACACCTGCACACACATTCTGTCCAGATAAGGCAGTCGCGTAGCGCGACTGCCAAATGCTTTCAGGCTCGCGCTACGCGAGGGTGTTGGTAACCAGCTTAGCAAGTTTCCATTATTTGCATTTTCAGTCCCTGGTCCTTCTAAACGTCGCTTTCACTTTGTTTCTTGCATTATAAACCCTCTAACTTGATTTATAAGGGCTTCAAGACTTATACCATCTTTGTGAAGTCCTCGGGTAACTTTTTGATCACCCGAAAAGCCCTAAATTTCAACGTTTGACGATTCTAACCCTCACACACGAATTTTATCATAACTTTCTCATACGGTAACGAAACTTAGTGAAATTTTTATGGTACATTCTAGTGAGCATATTTAATCGTTACAAGGCTTCGGGTTTGCTTAAAAGGTCACTCAGAGGTACATCTTAACATGTTGACACATTTAACCCCTGTAGTTTGAAATCTCTCACTTTCTTTCACAATTCGCTTCGTATGATCCATGATCCATTAGTTTAAGGTTATAAACCTCATGTAGGGTTATCGTAAAGTATATTTATTCATTGTTGACACTTTGAACCCTTATATTTACATAGTTTCATTGTTTGTCAACTTTAGTCCTTCAAGAACATTCTTTCACACGTTCAAAGGTTATGACACGTGTCAAGACATTATAGGACGTAAATTTTCGGGGTGTTACATTCTCACCCCCTTAAAAGAAATCTCGACCTCGAGATTTGTTAAAGTAAAGGAATTATTTTCTGCCTTTATATTGGGCTTAATCTTTCCTGGTACTCTTGAGCCTCTATGGCATTCCAATTGGCCTTAATAATAAGTACATGTATCTTTTTGGAGCTTCTAATCCTGTCGATCCTCAATCGACACAGGTTGCTTATCATATCATAAATCTGTATATCCTTATGTGATAGTGCTTCTTGACTTATTGGCGGAACACCTCTTTCCGTCACTAGTGGCAATGTATTGCGATTTCCGCCAAGCTCCTTAAATAGGCTTTAGCTTATAAGCTACTTGATCTTGATACATTCGATTTCCTTCGAATGATTCTATATATATTCAGAGCTTAACTAGCCGGATAATTTAACAGATTTGGCACACCCTTTCTGGGTGATATCTATTGTTGAACCTTATTCCTAAATCAAGAATTTAGGAGGTTTGCTATTTTCATAACTCCTCGATTTCTTGCCATATACTGGCAACCTACAATCGACTTTGGATTTGTATAATCTTATTTGTTGTCCCCCAGGCAACTTTCAGACTTTGATAATTGGACTTACCAATTCTTTATCTAACACTAGACATTTAACATTTCATCTACACAAGGTCTCCAAGGAGTAGCCTTTATACTTACATATCCATATTTATAGAAAAACTTTATTTTTAAGGTGAGATGGTTATTCCAACCACTGCTTAGCTAATGTGTAGGGAATAGCTAATCCTTGCCGTTAGTCGAACAGATCGACGATCCTGGACTGTTGATGGCAAATTCTTAATCGTTACCTAATTAGGGTGGCGGTGATAATGCATAAGCAAAATGAACCGTCTTTCATACTTGATTATACCGGATTTCCAGGATATTGAGTTAGGATAAAAGAATCTCCTATCTTAATAATTTACTTAATCAGGTTTTCGGTTATTCCATAATCAATAGGGAGTTCTTACAACACTCAAACCCAAAGAGGGATGTTAATCTTAACTCTACTTGCCTCTAGGGAGGTAAACAGGGTAAACTTAGGTGAAGATAATCAAGGTACAAGGAGGTTACAGAGATTTCCATATCTCAGGCTCCAGTTCACTCATCAACGCTTGTGTCTAATAAGTGACACATTCATGTTATGAGTCCACATATTCCGTTACCAAGGAATATTTATTTGGATAGTTCTATTCCGGATATCTTCTTTGAATACTACTAGTCGACTTTGGTACAATATGATCATTGAGATATCTCAGGGGTTCCATGCATTAAACCTCCATACTGATCAGGCCTGGAAGTCATCTATGGGACACACTAGGATACGCCAATCCTCATATGACACTTTTATCAAACATAGTTTGGCATTC
Organism: Helianthus tuberosus; assembly: GCA_030545235.1. Classification (NCBI taxonomy): domain Eukaryota; kingdom Viridiplantae; phylum Streptophyta; class Magnoliopsida; order Asterales; family Asteraceae; genus Helianthus; species Helianthus tuberosus. The sequence continues at coordinate 59,518,300 of CM060415.1, read as the reverse complement.
GCAGGCGATAAAAACAATGAGAAAAATAATTAAAATAACATATATTGTCGTACTCTATGCAAAGAAAGAGTGCTCTTAGATTTTCGGAAGGATTCCTTGCCGATCTATAAGAATCGGTTACTATGGTTTCCTTGGTATTTATACCTTGTGGATGATAGTAAAAATTTTGCTAAATTTATGGTTCATGAAGATTTATTATTGCCTGTATTAAAAACAGGACACTTAGCAGGAATTATCATTGATAAATGATAAGGAAGTTTATTGTACAAGTGCTTATATCTAATAAATAATGGAAGTTTCACAAACTAGGCACCTAGCTCGGTTGGTTAGGCGCGCGAAAGGGTGTGGCCGGCCTAGACCCAGGTTCGATTCCGGGGATGGCCAGTTCCACCATTTTTTTTATGTTTATTAATAATTAGTCGTACGGATACGTGTAATTACGAGGGTTGTCTCATAAGGAGTCTTGATAATTAATTGCTTATTATCACCCAAAATATGGGCTTGGTCACAAGACGACCAATCCTTTCCTATTACTATATAAAGTCCTCTTATTAACGCAACAAGGACAACGGAGAAGAGTAATTCCTAATGGATATAAAATATCCATTTAATATTGCTGCAGTAGTCTCTGAGGTATTATCGACCAAAATTTTTACTTCATACTTAACGCTTAGAGTTTTAGCAGGCAGATTTAAATATTTACAATATCAATTGTCTACAAGAGACCTATCTGAACCTGTATAAAAAGTACTCTAGCTTATACATCATTTACAAGAAAGGTACCTGTGCTAACGTTGTCATCCTGAACGGCTTCCCTTGCATCCATTCTGAAGACCCTCGCATTGGTCTTCTTGCCTTCCTCAGGCTTTTTAGCGTACTTAGGGCAGTTGGTCTTAATGTGCCCCTTATCATGGCAGTTGAAGCATGTTGCATCCTTTATCTTCTTGCACTCTATCGTCTTGTGGTCTTTAGACTTGCATAACCCACATGCAGGTGATCCTGATTGAGACTGGGTCTCAAGCCTACATTTTCCAAAGTGGCGTTTTTGGCAAGTCGAGCACCTTGGCTTTCCCTCTGTTCGCTGATTACCCTAGTTAGATCCAGACTTAATTGCTTTTCCCTTGGCAGCCGTAGGGCAATTAGTACTGATATGGCCCTTTTTGCCACAGCCATGACAGGTCGCATCTTCCAATTTCTTGCAATCCAAGGCCTTGTGACCCTTGGTTTTGCAAATTCCACATAAATTAGTACGTGGGTCGATTGTGCATTTTCCAACATGTTGCTTCCAGCAGATCTTACATCTGGGTTTTTCACCTGACTGTTGGTTGTTTTTCAATCCATTGCATTCATGGGTCTTGTGATTCCTCTCTTTACAGATACCACATCCCCTGATCTATTCATATATACATTTACTGAAGTGTCTCTTCTTCCCGCAAATCTTACATTCGGGTTTAGCCTCCTTTGGCTTGGAGTGGTTATAGTTTAAACCGGTCTTACCCTTTTTACAAATTTGTATTGGGGTATTATTGCCCTTTCGCTTGTGATCCTTCAGTACACGATCTACAACGTTATTTATGGCTGTATTTAACACAGCCTTTAACTCGGTGCTCGTTATGTTCAGTCTTACATCATCATTCTGATCAACTGGGCGATTGTGAGCTCTAGAGGAGTCAGCCATGGTGAAGCTTTGAGGCTACAAACCAAGAAGTAATAATTTGCTTTAAGTATATGGCGAATTGTCGAATTTAATGACTAATTAGCCATGGTGTAAATAAACCATATAGGCCAATAGATAGTACTTAAGTTAATTGATAAGCAAACCATCCTTGGCTTGTAAACAGAATATAATCCTTCATATTTATTAGACAGGGGACATAAATCACGACTGTCAATGTCGTATTGACATTTTATGTAGCACAAGAGCTTGTTCCCAAGGACTCTTGATGGCACAGGGGCCTTGTCATTAGGGAAAAATCTAAAACATAATCGATGATTCCTTTGGATCGGAAAATTCCATAGTTCATTGTCTTGACAAGACTTTATGAAATAATAACTATCTTTTCATATATTCACCTTTTCTCATAGGTACACATCCCAAATGGATGTTTTGATGCGTACATCATGCTCGACGTTTACCAGTCATGATTCCTATTGATCACTTACACTAGCTAAGAGATATGGAAAAATCTTAATATAGGGATGACAAGTGTGATTTTATCATATCACTGTTGTCGGGAGTGTCAACACATTTTAAAGTGTTAACAATGATCTGAATCTCTTTTTAACCAGGTTTTACCATCTTAGCAAGGTCTACTATAACATTCAGGCTAGGTCAAACCTTTTAAGATTCTCTTTTAATATTTAAACTGACAGGAAGAGAATGATATTTATCTTATTCAGGATGCTCACTTATTAATCCTAAATTATAAGTTAGTAATAGTACAAAACGCTTAGTCAAGTAGACGAGTTTAATTTATAAGCCATGATTTCAGAGAATCAAAGCATTTAGGTTTGAACATAGTTCATTATCTTTCCTGGACAGAGAGTCAAAGACTACTACTGTCGTTGTCAAATTGACGATACAATATGGCCCGTAGGCGGATCAATTGACATTACAAAACGATGTTTTTAGAAATTTATAATCATCACACTGATGATTGTAGTCATGATAATATTGATCATATTGACTATGAGGCTTGGGCAAAGCCCACTACCTTAGACATGAACCCTAAGAGTTACAACTGTCATTGTCGTATTGACAATATTATAAAGTATAGCTAGTAGGCACTTCATCACTTAGGATGTCAATAATATGATCATCATATTGATGATATTAGTAATGATCACATTGATCATATAGATTAATAGGCTTGAGCATAGCTCACTACCATAGACAAGGAATCATAGAGATCACAATGTCAGTGTCTCAGATGGACAATACGTTATAGCCCGTAGGCACTTCCCTTCTAAGGGATGGTTATAATATGATCAGCTTATAGGATGATATAAGCTATGATTTCTAAATCAATAGACTAAATACGAATATTGGAAAAATCCATTATTTAAAAAATAAAAGTACAGAGTTGCCCTAAGCGGGACTTGAAAGGAATAATGTTGTCCTCGAAGGCACTGAAAAGGTAAATACGTCCTTATAAGGATTATTGAGGAAATGATCTTCAGCAAAGGAGTTTCTTCTTCATTCAATTCCTGAATGCTTTCTCCTTGGTTGCATGTTTCGTCCTAGCCGTTGTACGAAGGTCAGCAAATCAAGGCTCCTGGTGTGGAGAATTATTATTACGGCTTCTTCGCTTGGCGACGTATCCAAAATATAAAAATTTTTGGAAGCAGAATTTCCAAATAAGGATTTAGAATATTCCTATGTTAAGTCTAGACTCAGAAGGTCAAGGAATGTGCAAATGTGTCATTGAGATTAAACACAAAAGATAGTGTTTAATTCACTCAATGTTGGCTCTGATACCAACCTGTCACACCCCAAATTTCCACGTGTTACCGGTGGGCCCGGTAGGGGAGTAACGTGACGTGGTTGGCAACATCATAGTCAAACAACACAATATATAAATGCACAGCGGAAGCAAAAGGATAAATATATTACAATCCGTAATAGTGTAACATCAAAGTATTACAACGGAAGTAAAGGATCCACAGGCGGATCGCAAATAAAATAACATGGTTCAACAGACTTTAGGCATCTAAGCTTGCGAGACTCTTTATTGATGCTAGGAGTAGCCAGCCAATTCCAATTAGTACCTGCACTTAGCCTTTTTGGAAAATACGTCAGTTTACACTGGTAAATACAATCAACTGACTCATTTTGAAAAGGGTTTAAGAAAATGATTGTTTTGAATGCACATGGCACAAATAATATTTTATAACTTGGGATAATTATTTAAATATATAATACTTGTAGGGATTTGCATGTTCCTTATGCGTTCAGTAGCCCGGATCGAGCCGGGTTAAAGATTAATCGACACACCACTATAATTAGGAGACACCAACGGCGTACGCCTACGCCGGGTGCTGAGGTCGTGGCCATTCGTAGAATGATGCCAGGGATATCCGGGACAACGGTCATTAACCCCCCAAAGGCTTTAAGTAAACAAAACAATATTAAACGAGACGTCTCAATACTTTCATTATCATTCATTCAATCAAAGATTCAACGTCCCGACCAAGCGGTATTTTATATACCGTACCCCAAGCCCGTATAGGGAAATAAGTTAAAAGTATTTACCTGAGCTAAATATAAATTCAATCCCAGCCGTATCAAATCAGCAAGTACAGATAGCTTTTACCGAGCTCCTAAATCTAGAACGAAGGTTTTTAATAACCTATTAGAATCCTAACGGGTCTTTAATTAAGCCTTGACTTAGACCGGTTAGTTTTCAAGAGGGAGATACGGTTCAAACGCATGATTAAGCGAAGACCGGATAGAATGTGATTTAGACCCGACAAGTTTGAAGACTTGCTTAATATGGGTATTTCATACACATTCTGAATTTTGAGACGAAATTGATAAGTCTTGACCCGTTTCGGCCAATTTATGTAAACTAGTTACATAAACCGAACCGAACGCATATGACGCGTAACGGGTAACCATAAGAGTCCTAAACAGGTTTCCTAAGTTATCATGCCCTAAATATGTTGTGATATCAGTGGGATGCCTTCCGTTATGCCCAAAACGAGTTTAATCTCATAAAAAGCCCCGAAGGGGTATTTTGGTCATTTTAAAGATTATAAAAGGGATTAATTACATTTCTGTGAACCGGGTCTGAAAACATCAGTAACTTAGTTTATTTTAACAGATTATAACATTTGGTTATAAGTCTTATATGTCAAAATAGTTTTAAACCCTAACTATGCGTATAATACGCGTATAAAGCCGTTTTAAGCGACGTACGGTTTAAAATAGTATTCTGAGTTTTCTGATTATTTAAACAAGTTCAAAACACTACATTCATTATTTAAAATCAGTAGCAATTGGATTGGCGTTAAAAGGATTTGTAAAACTCATTTTATGGCCTAAAAGGGTATATTCGGTATTTACCGAATTAAGGCGCTAATCCAAGCTTATGATCAGTCTAAAAATAATTAAAAATCTTTAAAAATCCTAGAATATTATTTAACATCAGTGGGTAAAAGATTTGGTGTCAAAACTGAGTTTAGATAGGTTTTACGCTAATGGCGCCGTTTAATTAATAAACATGTTTATAAATACGTCATTAAGCATAACTCCTAATCTAGACTTCCGATTGACGTGAAATTTTGCAGACATGTTCAATAATCAGTATTAAAGACTTTTGCACTTTTACACTTTCTAAAATCTCGTTCTGCGGTCATAAGGGCATTACGGTCAATATTTAGGCGTTTATCGAAAACATCGGACGATTAGGGATTCGAGTGGTATAAATGCAGAGGCTTATACACACATGCAACTAGGTCCTAATGGGACCCTAAGGCATGTCTAAATCTATTTAAACCGGGTCAGAACTGAGGTCAAAGCAAAAGTCAAACTTTTGCGTCTCTCGGTTCCGAATCGGTTCAAAACATAAAGTTGTCGAATCAAGCAAGCGTATACAAGTTTTTATACTTATTTTCAGTTGGTAAGAATGATAAAATAGGCTACACGCCATTTACATCGCTAATCATGCATTAAACCAAACATAACAATTCTGTTGACTTTTTCGGAACAAGTTTGACTCGATAAACGACCTAGTTAGGATTCGAATTAGTGAGTGCCCTTTTAGGGGTTTATCAACCATATAAATACCAACTTATAACAACCTTTGATTCGACTAAACTCTGGACCGATTATTTATTATCGAAAAGTCAAACCGTAGTTACGACGGTTTGATTTCTAGGCCATAAACTAAGTATGAATGAATTGAAGAAGATCAAGGGTACTTACACAAGTCTTATGGATGATATGGAATGTTTGTGGCTTGCTTGAATGATCCAGAAATGCTCAGAGGGTGAAATGAATGATGAATGAACAATGTTGCACAATGTGGGTCATTTAAACAACTTCAAACAAGCTTAGATGATCGACAACTAAGTCTAGGAGGAAACAATAACATCCACAAGCATCCTACACACTATAAACCACCTTAGGGTAGCCCAAGGTATCAAGAAAATTGATCAACGTCGGTTAAGAAACATGCAGGACACCTGCACACACATTCTGTCCAGATAAGGCAGTCGCGTAGCGCGACTGCCAAATGCTTTCAGGCTCGCGCTACGCGAGGGTGTTGGTAACCAGCTTAGCAAGTTTCCATTATTTGCATTTTCAGTCCCTGGTCCTTCTAAACGTCGCTTTCACTTTGTTTCTTGCATTATAAACCCTCTAACTTGATTTATAAGGGCTTCAAGACTTATACCATCTTTGTGAAGTCCTCGGGTAACTTTTTGATCACCCGAAAAGCCCTAAATTTCAACGTTTGACGATTCTAACCCTCACACACGAATTTTATCATAACTTTCTCATACGGTAACGAAACTTAGTGAAATTTTTATGGTACATTCTAGTGAGCATATTTAATCGTTACAAGGCTTCGGGTTTGCTTAAAAGGTCACTCAGAGGTACATCTTAACATGTTGACACATTTAACCCCTGTAGTTTGAAATCTCTCACTTTCTTTCACAATTCGCTTCGTATGATCCATGATCCATTAGTTTAAGGTTATAAACCTCATGTAGGGTTATCGTAAAGTATATTTATTCATTGTTGACACTTTGAACCCTTATATTTACATAGTTTCATTGTTTGTCAACTTTAGTCCTTCAAGAACATTCTTTCACACGTTCAAAGGTTATGACACGTGTCAAGACATTATAGGACGTAAATTTTCGGGGTGTTACATCCCCACTACACCCTTTTTAGAAAAACACCCAATAATGTCCCTTGTTGACTCTACTGCCACATGACGGAAAAAGCCCAAGGGTGGAGACATTATTCACCCTTACCACTACGCATGGTCTAAGATGATTTCACCTTAATTGAACTCACTCCAACTCATTACCCTAAATTGATGGGGAAACCGTTTTACTATTTTAGAACCCATTTAAACCCATGACATTCTTTAATTAATTAAAATTAAATGAAAGCTCCAATTTTTTGATCAACATTATTAGTTATTAACATTTTTTAATTATGATTTAAAATTAAATAAAACAATCAAATAAACAAAATATATTCATCGAATAAAAAGAACACATATTCTTCTCATGAGGCGATCACCTTGGCAAGAAACTCAACACTAAACTGAGTTGTCGAAAGAAATTGATGAGCGGGGTATAAAATATTTCATCCAGCAACGGGCTTGTGAACTTATGATCGAAACCATGTAGCCAACCCACAGGAGTTACGACGATGTTTATGTGAAACTTGTTTGAACACGCTAACCCATCTAATGGACCCCCGGGTACCCTTGGTGTTGATTTTTTCACATCCTAAAAAATCTATACATTATCTTTATCTTAGATTTTAAAACTAACATATATATATTTTTGTTATTCAACTTGTAATTAAATGATCGATATAGAAACCTCATAAATGAGTAAAGCATTTGTTGATAGTGTGCCAAGTGTTTGTTCCCTTTAGGAGACATGACCCATCCATCTTTACTCTTCTTTACAACCACCATTACTACCTTTTGAAATGCAAGACAATAGGTGGCATTTTAGCCTGTGGTTTTCCTCCATGTGTCCCCTGTTTTAAAATAATACGTCCATTTCTCCTGTTACCCTATCCAAAGGAAATAAAAAAGGTTCACGTATATTAAAAAATTATTATTAATTAAATTATTAATTCATCCATCCATGCAACAGTTATTAGTTAGCCTTTGCCATGCCATCGAATCACACCCTTGAACTAAAATATGTTCTTAAATAAACGTTGATATCTTGCTTTTATTATATATATAAAAAAAACATCGGTACAAATATACGATCTCGGGTTCAAAGAGAACGGTTGCTTTTAGGAGTGATATGTTCATCTAATTACCAATTTAATAAGAGAATAAAGAGCAAGTAAAGTCAAAAAGTATGCCAATCTGCCCAATACTATACGCTAGGAAGAACTTGATTAGGGTAGTATTAAAATTGTCTTTTACACATTGTGTTTTGCACTTTTTTGTAATTGTCTTTTACACACTACGTTTTATGAATCGTGTATTGTCTTACTACACGTTTCCATCCGCCACACGCTGCAACAACGCGCAGCGAGCAAAATACTAGTTGATAAATATAGTCCTCAAACTTTATCGTGTATGAGTTATAAATTCTTTAAAAAAAAAACTCAACTATTTAAGATTTTTTTTAGTTGTGTGTTCTTTAAGGATCTGACATTTTAGTTTACTTAGGGTATACGGGGCACTCTCGGTGACCCCATGCGGTGAGCGAAGTCCCCGCTCGGGAACACCGTCGCCGTCACCGCGGTGACCGAATTCGGCGAGGTGGGTCGGGGCATATTCACCGATGAAGGAGAGGGGGAGATGGTGGGCCACCCTCTTTTCAAACCAATCAAATTATTTCCTTTTTTTTTCTTTTTGAATAAAAAAACAAGTCCCCTAACAAGGGAGTGCCGCCATCAAATTGATGGTGTAAGGGGAGTTTAAGAGGGGAGTTGACGTGGCATAACCTGATTGGGTGTGCGTAAGAGAGGGGACTCCCCTAAGAGGGGAGTGCCCCTCTTACCCTTATGAATTAGAGCGCCAAAACAGTAGCTTATCGCTTATTCAAAACCTTTTTCTTCTAGGATTTTAATTTTTCAGTTTTCGTAATTCATTTGAAAAAAGACCTTTTACCATGCCGGGTCTGTTTTCTTTCGGATCGAGTCAAGGCAAATAAAAATACTTTTCGTTTTCCTTAAATATATGATATCCGATTTGATTTGGTTTCTGTGGCTTTTGAAAGATTACATGTGTACTTTTTTTAATAGTCAAATACCTAGTTGGTCCCTGTGGTTAGGGCTGTAAATGAACCGAACGAACACGAACAAGCCCTTGTTCATGTTCGTTCGTTAAGGAAATAAATGTGTTCACGAACGGTTCATGAACACTTACCGAACGAGATTTTATGTTCGTGTTCGTTCATTAAGGAAATGAGTGTGTTCGCGAACGGTTCACGAACATAAACGAACACAAATAAATTTGGCGAACGCGGTGAAGGATAAAGATAGATGGACCAGAGATTAGCACTCGAACTTTAATCCCTTATTGTGGAACTGAGGTCGATCGTATTCGCCAATGTAAATAATGAGAAATGAAAGGGAAATCATGCATAAACAAGGTGAAAGTGGGTTTCCTAGTTTCATTGTTAGGGTAATAAAATAAATAAAAGTTTAATAATATAAAAAGTAGAAATAAAATATAAGAAAGTACAAAGATCTTCAATTAAAACACAAATATATGAACATAAACGAATGCAAATCAACGAATGTTCACGAACACGTTCACGAACACCTTACCGAACGTTCACGAACACAATCGAACGAACGAGACCTCTGTTCATGTTCGTTCATTTAACTAATCGAACGAAATTTCTTGTTCATGTTCGTTCGTTTATTAAACGAACGAACATAAACGAACTTCTCGCCGAACGGTTCACGAACTGTTCGCTGAACGTTCGGTTCGTTTACAGCCCTACCTGTGGTTTACAAATATTGCAGACTTGGTCCCAGTGGTTCAATAACTACACACTTGATCCTGCTTATTGTAATTTTTACACTCGTATGATCCTTATCACTAACATATGTTAACTTTTCCAGTTAAGTCCATGTTAAATGATTAAAATACTCTTACTTATTAAAAAAACAAAAATAAAAAAAGAGTTTAATTAAAATAAGATACCACCTATACCACCCATCTTAGATTCCTTTCAAGTTGTTTTTAAACCGTTTGAGTATTCTTTCGTTGACTTTTAAACCGTTTTACCGGATTCCTTTAAGGGTGTGGGGAGTGGTTAAACACTTTAGAGTGGCAAATCAAAAAACCGACCAATCAGAGCGCGTCATGTCAATCAGTGAAAAGTGTTTAAACTTTGGTAAAAAGTGTTAGCAATGGTTTAGACATTTGATAAAGTGGTAAACTTAAAAAAAAGGAAAAATGTGTGATTGGTTGAGAGATGGAATGGACCCCACCCACACACCCTCTCTCTCTCCTTCCTCCCCTCACCGATTCGGCATGCCACCACCGATTTGGCAAACTTTGGTGACTAAACACTTGTTGGCGGTGGTGTTTACCACTCGGTAAAGGGGTTTGCCACCCTTTACCGATCACCACACCGTACACCCTAAGTTGTTTCTGTAATTTTACACGTCAATATAATAGAACACAAATTGACCCGTTCAGGAAAATGAGTTGAAATTATGCCCCTTTAAACAAAAAAATATTGTAAACAACGAAATAGGAGCCGGAGCCGGTGTTTCTTGTCGGAGCCGGCATATCTGTTTTTTCGGTGGCATCTAGGGGTGTAAACAAGCCCAGAGGCTCGAGAGCTACTCGTGATCGGCTCGGTTAAAAGCTCGAACGAGCCGAGCCTTAACGAGCCCGAGCTCGAGCCAGAAATAGAGCTCGTTTTGTTATCGAGCCCGAGCTCGAGCCTGAAATACAAAGCTTGTTTAGGCTCGCGAGCCTAAACGAGCCCATACAAAATTTTAATTTTTTATATATAATATATTAATAATGATGATAACATTGATGAGCCGAGCTCGAGCCGAGCTTTGCCTTGTTTAAGCGATGTTGAAGTGAGTTCGAGTCGAGCTTTTAGCTCATTTAAGGTTGTTCTCAAAATAGTTCGAGCCGAGCTCGAGCTTTGGGTTTTACTAGCGAGCCGAGCTCGAGCTCAAAGAAGTATGCTCGAACCGAGCTCGAGCTCGAGCTTCATAAAAACCTAACGAGCCGAGCTCGAGCCTGGTCGAGCTCGGGTTCGGCTCGGCTCGTTTACACCCCTAGTGGCATCCTCCGGTGGAGGGCGATGCTTGTGGCATTGTGGTTGTGGCGTGTGAAGCAGCAGGGGCGACAAGGCTGGTGTGGTGGTTATCAGCAATGGTGGTGGCCTACCCGGTGGTGGAGGTATTCGTTGGTGGTGGCGGGGTTCGGTGTTGGTGGGTGTTTTGGTGTTTGGGGATGGAGGTGAGAAGTGGCTGAGGTGAGATGGTGGCAGAGGTGATATGGTGGTGGTTAGGGATGAGCTCGGTACCGAAGGTACTGGTACTGAAAATCCCCAAAAGTGGGTACCGGTACCGATACCGAATATACCTGATACCAAACCGGTACCGAAAATCCCCAAAAGTGGGTTCGGTACCGGTATTTGAGGGTAAAAACCGGTACCGAAAATCTCAAAAGTCGGTATCGAATCGGTAACGAAAGTGTACCCGGTTTGATAAATTCGATACTGGTACCGGTTCGGTACTGGGTACCATTTGCTCATCCCTAGTGGTGGTTGTGCTGCTTGTTTGAGAAGAGAGAGACTCTCAAGACTTATATAATTTGGTGGGTTTTGTTAATAAGCAAGGGTATTTTGGTCATTTAACATGGACAGGGCCGGTGATGGGTAGGGGCAGGTAGGGCGATGGACCCAGGCCCAAATATCTTGTGGGCCCAAAGTTTAAAAAAGAAAATTCTATATGTTATGTATTTGTTGTGGGCCTTTGAAAAATTTAACCTAGTTATTGTTATAGGGCTGTAACCTGTTGGGCCCTTGAATTGTAAACAAAAGTGACGAGCAGGATATCAAAACAGATAAGATAATATACAACGTCACATACAAGCCATCATCTACTATACCAACGCTCCAATCTTCAAATCGAAGCTCTCACTCGTCTAGCAACCAAATCGACGATTAGGGCATTGAATCAGTTCTTTTCGTCTTCTGTCTTCATATACGTTCCACTGTTCAAGGCCTTTGAATCAATTTTTTTCAAGGAATCAAGGAATGTCCTGTGTTTGGTAGACGTATAGTTTGTTTATGTGATTGTGTGGTTCCATTAAGTGCTAGTTTAGTCAATTTTATGTATTAAGTTCAGTTGTTAAAATAAATAGTTTTGTAATTTAATTTTAGTTATGTGCAATGTTGATTTGTAAATTACTAAATCTTAAGTATGAAATTCATGGTTGGCCATCTGTGATTTTGATTTGAAGTTTATTCTTTTAAATTGTTAATATATATATATTCAATTTTGTAAGTGCTTTTCGCCTTTCCTTCGGGTTATAATTTATGTGGGTTAGGGTCGTTAGGTATTGTTAAATGTTGATTCTTGAACATTTAAAGTCTGAAGTTATGAACTTTATCAGGAGTTGAAATTATTTGAGACATTTTTACCTAGTCATATTATTAGCCTTTTTGATGCTTACAACAGGCTAAAACAGATTGCTTTTGTTCCTAATGCATTAATTGCATATAGAGTGTTGTTGACGACTCCGGTAACAGTAGCATCAACAGAAGTAAGCTTTTCAAATTTAAGTTGTTGAAGACCTACTTACGATCGAGGATGTCCCAAGAAAGACTCAATGGATTAGCGATGATATCTATTGAAAATGACATAATTAGAGACTATGGATTATGAAGACTTGATCGAATGCTTTGCTTCCAAAAACGCTAGGAGAACCGCACGATTCGCTTAAGTAGGTAAATTTAGATTATTTTGGTATGATACTTTTGTTTTGATGATTGGTATAACAATTCTTGCCATATTATGGTTTTTTATGTATAATTATTGGGTTTATATTATATGGGCCCCATTTATTTTTACTCGCACCAGGCCCAAAATGTTTCGAGATTTCTCGAAGACGGCACTGAACATGGACTTAGCTGGAAAACTTAATAGATGTTAGTGATAAGGACCACACGAGTGCAAAAATTACAACCATCGGGATCAAGTGTGTAATTAGTAAACCGCTAGAACCAAGTCTGCAATATGTACAAACCACAAGGACCAACCAGCCATTTAACTCTTTTTTAACCATAATCAGAAAATTAGTAATAAAATCTAAATAAATAATTTAAAAGTATACATATAAACACCTAAATATAACTACCCTTTTTATTCGAGTGATTCGGAGTCCAAACTCCAAAGAGATACTTTGCTTCCAAAGACAAAAGATTATCTTCCTTTCCACTACTACACATTTCAAACTTAACCATTTATGATTTGCTTCCAAAGACAAAAGATTATCTTCCTTTCCACTACCTACACGTTTCAAACTTAACCATTTATGATATTAACCCAAAACTTTTTATAATTCTCAAACCAACACCTATATGATTAAAAAAATCTTTAATATATTTGGTATACCTTGAACCTTGTTGATGATTAAAAAAATCTTTAATATATTTGGTATACCTTGAACCTTGTTGATGATTAAAAAAATCTTTAATATATTTGGTATACCTTGAACCTTGTTGATCTATGTCACATGATTATGTTTTTATACTGGGGGTTATTATCATTATCAATAGTATGCAACACTAACAATATTTTATACTGATACTATTCCTAGAAAGAGTGTTTGTAACAAAATGTTCACAAGTTTAGGTGTTAATTGTTTATATCGTTGGCGGACCTAGTAATATTTTTATAGGGGTGCGGACGAGTGGTTCAACTAAACTTTCAAGGGTGCTGTCGGGATTTATACCTATAAAATACGCTAAAAAGTTTTGTGCCCGTCCACCCACCACCATACATAAGTCCGCCCCTGGTTTATATATGAAATAAAAGTAATATTATAACCAATCCATCTCATATTAACTAATATGTTCGTGTGCTCACGTCATCGCATGTATGCGTTTGCACATGTTTGTGCGCTTGAGTGTTCTTCGTGTTAAAACTAGGGATTTGGGATGAAAAGAGAGAACGTAATACTCTTGAATGAACAACACTTTCTAATAACATATATGTAGTTAGGACGTATTTTGGACATTGTAATATGAATCGAACATGAGCTTGTATAATAAATAACCAGCCCAGTTGAATACTCTTGAACCACCTTCATTTGGCCTAGCCAATTATGCCGCCCGCAGGCTGAACTAATGACGCCAATTTTATTTTTTTTTTCGTTTTTTTTTGGTCTAAAATCCCATTACTTCATGGTTCACATTTTATCTATTACAGACTACATATGTTAAATTGTAATTTTGTAAATCAACATCAAAAGATAAAGTTGTTCTATATTTTGTTTTATACTAGTGTAATATTTACACACATATAGTTATCTCTATTATATCATTCTCATATCTACATTAGTTAAAAAAGTTTTTAAACTTTTATAATTATCATATTATGGTACCCTATATATAAAAAAGCTTGCTATAAGTCAGGTTATAAAAAAAAGTAAACAAACTTTTTTTTAACGGCCAACGAATCCTCCAAATGGGCTACTGGCGAAATTCACCACATCGGGATGTTGATCGGTTCTGTTTAAACATAAGGGAAAACATGAAAACATACATGTCACCGCAGACAGTGCAGAGGAGAATCTAGTGAGGGAAGACGACATGGAGTTCGACATCTTTGTCAAGGTGATCTGGTTCCTCCTCAGGGTGCTGACTGATGATGGTAATGATTAAACCGAATAGGGGATTCGGTTAGGAGAGGAGGTCGATGATAATGATGTTATGATTATAGGGTATGTCTAATTGTGTAACTGTGTAACCCTTTAACCTCTACATAAGTCTCCTTATATAAGCACGTAGGAGGAAACCTAATTAGTTAATAAGGGTAATATGGTCCATCAACAATTACCAACTAATTATTTAATAGGTTATTATATATTTTGATCTATATTATGTAAATGATTATAATGACTACTAGATTAAATATTAAACATAATATATTTAATCTTACATTCTGCCACTTAGCCAAGTAATCATTTACCATGAGTATTAGATAAGACTGATCAGGAGTTAACACTCATTTTAGCCTTAAACAAGTACTATAGCAGAGAAATACAGCCGTTGAATCATTATGCGACTCAGGACCCCCATTAATCATACTATAGCCTTAATTTAAAACCTAATCGTTATGATCAAAATACGCATAAGCCCTTTGTTTGATTTGTAACTTTATTTGTCCATATGCCATTATACCGGTTGAACATATTCTAAGAGACATACAAAATCAAACTGATGAAATTTCATTAATCATAAAACATAAGCTAGTACAATATGCTTAAATAAGGTCTTTACTAAATCCCATATTCCGAACATGTTCTTCGTAAACCTTAGGAGGGAGACCTTTAGTCATCGGATCCGCAAGCATATTTTTAGTACTAATATACTCGATACTAAGATTATTTTCCTCAACTCGTTCACGTACGAACATATATTTTGTATCGAGATATAAACCAGCTCCAGTCGAACTGTTACTGTTCGAGAAACTAACGGCAGCTGAATTATCACAATAAAGCTTCAATGGTCTAGAAATGAAATTAACGATTTTGAGTCCAGTGATCAGATTTCTAAGCAACACTCCATGACAGGTTGCGTTATAAACAGCAATGTACTCTACCATCATTGTGGAAGTTGTGGTCAACTGTTGTTTATGACTCTTCCATGAGATAGGGCCTCCTGCTAACATAAAGATATAGCCCGAAGTGGATTTCTTGTCATCTTTGCATTTGGCAAAGTCAGAATCAGAATAGCCCACCACTTCTAAATGATCACTTCTTCTATAAGTCAGTTTATAGTCTTTCGTCCCTTGCAGATATCGAAGTACCTTCTTAGCTGCTTTCCAGTGATCTAGGCCAGGATTAGTCTGATAACGGCCTAGCATTCCAGCAATATAAGCGATATCTGGGCGAGTACAGACTTGAGCATACCTCATGCTCCCGACTACTGACGCGTAAGGTATCTGTCTCATTTGCTCCTTCTCAACCTCTATTGTCGGACACTGGAATGAACCGAAAACATCTCATTTAACTACTGGAGCGACGGAGGGTTTGCACTATTGCATGTTATAACGTGTAAGAACACGATCTATGTAAGCCTTTTGGGACAATTCTAAGATCCCTTTGTGTCTATCTCGGTGAATTTCGATGCCAATGACGTAAGAAGCATCTCCGAGATCCTTCATGTCGAAGTTATGCGAGAGTAACCGCTTTGACTCATGCAACATGTCTAAACTATTACTTGCCAATAAAATATCATCTACGTAAAGGACAGGTATAGTAAAGTTGCTCCCACTCATCTTGAGGTAGGTGCATTGATCCACTTGATTCTTCATAAAACCTTGCTTCTTCATGACTTCATCAAACTTGAGGTACCACTGACGTGATGCTTGTTTTAACCCGTAAATGGATTTCTTCAACTTACAGACTAGATGCTCCTGACCTTCAGGTTTAAAGCCTTCAGGTTGTTTCATGTAAACATCTTCGTCCAAGTCTCCGTTAAGGAAAGCGGTTTTAACGTCCATCTGATGCAGCTCTAAATCAAAATGAACTACTAGGGCCATGACGATCCTTAATGAATCTTTACGAGAGACAGGTGAAAACGTCTCTTGATAATCAATTCCCTCTTTCTTGGAAATGACCCTAAGGGTTCGAGCATTGGAAATGACCATTCGAACGAACCTCACAGCACGCATTCGAGATGCACAACAAGAAGCTCTTAAAGAAGAGAACCGTAAAGCTGAATACCTCCGGGGTGCATTGAAGTACATGGTACCAAATGAAGAGGGAGCCTTATACTTTAAAAAGCGCATTTGGGTTCCGCTCTATGGTGGCCTACGAGAAGTCATCCTTGATGAAGCGCACAAGTCAAGATACTCGATCCACCCAGGGTCGGACAAGATGTATCAAGACTTGAAGGAATATTATTGGTGGCCGAGACTCAAGAGCGACGTTGCTGTCTATGTTGGAAAATGCCTAACCTGTGCTAAGGTTAAGGCAGAATATCAGAAACCGTCCGGCCTACTACAACAACCAGAGATTCCCGTATGGAAGTGGGAACAAATCTGGATGGACTTCATAACGAAATTACCCAGGACCCCGAGAGGGCACGATATGATATGGGTAATAGTTGATCGATTGACGAAGTCTGCGCATTTCCTACCAATCCGAGAGAAGGATAGCACTGGAAAGCTTGCGGAGATATACTTAAGAGAAATTGTGGCACGTCATGGAGTGCCAATCTCAATCATTTCAGACAGAGATGGACGCTTTGTCTCAAGAATCTGGCAATCATTTCAGGAAGCCTTTGGATCTCAGTTAGATCTGAGCACGGCATTCCATCCGCAAACAGACGGCCAGAGCGAACGGACTATACAAACGTTAGAAGATATGCTTCGCGCATGTGTCATGGATCTAGGCGGTAGCTGGGATACTCATCTACCCTTAGTTGAGTTTTCCTACAATAACAGTTATCATACGAGCATAAAAGCCGCGCCGTTCGAAGCTCTGTATGGCCGCAAATGCCGATCGCCCTTATGTTGGGCAGATGCCGGAGATAAACGTATGGTTGGTCCTGAACTTGTACAAGAGACCACCGACAAGATTGCGCAGATCCGAGAGCGCATTAAGGCGGCTCGAGAGCGACAAAAGAGCTACGCTGATCCGAATAGAAAATCGGTAGAATTCAAGGTGGGAGACAAAGTGTTGTTAAAAGTCTCACCATGGAAGGGCGTAGTCAGATTCGGAAAACGCGGAAAGCTAAATCCACGATATATCGGGCCATTCAGAATATTGAGGATAATTGGTACCGTGGCGTACAAATTGGAGTTACCGGAAGAACTTAACGGAGTACATGATACGTTTCATGTATCCAACCTGAAGAAGAGTCCAACACAAGAAAACGTGATCATCCCGATGGATGAAGTGCATATTGATGAAGCCCTCCGATTTACAGAACAACCCGTTGAGGTTACCGACTGGAAAGTCAACAAGACCAGGAGGAGCAGCGTAAAACTCGTCAAAGTACGTTGGAACTCTAAGCACGGACCCGAGTACACATGGGAACGTGAAGACTAGTTCAAGAAAAAGTATCCCCACCTATTTAAGAAGACTCCTGCGAGAGTTAGTTCAACCTGAATTTCGGGACGAAATTCTTTTAACGGGGGGAGACTGTGACAACTGGCCCAAACCGGTAATTTCCGTACACATTAATTATTGCTTAATGACTGCAATTAGTGCTTAATTGTCAGCAATATCTGATTACATACCAAACAAGTGAATTCATGCACGTTGTATACTACAAAATATTGCTTTATGCATAAACGAGAGCGTTGCGTCAGAAATATTAGTAAACTCACCGGTAAGACACACTGTGTCAACGGAACTGTAGAAAGCAGCCAGACAATAAAATTGGAGCCTAGGTGTAGGTCCGACAACAAGAATGCATTAAAACCCAAGAGTACATACAAGGGTTTAATATATATACATTGCGAAAGCAAAAATAAGCACTAAAAAGCACCCGAAACGCACTTTAAGTGCAGAATTCATATAATTCAGCAATAATTCAGCATTTAGACATATAAATATTATGCAGAAATGTCGTTTTATTATCCAGAATATTTCCCTAGGTGTTGGGAATCGATAGTGTTACAAAAAGATACTTATTAAACACTAAAAGGTGCAATTTAGCACTTTAACGAATCGGTATGTAACCGAACAACCGGACTATACCCGGAACATGAAAATATTGTTAATAACATCATTTATCCTTTTCTGAACCAGTTAGGGTCCCTGAATACCCTAACACCCACTGTAGTGCACAACACACTAGTAACCGGGTTAAACACTTAACTAACTTGGTTTAACCTAACTATTACCTAATTAACTAGTTGAAATCGGACTAGACCCCCCCCCCCTTTTCCTAACCGTCCCCAACCATGGGGGACACACCTTGTACTAATATGATTATTAAAATCCCTAATGTTTAGTATCTAGTAGGCATAATTTCCATTGGGTAATACACTTGATAATTATCTATAAGTTCAAGGCATTAACATAAGGTCACCCACACATCACAACTCCAACTCAAAACTCTCTCTTTCTCTCTCAAAGCTTACGGCCAAACACCCCTATTCCATCCATCATATTTTCGATCTTGATCTTCATATTTCAAGCATCTACAAGTGTTAAGGGTCTCGTATTAGGAAGCTTGGAGCAAACGGAGTTCGAAGGACCTCTTTATCTAGCTTTTATCCACCTCTTTTGCGCATAGATTCTTCCCTAGCCTCGAGCTAGAGGTATAATGCTTAAAACTCATATTTGAACTAATCTAAAGTGGTTAAAAGGATTTTTATCGGATAAAACTCGTTAACATGCAAGATGATGCTTTAAAGTCTACTTAAAACACTAAAAATGGTGGTTAAAAGCTCATATGTTGTGTAAATCTTGTAGTATTTGACGTGTGTGGTTATTTAGGCCCGATCTATGTTGTGGTAGCTCGGATCATCATTTAACCGGTTTAGTCATGATCTTGGATTATGACATAGAGCTTGTTTAAGTATAACAAGGGTTAGAAGATGAAACTCTACCACACACGAGTCATGAACTTGTGTAAAAGCGATTTAACTTGTGAAATAGTGTTTAAAACTAGTAGATCTACGTATCTACAAGCGGTATCTTCAAAGGACCAAGTGTCCAAGAAATCATATTTTCTAAAGCCGGATCTTACATGAAAAAGAATGATTTTAGCAAACACACGAGTGTGTAAACACTTGTGTAATACAAAGTTTCGACAAAATAACTATTTTTGTAAATGTTGACCGGAAGTTGTAAAGATATAACTTCTTTAAAAGCAAGACTTTCAAGAAACAAAGTTGATCTATACAAAGATCCCCTAAAAATAATGGAAGGATACTATCTATTTGGGAAAAACCACAAGTTCATGTATTTCTGCGATTATATCTATTTTAACTAGTTGCATATTGTTTATTGTCGAATGAGGAGATTGTTGACGATTTAAAAGAAAATAAACACATGTTTTGAAAACATGGGAAACCTCCATTTTTAGGGGAAACTCTGTCAAAATTTTTGTAAATTTTGACACTTAGAAAAATATAAGTTTTTGAGAAACTTATTCCCTAAAAATGTATTTAAGAGTATTACCAAGGTTTCCCTAATTTTTTTGATGATAAGAAATGAGGATTTCTTCAAGAATAAAATGGATATAAGTATGTATATTTTTGAGAGAAAAATATATATTATTTGATCACCAACTTATGTGCTAAGTGTATATAGTATGTGTTATACGTACTAGTGTATTAAGACTTAAAAATACACTAAATACTCGTGAGGAGTATAAACATAAAAATACACATACAAAATACAAGATACATAATTCGGGTGCGAAGTGCAAAACACAAAAGACTTATATTTATTTTAGAAGAAATAATATAAGTAAGATACGTAGTTAAAAATATGAAATATTTTTAACACAACAATACAAATACAAAAGAGAGTGACTGTACTTGTGCGATACAAGTCTAGTGACTAACGTTAAGAAAACGCGTATGGGTTACGACGTTAAGTAAGCAAATCCGGTGAAGTTTACGACGCACAGGAACGCAAAGTTGTGAGTTCATGCTCCCCCTTTTCTTTAACTGTTTTTAGTTTTATAACTTCGGGGGTGAAATACGTGTTACAAATGTTACATTGTCTACATATGGTATGATGAGTACAAAAACATTCAAAGGAAAAACATTCATGTGAAACATTCAAGTGAAACATTCAAGTGAAACATTCTAGATCATGTCTCGAATAGGGTACCATAAGCACCATTAATCAACGTATACATTCAGACCGCGGAACAAAAGGTTAGATCTAATGGGTTTCAGGCAACCCCACTCTTGGCCTACTTCTACCAATGAGTGCTTCTGTGTCTCAGTCAAAGTCGACAAAAATGCCTAGGTTTGGTGGCTTCCTATGTCATGACATATGTTAGTGGCCTTGCAAACCACTAGCGATCTCACACAGTCAAACATTCATAATAAGGAGATTACAAATATGTGTTATCAATACATTCAAACATTCATAGTACTCAGCTATAGATGCATTTTACAAGTTACATTCAAACATTTACACATTCTACAAGTTGCATACTATGTTTCCATTCAAGTATTTAAAACATTCAAAACAATCACTGCATGAATTCACACCAACTTTATGTTGACGTTTTTTTTCTTCCAAAACTCACATGTATTTCAGGTAACTAGGATGGATGTGCGCGTGGTCTTACTCATGCTCGTGGATGTCGTTTTGTCTATCTTTAAATAAAGTTGTGACTTTTAAGACAATATGTTATCTCGTGTTGTAAACACTTGACATATGTTTTCAGTAACGTAATATTTGAAGGTATTTTCGAGCATGTAGTATGTTTACTCTTCGTATGCAATGAGAACCTTTCATGATCACACCTCGTGCTTCCGCCGCAGAAAGGGGTGTGACAGATTGGTATCAGAGCTGCGATTGTAGTGAACCAGGATTCCTTCTCGAGTCTAGTCTACAATCTCTAGGATCCTTTCACGAAAGAAATTTACAAAGAGTTTTCATTGCATAAAACGTCCCGCGACATCCACTGCCTGAAACTGTCTACATGAGTCTAGAAAAGACACTACGAGACTTAGAGTGCACTTGAGTAGCACTTGTCGTTGACTAGAAACTACTTGCAATTATGTGTGATAATTAGCATGTACTAGAAGTAGAATGTCACAAGTATATGTGACTTTACCTGAAAGCAATGGCCCATCTGAAGGAAGAAATACGAGGATGAAAACGAACTGTGCGGACTGTGCAAGGAGTTACGTAATTATGGATGCATACATAATTATGGAATTCAGTGCACAGAAATCACAGCAAGTCTTGTCACGTGTGGATTCCCTCAGTACAAGCCTACTAAGTACTCTGCTAGAGTAATAAATGTTTGACGTCACTTATGTGGTGTATATACCTGTGAATATATATATATATATACTACTACTGCCTAGTAGGACGATATCAAACAAATGCCTAACCCTGCTGTGTTATGTTCTGTCAGAACATGGCACCCAGGAAAGCTGTGAATGCTCGCAATGACGATCAACCTCCTCCTCCCCTACTGCCCTGAACTGCTGATGAGCTGAACGCCCTGCTGGAGGAAAGGATCTCCGCTGCTATCGCCCAGTACGAGGCGAACCGAACTCAAGACAGTGGAGGACCAAGCAACGCTAGGCGTAATGGGAATGGAGATTCGTCGGGAGGCAATGCAGCTCAAGGTAACCTTAAGACACTGTGCTAAGCATGAGGAAATTTATGAACGGTCTTTGTTTCATTATTTCTTCGATTGCTCACATATGAATTGGTTGAATCAATTCTAGGCTGCACTTTCAAGCAGTTCCTCGACTGCAAGCCGATGAACTATGATGGCACAGGAGGTGCAGTAGCATTTGTGCGTTGGACGGAGAAGACTGAAGCTACCTTCTGCATGAGCAAGTGTACCGCGGATCAGCAAGTCACTTTCGCTACTGGGTTATTCGTCGATGAAGCTCTGACTTGGTGGAACCTGCAAGCCCAAACTTTGGGTGATGATGCCGCTTATGGCCTAACTTGGGAGGAACTGAAGGAAAGAATGAGAGAGAAGTACTGCTCTCGTGCGGAACTCCAAAGGCTGGAAACAGAGTTCTGGCACTTGACTATGGAAGGTGCTGACATAAATGGTTACACTCGAAGGTTCCACGATTTGTCCAGAGTGCTTCCCTACATGGTGACTCCCGAATTCAAGCGCGTTGAACTCTACATTTGGGGACTGGCCTCAGAGTTTCGTGGCATGGTGACGTCAGCCAAACCACAAACAATCACCGAGGCTGTAACGCTGGCTGTCAGCCTTACTGAAGATTGTGTTCGAATGAAGAAGCTATCACTGAACCCCATAGAAAATGCCGAGACGCATGCTGAGTCGTCTGGCGACAAGAAAAGGAAATATGCAAACTTGAATCAAGCAACTCGTAACAACAAAGGTTCCAACAAGAAGCGTGACCCTAACCCGCCTCAAGGGGCGAAACCTCTTGCAGCTACGAACGACGCACCAGCAAGGGGATACCGGGGTATCTTGCCCAAATGCCATCGGTGTAAACACCATCACGAGGGAGCTTGCCGCATCCCAAGGTGCGACAAGTGTGGAAAGTTGGGTCACCGCACGGAAGACTGCTGGAGTAAGAGGAACGGAAATGGAAATCATAATGGGGCTGATGATAGGAACAATGGTGGAAATGGAAACGGCGCTGGCAACAAGAATGGGCGAAGCCAAGGATGCTTCAGATGTGGAAGCAAAGATCATTTCATGAAGGACTGCCCAGAGAGAAACAATGCTCAGGCCCGAGCATTTGTGATTGGAGCAAGGGACGCACGCGAGGACCCTAATGTGGTCAACGGTACGTTCCTCATTAACAATCACCTTGCATCCATATTATTCGACACTGGCGCCGATTATAGCTTCATGTCTGTGGAATTTAAACGCATACTTGGAATAGAATCTAGTAGATTAGAAATTCCTTATTCCATAGAACTAGCCAATGGTAAACTTGTTGAATCGGGCGAAGTTGTCAGAGGCTGCACATTAGAACTTGGCGAACGGAATTTTAGCATCGACCTCTTACCTATTCAATTGGGTAGCTTCGATGTAGTAGTCGGAATGGACTGGTTGTCCAAGAACAAAGCTGAAGTTATTTGTCATGAGAAAATCATTCGCATCCCTCTGACGAATGATGAAACTCTCATCGTACATGGAGAAAGACGAAACGCGCCTCTACGAATCATCAATTGCATAAAGGCACGGAAGTGCTTAAGGAAAGGATGTGTCGCTTTCCTAGCACACGTCATAGACAAGAAGGCTGTGGAGCCAAAACTCGAAGACATTCCTGTGGTGAAGGAATTTCCTGATGTATTCCCTGAAGATCTGCCAGGACTACCTCCGCAACGACAAGTCGAATTCCACATAGACTTGGTTCCAGGAGCCGCCCCTGTAGCCAAGGCTCCATATCGACTTGTGCCATCCGAAATGCAAGAATTATCTACACAGCTTCAGGAGTTGTTGGATAAAGGATTCATAAGGCCAAGCTTCTCACCCTGGGGAGCTCCAGTGTTATTCGTGAAGAAGAAGGATGGATCACTGCGGATGTGTATCGATTATAGGGAACTGAACAAGCTCACAATCAAGAATCGGTATCCGCTACCAAGGATTGATGACTTGTTTGATCAACTGCTAGGATCAAGCTACTATTCCAAGATCGACCTTCGATCTGGATACCATCAGCTGAGAATCCAAGAAGAAAGCGTGCCAAAGACTGCATTCAGAACGCGATATGGGCACTACGAATTTCTTGTGATGCCATTTGGATTGACGAACGCGCCAGCGGTCTTTATGGACCTGATGAACCGCGTATGTAAACCATATCTCGATAAATTCGTGATTGTATTTATCGATGATATCCTGATTTACTCGCGAACGAAAGAAGAGCACGAGCAACATCTCAGGACCATCTTGGAGCTACTGAAGAAAGAGAAACTTTATGCAAAGTTCTCGAAATGCGAATTCTGGATTCGCGAAGTACAATTTCTTGGTCACGTGGTGAATGAGAAGGGCATTCATGTAGACCCATCCAAGATTGAAGCAATAAAGAATTGGGAAGCTCCCAAGACCCCAACTGAAGTTCGCCAATTTTTGGGCTTAGCGGGCTATTACCGACGATTCATCGAGAATTTCTCAAAAATAGCTCAACCGCTAACGGCCCTTACGCAGAAGGACAGGAAATACGACTGGGGTCACAAACAAGAAGAAGCCTTCCAGTTGCTTAAAAACAAGCTCTGCGATGCACCAATACTGTCATTACCCGAAGGCACTGAAGACTTCGTGGTATACTGTGACGCTTCACGACAAGGTTTGGGTTGCGTGCTCATGCAACGCCAAAAAGTCATCGCTTATGCTTCAAGACAACTGAAGGTTCACGAGAGAAATTATACCACTCACGACCTGGAGCTGGGTGTAGTGGTATTCGCCTTAAAGATTTGGCGACATTATTTATATGGTACTCGATATACAATCTTCACAGATCACAAAAGCTTACAACACATATTTGATCAGAAGGAATTGAATATGCGCCAGTGACGTTGGGTCGAGCTGCTAAATGATTATGACTGTGAGATTAAGTACCATCCTGGAAAGGCAAACGTTGTAGCGGACGCGTTGAGCCGAAAAGAAAGGGTTAAGACCCTAAGGGTTCGAGCATTGGAAATGACCATTCGAACGAACCTCACAGCACGCATTCGAGATGCACAACAAGAAGCTCTTAAAGAAGAGAACCGTAAAGCTGAATACCTCCGGGGTGCATTGAAGTACATGGTACCAAATGAAGAGGGAGCCTTATACTTTAAAAAGCGCATTTGGGTTCCGCTCTATGGTGGCCTACGAGAAGTCATCCTTGATGAAGCGCACAAGTCAAGATACTCGATCCACCCAGGGTAGGACAAGATGTATCAAGACTTGAAGGAATATTATTGGTGGCCGAGACTCAAGAGCGACGTTGCTGTCTATGTTGGAAAATGTCTAACCTGTGCTAAGGTTAAGGCAAAATATCAGAAACCGTCCGGCCTACTACAACAACCAGAGATTCCCGTATGGAAGTGGGAACAAATCTCGATGGACTTCATAACGAAATTACCCAGGACCCCGAGAGGGCACGATATGATATGGGTAATAGTTGATCGATTGACGAAATCTGCGCATTTCCTACCAATCCGAGAGAAGGATAGCACTGGAAAGCTTGCGGAGATATACTTAAGAGAAATTGTGGCACGTCATGGAGTGCCAATTTCAATCATTTCAGACAGAGATGGACGCTTTGTCTCAAGAATCTGGCAATCATTTCTGGAAGCCTTTGGATCTCAGTTAGATCTGAGCACGGCATTCCATCCGTAAACAGACGGCCAGAGCGAACGGACTATACAAACGTTAGAAGATATGCTTCGCGCATGTGTCATGGATCTAGGCGGTAGCTGGGATACTCATCTACCCTTAGTTGAGTTTTCCTACAATAACAGTTATCATACGAGCATAAAAGCCGCGCCGTTCGAAGCTCTGTATGGCCGCAAATGCCGATCGCCCTTATGTTGGGCAGATACCGGAGATAAACGTATGGTTGGTCCTGAACTTGTACAAGAGACCACCGACAAGATTGCGCAGATCCGAGAGCGCATTAAGGCGGCTCGAGAGCGACAAAAGAGCTACGCTGATCCGAATAGAAAATCGGTAGAATTCAAGGTGGGAGACAAAGTGTTGTTAAAAGTCTCACCATGGAAGGGCGTAGTCAGATTCGGAAAACGCGGAAAGCTAAATCCACGATATATCGGGCCATTCAGAATATTGAGGAGAATTGGTACCGTGGCGTACAAATTGGAGTTACCGGAAGAACTTAACGGAGTACATGATACGTTTCATGTATCCAACCTGAAGAAGAGTCCAACACAAGAAAACGTGATCATCCCGATGGATGAAGTGCATATTGATGAAGCCCTCCGATTTACAGAACAACCCGTTAAGGTTACCGACTGGAAAGTCAACAAGACCAGGAGGAGCAGCGTAAAACTCGTCAAAGTACGTTGGAACTCTAAGCACGGACCCGAGTACACATGGGAACGTGAGGACCAGTTCAAGAAAAAGTATCCCCACCTATTTAAGAAGACTCCTGCGAGAGTTAGTTCAACCTGAATTTCGGGACGAAATTCTTTTAACGGGGGGAGACTGTGACAACTGGCCCAAACCGGTAATTTCCGTACACATTAATTATTGCTTAATGACTGCAATTAGTGCTTAATTGTCAGCAATATCTGATTACATACCAAAAAAGTGAATTCATGCACGTTGTATACTACAAAATATTGCTTTATGCATAAACGAGAGCGTTGCGTCAGAAATATTAGTAAACTCACCGGTAAGACACACTGTGTCAACGGAACTGCAGAAAGCAGCCAGGCAATAAAATTGGAGCCTAGGTGTAGGTCCGACAACAAGAATGCATTAAAACCCAAGAGTACATACAAGGGTTTAATATATATACATTGCGAAAGCAAAAATAAGCACTAAAAAGCACCCGAAACGCACTTTAAGTGCAGAATTCATATAATTCAGCAATAATTCAGCATTTAGACATATAAATATTATGCAGAAATGTCGTTTTATTATCCAGAATATTTCCCTAGGTGTTGGGAATCGATAGTGTTACAAAAAGATACTTATTAAACACTAAAAGGTGCAATTTAGCACTTTAACGAATCGGTATGTAACCGAACAACCGGACTATACCCGGAACATGAAAATATTGTTAATAACATCATTTATCCTTTTCTGAACCAGTTAGGGTCCCTGAATACCCTAACACCCACTGTAGTGCACAACACACTAGTAACCGGGTTAAACACTTAACTAACTTGGTTTAACCTAACTATTACCTAATTAACTAGTTGAAATCGGACTAGACCTCCCCCCCCCCCCTTTTCCTAACCGTCCCCAACCATGGGGGACACACCTTGTACTAATATGATTATTAAAATCCCTAATGTTTAGTATCTAGTAGGCATAATTTCCATTGGGTAATACACTTGATAATTATCTATAAGTTCAAGGCATTAACATAAGGTCACCCACACATCACAACTCCAACTCAAAACTCTCTCTTTCTCTCTCAAAGCTTACGGCCAAACACCCCTATTCCATCCATCATATTTTCGATCTTGATCTTCATATTTCAAGCATCTACAAGTGTTAAGGGTCTCGTATTAGGAAGCTTGGAGCAAACGGAGTTCGAAGGACCTCTTTATCTAGCTTTTATCCACCTCTTTTGCGCATAGATTCTTCCCTAGCCTCGAGCTAGAGGTATAATGCTTAAAACTCATATTTGAACGAATCTAAAGTGGTTAAAAGGATTTTTATCGGATAAAACTCGTTAACATGCAAGATGATGCTTTAAAGTCTACTTAAAACACTAAAAATGGTGGTTAAAAGCTCATATGTTGTGTAAATCTTGTAGTATTTGATGTGTGTGGTTATTTAGGCCCGATCTATGTTGTGGTAGCTCGGATCATCATTTAACCCGGTTTAGTCATGATCTTGGATTATGACATAGAGCTTGTTTAAGTATAACAAGGGTTAGAAGATGAAACTCTACCACACACGAGTCATGAACTTGTGTAAAAGCGATTTAACTTGTGAAATAGTGTTTAAAACTAGTAGATCTACGTATCTACAAGCGGTATCTTCAAAGGACCAAGTGTCCAAGAAATCATATTTTCTAAAGCCGGATCTTACATGAAAAAGAATGATTTTAGCAAACACACGAGTGTGTAAACACTTGTGTAATACAAAGTTTCGACAAAATAACTATTTTTGTAAATGTTGACCGGAAGTTGTAAAGATATAACTTCTTTAAAAGCAAGACTTTCAAGAAACAAAGTTGATCTATACAAAGATCCCCTAAAAATAATGGAAGGATACTATCTATTTGGGAAAAACCACAAGTTCATGTATTTCTGCGATTATATCTATTTTAACTAGTTGCATATTGTTTATTGTCGAATGAGGAGATTGTTGACAATTTAAAAGAAAATAAACACATGTTTTGAAAACATGGGAAACCTCCATTTTTAGGGGAAACTCTGTCAAAATTTTTGTAAATTTTGACACTTAGAAAAATATAAAATTTTGACACTTAGAAAAATATAAGTTTTTGAGAAACTTATTCCCTAAAAATGTATTTAAGAGTATTACCAAGGTTTCCCTAATTTTTTTGATGATAAGAAATGAGGATTTCTTCAAGAATAAAATGGATATAAGTATGTATATTTTTGAGAGAAAAATATATATTATTTGATCACCAACTTATGTGCTAAGTGTATATAGTATGTGTTATACGTACTAGTGTATTAAGACTTAAAAATACACTAAATACTCGTGAGGAGTATAAACATAAAAATACACATACAAAATACAAGATACATAATTCGGGTGCGAAGTGCAAAACACAAAAGACTTATATTTATTTTAGAAGAAATAATATAAGTAAGATACGTAGTTAAAAATATGAAATATTTTTAACACAACAATACAAATACAAAAGAGAGTGACTGTACTTGTGCGATACAAGTCTAGTGACTAACGTTAAGAAAACGCGTATAGGTTACGACGTTAAGTAAGCAAATCCGGTGAAGTTTACGACGCACAGGAACGCAAAGTTGTGAGTTCATGCTCCCCCTTTTCTTTAACTGTTTTTAGTTTTATAACTTCGGGGGTGAAATACGTGTTACAAATGTTACATTGTCTACATATGGTATGATGAGTACAAAAACATTCAAAGGAAAACCATTCATGTGAAACATTCAAGTGAAACATTCAAGTGAAACATTCTAGATCATGTCTCGAATAGGGTACCATAAGCACCATTAATCAACGTATACATTCAGACCGCGGAACAAAAGGTTAGATCTAATGGGTTTCAGGAAACCCCACTCTTGGCCTACTTCTACCAATGAGTGCTTCTGTGTCTCAGTCAAAGTCGACAAAAATGCCTAGGTTTGGTGGCTTCCTATGTCATGACATATGTTAGTGGCCTTGCAAACCACTAGCGATCTCACACAGTCAAACATTCATAATAAGGAGATTACAGATATGTGTTATCAATACATTCAAACATTCATAGTACTCAGCTATAGATGCATTTTACAAGTTACATTCAAACATTTACACATTCTACAAGTTGCATACTATGTTTCCATTCAAGTATTTAAAACATTTAAAACAATCACTGCATGAATTCACACCAACTTTATGTTGACGTTTTTTTTTCCAAAACCCACATGTATTTCAGGTAACTAGGATGGATGTGCGCGTGGTCTTACTCATGCTCGTGGATGTCGTTTTGTCTATCTTTAAATAAAGTTGTGACTTTTAAGACAATATGTTATCTCGTGTTGTAAACACTTGACATATGTTTTCAGTAACGTAATATTTGAAGGTATTTTCGAGCATGTAGTATGTTTACTCTTCGTATGCAATGAGAACCTTTCATGATCACACCTCGTGCTTCCGCCGCAGAAAGGGGTGTGACAGATTGGTATCAGAGCTGCGATTGTAGTGAACCAGGATTCCTTCTCGAGTCTAGTCTACAATCTCTAGGATCCTTTCACGAAAGCAATTTACAAAGAGTTTTAATTGCATAGAACGTCCCGCGACATCCACTGCCTGAAACTGTCTACATGAGTCTAGAAAAGACACTACGAGACTTAGAGTGCACTTGAGTAGCACTTGTCGTTGACTAGAAACTACTTGCAATTATGTGTGATAATTAGCATGTACTAGAAGTAGAATGTCACAAGTATATGTGACTTTACCTGAAAGCAATGGCCCATCTGAAGGAAGAAATACGAGGATGAAAACGAACTGTGCGGACTGTGCAAGGAGTTACGTAATTATGGATGCATACATAATTATGGAATTCAGTGCACAGAAATCATAGCAAGTCTTGTCACGTGTGGATTCCCTCAGTACAAGCCTACTAAGTACTCTGCTAGAGTAATAAATGTTTGACGTCACTTATGTGGTGTATATACCTGTGAATATATATATATATATATACTACTACTGCCTAGTAGGACGATATCAAACAAATGCCTAACCCTGCTGTGTTATGTTCTGTCAGAACATGGCACCCAGGAAAGCTGTGAATGCTCGCAATGACGATCAACCTCCTCCCCTACTGCCCAGAACTGCTGATGAGCTGAACGCCCTGCTGGAGGAAAGGATCTCCGCTGCTATCGCCCAGTACGAGGCGAACCGAACTCAAGACAGTGGAGGACCAAGCAACGCTAGGCGTAATGGGAATGGAGATTCGTCGGGAGGCAATGCAGCTCAAGGTAACCTTAAGACACTGTGCTAAGCATGAGGAAATTTATGAACGGTCTTTGTTTCATTATTTCTTCGATTGCTCACATTTGTATTGGTTGAATCAATTCTAGGCTGCACTTTCAAGCAGTTCCTCGACTGCAAGCCGATGAACTATGATGGCACAGGAGGTGCAGTAGCATTTGTGCGTTGGACGGAGAAGACTGAAGCTACCTTCTGCATGAGCAAGTGTACCGCGGATCAGCAAGTCACTTTCGCTACTGGGTTATTCATCGATGAAGCTCTGACTTGGTGGAACCTGCAAGCCCAAACTTTGGGTGATGATGCCGCTTATGGCCTAACTTGGGAGGAACTGAAGGAAAGAATGAGAGAGAAGTACTGCTCTCGTGCGGAACTCCAAAGGCTGGAAACAGAGTTCTGGCACTTGACTATGGAAGGTGCTGACATAAATGGTTACACTCGAAGGTTCCACGATTTGTCCAGAGTGCTTCCCTACATGGTGACTCCCGAATTCAAGCGCGTTGAACGCTACATTTGGGGACTGGCCTCAGAGTTTCGTGGCATGGTGACGTCAGCCAAACCACAAACAATCACCGAGGCTGTAACGCTGGCTGTCAGCCTTACTGAAGATTGTGTTCGAATGAAGAAGCTATCACTGAACCCCACAGAAAATGCCGAGACGCATGCTGAGTCGTCTGGCGACAAGAAAAGGAAATATGCAAACTTGAATCAAGCAACTCGTAACAACAAAGGTTCCAACAAGAAGCGTGACCCTAACCCGCCTCAAGGGGCGAAACCTCTTGCAGCTACGAACGACGCACCAGCAAGGGGATACCGGGGTATCTTGCCCAAATGCCATCGGTGTAAACACCATCACGAGGGAGCTTGCCGCATCCCAAGGTGCGACAAGTGTGGAAAGTTGGGTCATCGCACGGAAGACTGCTGGAGTAAGAGGAACGGAAATGGAAATCATAATGGGGCTGATGATAGGAACAATGGTGGAAATGGAAACGGCGCTGGCAACAAGAATGGGCGAAACCAAGGATGCTTCAGATGTGGAAGCAAAGATCATTTCATGAAGGACTGCCCAGAGAGAAACAATGCTCAGGCCCGAGCATTTGTGATTGGAGCAAGGGACGCACGCGAGGACCCTAATGTGGTCAACGGTATGTTCCTCATTAACAATCACCTTGCATCCATATTATTCGACACTGGCGCCGATTATAGCTTCATGTCTGTGGAATTTAAACGCATACTTGGAATAGAATCTAGTAGATTAGAAATTCCTTATTCCATAGAACTAGCCAATGGTAAACTTGTTGAATCGGGCGAAGTTGTCAGAGGCTGCACATTAGAACTTGGCGAACGAAATTTTAGCATCGACCTCTTACCTATTCAATTGGGTAGCTTCGATGTAGTAGTCGGAATGGACTGGTTGTCCAAGAACAAAGCTGAAGTTATTTGTCATGAGAAAATCATTCGCATCCCTCTGACGAATGATGAAACTCTCATCGTACATGGAGAAAGACGAAACGCGCCTCTACGAATCATCAATTGCATAAAGGCACGGAAGTTCTTAAGGAAAGGATGTGTCGCTTTCCTAGCACACGTCATAGACAAGAAGGCTGTGGAGCCAAAACTCGAAGACATTCCTGTGGTGAAGGAATTTCCTGATGTATTCCCTAAAGATCTGCCAGGACTACCTCCGCAACGACAAGTCGAATTCCACATAGACTTGGTTCCAGGAGCCGCCCCTGTAGCCAAGGATCCATATCGACTTGCGCCATCCGAAATGCAAGAATTATCTACACAGCTTCAGGAGTTGTTGGATAAAGGATTCATAAGGCCAAGCTTCTCACCCTGGGGAGCTCCAGTGTTATTCGTGAAGAAGAAGGATGGATCACTGCGGATGTGTATCGATTATAGGGAACTGAACAAGCTCACAATCAAGAATCGGTATCCGCTACCGAGGATTGATGACTTGTTTGATCAACTGCAAGGATCAAGCTACTATTCCAAGATCGACCTTCGATCTGGATACCATCAGCTGAGAATCCAAGAAGAAAGCGTGCCAAAGACTGCATTCAGAACGCGATATGGGCACTACGAATTTCTTGTGATGCCATTTGGATTGACGAACGCGCCAGCGGTCTTTATGGACCTGATGAACCGCGTATGTAAACCATATCTCGATAAATTCGTGATTGTATTTATCGATGATATCCTGATTTACTCGCGAACGAAAGAAGAGCACGAGCAACATCTCAGGACCATCTTGGAGCTACTGAAGAAAGAGAAACTTTATGCAAAGTTCTCGAAATGCGAATTCTGGATTCGCGAAGTACAATTTCTTGGTCACGTGGTGAATGAGAAGGGCATTCATGTAGACCCATCCAAGATTGAAGCAATAAAGAATTGGGAAGCTCCCAAGACCCCAACTGAAGTTCGCCAATTTTTGGGCTTAGCGGGCTATTACCGACGATTCATCGAGAATTTCTCAAAAATAGCTCAACCGCTAACGGCCCTTACGCAGAAGGACAGGAAATACGACTGGGGTCACAAACAAGAAGAAGCCTTCCAGTTGCTTAAAAACAAGCTCTGCGATGCACCAATACTGTCATTACCCGAAGGCACTGAAGACTTCGTGGTATACTGTGACGCTTCACGACAAGGTTTGGGTTGCGTGCTCATGCAACGCCAAAAAGTCATCGCTTATGCTTCAAGACAACTGAAGGTTCACGAGAGAAATTATACCACTCACGACCTGGAGCTGGGTGCAGTGGTATTCGCCTTAAAGATTTGGCGACATTATTTATATGGTACTCGATGTACAATCTTCACAGATCACAAAAGCTTACAACACATATTTGATCAGAAGGAATTGAATATGCGCCAGCGACGTTGGGTCGAGCTGCTAAATGATTATGACTGTGAGATTAAGTACCATCCTGGAAAGGCAAACGTTGTAGCGGACGCGTTGAGCCGAAAAGAAAGGGTTAAGACCCTAAGGGTTCGAGCTTTGGAAATGACCATTCGAACGAAACTCACAGCACGCATTCGAGATGCACAACAAGAAGCTCTTAAAGAAGAGAACCGTAAAGCCGAATACCTCCGGGGTGCATTGAAGTACATGGTACCAAATGAAGAGGGAGCCTTATACTTTAAAAAGCGCATTTGGGTTCCGCTCTATGGTGGCCTACGAGAAGTCATCCTTGATGAAGCGCACAAGTCAAGATACTCGATCCACCCAGGGTCGGACAAGATGTATCAAGACTTGAAGGAATATTATTGGTGGCCGAGACTCAAGAGCGACGTTGCTGTCTATGTTGGAAAATGCCTAACCTGTGCTAAGGTTAAGGCAGAATATCAGAAACCGTCCGGCCTACTACAACAACCAGAGATTCCCGTATGGAAGTGGGAACAAATCTCGATGGACTTCATAACGAAATTACCCAGGACCCCGAGAGGGCACGATATGATATGGGTAATAGTTGATCGATTGACGAAGTCTGCGCATTTCCTACCAATCCGAGAGAAGGATAGCACTGGAAAGCTTGCGGAGATATACTTAAGAGAAATTGTGGCACGTCATGGAGTGCCAATCTCAATCATTTCAGACAGAGATGGACGCTTTGTCTCAAGAATCTGGCAATCATTTCAGGAAGCCTTTGGATCTCAGTTAGATCTGAGCACGGCATTCCATCCGTAAACAGACGGCCAGAGCGAACGGACTATACAAACGTTAGAAGATATGCTTCGCGCATGTGTCATGGATCTAGGCGGTAGCTGGGATACTCATCTACCCTTAGTTGAGTTTTCCTACAATAACAGTTATCATACGAGCATAAAAGCCGCGCCGTTCGAAGCTCTGTATGGCCGCAAATGCCGATCGCCCTTATGTTGGGCAGATGCCGGAGATAAACGTATGGTTGGTCCTGAACTTGTACAAGAGACCACCGACAAGATTGCGCAGATCCGAGAGCGCATTAAGGCGGCTCGAGAGCGACAAAAGAGCTACGCTGATCCGAATAGAAAATCGGTAGAATTCAAGGTAGGAGACAAAGTGTTGTTAAAAGTCTCACCATGGAAGGGCGTAGTCAGATTCGAAAAACGCGGAAAGCTAAATCCACGATATATGGGGCCATTCAGAATATTGAGGAGAATTGGCACCGTGGCGTACAAATTGGAGTTACCGGAAGAACTTAACGGAGTACATGATACGTTTCATGTATCCAACCTGAAGAAGAGTCCAACACAAGAAAACGTGATCATCCCGATGGATGAAGTGCATATTGATGAAGCCCTCCGATTTACAGAACAACCCGTTGAGGTTACCGACTGGAAAGTCAACAAGACCAGGAGGAGCAGCGTAAAACTCGTCAAAGTACGTTGGAACTCTAAGCACGGACCCGAGTACACATGGGAACGTGAAAACCAGTTCAAGAAAAAGTATCCCCACCTATTTAAGAAGACTCCTGCGAGAGTTAGTTCAACCTGAATTTCGGGACGAAATTCTTTTAACGGGGGGAGACTGTGACAACTGGCCCAAACCGGTAATTTCCGTACACATTAATTATTGCTTAATGACTGCAATTAGTGCTTAATTGTCAGCAATATCTGATTACATACCAAACAAGTGAATTCATGCACGTTGTATACTACAAAATATTGCTTTATGCATAAACGAGAGCGTTGCGTCAGAAATATTAGTAAACTCACCGGTAAGACACACTGTGTCAACGGAACTGCAGAAAGCAGCCAGACAATAAAATTGGAGCCTAGGTGTAGGTCCGACAACAAGAATGCATTAAAACCCAAGAGTACATACAAGGGTTTAATATATATACATTGCGAAAGCAAAAATAAGCACTAAAAAGCACCCGAAACGCACTTTAAGTGCAGAATTCATATAATTCAGCAATAATTCAGCATTTAGACATATAAATATTATGCAGAAATGTCGTTTTATTATCCAGAATATTTCCCTAGGTGTTGGGAATCGATAGTGTTACAAAAAGATACTTATTAAACACTAAAAGGTGCAATTTAGCACTTTAACGAATCGGTATGTAACCGAACAACCGGACTATACCCAGAACATGAAAATATTGTTAATAACATCATTTATCCTTTTCTGAACCAGTTAGGGTCCCTGAATACCCTAACACCCACTGTAGTGCACAACACACTAGTAACCGGGTTAAACACTTAACTAACTTGGTTTAACCTAACTATTACCTAATTAACTAGTTGAAATCGGACTAGACCCCCCCCCCCCCTTTTCCTAACCGTCCCCAACCATGGGGGACACACCTTGTACTAATATGATTATTAAAATCCCTAATGTTTAGTATCTAGTAGGCATAATTTCCATTGGGTAATACACTTGATAATTATCTATAAGTTCAAGGCATTAACATAAGGTCACCCACACATCACAACTCCAACTCAAAACTCTCTCTTTCTCTCTCAAAGCTTACGGCCAAACACCCCTATTCCATCCATCATATTTTCGATCTTGATCTTCATATTTCAAGCATCTACAAGTGTTAAGGGTCTCGTATTAGGAAGCTTGGAGCAAACGGAGTTCGAAGGACCTCTTTATCTAGCTTTTATCCACCTCTTTTGCGCATAGATTCTTCCCTAGCCTCGAGCTAGAGGTATAATGCTTAAAACTCATATTTGAACTAATCTAAAGTGGTTAAAAGGATTTTTATCGGATAAAACTCGTTAACATGCAAGATGATGCTTTAAAGTCTACTTAAAACACTAAAAATGGTGGTTAAAAGCTCATATGTTGTGTAAATCTTGTAGTATTTGACGTGTGTGGTTATTTAGGCCCGATCTATGTTGTGGTAGCTCGGATCATCATTTAACCCGGTTTAGTCATGATCTTGGATTATGACATAGAGCTTGTTTAAGTATAACAAGGGTTAGAAGATGAAACTCTACCACACACGAGTCATGAACTTGTGTAAAAGCGATTTAACTTGTGAAATAGTGTTTAAAACTAGTAGATCTACGTATCTACAAGCGGTATCTTCAAAGGACCAAGTGTCCAAGAAATCATATTTTCTAAAGCCGGATCTTACATGAAAAAGAATGATT
The DNA here is from genome assembly GCA_030545235.1 of Helianthus tuberosus. NCBI lineage: Eukaryota > Viridiplantae > Streptophyta > Magnoliopsida > Asterales > Asteraceae > Helianthus > Helianthus tuberosus. The sequence goes on along the minus strand of CM060415.1, from coordinate 59,481,313 downwards.
TTAGCAAACACACGAGTGTGTAAACACTTGTGTAATACAAAGTTTCGACAAAATAACTATTTTTGTAAATGTTGACCGGAAGTTGTAAAGATATAACTTCTTTAAAAGCAAGACTTTCAAGAAACAAAGTTGATCTATACAAAGATCCCCTAAAAATAATGGAAGGATACTATCTATTTGGGAAAAACCACAAGTTCATGTATTTCTGCGATTATATCTATTTTAACTAGTTGCATATTGTTTATTGTCGAATGAGGAGATTGTTGACGATTTAAAAGAAAATAAACACATGTTTTGAAAACATGGGAAACCTCCATTTTTAGGGGAAACTCTGTCAAAATTTTTGTAAATTTTGACACTTAGAAAAATATAAGTTTTTGAGAAACTTATTCCCTAAAAATGTATTTAAGAGTATTACCAAGGTTTCCCTAATTTTTTTGATGATAAGAAATGAGGATTTCTTCAAGAATAAAATGGATATAAGTATGTATATTTTTGAGAGAAAAATATATATTATTTGATCACCAACTTATGTGCTAAGTGTATATAGTATGTGTTATACGTACTAGTGTATTAAGACTTAAAAATACACTAAATACTCGTGAGGAGTATAAACATAAAAATACACATACAAAATACAAGATACATAATTCGGGTGCGAAGTGCAAAACACAAAAGACTTATATTTATTTTAGAAGAAATAATATAAGTAAGATACATAGTTAAAAATATGAAATATTTTTAACACAACAATACAAATACAAAAGAGAGTGACTGTACTTGTGCGATACAAGTCTAGTGACTAACGTTAAGAAAACGCGTATGGGTTACGACGTTAAGTAAGCAAATCCGGTGAAGTTTACGACGCACAGGAACGCAAAGTTGTGAGTTCATGCTCCCCCTTTTCTTTAACTGTTTTTAGTTTTATAACTTCGGGGGTGAAATACGTGTTACAAATGTTACATTGTCTACATATGGTATGATGAGTATAAAAACATTCAAAGGAAAAACATTCATGTGAAACATTCAAGTGAAACATTCAAGTGAAACATTCTAGATCATGTCTCGAATAGGGTACCATAAGCACCATTAATCAACGTATACATTCAGACCGCGGAACAAAAGGTTAGATCTAATGGGTTTCAGGCAACCCCACTCTTGGCCTACTTCTACCAATGAGTGCTTCTGTGTCTCAGTCAAAGTCAACAAAAATGCCTAGGTTTGGTGGCTTCCTATGTCGTGACATATGTTAGTGGCCTTGCAAACCACTAGCGATCTCACACAGTCAAACATTCATAATAAGGAGATTACAGATATGTGTTATCAATACATTCAAACATTCATAGTACTCAGCTATAGATGCATTTTACAAGTTACATTCAAACATTTACACATTCTACAAGTTGCATACTATGTTTCCATTCAAGTATTTAAAACATTCAAAACAATCACTGCATGAATTCACACCAACTTTATGTTGACGTTTTTTTTTCCAAAACTCACATGTATTTCAGGTAACTAGGATGGATGTGCGCGTGGTCTTACTCATGCTCGTGGATGTCGTTTTGTCTATCTTTAAATAAAGTTGTGACTTTTAAGACAATATGTTATCTCGTGTTGTAAACACTTGACATATGTTTTCAGTAACGTAATATTTGAAGGTATTTTCGAGCATGTAGTATGTTTACTCTTCGTATGCAATGAGAACCTTTCATGATCACACCTCGTGCTTCCGCCGCAGAAAGGGGTGTGACATATCGGGTTCAGCGTTGTCTTGGTTTTGAACGTTTGATGTGCCTTCGTCATGAGGTATAATGGGTTCTGATTGTAGAGGTAAATTTGGAGTTGGTGCAGTAGCTTCGGGTGCAGTAGTTTCATTTGGTACAAGAGGAGTAATCGGAGTAATGGTAAGCGACGAGTCTCTCCCCCCCCCCCCCCCCGCGTCTTGTACTTCTTGCAATTCTTTGTAAGGGTTGGTACTGCTCCCACTGACCTTGAAATCATCCAGGAACGCAGCACGCTTTGTTTCAACAATAAGGGTGACATGGGAAGGACAATAGAAATGATAACCCTTTGAATTATCAGGATACCCGATAAAGAAACAAGTAACTGTTTTAGGGTCAAGTTTCCTTAGGAAAGGATTGTAAAGTTTTTCTTCAGCAATGCAGCCCCATACTTTCATATATTTAAGACTCGGTTTCCTTCCTGTCCAAAGTTCATAAGGAGTTTTAGGGACAGACTTAGAAGGAACTCTATTGAGTATATGAACAGCTGCTTTTAATGCTTCAGTCCAGAGGAATAATGGTAAATTAGTGTTGGCTAACATACTGCGCACCATGTTCATAAGGGTACGGTTTCTTCTTTCAGCGACACCGTTCTGCTGAGGTGTACCAGGCATAGTGTATTGGTTCACAATCCCCTGGCCCTTACAAAACTCATAAAATGGACCAGGAGCTTGACCCACATCAATATGTCTTCCATAATATTCACCGCCTCTATCTGATCTCACAACTTTAATCTGACAATCTAATTGCTTTTCAACTTCAGCCTTATAATCTTTAAAAGTTGTAAGAGATTCAGACTTTTCCTTAATAAGATACAAGTACATGTAACGAGAATAATCATCAATAAAAGTGATAAATGAAGTATGAGTTCTAATAAATTAGAGCTCCTAGTGGCACCTTTCTTATTCGCTAATGTCATTTTACCTTTAAGACATTTGACACATGTTCCAAAATCAGAGAAATCAAGAGGAGGTAAGACTTCATCCTTTACAAGACGATTTAATCGTTCTTTTGAGATGTGGCCTAAATGTTGATGCCACAACATGGATGAAGTCTCTAAGTCTGGTTTCTCTTTCATCTTTGTGATTGATTCATTAATGTTATATGACAACAAAGATTTGGAAAAATTATCATCCAGTTCTAATCTATAGAGACCACCATCCGGAACACCAGTACCATAAAGAACAGAATCATAGAGGATAGAGAGTTTGCGATGACCATGGGAAACAATAAAACCGTCCATGTCCAACTTTGGTCCTGATACAAGGTTCCGAGTTACCTCATGAACATATAAGGTATCATAAAGTTTAATACATAAACCAGTTTTCATAAATAATTGTAATGTTCCAATGGCCTTCACTTCTAATTCTCGATCATCCCCAACCTTAAGCGTTCTTTGGTTTCTTTCCAGCTTCCGGATTGTAAGGAATCCCTGAGTTGAATTGGTAACATGAACCATAGAACCAGAATCAAACCACCAAGAATTAGCAGGAACACTTAAATTATAGGACTCAAGTATCATAAAATAATCGTTACCTTTCTTAGCCAGCCACTCCTTAAAGTCAGGGCATTCCTTCTGCATGTGTCCTGTCTTTTTACAGAACTTGCAGTGGATTCTGCCTAAGGAGTTCTTAGAGCTGGAAGGTGCACTTGCATTAGGATTAGGCCTTTGGACTTTTGAAGCATCCTTCCTCTGATGATTGTTCTTCCTTTTCTTAGAGTTGGAGGTGGTGAAGTTAGCAACATCAGTAGTTCGATCCATCCTCATACGCTCTTCCTCCTGTACGCACATAGCGACCAGCTCACTCATCGTCCATTTGTCCTTCTGAGTGTTGTAATTGATCTTGAATGCTTCAAAAGACGAAGGAAGCGAAGTAATGATGAAATGAACAAGGAAACCATCACTGATTTCCATTTCCAGCCCCTTCAGCTTATTGGCCATGTCATTCATCATCATGATGTGCTCGCGAATGCCGCTCCTCCCATCATACTTAGTTGTCACCAACTTGAGAATAAGAGTACTAGCGTGTGCTTTAGACGTCCCCTTGAACTGCGCCTCCACAGAAGCCAAGTAGGTTTTAGCATCTTCAGAATCAGGAATAGCTCCTCTGATTGCATTGCTGATGGACTGCTTCATAAACATGAGAGACATACGGTTACACCTAGTCCACTTTTCATGAGTTAACTGGTCAGCAGCAATACTTTGTGGAGTAAGGTCCGCTTGCTTATTCTCTCTTAGAGCATAATCGAAATCCATCAGCCCAAGAGTAAGCATGAGAGCATCCTTCCATGCAGCAAAGTTATCACCAGTCAAAGGTGGAATACTGCAATTTGGTGCTGATAGTGGAAATAAGATGAGCAAGTTATGATACTAAGAAGGAAATTCTAATGTGATCTAAGGGCATGAAATACTAAGGCGGGCATAAATAATGACCATTTTAATTATGAAGCTGTGATATTGTCTATTACTAACATCAAAATAATAGACTTAGTTAAAATTCTACTTAAACGAAGATAAATCAGCTTTGGCCAGAAGTGTAATCATTTAAGCATGTGTGCAAAATGATTGTAACAAATCAGCTTTGGTCAGATATTGAGACAAACACTTTAGTTATGCACTTGTTAAGTATGCCATCTATGAAGGAATTAAATCAGCTTTGGCCAGATATTAAGACATTCATGTTTATGATGCACACTTAACATAGCTTTCGTAATACTTGAACGATAAGTGGATGTATAAAATCAGCTTTGGGCAGAAATGATACATCAAAAGCTCATTCAAGTTAAGCCATTTTTGATTTTTGTAAAACATTATCTGATTCTGATTTAAAAACTAAGTAATTACAAAACCAATTATTTAATAGCAAACCACCTATTAGCGCGGATCGAACTTGGGAGTGCAGGGGGACAGCGTGCCCCCGCACGGGGTTCGGGGCGGAGCCCCGAGCCAAATTTTAGTTCTTATTAACTGCTTAATAAAGTAATAGGATTTCGGATAAGTCTTGAAATTTTATGAATACTCATGATTTCGGATGAATCATGTCTTGGATTCATCCGAGATGATGATTTCGAATCATTTCGGATTATCCGAAGTGGATGATTTCGAATGATCTCGGATGTGTCCAAAACGCGTAAGTCGAGTCATTTAAGATGATTTCGGATGCATTTCGGATGATTTCGGATGTGTCCGAGACGAATGATTTCGGATGAATTATGTCTTGGAATCATCCGAAATGGTGATGCTTAGTCCGAAATGTTTCGTGATGGTCCGTAATGATCAGGCAGATGGTGATCCGTAATGGACGCTTAGTCCGAAATGATCCGTGATGGTCATCCGAAATGTGTTCCTCAAGCTGTCAAATCCTTAATTTTGGCAGTTAATAATTGATAAGGTTTAAATCCAAAATTTCAGGGATTATGGATTAAGTTTCCTATTTAATTCCTAATTATATTTATCTATTGATTTCGAAATTCTATCTATTAATAAAATAACAGATTTCGAAAATTCTAATTAGATAAAAATAAATCAAACAGGAACAAACACCCAAAAAATCCTAAATTCATTCCAAAACTAAGGGAATTTTTCGAATTTAATCAAGAACTTATGATGAACCCTAAAATAAAATATTCAAACATTCAAAAAAATTCATCCGAAATCTGAAAATTTATTACACATTTAAACATATTTTGAATATCCTGATTTCGGAACAGTAACATAAGAACGAGCACAGGATCTGAGATGGATCCGGAATGGCATCTCGGATGACAGAAACCGAATTTTATTATGGTTTTCAAATCTGTTTTATAGTTTTATTCCAGATTTACGGATACAAAACAGAACCGACTGATCAACATATGCTCTGATACCACATGTTGATCGGTTCTGTTTAAACATAAGGGAAAACATGAAAACATACCTGTCACCGCAGACAGTGCAGAGGAGAATCCAGTGAGGGAAGACGACATGGAGTTCGACATCTTTGTCAAGGTGATCTGGTTCCTCCTTAGGGTGCTGACTGATGATGGTAATGATTAAACCGAATAGGGGATTTGGTTAGGAGAGGATGTCGATGATAATGATGTTATGATTATAGGGTATGTCTAATTGTGTAACTGTGTAACCGTTTAACCTCTACATAAGTCTCCTTATATAAGCACCCAGGAGGAAACCTAATTAGTTAATAAGGGTAATATGGTCCATCAACAACTACCAACTAATTATTTAATAGGTTATTATATATTTTGATCTATATTATGTAAATGATTATAATGGCTACTAGATTAAATATTAAACATAATATATTTAATCTTACACGGGATACACTCGCCTCCGAACCGGGGAAAACCCTCACCTGGGGCCGAAGCCCGCGAACACTCGCTCGAAGGCACGACAGTGCGGTGATGTAAAACCCGCTCGGTTCAAGGATCGAACTAGCGATCTCCACCTATTCACCTAGGTGTTGTTTGTTTTTTCAGAGGTACAATGTCTGCAGTCTGCGGACCACGTCTGCAGACATCTGTAGCAGAAGAGGTGGACCAAACCTCTGCAGTCTGCAAGAAGAAGACTGTTTTTTAACTTCTGCAAGCTGCTGAAATAAACAATTAACATAAACCTAAACGTAAACAATTAACATAAACCTAAATCTAAACGTAAACAATAAACATTATATAAACATGAATCTGAAACAATAATCATAAACCTAAACATACACAATTAACATAAACTTAAACCCCCAAACATGAATCTGTCAACTAAAGGTCTTGTTCTTAAATCACAATAAAATTCCTAACATCAATTAAACTTGCATACTTTAATTCCTTATAAACCCTTAAATTAATTTTGTCAACCACCTCTGTAGCAGAAGACGACCTCTGTAGCAGAAGACGACGACTACCGCACCACCTCTACTTTAGTCGTCGTTCACCTCCGAACACCCAGCAACCATCACCGACTCACCGTGCACATCCAATAAACAACACCACCACCATATAACACCATCTCCATCGTTTCCAGCATACCTAATCACCATTATCACCGAAGTGGGTGAAGGAGACGATGAAGTTTAACGTGAACCTCCCCTCTGTTCGGCGCCGCCTCTAGGCGGTGGCGGAGGAGGATCGGAGACGAATGATGTGGGAGGAGGAGGGTGGCTCCGGTGGTAGGCTCGACGAGGTGGATGGGGCTAGTGAGGAGGGATGTGGGTGGCGGACGGTGGGTGGCGGACGGTGGGTGGCGGACGGACGATGGGAGGGTGATGAGGTGGTGGAGGAGATGGGGTGAAGAAGTGGGAGGAGTCTCCTAGGGTTTTGTTGTTTGAGAGCAGAAGTTCAGAGAGAAGAGGAGAATAGGTTGGTCCATGTCTGCCCAAGAAGAGGGCGGGCAGACCTTCTTTAATGAAACATCTTTCGGAAAACAAACAGTCTGTAGAGGCTATTGTCTGCGCGTGGTCTGTGCGGCGCAGACATAAGAGGCTGCGCAGACCTTTTTGAAAAAAAACAAACAGCACCCTAGTCTCCCATCATCACTAAGTGCCGCATAAGTAATGAGGAGGATATGAATCGAACTTGAATCCCTTAGAATACTAAAACTCTCCCTTACCATTTCATCACCACCTCATTAGCAAAGTAACAAACTTTTAAATCTCAAATACATTATTATGTTTTCTTCTAACTTAAAAAAAAAAAAAAAAAAAAAAAAAAAAAAAAAAAACCATCATGATTTTTATAGAAACATTGAAACTACGACCATACAACCGGGACAAGTGTCCCATGAAATTCGCAAACACATCCTTTTATTTTTATAGTAACAATATAAAATCACAATCATGGATTAGATGTAATTTTAATAATGAAGGTTTGATTTACATGGGACCCATTGTTTAAAGAAAACAACATTCACAAAATTTGTATTTATAAACAAACCCAACGCAACAATTGAAGTGCAGTGAAAGCCACCAAAAAGTTCGTCATCAATGTCTTAAAACACAATCAAACATTCAATAAAACAGAAACACACAATCTTAATTTGAGTGTGTGTAGTGTGGTTATATGAAGAGGGAGATAACTCCGGTTAGACAATCTGGGAAAGCACGGAGAGTTTTTGGACGGAATTCTTGACTGCTTCCATGAGATCACGCTGGCGCTGTCTTTCGCGAGGATGAATCACTCCGCTTATCGTGTTGATACGACGTCGCGCCTTGCGCAATGGCGTATCGACAATTTGGTGTCGTTTACTTATCGGAAATCCGATCCTTTCAAGATTGGGAAATGGAACTGGTAAGTTTGTTCTCAAGCTTGTTTTTTGGTTTTGTTGATTTTTATAAATATGAAAGAAATATCAAGATTTTCTCAAATGGTCTGGTCGGGTCAGGTGGGCTCTGGTTTTTTGTTCTTGATTTTCTCAAAATGTATGCTCTGTTTCGGTTGGTGTAATTGGGTACACTTAAAATCGTATGATCCGAACATGAACCTTGTAATCTATTTGTCTTGTACTTAAACGGGTTGGGGGGCTACAAACGAGTTAGTAGAATGTAAATAAGTTGTAATCAAATTGTAAATGAGCTAAACGAGTTGATGGGTTGTAAATAAGTTATGATCATCTTATGAACTCGCTTAGCATTCACCGTAAATTCTTTATCAATATCCATATATTTACACTAAAGAAACTACTTTTTCTCTCTCTACTTTTCAGTTACATAATATTTTTTATACATTTATCATTACTTTCTCTCTATCCCTCACTCGCAACCATTTCTAAAAAAATTAAAAAAAATTATAAGGTTTTCTCTCCAGATATTTGTTTTCCATATATTTACAGATAAACAATAACATTTATATATATTTTTTCTCTCCTCCACTCTAAAATAGTAACAATCATTCCTTATGTTATAACTAAATTCACTCACATATTTTTAGGGTAATCATTGTGATCGCTATTACCGGTTGTAATAAATGAATAAATAGTTTTTTAATGGCAAAAGAAATTACTAATTCATACATTACAAAGAAAAATTATTTTTATTCTAATTTTGAAGGGTTCGATGTATTTAATTAAGCATGCTAGTTTAATTAAACAAGTTAATTCGAACACAAAATGTTTTGTGAACGGGATATGAATGACAAAAAAACGTGATTATTTTCATATCATGTTTTTTGTCGTGTCAGGCATTTAGTTGTGGAGAAGAATCGAAGTTTGTCAATTAAATTGCACCCGGAAATATTAAATTCAACCCGAGACAACCCTCCAATTGCTTCATTCATCATTCGCCTCATTTCTTCATCCGGAGGTCGTAAGGTTTTGGTTCATCCAGGTAATTTTAGTACCTACATTCGAAGTCAAAGATAGTCAACATTTGACTTTTTAGTCAAACAACTCCATTTTAAAACTCAAATAAAACATCTAGTAACCAATTTGTTTCAAATTCTATATTCTTTAAGCAACAACTTGTGTTTACTATCTTGCTTACAACATGGATGCAGAACTTAGGGATAAGCAATGGAAAACCAACGACGATTTTGTTTGGGTGCTTGAAGTTCCATTGACGGGGAAGTTCATCATCGACGTTGAATTTCTTGACTTGAAGATCGCGTCACCAAACGTAATCGATTATCCATGTAACTTGTTATTCAAAAGAGTAATGACACATCCTAAAAATTGTGGTAATGGACACTTAAGGCCTAGGGAATAAAGCAGATAGGACAATACCCTTTAAAACTCATCGATTTATGGAATGTTTGATAAAGAAATAAAGTAAATAGAAATATGTTAAACGGTTTTTAATGAGTCGTAACTAAGTCAAAGTGTATTTTTAATGCATAAACCTGTTTATATTATTTCACTAAAAAATAATCTTATAATCGACTATTGTTTTATACATACATATATACACACACTTAATTAAAACAGCATAAGAGGACTTTTAAAAAGAAATTTAGGATGATATAACATTACTCTAATACGACTTATACGCATTTTGCCTTATATTTGGTGTGACGTATGAACCAGGGTGGTGAACCTTGCTCCATTTGGGTGGACGGGTCGATACAAAAGGAATCGAGTGCAAGCGCACTCTCCTCCCTTGGTAGGATGTTATCAGAAAGCATTCACACAGATATCATCATCAACGCTTCCAATGGAATCATTGAGGCTCACCGTGCAGTACTTGCTGCACGGTCACCAGTCTTTCATAGCATGTTCTCTCATGACCTAAAGGAAAAGGAGTTATCCACCATAAACATTCCTGACATGTCAATTGAAGCTTGTGAAGCTTTTCTCAAGTCATTATACGGTAACATAGAGAACAACGATTTTCTTAATCATCGGCTTGATCTTCTTAGAGCGGCTGATAAGTACGAAGTTTTGGATTTGAAAGAAGCATGTCATGAAAGTCTTGTTGAAGATATTGACACGAAGAACGTGCTCGAGAGGCTCCAAATTGCATTTCTTTATCGTTTATCGAAACTGAAGATTTGTTGCATGCAATATCTTGTGAAGTTTGGTAAGATATATGAGATCCAAGAAGAATTCGATGCATTTATACAATCTGCAGATAGGGAATTGATTGGTGAAGTGTTTAGTGAAGTTCTTTCAGTTTGGAAAGGTTTCTAAGTGATTATTCATTGTGTTCATCTTTATTCAATTGTTGTGTGTACACTTTTGTCCAAAATGTTATTTTTTTAATAAAAAGTTTAGTGTTATTACAGTAGCTTACTTTATCAAATATTATGATTTAGATGTCAATTAATATATAAAATGACACTGAATCAAAAATGAGTAAAACCCACAATGTACGATTGTCGGCTAATAGAAAATCCGCAATGTGGTCTCCCACGGTCGACATGGCTTCAAGCGTCCATCGTCCATGGTCGACATGGCTTCAAGCTGATTGAGGGCAGGAGACGGACGACGACATATTTGTGCGTCGTCTTCTCGTGTCTGACGTGGCCCATCTGTCATCTTTCCCCGAACACATTCTCTTAAGACCAAAATTTTGAGAATGTAAACATAAGAACCTCATGACAATTCCAAGAACCAAGAATTTTTTTTTAATTAAACATCATTTAACGTCATCGACCAAATATGTTACAACTAAACAAGCAGTTGGAATCACATGTGATCAACATTAAACATAAAAGTCCTATAAATTGATGGCAAGTCGCATTGAAATTAGGTGTCTATAAACATGAATCGTTCGGAATCTGGTCATTGACCAGCAAAATCAATGTTGTTTAACAGTTAAAAGTGGAAAAATATTTAAAAAAAAAAAGAAAAAAGAAAAGAACCAATGTTACAAAGTATACATTTCAAATTAGAACTTGCGATTTCAAACCAGTGGCTTGAAAAGTTTAAATTACGGATACAAGATTTACCCGCCAAAAAGATATCCAGCTGCTTGTTCTTCATTACCATCAGAAAGCTTCAGAGCTTGTATGACTGCATCTCTGCTGAACCCTAGTTCAATAAGCTTCTTAATTTTGGCTTCAAATTCAGCTCCCTGAAATTATAAAAAATATATCTATATAATTCATGTTCCTTTTGCATCAACTTTAGGACTCGGTTTTTAAAACCAAGCCTTAGGGTTGTGTTTGTTTAATTTATTTAAAATAAAACAGAATATCTATAAATTGTATTAAATAGAGAAATTCACCTGTGTAGGGTTGCTTCCGACAGCTCCTGCAGGTTGAACAAAACAACACAAACATTAATCACCATTGTTCTTCCGTATTGAGATGCGATGGAACTTTATTTTATAGAATCTTTTAAACCTAAGGTAGTATAAGTCGAGGCGGCAAACTCAGCAGGCCGGATGTGTTCGGTAATGGGTTAAAACAGGCCGGGTAGTGTAGCTGGGTTGAGCCAAAACGCTTTCTTAATTTAATCTTCTTTATGGATTATTAGTATCATAAAGGTTTATGGTATGTCAATAGTTATCTTAACATTTTGAAATAATCATTGGGAAGCAGTGTATGAAAATTTAGCAGGCAGAACGTGTTTTGTAACGGGTTAAAATGTGTCCGTTAGGGTACCGTTACACCAGTTTGACCTGTTACCTTTTTAAGCTAAATTTTTCAGTTTTACTGTAGGGATAAAGCACAAAACCGAAATCGACGCATTTATAATAACTGGGTCAAAATTACCACTTGCCCACCTATTAAGAATGGTGATATTGTTTCGCGTCTACAAGATTCTCCTATTTTGCTATTATTAAGGGGTATTTTAGACATTTGACCAATACTCAAACCACTTTTGTGAAACAAAGACCAGTCATATAACACAGGAAAGAATTCTAACCAGAAGATTGGCCGCCATATGGTGCTGCTGATCCCGATGTACCCTGAAATTTACATTTGAAACAAGTAAATACAAATCACGGTGGCTTCAACAAATATGTGAGTAATATTTATAATCAGAGAAATATCTTACTTGAGGTCCAGAGCTAGAAGCTTCTTTCAACTGTTTCTCCTCATCCAAGAAACGGTTCGGGATGTCCTTTTCTGTACATTGATAAACAAAGTTAAAGGTATCAAATATAATAAAATACAGTTAGTATAAAGGCGCACTAATAATGATGAAAATAAAGGTATCAAATATAATAAAATACAGTTGGTAAAAAGGCGCATTAATAATGATGAAAATTCTATTTAAAATATAACCTTGCAAAAATGGTACAGCAACCTCTCCTCCACCAACTCGCAAGACATTATCTTTCAAATCGATAATGCACTGGTGCTTACGAAGCATATCCAATCCAAATAGAAATTCCATATTCGGTGAATCCAAGACCAAGAAGGAACAAGGGTAGAAAATATTCCCAATCTACCATTATTTAAAAAAGAACGATTTTAGCAAGATTAATTAAATAGTATAAATACAACGGGAAAAAAATAAAATAAGATTACTACTTTAATTGGAGCAACGTGTATCCGACCAAGAATCTCCGACTGACCAACACCTTGAGCAATGCCTTTGTAACGTTGGTCTAACAGCCTAAGCAATCTGAAAAGCATGTGAATTTTAGATGCTTATCATTCAAAGCGAATAACACTTTGAATTTAAATTCAAGAGTAAAATGCCATTTTCGTCCCTGAGGTTTGGCCAGTTTTGCGACCTTCGTCCAAAGGTTTGTTTTTCCACATCTTGATCCAAAATGGATGGAGTTAACGAGCCGGATGAAGATGGTAAGATTTCAAACCTTTTGGATCCAGATGCGGAAAAACAAACCTTGGACAAAAGTCGCAAAACTGGCCAAACCACAGGGACAACAATGGAATTTTACTCTAAATTCAAAGTAGGAAAGTACTACATTAAAAAATGCAAAAACAAAAGTACAAACCCCAAACGCTCAGCGCAGCTTTTTGATATTATAGTTGACTGCGCTCCACTATCAACAAATGCCTGAATTACAAAAACGCTCATGAAAAGGTTGAAGAGCACAGAAATTGAACTACATAAATAAATGCCCATGAAAGAAAATAAGGCATGGAGGTGTCAATATTTTTAACCGTTACCTTCAAGGGGACACCATTTACTTCCATGTCAACATACAACATGACCTGAAAAGTATATCAAAGAAATATATATATTTACAATGAACTAAACTTCGGTTGTATAAAAAGTGCTGGTCAAATATTTAATACTACACACCACTTTCGCAAAAGCTTCGGGGTTGTGTTCAAGTGCAGCAGCCCAATTTTCATCAATACCTTTCTGTAAAAAGAACAAGCACCGACTCAAAAGCCAGAAGAAAATAAATCACAACAAATATAAAATTTAAATACAGAAAAAAAAAAAAAAAAAAAGATGTACTAAAGAAAAAAACAGAAGAAAGAAGAAACACAAGTGGCAGAACGTCGGTGATTTCACTAATGGATATAAGAGCAAAACATTTGCGACACAATGTTATAATGTCACAATTAGAGCTGCAAACGAATCGAACTTTCAGTGAATAGTTCATGAACCGTTCGGCGGGAAGTTCGTTTGTTTAATAAATGAACGAACACGAACAAGAAGTTTCGTTTGTTTATTTAAATGAACGAACATGAACAGAGGCCACGTTCATTCATTTATGTTTGTGAACGTTCGGTAAAGTGTTCTTTATGTTCGATAGTTCATTGGTGTTTTTAATTTTTATATTTTATTTAAATAGTTCACAATTCCAACAAATAGAATATATAATAGGTATCAATGTTGTTCATGAACGCTTATTTGTGTTCATGAACATTAGTTTGTGTTTGCTTGTGTTCATGAATGTTCGTTTGCGTTCTTTACCTAAAAATTAACAAACGAACACAAAAGGACATGAACACGTTCATTTCCTTAACGAATGAACACGAACAGAAAATCTCGTTCGGTAAGTGTTCATGAACAGTTTGTGAACTCATATATTTCCTTAACAAACAAACACGAACACAGTCTTGTTCGTGTTCGTTCGGTTCATTTACAGCCCTAGTCACAATGTCTTTTACCATATACAGAAACATATAGGAAAGATATATAATGCTCGCACCCACCGTAAAAAGTAATGTCTTTGAGTAATAACCATAGGTCCGACAAAAAAAACAAATGGTCACACACCTGGCGGATTGCAGCTTCAATTTTCTTTTGTGCTTCTACATCAAAAGGGTCTGCATAAAGTAGTGCCTATGATTTGGAAAAACAATATCCCATTAACACATTTATTGGATACAAAATTATACAAGAAACTCGCAGGTTTAATAACACTTACCATCTCTTCCTCTTGTTGCCGACTGTATTCGGTTCTCTGGCGGTGACGAACCCGTAAGACATCTTGTAACTTATTCAAGTCATTCCCAAGAATAATTTGTGCCAACTCAGGATCACTCTGTTACTCAAAATTAACGGTCAGGATCTTAAAAGGAAATGTGATTGAGAGCTGAAATTTGTAACTTTTACCTGAAACAGTTGTGCCATTAAATTTGAATTGTTCCGTACTTGCTGCTGGAAGGCAGCTGGGTCCACAGCAGACCCGTCTGGATTCAAGCTAACTTCGTTGCTAGAACCCCTGATTTTAAAACCTCATGAATTAGCATAGATGAAAATTAAACGAAGCTAAACCCTAAATCACCTAGTCACATCCGATTTATGAAAACACAAATAAAATCACAAAGATACATAGCAGAAAATTTAGCATATAATCAAGAAACTGGGGGCCCTTAGATATGCGGAGCCCAAGCCACAACTAATTTTTTTGTACTGTCGAGTCATCGGGAGTTCGTGGAGACTGGAGAGTGGAAACGTATTACGTATAATTAAGGTTAATGACGTTTCAGGGGAAGTGATTGTCTTCATGTATACATCTCTATATGTTGTTTTATTATGATGTTATATTTGTTTCTAGTTTATTACGTTACTCTGTCACCACTTCTTTTGTTTATTGGTAGCTTTTTATTTCTATACTTTTAGTTCAGTTTGTTTACCTATTATTAGTTTTGGAGTCGGGCCTACCCTCCCAAGCCCTACCAATAGCTTTGCATTTTTGTGGGATTTACTAGTTACGGTTGTTGTAAATTGTAATGTACATGATTCAAAGGGCATTAGTAACAGTACCGCGTAACAGAGTAAGTAAAACGGTTTGGTTTAAAAGCGGTAAAGCAATCAGAATATCTAAAAAGATAAATCTTTCAAACCATTCAACACCGAATTTAGAAGAAAATCTGACCTTGAAGAAGCAGCATTGGAAACCATCATGACCAAATCTCCATCAGCAACACCGAGACCACTCAGTGTCTCAGCATTCCTCATCTCCTTCCCATTGTAAAGCAACTGTTGTTGCTGTAGTGGCACTTGAGACTGTTCATTGTAAACAACCATTACAATACATACTACAAATAACACAAACTTCATCCCAAACTGTAATAAAATTCATCTAAATTAGCCTTAAAAATGAAGATTATACATCAAATACCAAATTCTACCCTGGGTTTTAAAAAGCGCGCCTAGGGGCGAGGCGCACTAAGGCGCAGGCCTCAGCGCCTCAGGGCACTTGAAGCACGCTTTTTCCACATTGCGCAAGAAAAGCGCATTTTTTTGGGTTTTTTGAGGTCTGAGGCGCGCGGCTTATGTATTTTGGGTGTTTTTATGCATGAAAGTGTTCTACAATGGGTTTATTAGCTTGTACATGTAGGTAATATGATATATAAACCTTATTTATAACTATATTTTGGATAAGGGATGCTAAAATCCTATGGGATACATATAAAAATTTATATAATCTTCTTGTGCCTCGGGTACGAAAAGCCCACCGCTTTTGCGCTTTGCGCCTCATTTTTAGACCTTATATCTTTTGTGCGCCTCCTCTAGCTTTTTAAAACCAAGATTCTACCAATGGTAACTAGTTACTACCCTTTATAAAAAATAAAATAATAATAATAATAATAGTAATAAAAATTAGTTGTTAGAACGAATATTATGCATCAAATATCAAATTCTAGTAAAGTTAACTAATTATAGCCTAAAAATAAGAAGAAGAAAAAAAAAGAAACTAAAAATACTAGTTGCTAAAATTAAAATTTTACCTCGATTTCAAGTAAAGCTTTGAGATTTTCAACCTGTAGATACAAGTAACATTATTATTTATGATTCAGATAGGGAACTGATCAAACAAGAAATTGAAAAAAAATCTAGGGTTTGGAGCGGGAGGATGTTTTATTACAGATTCATCGCGATCCACTTCTAAAGTAACGATTTGTTCGTCTGCAGTCATTACAGTGATCTTCATGTTCTTCAATATTCGATTCGAAGATTCTGATGATTTTCTGTGGGTTTTCTTATTCAAGCTGCTTGTGCTTGACCGTAGGGGGTTTATAGATAAATTTATACGGAATTGGGATTAATCTTGGACCGTAGGGGGTTTATAAATTAATTTATACGGAATTGGGATTAATCTTATTTTCGAATTCAAAAATTAGGCCCTGTTTGTTTACATCTTATTAGCCTCTTAATACCCCATGTCAGTCAGATTTCAGATCGTTTGTTTCATCCCTCTTAAAGCTTACCCAACCTCTTATTTATCTCTGACCGAGTCATACATTGTGTGAAGTCTGACTAAAAACTTTCCAAAAAATACCCTAAAAACTCCACGCCACTTTTTGCCCTAAAAAAGAAACCTGTGTTCAAATTCTTCACACATCGACGCCTCCATCTCTACCTCCTTCCACCGGCCTCCTCCACCACGTCGCACCTGCTCCGCCTCGAAGTCGCCTTGTCGCACCTGCACCTGCTCCAGCTCTCCTTCGCAGCCATCTAGGGTTCAACAAACAAGTAAGCTTTCTGCTCCGTCTCTCTTCGCAGCCATCTGGGTTTCATAAAAATGGGTTCTTTTTTGTTTTTGTTGATCTTTAAGTTGTGGGTTTAATTTCTTGATTTGATTTTGGTCCCTTTTTTTGCAGAAAAATTGATGTGTTATAAGGGATTGGGTGTTGATAAAATTTTGATCTTTTGTGTTCTTTGTTTGTGTTGTGGTGGTTGAAGATAAGAACCCTCTTTCGAGATTTTGCATTGCTCATCTGTGGGGTCTATATGTGAATTTGGATGTGTGGTACTGTGTGTTTGTTGTGTCAATCTGGTAATCTATGAATTGAATCAAGGTGTGTGTTTATTTGGTTTTGTGGTGTTATGTGACTTTAGAAACGGTTTATACAGTTTATACACAGTTTGTTATGTGATTTTAGAAACAGTTTATACACAGTTTATACATAGTAGTTTAGAGGGGTAAAAATGTCATTTTACACTGTCATTCAGAGGTGCAACCAAACAGTACTTTACTGGTTCAGCACTTACTAGTTCAAAGCCTCTTACCCATTAAGACCTCTTATTCATTCAGCACTTATTGGTTCAGATGTTGCCAAACAGCCCCTTAGCTTTTTTTTAAAGCCAGGGAACGACGTACCAACCATCGTGATATCGGGCGTTGTGTCCAAGTGATACACTTATGGCGGAAGCAAACTAAACTTTCATTAAACTTATAATAGTGTGAGAACAACATATTATTTATTTACAATATTCAACATATAGGAACTTCTAGATCTTCCGATCTCAATTGTCTTCTCTCTATTTCTAAGAGTGTCTCACTGATTACCTATGACATGTATACTTAAACGACGGCAGTTATATACTGGTGAGCTCATGTTATACAGTTTATAAAAAACAAAACAATTGACACGCATGCAACATGGGTTGTGATATTTTGGGCCAAGGGCAACCCTGTGCCATTCATGACCTTTTCACAACCACCAGCAATGGGTTTGCTATACCCCTCCGGCCATCACATAGGTATGGTAATGATGTGATGCATATGAGGAACCATATCCTCTTTTCAGCCAGTTCCAACACATCCCATTAAGCATATAAGGATCCAACTATACCCCTACCGATAATTGCACATTACAACATTTTTATATTATTACCAGTTCAGACATAACGAGTATACAATCACAGTTTTATAAATAAAACATGATAACTCACCTGTTTAACAGTTGCCAAGTACGACCGGGTACTATCTCAGAGTCCTGACACAAATACATAATCCTAGGTTAGGCAATGGTACACCTAACTAGTTATTATCATGGTTGAATATTGGTTAACGATGCCTTGTTTAAACATGGTTGATCAGTCCATGCCTAACTAAGGCTAGGCTACCTAATACCCGCCCCTGATAATAACCCTAGTACCTAAAAATAATACTAACAATACGACTACTAATATTACTATTAATAATAACTAGTAATTAGACACGCGCGCGTTGCGGCGCGGGAATATCGCAAAAATCAAACAGATAACATGAATAGTACCTGTAACAACCCGCAAAAAGCAACAGAGAACCTAAACGCAACTGAATCCGCAACACAAAAGAAACATCTTCAAGATATGAAAGAGTAAAAATATGAAAATCATACGTACGAAAGTAGGCCCACATTCATATAACAGATTTTGTAAAACCACATTAATTATTCTCTAAATCTAACTCAAACTATGAAATTTCAAAATCCATACTTACAAGAATGAAGGTGTAAATGTTTACCCTACTTAATGTGAACCACTTCAAATGGAGAAACCGATAAGCACTCGATAAAAGGATACCAAGATCTGAACAAAGCTAAAGACATGATGGATGATTTAGAAGCCATATCCCTAACACCAATCACATAATTATAGATGATAATGGCTGATATATTATGAACTCCAACCCAAAAGTTTTTATCAAAACTATACAGGATTAACCAACTCCTCCCCAGTCCTATATTTTATTTAAGAAGTTGAGTATTTCATAAAGCATACGATTATCTTTACCGATACGAGCTCAAATATAATAATATATGTATAGATGAAGAGACATATATTGGACCTTATTTCTTGTCGAATCCTTTGAATTCGCTCCATTATTTTTCCTTAATTTATATTTTCTTTTCGAGAATACTTCACTTTTGATTTAGGCAAATAGCAAGTCTGTTGGTTTTATTGTGGTAAGAATGGAACTTGACTTCCCATTTCAAATCCACTGACTCGTCACATCTATTTTTTTTATTTGTTATGTTCAAGATAATATTATAAGTAAATGAAAAATATCAATTAAATAACATTACAATATTAAAATGACAGTCATCTTTAAATTAAGTAATAGTACAGTTGCTCCTCATAGATTATTAATTATCTATAACAAATAACAATCACTGTCAATGACAAAAATACAACATGGCTATCTACAATTCTTAACACTGCATGAGTGTAATTCTAACACCAAATTGCCAAACTACATTAGATGCGGGTTTCACCCCTTGGTGAGAGTTTTGTAAAATTAAAGTAAGGAGTGGAACTTAGTCACTAAGATGCGGGTTTCACCCCTAACTTAACAACTTCGTTCCTGAAAGTGTGGTAAAACCATGAGATAGAGATGGAGAGTTCCGTCGAGATATGGATGTCACTCCTAACTTGACGAAGATTCTCGTGCTGAGAGTAAAATACGCGTAGAGTGAGTGATCTTATCGGGAGTTCTTGGTTTTCACACCTAATCTCGACCCAATCACTCGACAGTGTTATGCGAGTGTTTTCGAAAACCTGTGTATTGTGTTAGCCTTAGGAAAGGCAGTATAGTATTCCAACCTTAGGAAAGGTTTCCTTCGTGCGAAGCTGTAGTATGCGGTGTTCGCACAAAGATGTTGTTTTCGCGAGTTCGAACGAGAGTATCAAAAGTGGGCTCGTACGAAACCCCTACTGGGTTCGCACGAAGCTAGTCTGTGGGTACTTAGACTATAGACTAGTAGGGTTGTTCAAAAAATTTTCTCTAAGTTGAAGTTTAAAACTTCATACCTGAGAATTCTTAGATCAAACTTCCTAGCTTGGACCCTTTGTAAGTATTCTTTCGTGCTTTTATGCGTTTTTAAGCGTAAAAGTCAAACAGTGTTTGACTTTCTACTTTGACCGGTCAATGGTCAACACAAAGTTCGTTTGAACTTTGCAACGTGTGCGTAATCACAATGGTTATAAGTCCCGTGTGACTATACCTACTGATTACCACATTAATTAGGCATAGTGACGAGTCATAGTTTCGGTCAAAATACGAGCTTATGCGTATTTTGCAACCAAACTATTCTTGGGTCTCAAAACCGTTTGTTTTGATATCAAACTTGTTTTGAAACCTTGTTAAACATGTTTTAACTCGTCATTTTTAGTTTAGTGCTTATGTAGGGTCGTAAGATAAGCGGTCTAAACAACCGCTTAGGCTTTCAAACCTGACCCTTTTGGTCGATCATTAGGATCCGACCAAGCATGTTTAGTGACCATAGATGTATAGGGAATAACCTTCCGAGGTTATACCTTATGGTCACTTAGTTTAATTAGTTGTATGATAGGTGTTTATATGCCTTAGGTAAAATGACCAAAATGCCCTTTTCATGCATAATTGGTATTTAAGCATATGTAACTTAAACTTTTGTCACTTAACTGATTTTGCAACATATTTAAACATGTTTAGGCATATAATACTTGTCATAGGACTAGTTAGGCGTTCCGAACGTGTTTTACGCGAACGACGTGTTAAAGTAGCGTAAGCTACCTAAACGAGTCGTAATGGGTCGTAAGCACTTAGGTTAGGTTTCAATTTAGTATGTAGGCTTTGTTAAACCATATAGTATGAGTTCCAACACTCATTTGGTTTACGAAACCTCATCCTATCCGATCTTTCGATTTAGGTCCGGTTATTAATGTAGTTACCTATATTAGGTGCCGACTGATTCCGTGATCCCTCTAGCATTGCTTGGTAGTTATTCAAGACTTCTAAGCATTCTCAAGTGAGTACATAGTTCCCCTCTTTTACCGTTTTAAACTATTTTGGGGTGATTCATATGTGCTAAATGATTTCGAGTCTTTTAAACAAATGATATGGTTTATATTACAATGTGAATTATTTGAACTGATTGAACCGTTTGGAACTGTTTGATTTATGTGATCCGTTTGGAACTGTTTGATCCTTGTGAACCGTTTGGGAACTGTTTGATTTATGTGATCCGTTTGGAACTGTTTGATCCTTGTGAACCGTTTGGAACTGTTTGATTTATGTGAACCGTTTGGAACTGATTGATTTATGTGAACCGTTTGGAACTGTTTGAACCGTTGGGTTAGGGAAGTGATTAGGTAACGGGGCGGGTGTAATGTGTTAAAACCATAGTGGATACGCCGCTGGTACTTCCTATATATAAATGCTTTTAACACATTATATATCGTTGCGTTATCTAGATCACTTGGGTAAATGTTTTCAAAACAAGGTTATATTACAAGGTTTTTCTAACAATATAAACCATACGAGTTTTATTACAAAAACGATTTACAATCTGGGTTTACATAAATAAATGTTTTGGAGTTAAGATTCATGGCATCGAGGTTTTATAAATTATAACAAATTTGTTTTAACTTGGTTATTTCAATCCACAATATAAACATTTTACAAAACTAAGTTTTCTAATATCAAATAACAAAGTTGTTTAAGTTATTTCAAAAGGTAAAACGATCCATGAATCTGACACTCACATAAAACCTATGTACTCGCCGACATTTTTATTCCGACTTATTTTCACATATGTTTCAGGTACCATAGTTGATGATGTTTGACGATATTATTGGTGCATGCTCACATAGGAATGGACGAGGCCTTAGTGACTTAATAACAATGGAAGTTAATTTATTCATGTTTTGTTTCTAGTTTCAATACAATGTAATAAACTTAATTCAATAAAACTGAACTTTTATCCATGTGTTGTGAAACAATGATTCTGTTACGACACTCCCCGACGTTTCCGCCGCAGTTTGTTGTTTTAACGCGGTCGGGGTGTGACAGTGTCGGTCCAGATTTTTGGGAGTCATTGTTGGGTGAGGACGGTAAAGGCTGGCTAAGCGATGATGTAAGCAATGTCTATATATAAAAACTATAAAGAAATAAATTTATATTTTTTTTGTATATTGTTTTCAAACTAACTTTAGAATGTTTAACAACATATATTTGGGTGGATGATCCACTTGTATCATTCAAGAGATGCAAGTGATCGCTGGAGTATTTTACCCCCTTATTTTCAGAGTTATTTTCAATCGCGGGACGTCGACCAGACGTTCAAGGGTTATTTCGCCGGGGCGATTGAACCTTTTCCACCAACACCTACCGTTGACGAGGTAATGTGGAACATTCCAATAGATTACTGGTTACATTTCGTATTGACTTAATATATGCGGCACAACTTATTATATAGGTGTACATACCGTTGTATATACAAGGCGTCCACTGGTTTTTAGGCGTTTTCAACCTTGTTGATTACACGCTAACGATATACGACAGGTATTAGCCCGATTGAATAGATTGGTACTCCAAATTACATGTTGCTAACAATGTTAATTTGTTGGGGTTTTAGCCTTTCAAACTTCAAATCTTTCGAAAATGGAAGAGCGGAAGTGGTGTGTTATATAAATTTTATTTTTGACCATTGGCTACGGATTCATGGTTATAATTCCGACAGACCATTACAGTTATATTATCCCTTCCACGTTATTTTTGCAAGCGACGCTCCTCATTAGTCCGTAGCTTTGGGAGACTGTGGAGTTTGGGTTTGCATGTATCTAGACAGGTTGATAAATAAAAAACCGTTGAAAGATGGTGAAGATACTAAGGCAACTGCGTACCGAATGAGACGTCAACTAGCTTTACTTTTTTACGATTCCTTGTTACCCGATACTACAAGTGACAACGTCTTAGAAAAAATTAAATACATTTGTACTCCTCTCTATGTGTATATATATGTGTGTGCCACCATTATACAAAGACATATTTTAAGATATTACCAATGACAAGCATTCCTCCTTCTGTACAAAACACAGTTTAGATCAATCAACAGGATCGAGTTGACCATTGGTCTCCAAATGTTCTTGAATTTTACTACGATGGCGATACTCCTACTTGCTATTCTTCATACATGGGGATAACACCACTCGAAAAAGACTGGTGGGGGGGACTACTTGGATTTAGTGGAGCTGGTTTTATTCAACAAACGGTACCTTAATAATAAATAATTTCATAATAATAATTACTTTAATAAATTTTTAAATAAAAAAAATTACCGTTATTTTATAGCACGTGAAAGCATGGTGTAACAAACTCATGTACAAACGAGAGATTGAAATAAATGCAAGGACGATGTAGTCAAATGATTATCGTTGGACAGTTCTACCGCCAAATTTTATCGACATGTTAAACGGACAAGATATTGCTGCAAACAAATATGTAGATGGTTCTACAGCAACATATCCTCCATTCTGGGAAATTGATACGGTAGGCTTAATCATTCTTTTATTTTATTTTATTAAATTTTCAATGAGATTTTATATTTACGGTTGTTTTACCGGTAAATGCGTCTACCGTATATACCGATGCACGGGTCTCATTCTTACTCCACACCTATTTAAACAAATGTTTGTCCACTACTCAATTGGTATCCCCCTTTTTTTTCCTCATGGAGAATCAAGAACACAACATTCATATCAACCTCAACATTTCCCAAACGCCTAACCACCCAAACCCACCCTCAGATATCCCCGAACCAAACAATTCCCAAACCCCTAACCACCCAAACCCGGTGCAACAGCCAATGCGTGAGACACCATTTAACTGTTCATGTCGGTGTCAGGAGATTGTGCCGTTACCTAACACCCATGAACGACAATGTCCTTGTGATCAGATTATTCCACTAGAATGTGTGACGGTTACTATTGAGGAAGACTCTGACGAGGAATTGGATTTCGAAAGATATTTCGATGAACTGCGTTTTGAAGCTTATCGTGCGAAAATGGAAAAAGGATTAGAGTATGATTCTGAAGCGGAAGACTATACCGACTAGCTTAGTTCCATTTTATAAATGTGGGGGTTTTTTATGGAATAAGAACTTAAACGTGTTTGATGTAATTTACTTTTTTGTTAAGAATTTTTTTTTTAAATTTACAAGATTGAGTTACAAGCTAAGATTATACATTTTTTTGCAGGTTTACATTCCTATACCGGACAAGGAACAAAATTGGTTGCTTTTTAAAATAAATATAAAGTCACTAGAATTAAGGGTTTTTTTTCCAATGATTGTGACATGATTAATTGCCGAGATTCATTTTGCGTAAACATAAGAATACATCAAATTGTGATGGAATTTGAGTCTCTATTCTTGTGATTTATGTCACACCCCAACCGATGGCGGAATCATCGGGGCGTGGCACAGAGCGAAACAGATTGTTCAAGAGAATCCATAACAACTATTAAGTGACGATATATTTAACGTTCATGTCCCACACCATAAACATATAAAGCATAAACAATTATTACAGATAATTGTCTCATAAACAAAATACTGTTCCGACAAATCAGATTTATTTATTTAGTTTGTTTCTAGACACCCTAGCTTGTTCATCTCAGCAGATATAGCATCCTATCAACCTGTCACATACGTTAAACTAAAGTCAATACACAGATTGTAAGGGTGAGTACACAAGTTTGTATAGTATGTAGTATAGCGAAAGCATTTATGCATAACCAGCATGTAACATGTAGCAATGTGAATCAAGTAAGTTATCGACAATGACGCATGCAACCGACATGACTGCGAGTTGTAGAATACGCAACACATTATCACCACTGTGACCGTGTGAAGTAATGCCCTTAACAACCCCTGTCCACGACAGGTGCCGAGTCCAAACTATAGTACTATCGTTGCTAAGGTGTCAGGCAAAATAGTCACTGTGTAAACATAACATACAAGCATTCATCGAAAACACGTATAACATGCGAGAGCGGTTAGCGTTGGTAAAGCGTTTAGTATAGCGTGCGTTATGATTTGATATGGTAACGTATGTAACACCCAAAAGTGTGTTAAGCGAAAAAGGGTTCGAGTATACTCACAGTATGTGTTAAGTAAACACAGCCTTGGATTGAAGGGAGCGCGTTGGAGTTAGCCTGAGCATAGAACAGTAGCGTAAGCGTTGAATAGCGTGTAACAGAGTGGAGTGTCGAGTGGTGAGTCAGACGGATGGTCATCCGGACGGATGACCATTCGAACGGTTGATCATTCGAATGATTGAGTCTGTTTGTAAATCGCTTTGAAACTTTTGAAGTTTTCGTTGTAGTATAATTCAAGTCATCCGGTCGGATGGTCATCCGTTCGATCGGGTGGCTATTCGATTGAGAGTTTTGGTATTTTGAAGTTTAATTCGTTTTGAACAAGGAATAGTATAAGGCGCCAGTCAACTAGCGAATGGTCATTCGATCAGACGGTTATCCGATCGGATGGCCACTCAAGTGGTGATCTGATCGTTTGAGAACTTGCAAAAATTTCTAAGTAAGGACTTCGAG
This sequence comes from Helianthus tuberosus, assembly GCA_030545235.1. Taxonomy (NCBI): domain Eukaryota; kingdom Viridiplantae; phylum Streptophyta; class Magnoliopsida; order Asterales; family Asteraceae; genus Helianthus; species Helianthus tuberosus. Next base: position 59,455,641 of record CM060415.1, on the reverse strand, counting down.
TTTAACAGAGACGGCGTGATGACGTGTCGAACAACGGAAACACACCAAAGTCAAGTTCGTCCGGTCGGATGGGAATCACCCTGTTCAGGCGTACTCACTGTTCTTTTGATGAAGTCTCATGTTCAAACCGTAAATCGGTCGTCTCTCCGGTGGAAACGCGTTTTCAGGCCGGCTCTTAACTAGGAAACGAGTAAAGAGTCCGGATGAGCAAGGATTCCATCGGTTTTGTGTACAATGTTGAAGATAAGTAGAAAACAGTTGGTAAATGTTGAAATCTAGATAAATTTGTGTTAAAATGTGTGGAAATCCTTTAGATCTGGACCAAACTTTGACGGGATGACGTCACCAAGTGAACACCATCTTCAAGTAGTCCAAATCAGGTGTTTTCATGAAGAAAATGTGTGATTTTGATGGTGAAGATAATGAAGGAGTGTCTAGTGATGATGGAAGTACAAGATTTAGGAAGAAATACTTACGAAATGGTCTTGAATCGAGAGAAAAGTGCTTGAGAGGGACTTGAGAGCGTCTGGTCGAATGGGGCTGTCACATCAGTGAACAGTGATGTGATAGGCGGGTATTTATAGGGTGAGAGAGGAGAGTAAGGTGGTGGAGAAGACGGGTCGGATGGCTAGTCGATCGGATGGCCATCCGATCGGATGCCCATTCGATCGGTTGGTCATTCGACCAGCCGAGTTGCGTTTTGTTGGTTTCTGTAACATTCCTATTTTTATCATATAAGAATTTTAGGTTTGTTTAAAACCACTAGTAACTAGTAACTAGTTTATTTTTAATATATAACTATTCGACGCAAATAGTTTTAAAAACTATTTTATATAGTTGTTTGAAATATTATAATTAATTGGCCTGTATATGGGTGACCTTTCTAAATAAAATAAAAAGTATATAAAAACTTATATTATTAGACAGGTAGATTACGGGTAAATTGAAAATTAGAAATATGAAGTATTTAGACGAACCCATGAACCGTTTAAATAACTAAATTATAAAAATACATTATATTTGAACCTACTCTGTTTTAATGAAACTTCGTTCAAAATGTGGACATAAATATTCTCGTTCTAAAGACATATTTATTGTTTTGTAAAACGTCATATTTTAGAAGTTATACATGCTAAATAAGTGAAGTAGTTAAATTAATAAAAATAATAATAATAATAATAAATATAATAATAATAAAACCAAACAAATGGCAACATATGAAATTTCACCATTTGAAAGAATTGTCGTGTCCTCTTTTACATTTCGTGTCCCATTTTGAATATAATAATAATAAACTTACAAATGAAGTTATAAGTGGACACATGTGTCTACACCAAATTTAGATAAGATTGAATGAGAGGACAGGCATGCATATGCATTTATTGCAATAAAGGATACGTGGCCAGTAATGGCCATGAGTTCCAAAGCTTCTTGAAAATAAGAACAGTATAAATACATGCATTAGTTGAATCCCAAAAGTTTTTCATTTCCTCGATAACTTTCCTTCTCTATTGTTCTATTTTATCAATAAAAATAATAATAAAGCCCTGCCCCGTTTTAAGTATTTTAACTCCCGATCACCGCTACCCTTTCCGATTGATCCTGAGCCCCATAACGCATGTCAAGGCTCTGCCTGACTAAGTTCATTGGGGTTCTGTCTCGTGACATAGGGATAAGGTTGAATTAGGGGTACTATACTTAACACGAGTGCATTATATATTTTTACAGCTCAGAAGTTATACCCAAGATTTATACCAGGAGGCTTTCTAGTTGAACCCTAAAGTTACAAAGTGGGTCCATTCTCTTTTCTCACCGTTTTATTCTGTAACAATTCTCATCAAAAGTCCTATCTATTATTTTATTTGCCCAATAGGAAACCCAAATTGAGACCTCCAAGTAATCCTGCACAAACCCTAAAATTTTTAGAACAATCGGAATCAGGATCAGGGCCCTAAAACTCGGGGGGGGGGGTATTTCCTAGTCAGTATTATCTAAACAGTTTGTTGTGGAAATCGAATTTTAACGAACGGTCGACTCAGCTAGGCTACCAAGACACGGGGCTACCCTATGCTAGGGTGGTGTCCCTCGCGCCACGCGACAGCCCCTCGCGCCACGCGAGGGAGCTGTTTTTCAGATATAAATAGAGGGGTGTGGGACTTGATTTCCTGCGTTGGTTCGACGTAAAAACTCAATTCGTACGCTGAGTTATAGTCTGTATACTACAAAAACACACAATCTCGAATTCCGCCACGATAACAGGGTAATAACTCGATCGCTACTACGATTCAATGTCCGATCGATTGAAACTATCCGATGTATGTTTAAGTGCTGCTCAAATTAGGGTTATACTTTGTCATTCGTCGTAAATTTGATGGATGTTTAAGTATTGCACTTTGTCATTCGTTTTGAGGGTTTTAATCTCGTGAGTTATCGTAAATGCTGTATTAGTTACTGACCTAGTTCGTGTGCATTGTTATTTAAATTAGGTTACAAGGCTAATCAGTAGGCTAAACTCTGCCCGTATAAATCTGCAATGTGAGTCATTCTCTTTTTATCAACAATATTTTACAATACTCCATTTTCAAAAGTTATAATTACAGGGATTAAGTCGTGGTTATCTTGAATCACTGGCTAGTGGGGTATTATGCATATTACTAATTTCTCACAGTTAGGCTAATAAATCCTAACAGTGATAAACGTCACTACTTGGGGAAAGACCCAATAGTGGTATGACCATCGTCACCAGGTGACACGGCGCCAGATAAAAATAAGATAAAAGCCATTGTAATCGCTCTTATGCTGTAATTTATAACTAAGGGTCATTTTAAAAAACCTGAATGAACTCACCAGTATTTCCTGCTGACCAAATCTTTTTAAAACGCGTTTCAGGTAATTACAGTAGATCAGAAATTAGAGTTGGATGTGGCACCAACAAGGCTTACAGAAGTGGCTTATTTTATCAATTAAATTAAATTAAGAAAAGTTGTTTTATGTATTCGAATTTATCATATATTAAAGCTACCTTTCAAAACATGGTTTTATCCCATCTATTTAATAAATAAAATCCGGTGTTTTCTAAACTCTGATATTTTTCCTAACTCACGGTCCTGATGAAATTTCCGCTGCACTACTTTTCAAAATAACCACCGGTACCACTTGGCGGCTCGCGACTCTCGATTCCATCCAGGGTGGGGTCGGGGGTCGTGACAGAAGGTGGTATCAGAGCTAAGCCACTTGTTTAAGCAATTAGGTGTTGTAATAATACCTAAGTTTAAACGGAGAGTTAGGAACTTAATATTATCTGGTAGCACACCTGATAGCATTTAGACTTGAACTTAAGAAAAGATGCCTTAGTATAAGCTAAGCTAAATACTTGTGTAAATAAAGTGTGATGGGTTTTGGTATGCCGTGAAAATAATAACTAGAACGTTGCAAGTATAATAAATAAGCAATAACACTTGACCACTGTTATTTCTTATTTATTGGTACTACTTTGTTCTAGAATATGATCTGTCATGTGAAGACTAATGTGACAACTCGTATTTCAGAACTTATCTTTGTGATAATGTAACGTATGTGATCCTATGTGATTATGTGAACTTGGTTGATTAATGAAATGTTATGATTATGTGTTTACGTGTAACGAATTGTATTGTATATTAACGAACTGATCGCACAACACAAGCCCAATCGGGCCACACTTATGGTACTCGAATAGGCAGCCCATGTAGAGGGTTCGGCCCACCCCCCCTTTGTGTCGCTTAAACCATGAGGAGAGTGTATACTCCTCATTTGTTGCAAATCTCATAACACACAAAACCCTAATACCTCTCTCTATCTCTCTCGAACTCGACGGCACCAACACCCATTCTCCATCGAGGAGTTTCTTGATTCGGATCACCCTTTCTGTTTTATCTTCTAATCGGTAAGTGTTCTTATTATTGGTTATGTGATTGAACGATGTTTTGATTGAAGTGATTCTACATGATAGCTATTGATGATTGGTATGAAATTGGTTCACATGTATAGTATTGTAGATCAATATAGGTTTGTTAATCATTTGATGTTGGTAATGATCTAGAATCGATTGCATGATTAATCGGCTGTAGACTAATATAGATGGATGAATTGGTTGGTTTATTACATTATTTAGCTTGCTAGTGATTTAGATCATGAGCCAAGATTGAGATGTTTAGGTGTTATGATTATTGTTCATGTGTTGTTCATACTTAGGGTTTATGAGAATCGATTGGAATATGCTTGATTTGATCGATTGTATGTTAACTGGATAGTTAGAAACTGTTGATTGATTAATTGTAAATTTGGAAACTGTTGAATGATTGTAACCGAATAGCATAATATCTGGATTGTAAAAAGAATCGCACAAGTCCCTCTCGGTCGCACAAGATCAGGTCACACAAGACCTGATCTGATCGCACAAGTGCATCGCACAAGACGGTGTACAAACACATAAAGCACATAGTACTGTTTTATTATGCATGATCGCACAAGACTTGTGGATCGCACAAGATAGTGCCGATCGCACGAGGCTTGGGCCTCACACGAATTACATTACTGTTGGGCCTCAAAGCCCAAGTCCAGTCGCACAAGATGTCCCCACTCGCACAAGATCAACTGGATCGCACAAGATAGATTATCTGTTTATTAATTTGGGCCATGTATATGTATATGGATGTGTTGGGCTTTCTAGTTAATGGGCCGGGTACTATTGGGCTTTAATGGGTGACTCGCACAAGGTTGTTGAACTTGTACGAGCCCAACCTTATGAGTCGCACAAGTTGGGTAGTGTGGACTCGACTGTTTGAGTGATTTACGTGTTTGCCATGATCAATAGGTGTTCGTAACTTGCTATCTCTGTGTAAACATACGTGCATACTTGAACCTAGACCTGACTGGTATGGTAACCATGTTAGGACGTGGTTGACCCTAGCAGCTCGATTGACTCTTACTTATCTGCCGAGCTAACCTAAGGTGAGTTCACACTTTCTACAAAGCATGGGATTCCCAGGGGTTGGGAATGGGTTAAGGAATATGGATTCCTCGTCCTTCTTGGGTAGGACAGTACGGGTTAAGGAATGTAATTCCTCGTCCTTATGGATGGTTAAATTTCACTAGACCAAAACTCTATCATGAAGTCCCTCCTTTTTATACCGACTTAATCGCCGGGCCAATGGCGAGCGGGTCATTAGTTAGATAACGCTATTTAGGTCTGACAAGCCTCACACCGTGCCGCAGAGGACGGGCGTGAACTAATGGATCTGGGCACGTCAATGATGATAGACATTGACAGCTAAGGGCACATAAACATGACTAAAGTCAGTGGTCGATATGGTAACGAGTCTAGTAGTATATACATGTGGTAGCCCCCACGGCTAGACAGCCAGAGTAAACGGGACTAAACAAAACACGTTTTCAACTATGGGGTAACCCCCATGGCAGGGATGCCAGTTAAAGGAAACTGTTTTTGGAACAACTTAAAACAAACACCCAACTATGAACTCGCTCAACTTTGTTGTTGACTCGTTACTACATGCTTTGCAGGTCAATAGGTACTTAGCTGGAGCTTGCATGGGGAAGAGTCGTTGTGGGACCTGGACAATTGTGTGCCATGTTAAACATTGAAACATTTGAACTTATACTTAGTTTTGGTTTTAAAACTAAGGAGCGCGTTAAGAATGAATATCATGGCCGACTAGGAGTCAAAGAAAGTCGCCTCGGCAGCCTGCCTTGTAGCGACTACTCGGGGAGTACTCGGCCTTGGAAACCTTGTTTTACAACCATGCTCTTCATATCAAAGTATAAGTTCAAATGTTTCAACCAATTGTCCAGGTCCCACAACGACTCTTCCCCATGCGACTTTTGCAAAACTAAGTAGCGACCGACTAGGGAGCGCCTAAGTATAAGTTCACTCATATTTAGATAAACGTAGCGACCGACTAGGGAGCGCCTAGCGAATTTTGCAACCATGAACATGACTCAAGCCCAGTTGACGGCTCTGATTAACCAACAAGTTGCTGCGGCACTTGCAGCCGCACAAGCAGGAGGTATACCCTGCAGTCTAAACTCACTCTAGGATCTTTAGGTCCTACTCTCGTAAACCAACACTTGTGCTTAACCTTGTCCCTTCTTACACCCACGACAGGTCAACATGCTCAGCCACCTGTGTGCACCTTCAAAACTTTCATGGACTGTCGTCCTAGTACTTTTAGTGGCACTGAAGGGGCAGTTGGACTCCTCCACTGGTTCGAGAAGCTCGAATCTATTTTTGAGATGTGTGAATGCCCCGAGGCTCGCAGGGTGAAATATGCTACTGGTACTCTTGAGTGTATAGCGCTCACGTGGTGGAACTCTCAGGTCCAAATGCTGGGGTTGGTTGCTGCTAACGCCACCCCATGGAACGATTTCAAGGAATTGATCAATGAAGAATACTGCAGCCGTGATGACATTCATAAGCTGGAGGTAGAGTTTTACAACTTAAAGATGACGGGGTCAGAAATTGAAGCGTACACTAAAAGATCGAACGGGTTGGCTATTCTGTGTCCTACTATGGTAGACCCTCCCATCAAACGTATCGAACTGTATCTCAAGGGTTTAGTGCCAGAGATTCAAAGTCACGTGACCTCAGAAAATCTAGGCACCATTCAGCAGATCATCAAGTTGGCTCATCGTCTCACGGATCAGGCAGTGGAGCAGAACAGGTTACCAAAGCGTATTAGTGATACAGCTACTTCAGATGCTCCTAGTGACAACAAGCGAAAGTGGGATGGAACTTCAAGCAAAGGTTCAACTTCTGTTCAGTCTCAGTCTCAGCAGAGAAGGACTGACGACTACAAGAGCCCTGGTCAGCAATCAACTGGTAACCAGAGTCAAGGTGGGTACAAGGGAAGTCACCCCAAATGCAATCGCTGCAACCTACACCACAGCGGGCCATGCACCAGGAGTAACTGTCATCGGTGCAACAAGCCAAGCCACGCCGCAAAGGACTGCAGAAGTTTATACCCCGCAAACCAGAATCGTCAGCAACAACAAGCCCCACAGAATCAACGCCAGCAACAGCAGCAGCAAGGCATCAACAACGGGTGCTTTCAGTGTGGAGCTGAAGGCCACTTCAAGAGAGATTGTCCCCAACTGAACCGGAACCAGAACAACAACAACAATAATAACAACCAGGGGAATGGAAACAACGGGGGTAACAACGGCAATGGTGCAAGGGGTCGCGTGTTCGTTATTGGCCAGGGTGAAGCGAGGAATGATCCCAATGTTGTGACGGGTAAGTTTCTACTGGAGGACTTTTATGTTACTGTCTTATTTGATTCGGGTGCTGATACTAGCTACGTGTCCTTAAAATTTAGTCAAATGCTTAAGCGTACCCCAACACTTTTGAACACCAAGCACATTGTAGAGCTAGCTAATGGTAAAAGTTTAGAGGTCACACACATAGTCAAGGGTTGTAATCTTGTTCTTGCTGGACACACTTTCTCTATCGACCTCCTTCCTATCGTTCTGGGTAGTTTCGACGTTGTCATTGGGATGGATTGGTTATCCCAACACCAAGCAGAGATTCTCTACAATGAGAAGATCGTCCGTGTTCCTCGTTCAGGTGATGACCCTCTTATGATTCGTGGCGACAAGAGTGGTGCTGTGGTGAGCATCATCTCTTTCCTTAAGGCCCAGAAGTGTTTACGAAAGGGCCACACTGCTATTTTGGCTCTCGTTACTGACTCCTCGAAGAAAGAAAAGAAGATAGAATATTTTCCGATCGTACGTGACTTTCCTGAGGTATTTCCTGAGGAATTACCTGGCCTTCCGCCTCATCGCCAGGTCGATTTTCAAATCGAGCTAGCTCCTGGAGCAGCACCTATAGCTCATGCACCTTACCGCCTAGCTCCATCAGAACTAGAAGAGCTGTCTACGCAACTATAAGAACTCTTGGATAAGGGTTTTATTCGTCCTAGCTCTTTGCCATGGGGAGCTCCAGTGCTATTTGTGAAGAAGAAAGACGGTACTTTCAGAATGTGTATCGACTATCGCGAGCTCAACAAGGTGACGGTGAAGAATCGTTATCCTCTTCCACGTATTGATGACCTGTTCGACCAGCTGCAAGGGTCGAGCTACTACTCGAAGATTGATTTGAGATCGGGATATCACCAGCTGAGAGTCCGAGAAGAGGACGTCTCCAAAACAGCCTTTAGAACTCGTTATGGACACTACGAGTTTTTGGTCATGCCTTTTGGGCTGACCAACGCACCTGCGGTTTTCATGGACCTTATGAATAGAGTGTGCAAGTCTTACCTAGACAAGTTCGTCATAGTTTTCATCGACGACATCCTGATCTATTCTAAGAGTCAGGAAGAACACGAGCAGCATCTACGACTTATTTTGGAACTCCTACGAATAGAACAGCTTTATGCTAAGTTCTCGAAATGCGACTTCTGGCTTCGTGAGGTCCATTTCCTAGGCCACGTGGTAAACAAGGATGGGATTCATGTTGATCCATCCAAGGTAGACTCGATCAAGAACTGGCCTGCACCTCGCACACCAACGGAAATTCGCCAATTCTTGGGCTTGGCAGGTTACTACAGAAGGTTTATAAAGGACTTCTCCAAGATTGCGCAACCTCTCACCTCACTAACACAGAAAGGTGTCACCTATCGTTGGGGTGATGCACAGGAAACTGCGTTTCAACATTTAAAGGATAGACTTTGTAGCGCCCCTATCCTCTCACTGCCTGAGGGCACAAACAATTTTGTTGTGTATTGTGACGCGTCCATCCAAGGACTTGGATGTGTGCTGATGCAACGTGACAAGGTCATTGCTTATGCGTCACGTCAACTTAAGATTCACGAACAAAACTACACTACACATGATTTGGAGCTGGGAGCTGTTGTTTTCGCACTCAAGATATGGAGACATTACCTGTACGATACCAGGTGCACCATTTACACCGATCACAAGAGTCTCGAGCATATCTTCAAACAGAAGGAGTTGAACATGCGACAACGACGATGGGTCGAGCTATTGAATGATTACGAATGCGCGATCAAGTACCATCCAGGCAAAGCCAATGTTGTGGCTGACGCCCTCAGTCGAAAGGACACTACGCCTAAGCGCGTGCGAGCATTACAACTCACCATTCTATCTAGTCTTCCTTCCCAGATACGAGATGCTCAGGTAGAAGCATTGAAACCAGAAAACGTCAGGGCTGAAGCCCTACGCGGATCAAGGCAACGGTTAGAACAAAAGGAAGATGATGCATACTACGTAACATGACACATTTGGGTCCCACTCTATGGCAACCTACGAGAGCTTGTGATGGATGAGGCACACAAGTCTCGTTACTCAGTACATCCTGGTTCGGATAAAATGTACCACGATCTCAAAACTACATACTGGTGGCCTAGCATGAAAGCTCACATAGCAACTTACGTTAGCAAATGTCTGACTTGTGCGATAGTCAAGACCGAATATCAGAAACCGTCAGGCCTACTCCAACAACCAGAGATACCACAATGGAAATGGGAGCAAATTTCCATGGATTTCGTTACTGGTCTGCCTAGATCTCAACGTGGAAATGATACTATTTGGGTGATCGTGGATTGACTCACAAAGTCTGCACACTTCTTAGCTATCAAGGAAACGGATAAGTTCTCCACCCTAGCAGACGTATATCTTAAGGAAGTTGTCTCGAGGCACGGGGTGCCCACCTCTATTATCTCTGATCGTGATGCACGTTTTACTTCAGAATTGTGGCAAGCAATGCACAAATCCTTTGGCTCACGTTTAGATATGAGCACAACTTATCACCCGCAAAACGGATGGGCAGTCTGAACGCACCATCCAGACCCTTGAAGACATGCTTAGGGCATGTGTGATTGACTTTGGCAACGGTTGGGAAAAACATCTGCCACTAGTGGAATTCTCGTATAATAACAGTTACCACACCAGCATTCGGGCCGCTCCATTTGAGGCATTATACAGGCGTAAATGCCGATCACCTCTTTGTTGGGCAGAGGCGGGGGATAGTCAGATCACTGGCCCAGAAATTGTGGTAGACACAACAGAAAGGATTGCTCAGATATGACAACGAATGGTGGCAGATCATGACCGTCAGAAAAGCTACGCTGATAAGGGCAGGAAACCACTCGAGTTCCAGGTTGGGGATCGAATGCTACTCAAAGTCTCACCCTGGAAGGGTGTTGTTCGTTTTGGCAAACGAGGCAAACTTAACCCACGATATGTTGGACCATTTGAAATCATAGAGAAAATAGGCAAGGTGGCCTACAAACTGAACTTACCAGCAGAACTCAGTGGAGTTCACGACGTTTTCCACGTGTCAAATCTGAAGAAGTGTCTGTCAGATGAGACCCTCATAGTTCCTTTGAAGGAGCTCACTATCGACGAGCAGTTGCGATTCGTCGAGGAACCAGTAGAGATTACTGACCGAGATGTGAAAACTCTCAAGCGTACTAAAATTCCTCTTGTTCGAGTTCGTTGGAACTCCCGTCGTGGCCCAGAGTTCACCTGGGAACGCGAAGATCAAATGAAACAAAAGTATCCCCAATTGTTCGCAAACAGTACAACCACTACTGAGGCTGAAGCTACTGCGGAATTTCGGGACGAAATTCCAGATCAACGGTGGGAGGATGTGACACCCCAGGAAAACCATGCAACTTAACTAGCTTCCTCAGTGAGTACGTACCAAATTTCGGGATGAAATTTCTTTCAACTTGGGGATAATGTGACAACTCGTATTTCAGAACTTATCTTTGTGATAATGTAACGTATGTGATCCTATGTGATTATGAGAACTCGGTTGATTAATGAAATGTTATGATTATGTGTTTACGTGTAACGAATTGTGCATCACACAAGACCTGATCTGATCGCACAAGTGCATCGCACAAGTGCATCGCACAAGACGGGGTACAAACACATAAAGCACATAGTACTGTTTTATTATGCATGATCGCACAAGACTTGTGGATCGCACAAGATAGTGCTGATCGCACAAGGCTTGGGCCCCACACGAATTACATTACTGTTGGGCCTCAAAGCCCAAGTCCAGTCGCACAAGATGTCCCCAGTCACACAAGATCAACTGGATCGCACAAGATAGATTATCTGTTTATTAATTTGGGCCGTGTATATGTATATGGATGTGTTGGGCTTTCTAGTTAATGGGCCGGGTACTATTGGGCTTCAATGGGTGACTCGCACAAGGTTGTTGAACTTGTGCGAGCCCAACCTTCTGAGTCGCACAAGTTGGGTAGTGTGGACTTGACTGTTTGAGTGATTTACGTGTTTGCCATGATCAATAGGTGTTCGTAACTTGCTATCTCTGTGTAAACATATGTGCATACTTGAACCTAGACCTGACTTGCATGGTAACCATGTTAGGACGTGGTTGACCCTAGCAGCTCGATTGACTCTTACTTATCTGTCGAGCTAACCTAAGGTGAGTTCACACTTTCTACAAAGCATGGGATTCCCAGGGGTTGGGTATGGGTTAAGGAATATGGATTCCTCGTCCTTCTTGGGTAGGACAGTAAGGGTTAAGGAATGTAATTCCTCGTCCTTATGGACAGTTAAATTTCACTAGACCAAAACTCTATCACGAAGTCCCTCCTTTTTATATCGACTTAATCGCCGGGCCAATGGCGAGCGGGTCATTAGTTAGATAGCGCTATTTAGGTCTGACAAGCCTCACACCGTGCCGCAGAGGACGGGCGTGAACTAATGGATCTGGGCACGTCAATGATGATAGACATTGACAGCTAAGGGCACATAAACATGACTAAAGTCAGTGGTCGATATGGTAACGAGTCTAGTAGTATATACATGGGGCAGCCCCCACGGCTAGACAGCCAGGGTAAACGGGACTAAACAAAACACGTTTTCAACTATGGGGTAACCCCCACGGCAGGGATGCTAGTTAAAGGAAACTGTTTTTGGAACAACTTAAAACAAACACCCAACTGTGAACTCGCTCAACTTTGTTGTTGACTCGTTACTACATGCTTTGCAGGTCAATAGGTACTTAGCTGGAGCTTGCATGGGGAAGAGTCGTTGTGGGACCTGGACAATTGTGTGACATGTTAAAGATTGAAACATTTGAACTTATACTTAGTGTTGGTTTTAATCGTTATGCTTCCGCTTGCAACTTAAACTATGTTTTGTTTGGACACCAATTGTATTGGTTGGATTTTTATAATTACTTACATGCTTGTTCAATATGATTGGTGGCTGGATCCTGGTCAGTCACGCCTCCAAGCGGTGATACTCCGCATGTGGATTTTGGGGGTGTGACAACTAATTTGCTTAGTCTTTGTTGAAAGTCATAATGCACTTTCCAAATCATGATTTAAGAAAAATACTATTTATGGGAAATATAAATTTCTTCTCTGGCAAGACTGGGTATGGTGTAGCAGACTCTCCATCTTGTCCGGATATAACGGGGTTACCTCTCCGGCTAGAACCGGGTAAGAAGGTATATAAAATGTCAAACAAGTGACAAGATTTCCCTAAATAGTATCATGGCCTGATATCTGACTTGTTTTTGGAAATATGAATTTGTTAAATACATCGACCTTATGAAGGGTATGTATATTACAGCATGTGAAATATATGATTATATAGATATATATATATCTATAAGGAATTCTAAAAGTCAATTAAGAATAAAGCACAAGCATATGTGTCAATAATAAATCTAGATTTCTTTATCAGGAATCTCTTGCATATATCTATAATTCTGATATCAAACATTATTTCATATGATCATCTACCTCGTAACTCGTGCATCAATATAAACAATGGCAAACCCTTTAAGTTGGGACACAATCAAAAGTATAAGAATTTCCAATGCATTATCATAGACTATTAACGCAAGTGGAAAACATGTAAAGTTGTGCTAGTGCACAAGAAAACACATGAAATGTAAATTATACGTCCACAGACGTTGAAGTATATCACACCCGAATTTCAAGGCAAGACCTTTGGAAAATATGATTAGGCACGACAACAACAATGCTAATCCCGGTAGTGGGAGAACTACTGATAAAAAAGCGGCACTTTGCCACATGATCCTACAAACGACATGAATCTCACTGAGGTACGTTGGAACAAGATTTCACAACCATCGGTACATAGTCTAATCAGAGTCATAATTATTAGCACTACAAAAGAAGTCACATACCTTTGCAATTCCCCTATTTCCTTTATGACAAATATGCCATATTCGACATTCCATAATAATGTCACTTAAACACCGGTTATCACACGGAATTCCAGGTAAAGTTCTTATATTTCTTTCATTGAAATCCTGACTTTTGCATATAATGAATTGACTTTCGCATTTCCACTTCCCCTAAATGGTCATCATACCATGAGGATTTCTTTCATAGTAGCAAATATTAATCTATTTCATTTCTTGGTAAATCCACACGTTACACATGCACTGTTTGTTGCGCATGTGGTTCATTTGAGTTATGAAGACCATAGGAGGGCTTCATTCCAATTTGTTGTTTTATCAAAAGTTCAAATCTCGTTTTGCTATACTTGATCTTTGCATTGTAAACCGCATTTTTGCAAAACAATAATTCTTTGATATTGAATAGATGAATTTCCTGAAAAAACTCGATTTTCTTTTGAATGGTATACATGGTTTTTGTTGTGACCATGTTCGAACTTTCTTATTAAGACAAAAAATCGTTTTTTTTAAACCAAGTTCAATTGTTTGAACTTGCTCGCATTACATTTTCAATTCAAGGTTCCATATGATGAATTGAAGCCATCATATTTGAAATAATTCCAACAAGCACTTCAATTCTCTTGAACTATAACATGCTTGTTTGGTCTTCGACTTCATTAAATCGTTTCTTTGATCACGATCACCTTGTGGTAACGTTTTCACAAATTTGAAACTTGTGCCAATTTCATTTGCACACCTCATATACAATTATTTATTTATATTGAATCTGCTTTATTGGTTTATCATATTCAAACAATCTTAACACAATCATGTGTTAAAATAATGATACACAAATTCATGTCATATTTTAGTGTATCTCTTAATGGTTCTTACAGCATCAATCGATCCTTTCGTGATATTTATTGCTTTATCATTTTCAATCGGAAAAAAAAAACATTATTCAATTGTTTCAATTTCAATCTAAAATCTTACTAGATTTGTTTGAAACAAACATTCGAACTTACTTCATTGAACTTTCATTTAAAACACGGTGAACTCGTCCAGTCACCGTTATTATTATTTCGATTACTACGACACCTTGTGGTGTCGCTATAAACTTGTAGCTTGAGCTAATCTATATATATATATACACCTTTCGCTTGACTCATCCTTTAAAATGATCTTAATACAACTATGTGTTAAGACAATGATGCACTAAACTCTGTTGTATATCGGTGTATCCTTGTAAATTCAATAAATGTCAACACATTGATTTTTCTTATATTCAATAGTTGACAAATCATTTTTGTACTTCTATTTCATTCAAGCTTGTTGATTCTGAGACTTCCTTAGTTAACAATCAAAGTAAGTTCTCTTTTGATAGTAAATCATATTGTTCCTAAAAGTCATTCACAAATTGTAAACATTCAATTTAGACATCTATTGATCATATATCTCTTTTGGTTTGAACCTAGTTACCTTGTAAATTATATCATTTCATCTCATTCGTTTGACATCGATTTCTGAAACTAATTCAGTTGAACCATTGAGTCCAATTTATTGTAAAACTCATATTTTGATTCTGTATCATTTACCTTAATATTATTTTTATTGACTAAGACGTGACATAACCCTAAAAGAGATATCGTAGCCCAAATCTCGAGGACGAGATTTAAAACAAGGTGGGGAGGATGTAACATTCCTATTTTTATCATATAAGAATTTTAGGATTGTTTAAAACCACTAATAACTAGTAACTAGTTTATTTTTAATATATAACTATTCGACCCAAATAGTTTTAAAAACTATTTTATATAGTTGGTTGAAATATTATAATTAATTGGCCTGTATATGGGTGACCTTTCTAAATAAAATAAAAAGTATATAAAAACTTATATTATTAGACAGGTAGATTACGGGTAAATTGAAAATTAGAAATATGAAGTATTTAGACGAACCCATGAACCGTTTAAATAATTAACTTATAAAGATACATTATATTTGAACCCACTCTGTTTTAATGAAACTTGGTTCAAAATGTAGACATAAATATTCTCGTTCTAAAGACATATTTATTGTTTTGTAAAACGTCATATTTTAGAAGTTATACACGCTAAATAAGTGAAGTAGTTAAATTAATAAAAATAATAATAATAATAAAACCAAACAAATGGCTACATATGAAATTTCACCATTTGAAAGAATTGTTGTGTCCTCTTTTACATTTCGTGTCCCATTTTGAATATAATAATAATAAACTTACAAATGAAGTTATAAGTGGACACATGTGTCTACACCAAATTTAGATAAGATTGAATGAGAGGACATGCATGCATGCATATGCATTTATTGCAATAAAGGATACGTGGCCAGTAAAGGCCATGAGTTCCAAAGCTTCTTGAAAATAAGAACAGTATAAATACATGCATTAGTTGAATCCCAAAAGTTTTTCATTTCCTCGATAACTTTCCTTCTCTATTGTTCTATTTTATCAATAAAAATAATAATAAAGCCCTGCCCCGTTTTAAGTATTTTAACTCCCGATCACCGCTACCCTTTCCGATTGATCCTGAGCCCCATAACGCATGTCAAGGCTCTGCCTGACTAAGTTCATTGGGGTTCTGTCTCGTGACATAGGGATAAGGTTGAATTAGGGGTACTATACTTAACACGAGTGCATTATATATTTTTATAGCTCAGAAGTTATACCCAAGATTTATACCAGGAGGCTTTCTAGTTGAACCCTAAAGTTACAAAGTGGGTCCATTCTCTTTTTCACCGTTTTATTCTGTAACAATTCTCATCAAAAGTCCTATCTATTATTTTATTTGCCCAATAGGAAACCCTAATTGAGACCCCCAAGTAATCCTGCACAAACCCTAAAATTTTCAGAACAATCGGAATCAGGATCAGGGCCCCTAAAACTCAGGGGGGGGGGTATTTCCTAGTCAGTATTATCTAAACAGTTTGTTGTCGAAATCGAATTTTAACGAACGGTCGACTCAGCTAGGCTACCAAGACACGGGGCTACCCTATGCTAGGGTGGTGTCCCTCGCGCCACGCGACAGCCCCTCACGCCACGCGAGGGAGCTGTTTTTCAGATATAAATAGAGGGTTGTGGGACTTGATTTCCTGCGTTGGTTCGACGTAAAAAATCAATTCGTACGCTGAGTTATAGTCTGTATACTACAAAAACACACAATCTCGAATTCCGCCGCAATAACAGGGTAATAACTCGATCGCTACTACGATTCAACGTCCGATCGATTGAAACTATCCGATGAATGTTTAAGTGCTGCTCAAATTAGGGTTATACTTTGTCATTCGTCGTAAATTCGATGGATGTTTAAGTATTGCACTTTGTCATTCGTTGTGAGGGTTTTAATCTCGTGAGTTATCGTAAATGCTGTATTAGTTACTGACCTAGTTCGTGTGCATTATTATTTAAATTAGGTTACAAGGCTAATCAGTAGGCTAAACTCTGCCCGTATAAATCTGAAATGTGAGTCATTCTCTTTTTATCAACAATATTTTACAATACTCCATTTTCAAAAGTTATAATTACAGGGATTAAGTCGTGGTTATCTTGAATCACTGGCTAGTGGGGTATTGTGCACATTACTAATTTCTCACAGTTAGGCTAATAAATCCTAACAGTGATAAACGTCACTACTTGGGGAAAGACCCAAAAGTGGTATGACCATCGTCACCAGGTGACACGGCGCCAGATAAAAATAAGATAAAAGCCATTGTAATCGCTCTTATGCTGTAATTTATAACTAAGGGTCATTTTATAAAACCTAAATGAACTCACCAGTATTTCCTGCTGACCAAATCTTTTTAAAATGCGTTTCAGGTAATTATAGTAGATCAGGAATTAGAGTTGGATGCGGCACCAACAAGGCTTACAGAAGTGGCTTATTTTATCAATTAAATTAAATTAAGAAAAATTGTTTGATGTATTCGAATTTTTCATACATTAAAGCTACCTTTCAAAACATGGTTTTATCCCATCTATTTAATAAATAAAATTCGGTGTTTTCTAAACTCTGATATTTTTCCTAACTCACGGTCCTGATGAAATTTCCGCTGCACTACTTTTCAAAATAACCACCGGTACCACTTGGCTGCTCGCGGCTCTCGATTCCATCCAAGGTGGGGTCGGGGGTCGTGACAGTTTCCAACTTTCGTTTCGCGCGTTGAGCATTGCATTGATAACCATAATATATTTATACTAATAATCACCTAATCTAACACATGAATACGTAAAAATAAATCCGTGTTTTGAGTCTGCTTTGTGTTTGCGTTGCGATAGAGTTGCGATTGCGTTTGCGTTTGCGAATAACATCCCAAAACATATATAAAGCAGACAAAAGTAAAGCACATAATAACAATTAATCACACAATAACAGTTATAAACCTAACATAACCAATCTGCGTTTTGAGTTTGCGTTGCGGTGCGATAGTGTTTTGAGCAGTTGAAGTAACAATGCGATAAAGTGCGTTTAAATAGTATTTGCCATTGTAAATAGCATTAAATGCGATGACTGCGTTTCGAATAAGCGTCGTAAATATAGTTTAATATAGTTAACAATTATTATCACAAAGGGTAAAACTATGATCGAATTTCGAGAGTACAAGTCAATTAAGCACGAAATGATAGATTTGGACATTGACACGTCTTGACTTTGACTTTGACTTGAAAAGTCGGGTTGTTATAGCCTCCCCTACTTTAGGGAATTTCGTCCCGAAATTAAGGCGCAGGCGTAACGTAGAGATGTGGATATTTTGCTTGCATATCACTCTCGAGTTCCCAGCGAACCTTCACTATAGGAATGCGAGAGCGTCGGATTTTCTTGGTCTCTCGGTCCATGATTTCTACTGGCTTTTCCACGAAGTGTAGAGTTTCATTAACTTGCAAATCCTTGAGAGGAACATGCAGGTTCTCTTAAGTCATCAATACCTCTTGGAGGTTATGACGATTGGGAATCCAAATTCGGTCGAGATAGTGAAATATACCATTTGGTTTATTCACTAGTTGATCTTCGTTTCCAAGAATCCTTTCTTCCTTCAATGTGTGCTCGGTAAAACAAGCGTGCTAAGCGTCGCGAATGAGAGTTTCGAGGCCGTGTTGGGCTTGAGTATTACGAACACTATGTAATTAGCTTCGTCGGCTAAGAGCAACAGCAACGACATTTGCCTTGTCAGGGTGGTAATGTATCTCACAGTCGTAGTCGTTGAGAAGCTCAACCCATCTGCGTTGGCGCATATTCAGTTCTTTATAGTTCAAGATGTGTTGTAGGCTCTTATGGTCGGTGAAGACCATACACTTGGTACCATAAAGGTAGTGTCGCCAAATCTTCAACGCAAAAACGACTGCACCGAGTTCGAGATCGTGGGTAGTGTAGTTCTTCTCATGGACTTTGAGCTATCGAGACGCGTACATAATAACCTTGTCCCGTTGCATAAGAACACAACTAAGACCTAGGTTAAAGGCATAGCAATAGACAACGAAATCATCGTTTCCATCGGGTAGCACGAGTATGGGAGCATTGTAAAGCATCCGCTTGAGAGCTTGAAAGGCTTCCTCTTGTTTAGTTCCCCAAACAAAAGTCTTGTCTTTATGTGTGAGAGAGGTAAGAGGAACGGCGATTTTAGAGAAATCAGTGATAAATCAGCGATAATAACCAGCCAATCTGAGAAAAGAACGAACTTCGGATGGGGTTTTCAGCGTTATCCAACTCTTAACTGCTTCAATCTTCGTGGGATCGACGTGAATACCTTGACTATTAACAATGTGACCGAGGAATTGAACCTCCTCAAGCCAAAATTCACACTTGGAGAACTTGGCGTAGAGGCAATTTCCTTGGAGAAGTTTGAGAACCAAACGAAGATGTTACATGTGTTTGGCTTTCGACTTCGAATATATAAGGATGTCATCGATAAACACGATGACGAAGCGGTCGAGAAAGGGTTTACACACGCGATTCATTAAATCCATAAAGACTGCGGGTGCGTTGGTAAGTCTAAACGGCATAACGACAAATTCATAATGGTCGTAGCGGGTGCGAAAAGCACTTTTAGGGATATCTTCCTCTTGAATTCGCAATTGATGATAACCAGAGTGTAAATCGATCTTAGGAAAACACGTAGCTCCTTGAAATTGATCAAACAAATCGTCGATTTGGGGTAGAGGGTAGCGGTTTTTGACAGTAAGCATGTTGAGTTCCCTATAATCGTTGCACATTCGGAACGATCCATCCTTCTTTTTCACGAAAAGGACAGGTGCGCCCCATGGAGATGTGCTAGGGCGTATGAAGCCTTTATCAAGTAATTCCTAGAGTTGACTAGAAAGTTCACGCATTTCGGACGGTGTGAGGCTATAAGGGCTTTAGCGACAGGGTTAGCTCCAGGAATGAGGTCGATAGGAAAATCAATATCACGAGTGGGAGGTAAACCAGGTAAATCGTCAGGAAAGACATTTGGAAAATCACGAACCACGGGCACCTTTTCCATTGCTTTCTTTTCCTTCTCCGCTACTACGTTGTGTGCCAAGAAAGCCATGTATTCCTTTCGGAGATACCTGCTTGCTTGAATGCACGACATAAGCTTCAATTCCTTCGAAGATACTTCGCCATAGACACAGAGTTGATCACAGTTTGAAAGAGAGAAACGGAATCATCTTTTCGAAACAAATGACTTCAGCATAATTTTCACGAAGAAAATCCATGCCTACTATGATATCGAAACTACCAAGTTGCATCGGAATGAGATTGATCGGAAAAAACGTTATTGTTGAGTTCAAGAGTACAATCACAGAGAACAGAGTTGACGGTGACGGTTCTTCCGGTGGAAATTTCTACGTCGAACGTTGTTGGGAGGTTAACACGTTTACAGTTTAGGAGCTTTTCGAATTCAAATGACACAAAACAGTTAACGGCTCCAGTATCAAATAAACACAAAGAATAAATACCATTAACAAGGAACGTACCATTGACAAGTTGTTGTCAGTCTGAGCCTGGCAGACATTGATGTTGAATGTTCATCCACGAGCGGCTTGTTGTGGCTGTTGCTATTGTTGTTGCTACTGTGGTGGTTGCTGCTGCGGTTCTTGTTTCACAACTCGATTCAGGCAGACATTACCGAAATGATTAGGGTCACCACATGCGTAGCAGGCTTGTGCATGGGAAGCGGGAGCAGGAGCTGCTTGGTTACCCTGGATAGCAAGTGGTTGAGCTGGTGGTGCGGGTAGAGCTTGAACGACTTGAGCTTTTTGGCGTGGGCCAGTGCAACAGTTCGCTGTGAAGTGTCCATAGAGATTGCAGTGGACACAAAAACGGCAAGCTACCCCAGCTGGGTAATGGTAGGTGCAAGTATGGCACAGAGGATGAGGACCAGTGTACACACGCTTAGCAGGCAATGCGTTAGTCGCAGGTGCTTGGCGATTCTGGTTCTGATTGGGTTGAGCAGGGACAACGTTGAGAGGTGCGACAGTTGCAGCGTAGTTCTTGTTGTTGTTACCCTTGCGTTTGCGATTCTGTTGTGAAGGTTTCAGGCCTTGAGTTGCTGCGGTTTCGGTAGCGGATGTAGCAGTAGCCTGGTGGAGATTCTTGGTTGAGGTTTTGAAATACCCAGCTAAGACTTATTTATCGGTGATCTCAGCCGCGAGCCGGTATGTCTCCTCAATAGTATTAGGTTTAGCTGCTTACACAAAATGAGCTACACAGTCAGGTAAAGCTCGAATATACTTCCTAATCGTCATATCAGGTGTTGCCACCTTGCTAGGATAGATAATACTGAGGTGCTTGAAATGAGCGGTGAGACCAGCGTTGTCACCACCATCTTGTTTGATACCCCAGAACTCGTTTTCCAGCTTCTGGAGTTCATGCGGGGGACATGATTCTTTCATTATGACTTCCTTCAGTTCTTCCCATGACAGACCATGTGCTGCGTCATTTCCATGCCTGTGCGCTCTGCAGTCCACCAATCCAGTGCCCTAGACTGGAAGACTCCGGTAGCATTCACAGTGCGGAGTTCATCTGGGCATCCGCTTTGATGAAGGGTGACTTCGATGGAATCAAACCATTGGAACATTGCGTTGGGTCCATCTTCACCAGTGAAGTCTTTAGGACCACAGGCGTTGAACTGTTTAAAGCTGAACGGTGTTTTCGGAGCTTCAGCCTTTGAGTTGACCGACGATTTGCTGCTGACCTCGTTGATCTCACTGACGATCTGAGGTATGACTTTTACCATTTCCTTGGAGATGAGAGAAGCGATACAATACGTTTGTC
The DNA here is from genome assembly GCA_030545235.1 of Helianthus tuberosus. Taxonomy (NCBI): domain Eukaryota; kingdom Viridiplantae; phylum Streptophyta; class Magnoliopsida; order Asterales; family Asteraceae; genus Helianthus; species Helianthus tuberosus. The sequence continues at coordinate 59,434,140 of CM060415.1, read as the reverse complement.
ATCTCTGCTCCTCTGAGCATTTCGACGAGAGTGAGAACCAAGGGAAGACATTGTCTGTAGCAGACATCATCTTAGGGTTCAGACGAGATTCGTTTATTTCGGGTTTAAATAATAGTTCAGCGTTCGTAAAACATCATCCTCTATATAAAGCTCAGGAACACGTAGGCACATAACACATAGGCACATAAGCACATAGTCCACGTAAGCACAGAAGCACATAGGAGCACATAGTCCACGTAAGCACATACTTTGCACGTATTTTCCTTCCTATTTTGCACGTATTCACCTACATATTTTGCACGTATTCACTTATCATTCATAGTTGTGTTTGGCGTTTGAGAGTTGCGAGTAATGGGGAGCAGCGACAGCGAGTAGTATAACGTACATTAGCGAGTATTGTAGCGAATGAGAGTTCTTAGTGTGTCTGCAGTTTGTTAGCATTTTGAGGTAACGATAGCTGTGCGAGTCGTGCACGTTTAGTAGGGCGGTGAGCGAGAAAAGCGAATAAATTCTTCAAAATCGAAACATGTAAACATATAAACACATAAAACACATAAAATCGACCATTCATATGAATCAGCGGTTGCGGGCTCAGAATCAAAATGGAGTGTCTTGGGTATGAGACATCGACTACCCAAAGTTGTAACACCTCGTAAAATCACGACCAATATAATAAAGACATGTGTCATGGACTTAAACGTGTAATAAATTGATTTCGAGGGACTAAAATTGTCAAACAATGTAAATATGCAAGTAAAAGGATCAAACGTGTCATCATGCCAAACAAGTGCCTTTGAATGACCTCATAGGATGTTCGTATTCTTTGATGAATAAAATTGTCGAACATTGAAAGCCGTTTGTGCTTAAATTGAGAATTTTACGAAGCATAGGGATTAAAGGTGTCAAAATGTTAAAAGTTACCCCTGAATGACCTTTTAACGATCCCGAAAGCATTGTAATAATTTAATATTTCGCTCTCAAGAATATTAATTATTAATTTTGCGGAGTTTCGATGAAAACAAGACTTTTCGGGTGATCGTACAACTAACTGGGAGCTTAACGGAGTTAGATTATGACCCAAGGCCCTTAATAGTTAACTATGGGGGTCATAAGTGCAATAAAAGAAAGTTAAATAAAGTTGAAATGAACCAGAGACTGAAATTGCAAGATTTGCAAAGTTTTTACCTATTCTCCCCATTGTTGCGGGCCGCGTAAGCCAAGTCCAATACTTACGCGGGCCTCGTGAGAGTGCCAGATGCAGAAAAACAAGGACAACTGCAAGTTCAGTCAGTTCCACCGCCTTTGCATGCTTGTATTCGATACCAGGGACTGTGCCAATGGTTTTTCATGCACTAGGGACACCTGGTAACATCAGGGATCATTGTAGGGACATGTGGAATGATCATATGAAGTAGAAATCCCTATATAAACAACTTGTCCTTCACTTGTTCATTTGCACATTTGAAAAATCACTTCACAACTCATTCTCTGGAGTCCCTTGGAGCTCTAGGAAGCTTTCCACAGTTCAATATTCATGCTAAGGACCATAGTAAGTGTTCTTAGCTCCCTAAGTTCAAGTTTTATTAGTTTAATGACCAAAAGTCAAAGTCAAAGCCATCGTAATTAAGCTTTGACATAGTGATTAATCACTAATGGTCCAGCCATTATTCGAATTGAAAGTGTCTATGAGTTGGTAATTATCTAGGTAATAAACCCTTAAAAGGGCACCTACTAATTATCACTCTAACTTGGTCAATTGTCGGGTCAAACTTATTAATAAAAAGTCAACAGAAGCAATTTTTACAAATAAATTCATAACTGATAATCCAGAGGTTATGGAAAATGTTTTAACACTAAAATAACTTAGTAAATAATATAAGAACATGTTTAGGCATGTTCAACCCGACAATTCTGAGTTTAGGCTCGGTTCGCAACCGAAAGTCGCAAAAGTAGACTTTTGCTTTGACTTTTAGTTCTGACCCGATTTAGCTTGTTTTAGAAATGCCTTAGGGTTCCTTTAGGAGCATATTATATGTTAGTAAAACCCTCTGAGGTTATGCTACATGGTTCCTTAGTAATCCGATTCATTTGCATGTTTCCGTTAAATGCTTAAATGTTGACCGTTATGCCCTTTTTACATAAAAATGAGATTTTTGAAAATGTGAGAGGACAAAAACCTTTATTACTGATTTATAAACATGTCCTCAAAATTTGACATCAGTTCATGTTCTAAAATGAGAGTTATGCACAATATCGTAAATGAAAGCATTTTTATTAATTAAACGGCATTTTCGACATAAATCCTATTTAAACCCAAATTTTGACACCAAACCTTTTACCCACTGATGTAATATAATATTTAGGGATTTTTGGAAATTTTTATTAAATTTTAAACTAATCAGAACATAGATTTTTGCATAGACTCGGTAATTGACGATATTGCCATTTTCGCTAATAAAATGAGTTTTACACATCCTTTACATATCAAACCTTATTCTACTGATTATATATATTAAATAAGTTATTTTAAACAGTAAAGGCTGATCAAAATCTCAGATTTCCTTATTCAACCCGAATATCGCCAATTACCGACTTTTATGCGATTTTAACGCATAGATTGGTTTAGAACTATATTTAACACCTAAGACTTATTACCTACTGATATTTTAAGAATATTTTTATACTTTAACAGTAAGTAAAAGTTTTGAACTCAGATTTCCAAATTTGACCCTCATAACATATGTGAAATGACCAAAATGCCCCTACGGTGCATAGTTTGGCCATAAATGATAAATATCATATGTTACTGATATAACTTATTAAAATAAATATTTTTACTGATTATTTTAGACCAGAAACTCAGATTACTATTTAACCTCTTTTATAAACTTTAAAATGACCAAAATACCCCTACGGGGCATAAATTGGTTTTAAATTCGTTTTGGGCATAATGGAAGGTATCCTACTGATATCACAACATATTTATGGCATATTAACTTATGGAACCTGTACATGATTCATTTGGCTACCCGTTACGCATATACGGGTTCGGTACGGTTTATGTAACTAGTTTGCATAAATTAACCGAAACGGGTCAAACCTTATCATTTTTACTTCAAAATCCAGAATGTGTTTAGTTTACCCATATTATACAAGTCTTCATACTTGTCGGATCTAAATTACATTCTAATCCGGTTTTCGCTTAATCTTGCGTTTTGAACCGTAGACCTTTCTTTAAAACTAACCGGTCTACGTTAAGACTTAAATAAGACCCCTTAGGAATCTAATAGGTTATTAAAACCTTCGTTCCAGATTAGGAGCCCAGTAAAAGCTATTTGTACTTGCTGAATTGATATACGGCTGGGATTAAATTTATATTTAGCTCAGGTAAATACTTTTAACTTATTTTCCCTTATACGGGCTTGGGATATAGTATTATAATAATACCGCTTGGTCGGGTATGAAGTCGTACAATCGTATTGTGATTAAAAAGATGCATAGCCCGTTTTAATCTGTTTTGTTTGATGCAATGCCTTTGGGGGGTTAATGACCATGTCCTGGATATCCTTGGCTCATTCATTAGAAATGGCCAAGACTTAAGCACGGGGTGTAGGCATACACCTGACAGTTGCGTATGTAAAAAGGTACCCCACTTGTAAGGTAACTTCTTGTGGGTATTATACTAAGTGCTGTGTCTATTAATCTTAACCGGCTCTTCTAACCGGGTCCTAAATGGACGACAAACATGTAAAATTGTATACAATATTATTTTTAAATAATTGTCCCAAGTTAATAAAAATAATTTATGCCTTGTGCAATTAAATCAATTTTTATAAACACTTTTCAAAAGAGCCAGTTAATTGTATTTACCAGTGTAAGCTGACGTAATTTTCAAAAAGATCAAGTGCAGGTACTACACGTAATGGGCTGGCTACTCCGAGTTTCAAATAAATAGTCTTGCAGGCTTTTGATGCTTAAATCTGTTGAACAATATTTCTTTATGTTTTAGATCCGCCTGTGGATACACTTTACAACCGTTGTGTAATATTTTATGTTACTTTCAAATCGGTTTGTAATATTAATACTTTTAGACTTCCGTTGTGCATTGAACTGTGATTATTGACCATGATGATATCAACTACGTCATGATACTCCCCACCGGGCCCACCGGTAATACGTGGAAATATCGGTGAGTGACAGGTTGGTATCAGAGCCAACATTAAGTGAATTAAACACTAGCCTTTTGTGTTTAATCTCAATGACACAGTTTGCACATTCCTTGACCTCCGAGTCTAGGCTAATGACTTAGGACTAATCCTAATCTTATTGTTCTCTTTTGTTGTTTTCTTTTGTTTGTTTTGGCAGGAACAAAGAATGTCGCCACGATTCAGAGGAAAGGGTGGAAGAGGCAAGGCCCCGATGATAGGAAGAAATGACCACGAGGCCGGACCATCACACCGGCGAACTCCTTCAGCAACCATGAGCTCTAGTCCCCAGGAGGATTGGAGGACTTATCTGGAGCTTGCGAGACCACTCATTCATTCGGACTCCATCAGAACAACGAGTCCGACCACTCACACCACTCATTCATCCCGCTACAGCGGTCAAGCTCACATCGGGCTTTTCCGGACCCGACCCCATATTTTCAGAGCTAGTTCAACCCGGAAAACCAGATTGAAGACCCAATGGGCCATAACCCATTGGGCCCGGAAGACCACTTTCCTGAAGCTCAGGATATGGATATGGACGAGGATCCAGATCCAGAGATGCCACCATCTGGGACGCCCACGGATCACATCGAGATATCTGACGGGTCATCTTTTAATGGCTCGCCATATAGGGGCCCAGACAGTTTTGCCGAAAGGTGGGCCACATACCACTAGGAGTACACTCCCCCTTTCAACCCACCTCAACAGCAGTAGCAGGATCCCTCTGAGGATTCACGTTTCCAGGCGGTTACGCCACCGCCACCACCACCGCTGGAGCAGCAACTGCCTCTGGAGCCACCGAGGCAAAGAAGATCAGGTGCCCGGATGTCCGTGCGAAGAGGGGATTTTCACTTCAGCACCTCTCAACACTCCAGTGGCAGCCACTACCCGCCACTGTATGAAGACCCGCAAATGGGTGGGCCTTCAAACCCAGTTTCTGAAGTTGACTCAGCTCCAGTCGCACCACCACCACCACACATGGGTTATGATAACCCAATTCCTTCATACGCCGGTACAGTGGCGTATAACCCTTTTGAGCAGCCGGCTTACCTTGGCTACAACTACTACAATGCTCCTGCCATCGACCCGTACCTCGAGGCGGCCAACTACAATGCTCTTCACCCTGAAGTACCTTTCGCAACTTCATACCAGTCAGGGTACCAAGCATATGGGTATCAATACCCGCCACCTCCTCAACCTCCGCATCAGCAGCCGCCGCAGCCACCACAGATCCAACCACCGCAGCAGCAGGAGATCCTTTAGAGGTTGAACCGGGTGGAACGAGTGGTTCAAGAGGAGCGTAGAAGCCACCGGGGATTTCTCAAGGGCTTGGCAGACTTAATAAAGGGGAAGAAAAAGAGGGATTATTGAAAATCCTTATTTATTTGTATTGTTGTTTATTTTAATCAAGTCCCTGCGTGGACATTTTTATTTATGTAATAGGTCCCTGCGAGGACTAGTATTTCTTGTTTTAGTCCCTGTGTGGACAATGTTATTTCTTTCAAGTCCCGTTTAGGGCAATTATGTACTTCATTTAAATTTATTGGAATGTTTTATTTAAATTTCACTTGTCATCATATGCATGAATATAAAATATGAAATAAATCAAAATATCATTCCTTTTTGAAATTGATCTGCCATTAAATGTTAAAAAGAATCTTAAAAGGTATAACCTAGCCTATATGTCATTGTAAGGCATGGCCATGATGGTAAAACCTATCTAAAAGATTCAAATCCTTGTTAACATCTGAAAACATGTTAGCACTCCTAACAACAGTGATATGATAAAATCACACTTGTCATCTTTATATTGGGATTTTCTAATCCCTTATCTAGCCTAATGATCTATAAATCATGGGTTTAAATCATCAGTTAAGATGATCATATATGAGACATCCATTAGTGATGCAGTGCCTACGGGCCATGATAATTGTCAAATAAGACAAAAGACAGTTGTAGTCTACGACTCCCTGTCAATGAAAGGTAATGAACTACGTTCAAACCTTAATGCATCGATTCTCTGAAATCATGGCTTAAAACTGTCCTTGTGACTAGGCCTTTTGTGCCACTTAAATATCTTTAATGATTATAATAAAGGATAATTTATATTGAAAATCCTAAATAAATATGATTAACAAATTAACCAATATGGTTTATATTACCATGGTTAATAAATCATCAGAAATGATGACTCCATAATAACCTCTGAATAAAATATTGTCAATTGTTTTGTAGCAATCAAGCTACATGGCTGAATCAGAGGAGGTTAACAGTCACTCGAGAGAGAATAATGATACCACCAGGATTAATGTAACTGGTGCAGATCTTCAGGCATTGATAGACAATGCAGTTACAAGGGCACTTGACAGACAGTTCAAGGAATCAAGTGGTACACGCTCTAAGACTCAATCTGTGGCTCATAGTAAGTCCCCTTAAAAAATGAATGAGTCAAAGAAGGACGATGCTCGTCAGTCATCAAATCAGCAGAGTATCCCGTCTAAGAAGATTGTGCTCAATTAAGAGCCATGTGTTAAGACCTGTTCTTATAAATATTTTATCTCCTGTAAGCCAAGAGACTTCATAGGGGAGAAAGGAGCCATTGATTGTATGACTTGGCTCGATGAGATGGACACTGTGGTTGATATTAGTGGTTGTGCCGAACAAGACATTGTGAAGTTTGTGTCGTAGTCGTTTAAAGGTGAAGCGTTAGCTTGGTGGACGTCCCTAATCTAAGCTACAGGAAAGATCCCGTTGTATAACATGACTTGGGATCAGTTTGTTGCATTGATCAAAGATAATTTCTGTCCGCAACATGAGGTGGAAAGGATTGAAACTGACTTCTTGACCTTGGTCATGAAGAACTTAGATTGTCAGGCATACCTTACCAGCTTCAACACCATGTCTTGTTTGGTTCCTTACTTGGTCACACCGGAACCAAAATGTATGGCTCGTTTTATCGGAGGACTAGCTCCAGAAATTAAAGCAAGTGTGAAAGCATCAAGACCTACTACCTTTAGGTCAGTGGCTGATATGTCCTTATCTCTTACTCTCGATGTGGTTAGGCAGAAATCGCTCAAGAATTCTGATGAAGGAAAAAGGAAACGTGAGGATGAGAACTCACGTCGATCTGATAAGAAACATAAAGGGAACTCTGAGCATAAGAAGAGTTCGGGATTCGGAAAGGATAGCCAGCAGACGGGTGAGAAACCCAAATGCAAAACCTGCCATAAGCATCACTTTGGGAAATGCAGCTTGGAATCAAAATCGCAGTCAAAGTCAATGACTTTTGAATGTGGGATCTGCAAGTCCAAGGAACATAAGACCTTGGATTGCAAGAAGTTAAAGGATGCGACTTGTTACAACTGTAACAAGAAGGGGCATATCAATACCAACTGCCCCAAATATGCGAAGAAGCCTGAGGAAGTTAAAAAGACCAATGCTCGGGTCTTTCAGATGAATGCTCAAGAGGCCATTCAGAACGACAATGTGATAACAGGTAACTTTCTTATCAATGATGTTTATGTTAGAGTATTGTTTGATTCGGGTGCAGACAAGTCTTTTATGGATAATAAATTTTGTAAGTTATTAAATCTGCCTGTTAAGACTCTAAGCATAAAGTATGAAGTAGAATTGGCTGACGGTACTATAGAGATTGCCTCAACTGTATTAGATGGATGTTTTATATCCATTAGGAATCACTCTTTTCCGCTTTCTTTGCTTCCATTAAAACTAGCTGGGTTTGACATAGTGATAGGCATGGATTGGTTATCTCATAACCAAGCCCAAATCGTATGTGATAAGAAGCAAGTGGTTATCAAGACTCCTTATGGTGAGCCGTTAACAATACAAGGAGATACTCAGCATGGATTACCTAAGCAAGTGTCCACGCTTAAGGCGTCGAGATGTTTGAAGAAAGGATGTGTCATTTACATGGCACAGGTAACCATTGATGAACTAAAGCCCAAGATTGAAGACATTCCTGTTATTTCTGAGTACCCAGAAGTATTCCCTGAAGAACTACCTGGTTTACGCCCAGATAGGCAAGTGGAGTTCAGAATCGATATCATCCCTAGAGTTGCACCAATTGCAAGAGCACCTTATCGGTTGGCACCGACTGAGATGAAAGAGTTAAGGAATCAGTTGGATGATTTGTTGGCAAAGGGTTTTATTCAACCTAGTTCATCCCCTTGGGGGAGCACCGATTCTGTTTGTAAAGAAGAAAGATGGCTCGATGCGTCTGTGCATCGATTATCACGAATTAAACAAGGTTACAATCAAGAACATGTATCCGTTACCCAGGATCGATGATCTATTCGATCAGCTTCAAGGAGCAAGTTACTTTTCAAAGATTGATCTGAGGTCAAGATATCACCAGTTGAAGGTCAGAGATGAAGATGTACATAAGACTGCATTCAGAACTCGTTATGGTCACTATGAGTTCTTAGTGATTCCTTTCGGGCTCACTAATGCACCTGCAACATTCATGGATCTCATGAATCGCGTTTGCAAGCCATATTTAGACAAGTTTGTCATTGTCTTCATTGATGAGATACTCATATATTCGAAGAATCAAGCTGATCATGAAAAGCATCTCCGGTGTATCCTTAAACTTCTGCAGCAAGAGAAACTCTACGCCAAGTTTTCTAACTGTGAGTTTTGGCTTCGAGAAGTCCAATTTCTTGGACATGTGGTAAGTGAGCGTGGTATCCAGGTGGATCCCGCTAAGATTGAATCGATTATGAATTGGCAAGAACCTAAGACTCCTACAGAGATTCGCAGTTTCTTAGGTCTAGTAGGATATTATAGACGTTTCATTGAAAATTTCTCAAGAATTGCTGCACCTTTAACATCGTTAACCCGCAAGAATGTCAAGTTTGATTGGGGTCCCAAGCAGTAAGACTCCTTTGATATTCTGAAGCAGAAATTAAGCAATGCACCTATGTTGACATTGCCAGAAGGAATAGAAGAATTTGTTGTTTATTGCAACGCATCGCACACTGGCATGGGTTGTGTGCTTATGCAGAGGGCAAAGTTATTGCATATGCTTCACGTCAATTAAAGATGCACGAAAAGAACTACACCACCCATGATTTAGAGTTGGGTGCCGTTGTGTTTGCTTTAAAGCTTTGGAGGCATTACTTATATGGAACCAAGTGTGTGATCTATTCTGATCATAAGAGCCTTCAACATCTGTTTAATCAGGAGGACCTTAACATGAGACAGCGTCGATGGATGGAGACAATGAACGATTATGATTGTGAAATCCGATATCATCCAGGCAAAGCGAATGTAGTTGCTGATGCCTTGAGCAGGAAGGAAGGGTTAAGCCTATTAGAATCAATGCTAAGAGCATTGAATTGAAGAATAGCTTGAATGAAAAGCTGTTAGCTGCTCAGAAGGAAGCTGTATTAGAAGCTAACTATCCGAATGAGAAGTTAGGCATAACTGCTGAACAGTTATCTTATGGCAAGGATGGAATCCTAAGATTGAATTGACGAATATGGGTTCCAATTCATGGAGGACTTCGAGATGTGATTCTTCAAGAAGCTCATAACTCCAAATATTTTGTTCATCCTGGCAGTGATAAGATGTACCAGGATTTAAAGGCAAATTATTGGTGGATAGGTTTGAAGAAATCTATAGCCACTTATGTGGCTAAATGTTTGACGTGCGCACAAGTTAAAGCAAAACATCAAAAGCCGTCAGGTTTGCTACAACAGCCTGAACTTCCCACATGGAAATGGGAAATGGTAACTGTTAGGGGAGGATTTTCCAAAGATCAGTGTTCCTCAATTACTGTCAAGATTAGGGATCCTCAATTCTGTTTGAATTCGTGATCCTCAGAGAGTATTGTAGGATCAGGATCCAGGATTATCATAAGGATCCTCATACTAACGATTGTCTACTTTGAATATGATGTTGTTTTGCAGGAGTACGTGCTTGGACTTAGTCTTGGCGATATTCCTAGAGCATATTCCCTATTTATTCCGCACGTGCTTGACTAATATGGACGTTATGGAGTTCGTGGGAGACTTGCATGAAATGCGGATAGTTTGTTAGCTTAGATATTTTCCAAATTTAAAAGGGGATAGCGAGCTAAATTAAAAAACTTGACTATTTTTAGCTAAACACACACACTCGTAACAACTCTCATCAGCTCTCAACAGTTCTCTTAGCGATTACAAACTTTTTGCACATTACACTCTAGTGATCCTTATAACTAGCTCGCTGTCGTCCAAAGTTGTAATACATTTTCTGTTTAATTTGAGTTGGTGATCGGTAGTTTCCATCACCCGAGGTTTTTTATGCCGGAGATCAACTCTTGATCAAGGGCTTTTTCCTCGTATAAATCATTGTGTCACTTGTTCATTACATTTCTGAGTGATCCTTAGCATTATTCATTGATTCAAGCATCATACCTCACATCAGAAAGTTTGGTTGCATTATCTTTGCTTGATTTTTGACCAAAACAGTTTGGCGCCCACCGTGGGGCAATTGGTGCTTCATTCCTAAGAAGATTCATATTTTTGTGGTCATTTCGGTTCGTTACAACCAAGCAGATGGCTTCTCAGGGAAAAACTACTTCAAGCTCTATGCCGGCAATCAGTTCTTCACAAGGCTTTCCACCTTTGCCTCCACCACCTTCTGGATCCCAGAAGAATGCTGAAAATGCTGCGAGGAGACAAACCCCCATTTTCCCAAAACCACCAACTTCTTCTGTTTCTTCTAATCCTACTACTAATGATCTTTTATTCTGATTTTGCAGATGAGGGATCACGCACAAGAGCAGGACAAAACCAACGAAAGGATCCTCCGGGAGATCGCTGAGATCAAGAAACAGAAGAAATCAGTGGAGGATCACTCTCCTCTGATACCAAGGTCATTGGATTTCGATACTCCAGTTGTAACTACCTTACAATCGGCAGTTCCGGGCATCCAGTATCAAACTGGTCCATCAGAAAGGCGTTATGGAACAGCAACTATGAGTCAGGCATTTGGCTCTCACTTCCAGCCTCAAGGATCCTGCTCTCAGCCATCGGGATCCTCTTTTCAGCATCAGGGATCCTTCGTCAGCTCAGGAGGATATTTGGGAATGCACGCGGTTCAAGGATCCTCCCAGGTCCAAGGATCCTCCCAGGTCCAAGGATCCTCCCAGGTCCAAGGATCCTCCCAGATCCAAGGATTTTCTATGGCTCCAGGATCCTTTCAGGTTCAAGGATCCTCTCAGCATCAAGGATCCAACATATTTCAGGATCAAGGATTCTTAAGAAGTATGCAGCCCCCAAGTTCGGATGTTCATCAAGGAGACTTCATACCAATGCAGACCATTGCTTCATCTGGTCATTCGATCATACCGGAGTCCCGTCAATATGGATTCACATCTGGAATTCCAAACATGAATCCTCTGGGAGCTAACACTTTCAATAATTCTTATAACACTAACCATGGCTCCATGCAGGATACAAGTATCAATCAAGCTATGGCTAGGGAATTACAGAAGCTTAAGGATATGATATCCAGTGTTCCAGGAGTGGTCAAGCCCATTCCTGAGATTGCAGACGGTAGCCATAGGATATCTCGTTTTGCACCACCCTTATGTGATGCTGAGATACCCAAAAGATTCCAGATACCATCCATGAAGCTGTATGATGGTTCAACGGATCCAGAGGAGCATGTAGCTCAATACAAGGAGAGAATGGAGATCAATCCAATTCCTGAGAGGTTAAAAGAAGCATGTCTATGCAAGGGATTCGGATCCACACTTACAGGATCTGCTCTTAAATGGCTGCTAAGTCTTCCCCCTTACTCTATTACTTCATTTGCTAATCTAGTTAATCTGTTTAACAGTCAATTCTCTTGTAGTAGAAAATTTGAACATTTAACTAGTGATCTTTATAGGGTAACACAAGGTCAAAATGAATCACTTAGAGATTACATCACTAAGTTTAGTAAAGAATCCTTAGATATCCCTAACCTGGATATTGCTACGGCTGTAGAAGCCTTTAAAATGGGATTGCTTAGGGATTCATTATTCTATGATGATCTTGTCATGACCCCTTGCAGGAATCTTGTTGAAGTAAGAACCAGGGCCCTTAGATTCATCCGATTAGAGGATGATAAAAGGATCCAGGAAAGACTGACAGGATCCTCCAAACAGGAAAAGCAAGGATCCTACTTCAGGAACAACAAATCAAAGTCCTACAACAAATCTGATAACCAGAACGTGCATGCAGTGGAACTGGAAGAAGATGATGAGGATTATCCTCCCATTTCTGAATACTGTTTTTCTATTAATAACAATGAACTAATTCTTGTAATGCAGAATCTAGGTGAGAAAGCTAGGTGGCCGAGAAAAAGTGATAAACCAGTTGCTACAAAGGATAAGTCCAAGTGGTGTGCATATCATGAGGATTTCGGGCATCTCACTGAAGAGTGTATTGCACTTAGAAAGGAAATTGGTTACTTGTTAAGCAAGGGGCATTTGAAGGAGCTTTTGGGACGAAAGAAGTCAAGGATCCAGGATCCTGAAAGGATCCCGGAAAGGGCTCATGCTCCTCCAGCAGACGCACAAGTTATAAACTTTATATCTGGTGGATCAGACATTTGTGGTACCTCCTTTTCAGCAGCCAAAAGGCATGCTAAGGAAACCAAGATGGATAATGGAGACAGACCCATCCGGACCTCCACTGTCACACAGGATAAGATTATAACTTTTGATGAGGATGATCGTCTTGACGTTCAGGACCCTCATCATGATGGTCTTGTTATTACCTTATTTATTTCTAACCATTATGTCCGCAGGATCCTGATAGATGGAGGAAGCTCAGTAAACATCATCCAACTTGATGTCCTCAAGAAGATGAATATCCCTGAATCAGACATTGTCCCAAGATCCTCAGTACTAATGGGATTTAGCGGAGAAACCAAAAATACATTGGGGGATATCAAACTCCCTATCTACATTGAAGGGCTCCATTCTGATCAGAAATTTTGTGTTATAGATTGCTTATCATGTTGTAATGTTATCCTTGGCAGGCCATGGATACATGACATGAAGGCAGTCCCATCCACCTATCACCAATGTGTAAAGCTTCCTAGCCCATGGGGAGTGGTGAAAATTGAGAGTGATCAACAAGAAGCTAAGAATTGCTATACCTCATCAATGAAGCCAGCCTCAAGACCAAGGGAGCAATAGCAATTAAAGTATCCTTCAAGAGATGTCTTGGAGGCAAGAGAGCAGGATGTAAAAGAAATCCTTATGGATCCTGATGATCCTGAATCAAAGATCTTCATAGGATCAGGGATCCTTAGCGAGATTGAACAGGATCTAGTATCCTTCCTTAAAAGAAGGAAAACTACCTTTGCCTGGAAGCATGAGGATATGACAGGTATATCTAAAGATATAATTACTCATAAACTTGGCATTGACAGGTCATTCAAGCCTATACATCAGAAGAGGAGGAAGTTTGCACCTGAAAGGAATGCTATTATCTAGGAAGAGGTAGATAAACTACTTCGGGCAGGTATGATAAGAGAGGTCAAGTATCCAAGGTGGTTAGCCAATGTGGTTGTTGTTCAAAAGAAAAATGGAAAGTGGAGGGTATGTGTCGATTTTACTAATTTAAACAAGGCATGTCCCAAGGATCCTTTCCCATTACCCCACATTGACTCCATGGTGGATGCTACCGCGGGTCATGAATTGTTGACTTTTATGGATGCTTCATCTGGATTTCAACAAATTCAGATGGAACCATCTGATCAAGAGGATATAGCCTTTATGACCCCAACTGGAATATATTGTTATATTGCTATGCCATTTGGACTAAGGAATGCAGGTGCTACTTATCAAAGGCTAGTCAATATGATGTTCAAGGAACAAATTGGACACACTATGGAAGTCTATATAGATGACATGGTGGTTAAGTCCAAGAAAGCTGAGGATCACCTTAAAGACTTGGAGGAAGCATTCAATATCCTAGATAAATTTAATATGAAACTGAATCCTTCCAAGTGTCATTTTGGTGTTAAAGCAGGTAAATTCTTAGGCTATATGGTGACAAAGAGGGGCATTGAAGCAAGTCTAGAGCAGATTAAGGCTATTGTGAATATCAAATCTCCTGCCAATGCCAAGGATGTGCAAATATTGACAGGCAGGATCGCAGCCTTGAACAGGTTCATATCCAAATCCTCAGAAAAGTGCAAGGAATTCTATGACATCCTGAGGAAGAACAAGAAATTTGAATGGACTGAGAAGCATGAAAGTGCCCGCAAAGCACTTAAGGATTACCTATCCTCAGCCCCCGCCTTGATGAAACCAGAAAAAGGGGGATATATTATCCTTATACCTAGCAGTATCCTCAAAAGCAGTAAGTGCGGTCCTTGTTAAGGATCACCAAGGTACACAACATCCTGTTTATTATGTAAGTAAGAGTTTACTTGATGCTGAATCCAGGTATTCACACTTAGAGAAACTTATCCTTGCATTAATTATGGCATCTACTAAATTAAGACATTATTTTAAAACTCATGCCATTGTTGTTAAGACTAATTTTCCAATTAAGAATGTTCTCAGGAAACATGAAATGTCAGGAAGGATGGCTAAGTGGGCAGTAAAGCTTAGTGCTTATGATATAAGATATGAGCCTAGAACTGCCATTAAATCCCAGGCCTTAGCCGACTTTGTGGCAGATTTCAGTAGTGACTTGCAAAGGGAAGCTGAATTGGAAGTCCAACAGCTTGAAGAAACTAAGGATCCTTGGATACTCTTCACTGATGGATCCTCTAATATCAAAGGATCAGGGCTTGGTATACTACTAAAATCGCCACAGGGGGACATAATACCCCACTCCATAGCTTGTGAATTTCAAACTACCAACAATGAGGTTGAGTATGAAGCCTTGATAGCTGGTTTGCAAATTGCTAAGCATATGAGGATCAGGTATCTTGAGGTACATGTAGATTCATTATTAATCACTAATCACTTTAATGGATCCTATGCTGTGAAAGGTGAAAAGCTAATCAAATATTTAGAGATAGTCAAAGAATTGGCACTCTCTTTTGTTTCCTTTAGTTTGACACAGGTACCAAGGGAAGAGAATGCAGAGGCTGATGCATTAGCCAATCTAGGATCATCCTTGAAGATCCCGGAGGATATCAGGATTCCTATTATCCATATCCTGACCTCTGCTATCGAGGATCATGTAGCTATGGAGATCGGAGAAGATTCTGCAATCATCCCTAGTGATGATACTCAATCTCATTCAGGATCATGGATACTCCCAATCATGAGATACATACAACATGGAGAGATTCCTACAGGAGAAAACCCTAGGGCTTTCAAAATCAAGGTATCTCATTTTACAATATTGAATAATATGTTGTATAAACGATCTCTTGCAGGTCCATATCTGAGATGCATTGAGGATCCTGAAATCCAAGAAGTCCTGAAGGATTTCCATGAAGGAGATTGTGGAAACCACGCTGGGGGCAGGGCATTATTCTCAAGGATCCTAAGGACAGGATACTATTGGCCCACTATGAAGAAGGATGCTGTGGAGTATGCCAAGAAGTGTGATCCTTGTCAGAGACACAGTAATATCCTTCATCAACCAGCAGAGCTTTTGCATCCTATATCCTCTTCTTGGCCATTTATGAGGTGGGGAATGGATATAGTTGGTAAGCTTCCTAAGGCACCTGGTGGAAAAGTATTCATGCTTGCTATGACTGATTACTTCTCCAAGTGGATAGAGGCTGAAGCCTTTGCTCAAGTCAGAGAAAAGGAAGTTATATCCTTTATTAAAAGAAACATTATTACTAGATTTGGTATCCCTTCTGAAATTGTTTGTGATAATGGATCCCAATTTATTGGGAATAGAACTACTAACTTTTGTGACAGCTGGGGGATTAAGATGATAACATCAACACCAGTCCACCCATAAGCTAATGGTCAGGCAGAATCATCCAACAAGATCATCATCAACAATTTGAAGAAGAAGCTTGGATCCAAGAAAGGAAAATGGGCAGAAGAACTACCTTATGTGCTTTGGGCTGATAGGACAACTCCCAAGAATGCTACTGGCCAAACTCCATTTTCTTTGGTATTTGGGGCAGAATCAGTGATCCCTACAGAGATGGTAGTTCCAACTGCAAGAACAAGCATTCGTGATCCTGAAGAAATTGCTGAAAACTTGGTTCAAGACTTGGATACTATAGAAGAAATCAGGGATTTGGAAAGAATAAGGATGGCCAGTTATCAACAAAGGATGGCTGGAGCTTACAACAAAAATGTCAGGATCAGGAAATTCCAAGTTGGTGATATGGTATTAAGGAAAGCATTTCAGAATACCACAAATCCTGCTGATGGAAAGTGTTTTGGTCAAAAATTACCGAAGCAATTAAGTGATCAAATTAGTAAAGTGAGGTAGTGTGCTAGAAAGTGTATTGAAAATATGCTTGTTAAGTTATTTAGAAAATCAGTATTCAGGTTACGGCTCAGGATATTGAGCTGTATCTATGATCAAACTATGAGCAAAAGTAAAGTAAACGACACGAGATGTACGAGGAAAGCCCTTGATCAATCTAGATCGCCGGCATAAAACCTCGGGAGCTGACAATCGCAGCTGCCTTGTTCTTCTTATTACTTCAAACGTCAGGATACAGTGCAGGATATAGACCAAATCGCTAAGTGTTACAATGCCTTTGTATGAAAGTGAGAATTGCTTGAGAGCGAGTGTTAGAGTGTAGCGAGTGTGAATGTGATGTCCTATTCGATCTGGTATACCCACCTATTTATAGTTACAAAGTAGAAACTAAAATTCCTATAAATATGGGATACTCCCGAATATTCCATAAGTAGCCGTTTGGAACCAAAGAAAGCGGGCTTAACGTCTCTCCTTGAACAACTTGGACCGAGTCTTCCGCGGAATGAGTCTTCGTGAACGTTGATAGCTTCTAACCCACGTACCTGCACATAATCCGTTAGTAATCCTGAGGATACCATTCAGGATGTTACCAATATCCTAAATCAGCATCCCGGATGTAAACAGATACTATATAACCAAGATATAAATCAAGATATTTTCCAGGATATGGGCTCAGAATTTCACCCATAACAATTGTCCCCAAAAATGTTACCGTTTGTTATCCTGCACTAACGGTTACATTTTTACGGAGACCGAGGTAATTAATTAGATAAGACCAATGATGTGACCGTTTTCAACTACCCAGCCTATATTTACTCATCATGCCCTATATCTTCTCATCCTCATCTCTTTTTTAATCATAATCGACAAGGAAAAAGGTAATATTCTCTCCCTCATCTTCATATTCCTCTTTTTCATCTTTCTCCGGCGAAAAATTCAGGCGACCAAATGCCCAGGCAAACAAGGTCCAGTTCAGGTGACTCGGCTCCCACATTCATCCAACAGAACCTTCTCCAAGAACCGGAGAAGGAAGCATGTACCTTCGATAGTGCCCACCTGTCAGCCTTGAAATCCTCCGGCATCTTCCCGGAAGGGACCGTGTTTAGACCGTTTGACCGGGAAATCCGGTCGGATATGGTCTCCAGCGAGTGGATATGCTTTAGTGCTTTCCCTTTTACCCTAGGGCTACAATTCCCCTTTCCGGACTTCATCACCGAACTCTTTAATATCACCAAAATCTCTTTCAGCCAAACTATGCCAATGCTCTGGCGTGTTTTGTCTGTTCTTGACCAAATCAAGAGAAACCACATTCCTGATCTTTCCGTCCATGATCTGCCCCTAGCTTACAAACTTAGATGCCATGGATCATGTAGATTTCTGTTTTACTCTACTTCCGGTGATCCACTGATACTTCGTGCCACCAGGAACGAGGATGGTTGGCAATCCAAGTTTTTCTTTGTAAAAAGGGACTCAATCCTTGGTGGAACGGATTATCCGATGAGATGGTTGAAGAAGGGTAGGATTTAGGGTTTAAAGATGATCCTGCCTCTTATCCTGCTTTATATCCTGAATTGACCAATTTCATTTTCTCTGTTATGTACGCAGCTGATTTCAGGAAAATTGCACCTCCCCTCGCTGATTCTCAAAAAGGAATAGACGCCATCAGACTCCTTTCAGAGGCAGAGAGAAGCTTCAACCCATCTCCACCAACTCCAAGTCCTCTTTCAAGCGCAAACATGTCTGGTAAGGATCCTGCAAGATATCCTGTACATACATGTTTTTATTTGATATTTTTAGGAGAGATCTAGAATTTTACTCCCTGTGTGCAGATTCCAGCAAAGTTCCAGTCTACCTAGACCTTGATGAACTCGACAGCTATCCAACCCCAGCCACAGTCAAGAAAGAAACTCCTGCTGCAACTAGCTCCAAGCCACTCCCGGCTCCCAAGGCCAATCCAAGAACTCGTGCTTCCACAGCAAAAAAGAGGAAAGGTCTTGAAGTCAGTGCTCCAGGTTCAGAAGGGTTCTCCTATGATGAACTCAGTTTCTCTGAGTCCTTAGAGCCAATGACATCCTTCCTTAACAAGGTAATATCCTGATGTATATCCTGCACGTATATCCTAATAGGATATCCTGACAGGATATCCTGGTCAATATATTCTAACTCATACCTGAAATTGATGTGCAGGGCCTCCAGCATTTGCTCCACTTGTATAATGATGCCTGTGGTACTGTTGCACTTCATGAAGCCAGGATCAAACAGCTTGAAAGCACCGTCGCTGACCAAGGTGCCATTGCCGAAGCGAAGACCCAGCACTACGAGAGCCTGCTGAAGAAGGTCACCCAAGACGCTGAGGTCAAACTCGCCACCGTTCAAATGGACCATGATCAAGCCTTGATCAACTTCTGGGAGGGAATCAAGGCTTCTGCTATCGTCTCCCTGTTGCAAGCACGCATCAAGATGGCCTACGAGGCCAAGGAGACGGGCCTTGTTTGTCCATCTTGGCCAGTTGAATCCTGGGTGGCCAAGCTAAAGGAGCTCGGAGGCAAAGCTGTGCCACTTCCTGTTGAAGCTGGTGAGTCTTCTAAGTCAGCAGAGTTGGTGATCCAGGCTGAAGACAAGAAGGATGCTGGAGCAGATGCTGGGATGGACATTGGCGAGGATGCTGCTCAGGATGCTGGCCAGGATGCTGGTGCTGAGAAGTCTGAGAAGGTTGGAGGAGATGCCGCTGTGTGAGGGCATTTAGGTGGGCGATGACGGATATACGTGCCAAGGCCAGAGCCCACCTTTTTAAATTTGAATGTTGGTCTGTAGTCCCTTAAACAATTTACTTTTCTGCACTTTACTTTCCTGCACCTGAACAATTTACATTTCCTGCATGCTTTTTGAACAATACAACAGTTGAAGGTGGATGGGTCTCGGTTTGAGATGAAACCTTCAACTGTTGGGTAAATATGGTAATGAACTATTAGTGCTCTTAGTGGATGGGCCTTGTTTTGAGGTGAAACTAAGAGCACATCTTTTGGTATGTTAATAATATAACCTCTCTTTTGACTTTATTATTGTTGTCATTGATATGTAAATTTTACTTGTGAAAACCGTTTGATTTGTACATTTTTAGGAATATATATTATAAACGTATCCTGGAAGATATCCTGAAAGATATCTTGATCAGGATATTGAAATACAACCTATAAATTGTCCAAATAAAAAGGAGAAATCATACCAGAGGTTCTTAGAGAATCAATTTCAATCCTCCATTATAAGTTTGTCCCCAGTGCATACTTATAAACTCGGATCCATCCTTTAAATAGTATAATGTATGTCCCCTGTGTTCGACACAGAAACGCAAATGTATTCATACTTTGACTTGAATAAATTCTGAATACCCCAGGGCAAAACCCCTGATATCCTGAAATGAATCCTTAGCATACTTGGGATAAACCCTTAATATCTCGGGGATAAACCCTGATATCTGGGGATAAACCCTAAATTTCATGCGCTACAGGCGAGAGTGTATAAACTCCAATTCTTAGAAAGGTGAAAACCTTTAAACCTTAGAGAGTATGAAAATACTCTTTCGTGAGAGAGGGTGATCAATCCTCATATACCTTCAGGATCCAGGATATAGCCAACAGTAACGAAATTGTCAGCCACTTTTACATGAACTGGTCCCGCTACCTTGAACTATACCTAGATAACTTGCGCTCCAGGCGAGGTGTTTAAACCCAATTCGA
The DNA here is from genome assembly GCA_030545235.1 of Helianthus tuberosus. Taxonomy (NCBI): domain Eukaryota; kingdom Viridiplantae; phylum Streptophyta; class Magnoliopsida; order Asterales; family Asteraceae; genus Helianthus; species Helianthus tuberosus. The sequence goes on along the minus strand of CM060415.1, from coordinate 59,413,773 downwards.
AAGAAAGGTGAATACCTTTAAACCTTTGAAGGGACCAGGATCCCTTAAACGTGAGAGAGGGGGCAAATCCTCTAATCTTTCGACTTATCCTGAGTATATATCCTGGATCTATATCCTGAAACATATCCTGCAAAACAATTGTAAACTAAGGTGGGTGTTAGCTTGGCTAACACCCCTCCGATGCTTAAGTCAGTATTGGGTTCAAGATAATAAACAAATATATTTAAAATAGAATACATACCATTCCGAGATAGAAAATAAATTCTACTCTTACTTGAAATAGAGCTTTAAATGTATTGCATTCCAGGATCTTGGTAGCATATCCCCTTCCATATTCTTGAGTCGATATGCTCCTTTACCTGCTTCTGACTCGACTTCATATGGTCCTTCCCACTTCGGAGCTAGCTTGCCATTGGCAGGATTAGTGGTATTTTGAAAAGCCTTTCTTAGCACCCAATCACCAACTCGAAATCTTCTAGTCCTTATATTCTTATTATATGCTCTGGATATTCTTTGTTGATATGCTGCCATCCTTAGCCTTGCTGCATCTCTTTTTTCGTCTATAGTATCCAAATCTTGAAATAAGGCTTCAGGATTCTGCTCAGGATCCTGTAGAATTGATCTTGCAGTAGGTATCGTCATTTCTGTTGGAATCACTGCTTCCGCTCCAAATACCAAGGAAAACGGGGTTTGGCCGGTTGCATTCTTTACCGTTGTCCTATCAGCCCACAAAACAAAGGGTAACTCTTCCGCCCATCTTCCTTTTTTGGCTCCAAGCCTCTTCTTTAAGTTATTGACTATTATCTTGTTTGAGGATTCAGCTTGCCCATTCGCTTGAGGATGTACCGGAGTAGACGTGATCATTTTGATTCCCCAACTCTTGCAAAAGTCAGTAGTCCTTTTGCTTATAAACTGGGACCCATTATCACAAATGATCTCAGCTGGTACCCCAAACCTAGTCAGGATATTCCTCTTTATGAAGGACACTACTTCTTGGTCTCTAACTTGAACAAATGCTTCAGCCTCAACCCACTTGGATAAATAATCCGTCATTGCTAACATAAAGACTTTTCCTCCCGGAGCTTTTGGTAACTTTCCTGCTATATCCATCCCCCATTTCATGAATGGCCAAGGGGAAACTACAGGATATAATGGTTCAGCTGGTTGATGTAGTATGTTACTATGTCTTTGACATGCATCACATCTTCGAGCATATTCTGCAGCATCTTTCCTCATCGTTGGCCAATAATATCCTGTCCTTAATACTTTCGAGAACAATGATCTGCCCCCGGTGTGATTACCACAATCCCCTTCATGTATATCCTGAAGTACTTCTTTGGCTTCAGGATCCTCCAAGCACCTCAAATATGGTCCTGCAAGAGATTTCTTGTATAAAACATTATTTATAATAGCGAATCGTGATACCTTTATCCTAAATGCCTTAGGATTTTCATTTCCGGGGATGTGTCCTTCTTTGAGATATCTCACAATTGGAGCCGTCCAGGATTTAGGATCCTGTTCAGGATATTCCGCTTCAGGATCCCGAATACCCGCTACTTCTTTATCCTGGGGATTCATTGCAGGATATAAGACATGTAATATTGGTATTTGGGTCCCTTCAGGTATCCTGATTGATGATCCCAAATTTGCTAAGGCATCCGCTTCAGCATTATCCTCCCTTGGTACCTATTCAAGTGTAAAAACATCGAAATATCCTGCTAATTTTTTGAGAATATCGAGATATTCAACTAATTTCTCACCCTTAACTGCATAGGATCCATTAAAATGGTTAGTAATTAACAAAGAGTCAACATATACTTGCAAATTTTTGATACTCATGCTCTTAGCCAACTCTAATCCTGCAATTAAAGCCTCATACTCTGCTTCATTATTAGTAGCAGGAAATTCACACCTAATAGCCTGGGGTAATATGTCCCCCTGTGGCAATTTTAGTAGTATTCCTAATCCTACTCCTCTTACATTAGATGCACCATCAGTATATAATGTCCAGGATCCTGAGGATTCTCCTAACTGTTGAACTTCTAGGTCTACCTCATCCTGAATGTCACTACTAAAATCAGCCACAAAGTCAGCTAAAGCCTGAGACTTTATGGCATTTCTAGGTTCATATACTAAATCATAAGCACTCAACTTTACTGACCACTTAGCCATCCTACCTGACATTTCTGGTTTCCTAAGCACACTTTTGACATGATAATTTGTTTTAACATGAATCCTATGTGTCTCAAAGTAATGTCTAAGTTTCGTTGATGCCATAACTAACGCTAGTATCAATTTTTCTAAATGAGAATATCTAGTTTCAGCATTTAACAAGCTGTTACTAACATAATAAACAGGATATTGCTGACCTTCATGGTCCTTTACAAGGACGACACTTACAGCATTCCCTGATACCGCGAGGTATAGGGATAATGGTTCACCATTCTCAGGCTTCATCAGTAGAGGTGCGGTTGAAAGATATTGCTTTAAATCCTGTAGGGCCGCTTCATGCTTCTCACCCCATTCGAATTTTTTGTTCTTCTTCAGGATATCATAAAAAATCTTTGCATTTCTCTGAGGATCTTGAGATAAATCTGTTTAATGCTGCCACTCGCACCGTTAATCGTTGAACATCCTTCATATTTGAGGGCGATTTAATATCCAAGATGGCTTTAATCTGTTCCGGGCTCGCCTCTATTCCTCTTTTGGTCACCATATATCCTAGAAATTTTCCTGCCCCCACTCCAAAATGGTACTTAGCAGGATTCAGCTTCATGTTATACTGATCCAGGATATCAAACACTCCTTTAATATCCTGTAGGTGATCCTGAGCTTTCTTTGATTTTACCACCATATCGTCGATGTACACCTCCATGGTGTCCCCCAGTTTGTCTTTAAACATCATGTTTACCAATCTTTGGTATGTTGCACCTGCATTTTTCAAATCAAAAGGCATAGCTGTATAATAATAAATACCTATTGGTGTCATGAAGGCAGTATCCTCCTGGTCAGAAGGTTCCATTTGGATCTGTTGAAATCCTGAGGATGCGTCCATGAAGGTCAGCATTTCATGCCCGACAGTGGCATCTACCATTGCATCAATGTGGGGAAGAGGAAATGGGTCTTTAGGACAAGCTTTGTTCAAGTCTGTGTAGTCTACACAAACTCTCCATTTCCCATTTTTCTTCTATACCACAACCACGTTTGCTAGCCACCTTGGGAACTTAACTTCTCTGATCATCCTGGACTTCAATAATCTCTCAACTTCCTCTTGGATAATCGTATTCCGCTCAGGAGCAAACTTCCTTCTTTTTTGCTGAACAGGCTTGAATGATTTATCAATTCCAAGCTTGTGAGTGATAATGTCTTTGGATATGCCTGTCATATCCTCATGCTTCCATGCAAACGTTGACATCCTGCATTTCAAAAAGTTAATTAATTGTTCTTCAATATCCTGAGGGATATTGGTCCCTACGAGCACCGAAATATCGGGATTATCCTGGTCCAGGATAATTTTCTTCACATCCTGCTCCGGATCCTCCACGATATCCTGGGCCCGCGTCTTTAATTGCTATGCTGCACTAGGTTTGGTTGAGGATTTCATCGAGGATGAGTAGCATTCTTTCGCCTCCTGCTGATCACTATCAACTTTGACAACTCCCCAAGGGGTAGGGATCTTGATGCATTGGTGATATGTTGATGGCACAGCCTTCATATCGTGAATCCACGGTCTTCCCAGTATGATGTTATAGCAGGATAGAGAATCCATCACACAGAAACGTTGTATCGAGTTGACTCCTTCAACGTATACTGGCAACTTTATCTCTCCCACTGTGTTTCTAGCCTCTCCACTGAACCCAACAAGCACGGTAGACTTTGAAGTGATATCCATTGGAGATACATTCATTCTCTTTAGAGTCTCTAGTTGGATTATGTTAACGGAGCTGCCATTATCAACCAATATCCTGCGTACAAAATGGTTAGCCACATATAACGTTATTACCAGAGCATCATGGTGAGGATCCTGGACAGTATCCCTGTCATCAGCATCAAAAGTGATCACTTTGTCAGTTGTGAGGGTAGTCATCCTGACAGGTTTGTCTCCCCTTTCGGCCTTAGCTTCCTTTGCATGTCTCTTCGCCGCCGAATACGAAGTCCCACAAATGTCGGATCCTCCCGAAATGAAGTTGATTATCTTGGCATCCGCAGGAGGTGATGCTGCTCGCTCAGGATCCTTCTCAGGATCCTGACCCTTATTCTTCTTTCTTCCTAAGAGATCTTTCAGATATCCCTTGCTTAGAATATAGCTTATTTCTTTCCTTAGAGCAATGCAATCCTCAGTTATATGTCCGAAATCTTCGTGGAAAGCACACCATTTTGACTTATCTTTCCAGTCAGCTTTCTGTTGACTCTTTCGAGGCCACCTAGCCTTGTCTCCTAGACCCTGCATGGCATACATCAATTCAGGAATGTTAACAGAAAAGCAATATTCAGACAACTCAGGATACTCTTCAGGATCCTCATCTTCGACAGCATTCACTCTCTTATTTTCATTTCTACCATATGGCTTAGGCCGATATGGCTTGAATGAGGATTCAGACTTCCTGTTGGTCGACTCATAGGTGTTGGATGAGTTCATTCTCTCTTGCATCTTCCTATCATCCTCCAACCGAATATATCTTAGGGCCCTGTTTCGAGCTTCATCCAAGTTCCTGCATGGGTTCATTACAAGATCTTGATAAAATTGAGAATCTTTTTGCAGCCCCATCTTGAAAGCTTGCACAGCTGTTGCAACATCAAGGTGAGGAATGTCCAGGGATTCCCGGCTGAACTTGTTCACATAATCCCTAAGGGATTCTTGAGGTCCCTGTGTTATCCTGTAGAGATCACTTGTTAATTTTTCAAAGCTTCTACTACAAGAAAACTGACTATTAAATAAATTTACTAAGTGAGCAAAAGATGTAATCGAATGCGGAGGAACATTCAAGAGCCATTTCAAGGCTGATCCTGTTAAGGTTGAACCAAAACCCTTGCACAAGCATGCTTCCTCGAGATCTGGAGGGATAGGGTTAATCTCCATTCTTTCCATATACTGAGCAATATGCTCCTCAGGATCCGTAGTTCCGTCGTAAAGCTTCATGTTGGGGGTTTGAAATCTCTTTGGGATCTCAGCATCACAGATAGGATATGCAAAACGAGATATCTTATGGCTGTCTTGGGACACTTCCGGGATCGGCTGGACCACCCCAGGTACACTGGATATCATGTCCTTCAACTTCTGAAGTTCCCTAGTAAGTGCTGATGTTACACCTGTATCCTGCAAAGATCCACTATTAGTAGCATGAGTATTATTATTATTTGACACGTTACCCGTTGGAGGATTTTGCCCATATCCTGAAGCATATCCTGAGCTCCTCATGGTTGACATCCTGACCGAGGAGGGTATTTCAGGAGTATGATTCTGAGGAAGGCTGGGCACAATATTCCCCCTGTTATCCTCAGTATACACAGCTGAACTGAAGTTCAACGTTCTGGGATGTAATGGAGTGACAATATCCTCAGCAGATCTGCTTGAGCCAGACTTCAGGAGTTGTATTTCCCTTAAAAGCATTTGGTTTGTTTCCTGTTGCTGCCTCATTTGTTCCTGCACACTTCCAAATAAGGTTAATATTTCATCGTTAGAAGCTAAAACAGGAGCAGATTCCTGAACACTGCGGGTAGGGATAATATCCTGAGGTCGTGAAGAGGCTGGCATCCTTGGAGGAGGTGGTGGAAGCACCGAACCGGTAGTAGCAGAAGTCATAGCAGACACAGTGGAGGAGCTCATGTTTGATCTTGAGGCCATTATGGACAATGTGGCAAAAAGTTTTGAAAATAGAAAGCCGATTAGCGATTTCACAAAAATTTTTAGTAAAGAGAGCACCACTTGCCCCACGGTGGGCGCCAAATTGTTTTGGTCAAAAATTACCAAAGCAATTAAGTGATCAAATTAGTAAAGTGAGGTAGTGTGCTAGAAAGTGTTTTGAAAATATGCTTGTTAAGTTATTTAGAAAATCAGTATTCAGGATACGGCTCAGGATATTGAGCTGTATCTATGATCAAACTATGAGCAAAAGTAAAGTAAACGACACGAGATGTACGAGGAAAGCCCTTGATCAATCTAGATCGCCGGCATAAAACCTCGGGAGCTGACAATTGCAGCTGCCTTGTTCTTCTTATTACTTCAAACGTCAGGATACAGTGCAGGATATAGACCAGATCGCTAAGTGTTACAATGCCTTTGTATGAAAGTGAGAATTGCTTGAGAGCGAGTGTTAGAGTGTAGCGAGTGTGAATGTGATGTCATATTCGATCTGGTATACCCACCTATTTATAGTTACAAAGTAGAAACTAAAATTCCTATAAATATGGGATACTCCCGAATATTCCATAAGTAGCCATTTGGAACCAAAGAAAGCGGGCTTAACGTCTCTCCTTGAACAACTTGGACCGAGTCTTCCGCGGAATGAGTCTTCGTGAACGTTGATAGCTTCTAACCCACGTACCTGCACATAATCCGTTAGTAATCCTGAGGATACCATTCAGGATGTTACCAATATCCTGAATCAGCATCCCGGATGTAAACAGATACTATATAACCAATATATAAATCAAGATATTTTCCAGGATATGGGCTCAGAATTTCACCCATAACAGAACGTTGGCACCAAAATGGGAAGGCCCCTATTTGATTGAAGCTGAAGCAGGAAAGGGGGCATATCGATTGCTAATAATGGAAGGTGATTTACTACCAAGAGCTTGGAATGCTGTCCATTTGAAGAAATATTTCATGTGACAAGGATCCATGATCCTTACATGACTCTTTGAAGGATCCTTACAGAACAGATGATCCTCATTTTGGTAACATTCTAATCTCAAACTATTTCATTCTTTTATTCTCTTATATAAGGATAAGGATCCTGCATCCTTTATCCTCCTTTCACTTGATTCTGAGTTTTGAAGGTTCAGGTATCCTTAACTAAGGATTGAGTATCCACAAAAGTATCCAGTTATTTGGGCTTGACCCCAGTTATTTGGGCTTGACCCCAGTTATTTGGGCTTGACCCCAGTTATTTGGGCATGTCCCCAGTATCGCCAGTAGCGCACGATGATCCTGGTATAGTTCATGGCAATGGGACCAGTACTCGCTTTAGGGGCTGACAATTTCATTGTACTTGCTATATTCAGGATCCTACGTATAATGGTAGATGTACCATACATCCGTTCCTAAGGTTTCTAACGTTTTCACGTTAGCTAAGGTTTTGGCATTTTCATGTCACTAAGTGTGGATAGTCGCCAGTGAGGGCCATACTCCATTTTACACACGATCCTTTGGGCTTGTCCCCAGTTATCCTTTGGGCTTGTCCCCAGTATATTGGGCTTGTCCCCAGAATTGTTGGGCTTGTCCCCAGTTGCTAACTTTTATCTTATATTGGCTTAGTCCCAAGTTGTATCCTATTTCAGGTTTTTGAAGCTAAATGACCAAGGATCCTTGATCCTTACCTTCTACTAAGGTTTGTCTTTTGGGTTATCCTGATTATAAGTGTTAAAGGTTAAGATCCTAACTTGGATTCTCAGGTATGATCCTCAACTATTTTGATTTTATTCATTATTCATCTGAGTTACCTTTATCCTTTGACAACTGAACTTGTGATCCTTAAACTATATTACTTTTCAGAACTTACCAACTAAAGGGTATGTGATCCTTGATCATATCCTAAACTTTTTGAGGATATTTATTAAGTTTTTTCTTTACTTGATAAGTTTAGACAAAATGTATATCACAACAATTGGAAAGTAAAGTACTAACAAGGATAGCAACACGGGAGATAGCCAAAAAGTTAGAGTTATTTTATTCACAAAACGTTAAACCCTTTAAGGTTGTCAAAATTGCCAACCCATGTTTCTACCAGCAAAACGTGGCCCGTCCACATGGGTTGGCAAAGGGTGTCCATTGTTTACGGGTCTTTGTAGTGCAGGAAATAAAAGACGGAAGGATAACGAGTGGCTTCATCCCCCAAACAGAGGATCCATCCACCACCCATTATCCTGCCTATTGTTCAAGGATCCATGATCCTTTAACCTAGTAACTATTGTTCAAGATACAACCCATCATTGTTCAACGAAAACACCATAACCAAAATAAACTACCAAATTCTAAAAAAATGGGCTCCGGCTACGTCTAGAAATGTCCTTCATCGCCCATTCATGCAGCCTACACCTTCGCTGCATCACCATCTCCTCCAGCTCCAGTATCCTTCACATGATCCTTGCCACTGCCACCAGCCTCGATTGCCAGAACCTCATCAGCCTCATCTTCGTCCTCCAACTCAGCCAGCCTAGCCTTCCAGCCCTCCATGTACCAGTTGCTCCTGTCAAAATTAGGATCCTGAGCTTCTTGGGCCATCTGCAACTTGGTTTTGTACATGGCAATGGCAGCGGAGACTTTAGCATCCTCCGTGATCTCGTGCTTCTCATAGTCAACATTGATCTGAGCTGCAACCATCTGAGTTTTGGCATCATTGAGGTCCTTTTCGAGGAAAGCGATCTTGTGATCCTTGAGCACCGCCACTTTTTGGAGGTCAGAGTATTTCTCCTCAATCTCTTCGACGTTCCCAACATAGTCCTCGATTTCAGCAAATTTCTGCAAGGAAGACAATGCAAAGTTCAGGATCACGTGATCCTCAAATGGGCAGGATAATTAAGCTAAGTCAGTGATCCTTACCTCAGCAAAGTATTCAAGGAATTGGTGGCGGATCAGAGGCAAGCCTTCCAGATTGTCAGCTTCAGAGGTCTTCCTTTTCTTTCCACTTCTTCCCTTTGAAGTGGTTGCCTTGGGGACTATGACAGAGGGACTAGCAGCAGACTTTTTCCTTGAGGATCGGACAGTGTCAAGGTCAGTGACACTGAATTTGGAGGCAGATCTTAAAGGTTTTCCAGCACCTACACACCCAAAACAGATAAGTATCCTTATCCCATTTCTATTTAACTATTTATTTAAACATTTAATTATGCAAAAAAACAGGATACTTACTCGACATAGTGACAGAACCTGAGGATACTTCTTGAGAATCCTGGGTGTTAGCTTTAAATGATCTTCTTGCAGGATCAAGTCTCTGGAAAGCGGCAAGCCTTTCCTTTGTTGCAGGTGTTGTGATGAGGTGTGCGACAGTAATAGCTGCAAAAAAGAAACAAAAGGACGTTAGTGATCCTTCGATGAAAACAAGGTCATCTGGTGATCCTTCTCAGGATCCTCTATCCTACCATGGGTGCTCCACTTCCTTGGCAGATCCTTTCCATCAGGGATAGAATCACTTCTGACAAAGAAGAATCGCCGTTTCCAGTTGGTGTCATTCTTAGTGGCTTTGAAGATGGGATGTTCTTCACCAGGTTTATGTTTGAGTAGATATCGGTGGGATCCATGGCTAACGAGGTCATACATCTCTGCAAACTCCGACATTCCCAGATCAATGCCTTCTTGCTCAATGATCCTTTCAAGGGTATATAAGACCCTCCAGATCATTGGCATAGCTTGAATGTAGGAGATGCCGGCGAGGGAGAAGAAAGACTGGGTGAATTCAGGGAAATGATACGAGTATCCTATTGTGAATGGAGTGACCAGGAAAGCTACCCAGGTTTCAGAAACGTGATCACTTAGAACGGTGGGATCAAATGGTTTGAAATCAGTATTTGCCGGAAAGCAATGTCGGATCCTGTCTATCTGTGGATCGGTAAAGCAGCATCTTTCTTTCGCCGAATCTTTGATGATCCCCTGGCTCTTAAGAGGACTGTCTTTCGTGTGATCCTTAGCCGGAGAGGATCTTAGCATCATCTTGGTCATGACGGTAAAAAAGAAGATGAACAGAGAAAGAAAACGTAAAGGGAGAAGAGGAAGAGAGATACCTGCTTGATATTCGAATGTGGATTTAAAGGGAGTCTCTCTTGAATTTAAATGCAAATTGATCCCTATCCCTAACTTCAATTTATAATGATGATTTTGCAGGATAGTCACCTCAGTGACGTCAGGATGGTAACGGCTAGTCCGATTACAACGGCTAGTTATCCGTTGATTCATTACGGATAAGAACAGAAAATATAACTCGTTATTTACATTATTACTCCCACTGTTAAAACTACTACATTGTTTCAAAACATCATAACCAAAATAAAACTACTACCACTGTTAGGGGAGGATTTTCCAATGATCCTTGATCCTCATTTACTGTTGGGTTTAGTGATCCTCAATTCTGTCTGAATTAGTGATCCTCAGAAGTATTGCAGGATCAGGATCATGGATCATCATAAGGATCCTTATACTAACGATTGTCTACTTTGAATATGATGTTGTTTTGCAGGAGTACGAGCTTGGACTTGGTCTTAGCGATATTCCTGGAGCATATTCCATATTTATTCCGCACGTGCATGGCTGAAATGGACGTTATGGAGGTCGTGGAGGACTTGCACCAATTGCGGAATGTTTGTTAGCTTAGATATTTTCCATTTTTAAACGGGATAGCGAGCTAAATAGAAAACACTTGGCTATTTTTAGCTTAATACACACACTCGCAACTGCTCTCACCAGTTCTTGACAATTCACTTGGCGATTACACACTTTTTTGCACATTACACTATAGTGATCCTTGTAATTAGCTCGCTATCATCCGAAGTTGTAATACATTTCTTTTTTAATTTGAGTTGGTGATCGGTAGTTTCCATCACCCGAGGTTTTTTATGCCGGAGATCATTCATTGATCAAGGGCTTTTTCCTCGTATAAATCTTTGTGTCACTTATTCATTTCATTTCTGAGTGATACTTAGTGTTGTTCATTGATTCAAGCATCATACCTCACAACAGAAAGTTTGGTTGCATTATCATTGCTTGATTTTTGACCAAAACAACCATGTCCTAAAAAATGGGCTCCGGCCGCGTCTAGAAATATCCATCATCGCCCATTTCAGCAGCTTAAACCTTGGCTGCATCACCACCAGCATCATCAGCATCAGCGTGATCCTTTCCACTTCCACTCGCCTCAATTGCTAACACCTCACCAGCCTCTTCTTCATCATCCAGCTCAGCCAATCTAGCCTTCCAGCCCTCTATGTCCCAGGTGTTCTTGTCAAAATCAGGATCCAGAGCTTCTTTGGCCATCTGTAACTGGGTTTTGTACATAGCAATGGCAGCGGAGACTTTAGCATCATTTGTGATCTCATTCTTCTCCTGATCAGCAGTGATATGAGCCAGGACAAGTTCCCTCTTCACCAGATTGACATCATTTTCGAGGGAGGCAATCTTCTGATCCTTGGCCAGCATGATCTTTTGGAGGTCCACACACTTTTGCTCAACCTCTTCAACACTGCCTACGTAGTCCTCGATTTCAGCAAATTTCTGCAAAGAGACAATGTAAAGTTTAGGATCACATGATCCTCAAGTGGGCAGAACAACTAACCTAAGTCAGTGATCCTTACATCAACAAAGTACTCAAGGAACTGGTGGCGGATTAGAGGCAAGCCTTCTAGATTGTCAGCCTCAGAGGCTTTCCTCTTCTTTCCCTTGGAGGTGGTAGCTTTGGGGATGGCAGTACTTGGGCTAGCAGCAGCCTTCTTCCTTCCAGACCTGGGACCAACAGTGGTGAGATCGGTGACACTGAAGCGAGTAGCAGACTTCGATGATTTTCCAGCACCTACACATCCAAAACAGATAAGTATCCTTATTTCATTCTAATTTAAACGTTTAGTTATGCACAAAATGGGATACTTACTTGACATTGTAACAGAGCCTGAGGATACTTCCTGAGAATCCTGGGTATTTGCTTGAAATGTTCTTATTGCAGGATCGAGCCTCTGAAATGCAGCAAGCCTTTCCTTCGTTGCAGGTGTTGTGATAAGGTGTGCAACAGTAATAGCTGCAAAATAGAAACAAAAGGATGTTAGTGATCCTCAGCAGAAACAAGGTTATCCTGTGATCCTTCTCAGGATCCTCTATCCTACCATGGGTGGTCCATTTTCTAGGCAAATCCTTTCCATCAGGGATAGAATCCCTTCTGATAAAGAAGAATCGCCTTTTCCAGTTGGTGTCATTCTTAGTGGCTTTGAAAATGGGGTGTTCTTCACCAGGTTTATGTTTGAGTAGATATCGGTGAGATCCATGGCTCACGAGGTCGTACATCTCTGCAAACTCCGACATTCCCAGATCAATACCTTCACGCTCAATGATTCTTTCAAGGGTATACAAGACCCTCCAGATCATTGGCATTTCTTGGATGTAGGAGATGCCGGTGAGAGAGAAGAAGGATTGGGTGAAATCAGGAAAAGGATACGAGTATCCTATTGTAAATGGGGTAACCGGAAAAGCTACCCAGGTTTCAGAAACATAGTCACTCAGGACGGTGGGATCAAAAGTTTTGAAAACGGTGTTCGCCGGAAAACAATGGCGAATCCTATCTATCTGTGGATCAGTAAAGCAACATCGTTCCTTTGCAGAGTCTTCGATGATCTTTTGGCTCTTCAAGGGACTGTCCTTTTTGTGATCCTTAGCCGGTGAGGATCTTAACATCATCTTGGGCATAATGATGGTGGAGAAGAAGAAACAGAAGGAGAATATGAAGAGAGAAAGGAAAAAAGAAGTACCTGATCAGATCTTCGAATGAAGATTTAAAGGATGAAACGCACGAATTTAAATGCTTCCTAACCCTTATCTCTAATTTCAATTTATAATCATGATCTTGCAGGATAGTCACTTCAGTGACGTCAGGATGGCAACGGCTAGTCAGAAAGTAACGGCTATATATCCGTTGGTTTGTTACGGATAAGAACGAGAAAATATAACTCATTTATTTACAAATTACTCCATATATTTTGGGGGCAATTGTTAGGGGAGGATTATCCAAAGATCAGTGATCCTCAATTACTGTCAAGATTAGGGATCCTCAATTCTGTTTGAATTAGTGATCCTCAGAGAGTATTGTAGGATCAGGATCCAGGATCATCATATGGATCCTCATACTAACGATTGTCTACTTTGAATATGATGTTGTTTTGCAGGAGTACGTGCTTGGACTTAGTCTTGGCGATATTCCTAGAGCATATTCCCTATTTATTCCGCACGTGCTTGACTAATATGGACGTTATGGAGTTCGTGGGAGACTTGCATGAAATGCGGATAGTTTGTTAGCTTAGATATTTTCCAAATTTAAAAGGGGATAGCGAGCTAAATTAAAACACTTGACTATTTTTGGCTAAACACACACACTCGTAACAGCTCTCATCAGCTCTCAACAGTTCTCTTGGCGATTACACACTTTTTGCACATTACACTCTAGTGATCCTTGTAACTAGCTCGCTATCGTCCAAAGTTGTAATACATTTTCTGTTTAATTTGAGTTGGTGATCGGTAGTTTCCATCACCCGAGGTTTTTAATGCCGGAGATCAACTCTTGATCAAGGGCTTTTTCCTCGTATAAATCATTGTGTCACTTGTTCATTACATTTCTGAGTGATCCTTAGCATTATTCATTGATTCAAGCATCATACCTCACATCAGAAAGTTTGGTTGCGTTATCTTTGCTTGATTTTTGACCAAAATAGTAACCATGGATTTTATCACTAAGTTACCAAAGACAAAGCGTGGAAATGATACTATTTGAGTTATAATCGATAGGCTGACCAAGTCAGCTCACTTCCTACCGATTAAAGAAACACACAGCTCAGATAAACTAGCTCAGCTGTATGTGGATAAGATAGTATCTCTCCATGGAGTGCCAGTATCTATTATCTCCGATAGGGATACAAGATACACGTCTCACTCTTGGAAAAGCCTTCAGCAATCCTTAGGCACTCGTCTAAACTTCAGCACTGCTTATCATCCTCAGATGGATGGGCAAAGCGAGCATACAATTCAAATGCTTGAGGATATGTTACGAGCTTGTGTTATTGATTTAGGAGGGAGTTGGGATGACCATCTTCCATTGATTGAATTTTCGTACAATAATAGCTATCATTCAAGTATTCAAGCAGCACCTTTCGAAGCTTTGTATGGAAGAAAATGTAGAATGCCAGTTTGTTGGGTGGAGGTTGGAGATGTCCAACTATCAGGACCTGATATAGTCCTTGAGATGACTGATAAGATTGTTCAAATCCGTGATCGTCTGAAAGCTGCCAGGGACAGGCAGAAAAGTTATGCTGATATGAGGCGCAAACCTTTAAAGTTTGAAGTTGGTGATAAAGTGCTACTTAAGGTGTCACCCTGGAAAGGGGTAATGCGCTTTGGCAAAAAGGGAAAGCTAAGCCCAAGGTACATAGGACCATTCGAGATCATTGAATGTGTTGGAACTGTGGCCTATAAGTTAAATTTGCCAGAAGAGCTTAGTGGAATTGATAACGTATTCCACATCTGCAACTTAAAGAAATGTCTAGCCGATGAGTCGCTAGCAATGTCACATAAGGACGTGCAGATAGATGAAAGCTTGAAATTTGTTGAAAAACCTTTGTCGATCGAGGATCGATAGGTTAAGAAGCTTCGAAGGAAGCATGTACCGATTGTCAAGGTAAAATGGGATGCCCGAAGAGGCCCAGAATACACGTGGGAGGTTGAATCCACAATGAAACAGAAGTACCCTCATTTATTTCACTAAATCTCGAGGTCAATATTTCTTTTAAGGGGGTGAGGATGTAACACCTCGTAAAATCATGACCAATATAATAAAGACACATGTCATGGACTTAAATGTGTAATAAATTGATTCCGAGGGACTAAAATTGTCAAACAATGTAAATATGCAAGTAAAAGGATCAAACGTGTCATCATGACAAACTAGTTCCTCTGAATGACCTCATAGGATGTTCGTATTCTTTGATGAATAAAATTGTCGAACATTGAAAGTCGTTTGTGCTTAAATTGAGAATTTTACGAAGCATGGGGATTAAAGGTGTCAACATGTTAAAAGTTACATCTAAATGACCTTTTAACGATCTCGAAAGCATTGTAATAATTTAATATTTCACTCTCAAGAATATTAATTATTAATTTTGCGGAGTTTCGATGAAAACAAGACTTTTCGGGTGATCGTATAACTAACCGGGAGCTTAACGGAGTTAGATTATGACCCAAGGCCCTTAATAGTTAACTATGGGGGTCATAAGTGCAATAAAAGAAAGTTAAATAAAGTTAAAATGGACCAGGGACTGAAATTGCAAGATTTGCAAAGTTTTTACCGATTCTCCCCATTGTCGCGGGTCGCGTAAGCCAAGTCCAATACTTACGCGGGCCGCGTGAGAGTGCCAGATGCAGAAAAACAAGGACAGCTGTAAGTTCAGTCAGTTTCACCGCCTTTGCATGCTTGTATTCGATACCAGGGACTGTGCCAATGGTTTTTCATGCACTAGGGACACCTGGTAACATCAGGGATCATTGTAGGGACATGTGGAATGATCATATGAAGTAGAAATCCCTATATAAACCACTTGCTCTTCACTTGTTCATTTGCACATTTGAAAAATCACTTCACAACTCATTCTCTGGAGTCCCTTAGAGCTCTAGGAAGCTTTCCTCAGTTCAATATTCGTGCTAAGGACCATAGTAAGTGTTCTTAGCTCCCTAAGTTCAAGTTTTATTAGTTTAATGACCAAAAGTCAAAGCCATCGTAATTAAGCTATGACTTAGTGATTAATCACTAATGGTCCAGCCATTATTCGAATTGAAAGTGGCTATGAGTTGGTAATTATGTAGGTAATAAACCCTTAAAAGGGCACCTACTAATTATCACTCTAACTTGGTCAATTGTCGGGTCAAACTTATTAATAAAAAGTCAACATAAGCAATTTTTACAAATAAATTCATAACCGATAATGCAGAGGTTATGGAACATGTTTTAACACTAAAATAACTTGGTAAATAATATAAGAACATGTTTAGGCATGTTCAACCCGATAATTCTGAGTTTAGGCTCGGTTCGTAACCGAAAGTCGCAAAAGTAGACTTTTGCTTTGACTTTCAGTTCTGACCCGATTTAGCTTGTTTTAGAAATGCCTTAGGGTTCCTTTAGGACCATATTATATGTTAGTAAAACCCTCTGAGGTTATGCTACATGGTTCCTTAGTAATCCGATTCATTTGCATGTTTCCGTTAAATGCTTAAATGTTGACCATTATGCCATTTTTATATAAAAACAAGATTTTTGAAAATGTGAGAGGACAAAAACCTTTATTACTAATTTATAAACATGTCTTCAAAATTTGACATCTGTTGATGGTCTAAAATGAGAGTTATGCACAATATCGTAAATGAAAGCCTTTTTATTAATTAAACGGAATTTTCGACATAAATCCTATTTAAACCCAAATTTTGACACTAAACCTTTTACCCACTGATGTAATATAATATTTAGCGATTTTTGGAAATTTTTATTAAATTTTAAACTGATCAGAACATAGAGTTTTGCATAGACTCGGTAATTGACGATATTGCCCTTTTCGCTAATAAAATGAGTTTTACACATCCTTTACATATCAAACCTTTTTCTATTGATTATATATATTAAATAAGTTATTTTAAACAGTAAAGGCTGATCAAAATCTCAGATTTCCTTATTCAACCCGAATATCGCCAATTACCGACTTTTATGCGATTTTAACGCATAGAATGGTTTAGAACTATATTTAACACCTAAGACTTATTACCTACTAATATTTTAAGAATATTTTTATACTTTAATAGTAAGTAAAAGTTTTGAACTCAGATTTCCAAATTTGACCCTCATAACATATGTGAAATGACCAAAATGCCCCTACGGTGCATAGTTTGGCCATAAATGATAAATATCACATATGTAAGATATCTTACTGATATAACTTATTAAAATAAATATTTTTACTGATTATTTTAGACCAGAAACTCAGATTACTATTTAACCTCTTTTATAAATTTTAAAATGACCAAAATACCCCTACGGGGCATAAATTGGTTTTAAATTTGTTTTGGGTATAATGGAAGGTATCATAGTGATATCACAACATATTTAAGGCATATTAACTTATGGAACCTGTACATGATTCATTTGGCTACCCGTTACGCATATACGCGTTCGGTACGGTTTATGTAACTAGTTTGCATAAATTAACCGAAATGGGTCAAACCTTATCATTTTTACTTCAAAATCCAGAATGTGTTTAGTTTACCCATATTATACAATTCTTCATACTTGTCGGGTCTAAATTACATTCTAATGCGGTCTTCGCTTAATCTTGCGTTTTGAACCGTAAACATTTCTTTAAAACTAACCGGTCTAAGTTAAGACTTAAATAAGACCCGTTAGGAATCTAATAGGTTATTAAAACCTTCGTTCCAGATTAGGAGCCCAGTAAAAGCTATGTGTACTTGCTAAATTGATATACGGCTGGGATTAAATTTATATTTAGCTCATGTAAATACTTTTAACTTATTTTCCGTTATACGGGCTTGGTCGGGTATGAAGTCGTACAATCGTATTGTGATTAAAAAGATGCATAACCTGTTTTAATCTATTTTGTTTAATGCAATGCCTTTGGGGGTTAATGACCATGTCCTGGATATCCTCGGCTCATTCCTTAGAAATGGCCACGACTTAAGCACGGGGTGTAGGCATACACCTGACTGTTGCGTATGTAAAAAGGTACCCCACTTGTAAGGTAACTTCTTGTGGGTATTATACCAAGTGGTGTGTCTATTAATCTTAACCGGGTCCTAAATGGACGACAAACATGTAAAACTATATACAAGATTATTTTTAAATAATTGTCCCAAGTTAATAAAGAATATTTATACCTTGTTCAATTAAATCAATTTTTATAAACACTTTTCAAAAGAGTTAGTTAATTGTATTTACCAGTGTAAACTGACGTATTTTTCAAAATGATTAAGTGTAGGTACTACACGTAATGGGTTGGCTACTCCGAGTGTCAAATAAAGAGTCTTGCAAGCTTTTGATGCTTAAATCTGTTGAGCAATATTTCTTTATGTTTTAGATCCGCCTGTGGATCCACTTTACAACCGTTGTGTAATATTTTATGTTACTTTCGAATCGGTTTGTAACATTATTACTTTTAGACTTCCGCGGTGCATTGAACTGTGATTATTGACCATGATGATATCAACTACGTCATGATACTCCCCACCGGGACCACCGGTAATACGTGGAAATATCAGGGTGTGACAAAAGTGATTCGACTATCCTCAACGAGATCGAGTACATGCTTTGGCCTACTAGACTGTGCTCTCCCTGTATCACAGCGATCGACACTCATCCTTTTGGTTACTACGTGACTCAAGTTGTTGGAATCCATCGAGACTTTGGTGAGAGTTTTGTAAAACCATTATAGAAAGTGGAACAGGTCATTAAGATGCGGGTTTCACCCCTAACTTAATAACTCTGTTCCTAACAGTGTGGTAAACCATGAGATAGAGATGGAGAATTTTGTCGAGATTTGGATGCCACTCCTAACTCGACAAAGATTCTCGTGCTGAGAGTAAAAATATGTGTAGTGTGAGCGAAGAATCTTATTGAGAGTTCCTGGTTTTCACACCTCTTCTCGACAAAATCACTCAGTTGTGGTATGCTAGTGTTTTCGAAAATGTGTATTTTGTGTCAACCTTAGGAAAGGCCATGTAGTGTCCAGCCTTAGGAAAAGTTGCCTTTGCGCGAAGCTTTAGTATGCGGTGTTCGTGCAAAGTTGTAGTTTTAGTGAGTATCAAAAGTGAGCTCATGCCAAACCCCCACTGGGCTTACACAAGGTGGTCTGTTGGAGCTTAGACTATAGACTAGGTCAATCCTAAGACTCAGAACCCGGACTAGGTCGAGTCTTTCCTAATTCCCTATAGTTATGGCTCTGATACCAATCTGTCATACCCCAACCGATGGCGGAATCTTCGGGGCGTGGCACTGAGCAAAACAGATTGTTCAAGAGAATCCATAACAACTATTAAGTGATGATATATTTAACGTTCATGTCCCATACCATAAACATATAAAGCATAAACAGTTATTACAGATAATTATCTCATAAACAAAAGATTGTTCCGACAACTCAGATTTATTTATTTAGTTTGTTCATAGACTCCCTAGCTTGTTCATCTCAGCAGATATAGCATCCTATCAACCTGTCACATACGTTAAAATAAAGTCAATAGATAGAGTGTAAGGTGAGTACACAAGTTTGCATAGTATGTAGTATAGCGAAAGCGTTTACGCATAACCAGCATGTAACACGTAGCAATGTGAATCAAGCAAGTTATCGACAATGACACATGCAACCGACATGACTGCGAGTTGTAGAATGCGCAACACATTATCACCATTGTGACCATGTGAAGTAATGCCCTTAATAACCCCTGTCCACGACAGGTGCTGAGTCCAAACTATAGTATTATCGTTGCTAAGGTGTCAGGCAAAACAGTCACTGTGTAAACATAACATACAAGCATTCATCGAAAACATGTATAACATGCGAGAGCGGTTAGCGTTGGTAAAGCATTGAGTATAGTGTGCGTTGTGATTTGATATTGTAATGTATGTAACACCCAAAAGTGCATTAAGCGAAAAAGGGTTTTAAGTATACTCACAGTATGTGTTAAGTAAACACAGCCTTGGATTGAAGGGAGCACGTTGGAGTTAGCCTGAGTATAGAACAGTAGCGTAAGCGTTGAACAGCGTGTAACAGAGTGGAGTGTCGAGTGGTGAGTCGGACGGATGGTCATCCGGATGGATGACCATTCGAACGGTTGATCATTCGAATGATTGAGTGACTTTGTAAATCATTTTGAAACTTTTGAAGTTTTCGTTGTAGTATAATTCAAGTCATCCGGTCGGATGGTCATCCGGACGGATGCCCATTCGATCGGGTGGCTATTCGATTGAGAGTTTTGGTATTTTCACGTTTAATTCGTTTTGAACAAGGAATAGTATAAGGTGCCAGTCACCTAGCGAATGGTCATTTGATCAGACGGTTATCCGATCGGATGGCCACTTGAGTGGTGATCTGATCGTTTGAGAACTTGCAAAAATTTCTAAGTAAGGACTTCGAGTTTAACGGAGACGACGTGATGACGTGTCAAACAACGGAAACACACCAAAGTCCAGTTCGTCCGGTCGAATGGGAATCACCCCGTTCAGGCATACTCACTGTTCTTTTGATGAAGTCTCATGTTCAAACCGTAAATCGGTCGTCTCTCCGATGGAAACCCGTTTTCAGACCGGCTCTTAACTAGGAAACGAGTAAAGAGTCCGGATGAGCAAGGATTCCACCGGTTTTGTGTAGAATGTTAAAGATAAGTAGAAAACAGTTGGTAAATGTTGAAATCTAGATGAAATTTGTGTTAAAATGTTTGGAAATCCTTTAGATCTGGACCAAACTTTGACGGGATGACGTCACCAAGTGAACACCATCTTCAAGTAGTCCAAATCAGGTGATTTCATGAAGAAAATGTGTGATTTTGATAGAGAAGATGATGAAGGAGTGTGTAGTGATGATGGAAGTACAAGATTTAGGAAGAAATACTTACGAAATGGTCTTGAATCGAGATAAAAGTGCTTGAGAGCGACATGAGAGCGTCTAGTCGAATGGGGCTGTCACATCAGTGAACAGTGATATGATAGGCGGGTATTTATAGGGTGAGAGAGGAGAGTAAGGCGGTGGAAAAGACGGGTCAGATGGCTAGTAGATCGGATGGTCATCTGGTCGGATGCCCATTCGATTGGTTGGTCATTCGACCAACCGAGTTGCGTTTTGTTGGTTTCTGACTTTCGTTTCGCGCGTTGAGCATTGCGTTGATAACCATAATATATTTAAACTAATAATCACCTAATCTAACACATGAATGCGTAAAAATAAATCCGCGTTTTGAGTCTGCGTTGTGTTTGCGTTGCGATAGAGTTGCGATTGCGTTTGCGAATAACATCCCAAAATATATATAAAGCACATACAAGTAAAGCACATAATAACAAGTAATCACACAATAACAGTCATAAACCTAACATAACCAATCTGTGTTTTGAGTTTGCGTTGCGTTGCGATAGCGTTTTGAGCAGTTGAAGTAACAATGCGATAAAGTGCGTTTAAATAGTATTAGCCATTGTAAATAGCGTTAAATGCGATGACTGCATTTCGAATAAGCGTCGTAAATATAGTTTAAAATAGTTAACAATTATTGTCACAAAGGGTCAAACTATTACCGAATTTCGAGAGTACATGTCAATTAAGCACGAAATGACAGATCTGGACATTGACACGTCTTGACTTTGACTTGAAAAGTAGGGTTGTTACAGTTTATAGGATGTATATCGTATTGGCAACACTCTAAAATATGCCATGGAAATAGTAGGGGATGTCATGTGGCCTGATCACACAGATCGTATTGGCAGAAATTCAGGAGTCATCATATGTATGCTAATGGAAAACCTTGTTCGCGATCGTTCGTTAACATGGAACGAAGGAAACCTTCAGGATGCTTGTTTCAGATATAGATGGTACATGGTAGATGAACTCTACGCCGGGCGCTTCACACCTGTTAATATTTGATGGTTCTATATATGCATGTAATATAAAATAATAACAAATTGTAATGAAATGATTTTAAATATTAATTATTTGCAAGTAAATAGATTTACTACGTTATTTGAGAAATTACAATACACAAAAAACAAATAATACTATTAAAAGTCTCCCAAGTTATAAGACGGAAACATATAATTAGAAGTAGATTGTGTAAGATGATCAGGATCATCGGTTTCTTTCCCTTTCCCTTTATCTGGGCCTTTGCGAGTACGAATTTCTGACGGCATGGGCTGCCGATAGACATCCCGATGATGACCGTATGAGTTACACAGGGAACAATACAGCGGAGTAGGTTCTTCCCCGCGGGATAAGATCCGGTGGTTTTCTCGAGGACGACCGGCCTGTGGCTTTGTCATATGCGGCAGTTGAAGATTGATAAGGTTTTCTGGAGTCTCCCATTCAGACCTATGAGGAAGAGGATTAATCGCTTCTTCATAAGTTTTTTTTATAGACTTCGTTTGAGTAACACGAGAAGCAATACTTACTGCAATCGGTTTCGCCTAAAAATTTTAACACGGCAATAACATGCCCACATGGTAAACCAGAAACCTGCCAAACTCGACAGCTACAAGTTCGATTAGCAAAGTCAACGACACCCCCCTTTCCACTGTCTGCAACACAATAAATGTTTAACCCAATCCCAGAAACAGTCCAGGTTCTAGACCCTTCAATTTTTTTATAAAAATTTTCTTCTGTGCCCATTGTGTAAGTAAGTGTTTTTCATGAATACCTTGCAACCGGCGTTCATAAAACCATTTATGTACAGATTACCGGAAGAACTCTATAACTTGTGTTATCGGCATTTTACGTGAGTGTCTAGATAAAGCGTTAATAGACTCCGCGCTGTTAGATGTAATATAATGATATCGATTGCCGGGACAATGCGCCCTTGCCCATCTACCAAACCCAAAACTTATTAGAGTGTGACGTACTCTAGGAACGACAAGACAAAGAGCATTAAATGACTCATTAAAATCAGACAACCGGTAAGATCTGCATGTCTTCCACCACAACTTCTCATTTTCTTTTTTTTATCAGACAGTAAACATTAGTTCATCATTAAATGACAAAATCATAACCCGTGATAAGCATGTGGAAATATGTTTCTAACTGCTAGGCGTATAGAATTTGCTCTATCCGATATTATCGCCATGTCGGGTATTTCACCGACACATTCTCTAAGCTTTGATAGAAACCATGTCCAAGATTCACCATCCTCTGATTTTCCTATTCCATAGGAAATTGGTAAATTTGTTTGTTTCCATCCATCTCGACTGCTAAAAATAAGGTTCCTTTAAATTCACCCCTTAAGTGTGCAACATCGATGATCACCACCGGTCTTAGATTACACATAAAGGTACGAATCTGAAACGGAATAATTTAAAAAAAGTCAGCAAGATTTAGTTTGAGGAAAAAAATGAGAAGTTGTAACTTACCGCAGCACCAATCGCGACAAAGACCATTTCAAACCGACGCTCGTCATCAGTCTTGATACGAGTGACAGAACCCGGATTTGCCCACTCTAAATTGTAATAGTAAAATGGTAGTTCTGCAAATGAATCTCTGCTTGTTCCTTGTAAAAGCTCTAGTTCCAGACTTTTTCCATGCCAAGCTTGACTACTGGTTATCTCAACTTGGAATCTTTGTCTAAAATCTTTCACTATATCATTAGAACGATATATTCTACCACTGTCTTATAAGGGTTCTTTTAAATAGTGAGCCACAACCTTTGGATTTGCCTGACGAAGAGGTGGGTACGTTAGTGTCTTCGAGCACGTGTTTTTGTCGTTAAAATTCTTAACAAAAAAACAACCCACTACCACCAAAACTGTATACACAAAAACACCAATCACGACCGTCCACTAAACATGACACCTTGTACCGCATTTTAGATGATCTATCTACTTTAAACTCAAAGCGTTCTAACAAATATTTTTTCCCAACTCAAGTTTCATTTCTTCTTTGTTATTAAATATGTGCCCTAGCTCAAAAGTAATTGATGAAGATGGCATAGACTTTTCAAATGAATTATCGGGATTTGGTTGGTGGTCGTTTAAAACATCATCATTTTTGTCACACCCTGACTTTTGCGGAAGCGTGATTATGTGTGACTTGCTTAATATCATTGCATTCAACCATAACAAACGACTATATGATAAAACCAAGATGTTCATCCATAGATAGTTTTGAGACGTTACAAGCCACATTGTTTTAAATCCCAAAACACAGACTTCTTGTTCAAAATACAATACCAACAAGTTTTAGATCCATAAGGACTTCACAAAAGACACTAACAAACTAGGTTTCGAGTCACGTATCTCATCCAAGATAAAATACATAACCCAAACCCTTCGACTTCGGATGACGCCTTTTATTAGATACATGACTTATAAACTTCAACGCCCGCCAGATCTATACTTAATTTCCTGAAATACATGTAGTTTGAAAACATCAACAAAAGTTGAGCGAGTTCATGTGTTTAGTATGTGTGCACGAACATCCTTGAAAACATTTGTAAGTATGTATGTGTGTACTTGTAAACTGGTATGAAGCAACAAGGAAACAGATCAATTAATGTGTAGCTAATACATTAATATATGTGACGTGATACAGGAAGGCTCAAACCTAGCGGATTTTGTACCAGCCTCCGGCTGTAAGACATAGTCACCACATGGTCCACCCTGCGGGCGCATGGGTGGGGCTCGCTACACCCAAATAGATCTATCACTCATGTCCCACGGTCCTACAACGAGAATTAATGGTCTTAAGCGTTATACCCACCACTCACATGATCTAGCAGTACCTTTCCTTAGCTAACCATACCACATATAAACGTTTGTAAACAGTTTGTAACATGTACTTCACCCCCGGAGTTATAAAACTGAAAACAGTTAAAAGAAAATGGGGACATGAACTCACAGTTTTGCGTTCTTCGTATCCAATGTAACTCAAAGCTTCCTCTAGAACGCACGACTACCTACATGCGTACTACGGTTCATTAGACGGGTGGGTCGTGCCTTGACCTTGGTCTTATTTAGTATTTTTGAGTTAGGTTTCTTTGTGTCAACAATGTTATTCCAAGTATATAATTATTTGTTAAAATAATAAATATTTTAACTTAAATTATATTCATTAAATTTTGGAATATTAGTTAAAATAATATATTTTAATCTTGTCACATAACGTATTTGCACATGTATATCTTCCCCAAGGATGGGCGTATTCATACTCGTATTCTTAACCTTGCGTATTTTTGCCAAGTATCGGTGGCGTATTCCGGTGTGTATTTATACGTACGAAAATACGTATTTTTATTGCGTTTATTAAGTATTCTTATACTTAATTTTTGTATTAATCTTTCTGAAATAATATCTTTAATAAAATACGTCAATATATATTTCCAAAATATATATTTTGAGAATTATTACTTAGAAAAATTATTCATAATTTTTCCCGTGGGCAAAAATATTTATAAACCTCATACAAGTCTTAAAACTAATATATTTTCCAAGTCCAACTTAGGAATATATATATATAAATCCATTTTTCTTCCAAAAATAATGTATTTCATGTTTGTTTGAGAAATATATATTTTCTTCCAAAAATAATATATCTTCTAATAATTCCAAGAAAAATATATATTTTTACTTGCTAAAAAATAATACATTTCCTTCTTGTAAAAAATATGATATATTTTGTAGTAATCATGAAAATCCCATTTTCATTCTCTTGGTGTCCAAAATACCAATTTCCAAAATATACTTGTAAATAATTTTCCGGAATATTTTGTGAGTTATATTCTTTTGTTCGGTTTGTCCAATATTTTGGGTATAATTTATATGTTTATTCTCTTGGAATTTTGGTAATAGTTTGGATTGTAATTTCTTGGTATTTTGGTGAGTTATATTATTTCAAGTCCTAAAATAATATAACTAATACACATAATATACAAATAACCACACACATGGTGACTTTTAAATATATATTTCCTAAATAAATATTTAGTCACTTTTATTTATAAAAACCAACCTCCAATATTTATAATTTTTGTAACAAAAATTATGGCAAACTTTATAAAAATTCATGGTTTAAAATACACTTGTAAATATTTGTTTAAAAATATTTTTCTAAGTGTTTAATTTTTAGAAAATTTTTGTCATAGTTTCCCCTTAAAAATGGAGGTTTGCATGCTTTCAAAGCATATCATTTTCTTTTGTAAATCAACACAATCAACAACAAATCAATCTACACTTACCAATTTTGCCAAAATCAAGCATAACTACTACTTCATGAACTTGAAAATTTACAAAAATTTGTAGTAACTTACTAATGTATTTAGTAAGCTTAGTTACCCTTTAAAGTGTGGTTGTTTCTTTAAAAACATCATTTTTAAAGAAAATAGTTCTTTACAACTTGTGATCACATTTTCTAAAAATGCTTCTTCTTGGATTTTTCTTGTTAAATACATGATCCTACACTTGTTTAACCTTTAAAAACATGGTTGATTTCTTTGAGAACCAAGATTAAGTAAACTTTGTATTTTTAACTTGATTTCTTGAAAAATCATCCTTGAAATCTTAGATCTACATGACTTACATCTTACTTTAATCATCACTTAACAAGAAAACAATTTATTCTTCCAAGTTCATGACTTTTGTGAGGATGATCCATTAATCTCTAAGATTTCATCCTCTCATCTTGCTAGATTATGTTTTTAATCATCATTAACATGAGTAAACAGTAATCAATAAGCATAATAACACATAAACATCAAGATTTCTTATGATTTTAAGCTTATGTTCATGTTTCATGTTCTTGTTTCTTAGTGTTCTTCAAGATTAACATCATGTATCATCTTTTAACCACTTAAACAAGGTGTAAAATGTGTTCTTACCACTAGCTCAATGCTAGGGATGATCAAGAGAAGAAAAGAAGTGGATAAAAGCTAATGGTGAAGGTCCTTTAACTTTCGAAAGCTCCTAGCTTCTTTGTGCACCTTCTAACACCCTTGAGTATATGTAGAATTGAATGAAGATGATTGAATGATGGTGGTGTGTGGGTGGTTATTCTCGGCCAAAACAAGGGGAAGGAAGAAGAAGAAGTTTAAGTGTGTTGTGTAGAATGATAATGAAGGGTTATGGTCCCTAAAGTTTACTTATAATCCATCCATATGAGTTTTCCATTGGTTTTTATGCTCTTTAAAGAAGGAACAATATCCATTATAATATATAAATAAAATCTTGAAGTGGGGCCCTTGTTGGCCGATCATAGTTGGGGGGGGGGGGGGTTCTAGGCTTAGGTAGTAACTAAATAGTTAGTTAAGTTAGTTAAAATTCAAGTATTAGTTAGGTATTTAGTTACTTGGTGTTATATAGTGTGTTATGATGTTCGGGGACCATAACTAGCTTGGTAATGTAAAAACAATACTTTTAGTGAAAATTTGGTGTTTCGGGTAGTGTCCGGTTGTTCGGTTGGTTACCGGTTCGTTAAGGTGCTAAACTATGCAGTTTAGTGTGCTTTATGTTACCTTTTTGTGACAGTTTTGATTCCCGACACTTAGGAAAGCATTCAGGACCATTTATGTCACACCCCCAAAATCCACCATGCGGAGTACCACCGCTTGGAGGCTTGACGTGACCAGGATCGAGCCACCAATCATATTGAACAACATAATTAAGTAAAGAAAAACCAAACACAATACGATTGGAGACCAAAAGGAAGTAAACCGATTTTAGGTTAACAGCGGAAGCATAAAAGTAAATCCAAAAGCATAAGTCCATAGTTTATAAGTTAAGGTTCAAAACACAAGTTTAATAAGTTCATAAGGATTTAAACAATGTGCACGGAACATAACAGTCCGTACACCACAACGACTTCTTCCTCGTGCAAGCTCCAAGCATTTAGCGACCTGTAAGGCATGTAACAACTAGTCAACAACAAAGTTGAGTGAGTTCACGTTTGGTTGTTTGGTTTTAAGTTGTTTCTGAAAAACGTGGTTTGACTTTCGTTGGCTTATTTGCCGTGGGGGTTACCCCGAAGTTGAAAGTATGTTTAACCATTTCCTTTTTCTTTACCCAAACCGTATCCATAATTAGTGGGGGCTTTCCCCGTGTGAACTACTAGACAGTATGATATCGACTACTACGAACAATAGTTGTGCCCTACATCAGTGTCTATCATCACTGACAGTTTGCCATAGTCCATTAGTACACGCCCGTCCGAACGGCACGGTGTGAGGTTTGTTAAACCTAATAGCACTATTAACTAATGACCCGCTCGCCATTGGCCTCGGCGATTAAGTCGATATGAAGAGGGACTTATTGATAGAGTTTTTGTCTAGCTAGTTTTAAGGTTGTTGTCCTGCACCAGGAGGACGAACGTACGTATTCTGCACCAGGAGAATTCGTAGGTTTAATAATGGCATCCACTCTATGGAGGATGGCCGTACATATCCTACCCAAGGAGGATATGTAGATTTAGTTTTACTTCTTTAACCCATTCCCAAACCACCGGGAATCCCATGCCTTAGAAAGTATGTGAACTCACCTCGGTTTGCTCGGTTAGATTCTAAATATAGCTAACAGTCAAGGTCGGTTAATCACGTCCTAGTATGATTTACCAGTTAGTCAATTAGTGGCTTTCAAATAGAACACAAAGTTCCTACACGTATCTATCACACAACACGCATCATTTTAACGGTTTATGCCCATCTAAGTTTCCCATCCATTCCCCACTCAAAATCAAACATACGATAATGCACATAACATATATAACATGTTAGATCATTCACAGATAGCATACTCGACATTTAGACATGCGAGTCACAACTTATGTCATTTCAGCTTTTATTATTCAAAACCGGCTGTTTTCGGACATTTTAATAAAATAGTTAACTTATTCCAAAAATTCCCAAATTATTACCGAATGTCTTAAACGTTCCAAATTTTAATGTGTAAAAATATCGGGGTCCGGTTCCTTACCAATATTTTATAAAAATTCATATTCCAGACTGAACTCAGATTTATGTATTTCTGACCATAGTCCACGGAACAATTTATTAAAAATTCATCGAGTGTCCGATTTACGAAATTACAGTGGGTTAATTACAAATGCATCGGTTGTCATCTACTGTACAAATTTCATGGTCCGATTCATCACAAAACTCAGGTTATGACTGAAAGTATGACACCCATTTATTGCTGTCAAAATTCAGCTTAAGTTGTTGTTACAAATTGGCACTTTAAAAATAGTAAACGAAGTCCAAAAATTACGATTCCAGTGCCATTAGAACCGTATTTCATAATAACATATTTTAGATTCAAAATATCGGTTTTTCGTTGAGTTTAAGACCTGTTTACAGCCAACTGAAGTTGGCTGTAAAACCGGGACAGATTCTGTTTTTCAGTGTTTAACCTTCTAAATCGTGTTCGATCGATTCCGTTAACAAGTTTATTAATCACAACAACATTAGATAATCAACCAATAATCATAACAACACAAGATCTACATGATTTACACACATATTCATCCATTAACCACCTTGTTCATCACCTTAGTAGACTTTTAGTTGGTGATCTTATATGTTAGTGATTTTTAACCGACGAAACTCTTATTAACCACTTTAGAATAGATCAAAAAGATGTTTAGAATCACTTACTACTAGCTCGAGGCTAGGGAAGAAAATAGACGAAAAACGAGTGGTTAATAGCAACGTAGTGAGGTCCTTGGCAATCCGGGTGCACCGAGCTTCCTTATGCGTGATCCTTCACACTTGTATGAGGGTGGAATGGCTTGAATGAAATTGAAAAGTGGGTGTGGTGTGGCTTGTGGTTGCAGCCGTGAGTTCAAGAGAGGGACAAGGAAGATGGAATTTGCTAAGTGATTTAGTAATTGATAGTGTGCACACTTGTTTAATCTTATAAACCAATCACACAAAAATTACCCAAAGGATATTATGCTACCTAGATATTTAGCATGCCCATATATAATAATCGAAAATTTGTGGAGTGCCCCCACATGGGAAGTAATCGGTTGGGGGGGGGGGGGTTAGGGTAATTAGTTCCATTTCAACCAAAGTGTAAGTAACTAGTTAATTTAGTTAGGTGTTTAATTGGTGTATTAAGTGGGTTGTAATTTATAACGGGTGTTAGGGTACTCGGGGACCCTAACTGGCTCAGAAAAAAGAAAACAATGTCAATGACAATATTTTTAGGTTCCGGGTTAAGTCCGGTTGTTCTGTTCGATACTGTTCCGTTAAAGTGCCTAATTAATTCGTAACGTGTCCTATGTATATATTTTTGTAACGTTTTTAATTTCTAACACTTAGGAAATCATTACGGGCTATTTAATGACTTTTCTGTACATTACTAATGTGTTAACAGATACATTTAAGTATAACACAGATATCAGAAAGCAGCTAAGTGATTCCACATAGTCGTCAAACACTTTAATTATCATTAATAATTTGTACGGAATACATGGGATTTGAGGGTTGTCACATTCTCCCCCTGTTAAGAGAATTTCATCCCGAAATTTAGCGCGTGGTTACTGAGGAAGCTAGCTAAGTTGCGTTGTTTTCCTGATTTTCCTGGGGTGTCACATCATCTCCCCATTGATTTGGAATTTCGTCCTGAAATTCTGCAGTAGCTTCAGCCTCAGTAGTGGTTGCGTTTTTCTTAAATAGTTGGGGATACTTGAGTTTCATTTGGTCTTCTCGTTCCCAGGTATATTCTGGGCCATGACGAGCATTCCAACGAACTCGGACCAGAGGTATCCTGGTATGCTTGAGGATCTTAACGTCTCGATCCGTAATCTCTACTGGTTCCTCGACGAATCGCAGCTGGTCGTCGATTGTGAGTTCCTTAAGAGGAACTATGAGGGTCTCATCTGACAGACACTTTTTCAGATTCGACACATGGAATACGTCGTGAACTCCGCTGAGTTCTTCGGGTAGATTCAACCTGTAGGCGACTTTGCCAATTTTCTCGGTGACTTCGAATGGTCCGACATAACGCGGATTGAGTTTACCTCGTTTGCCAAAGCGGACTACACCTTTCCAAGGTGAGACTTTGAGTAGCACTCGATCCCCAACCTGGAGCTCAGTGGTTTTCTTCCCTTATCAGCATAGCTTTTCTAACGGTCACGAGCTGCCGCCATTCGCTGTCGTATCAGAGCAATCCTTTCTGTTGTATCTACTACGAGTTCTGGGCCAGTGATTTGACTGTCACCAACTTCTGCCAAGCAGAGAGGTGATCGGCATTTGCGTCCGTACAATGCCTCGAACGGAGCGGCCTGAATGCTGGTGTGGTAGCTGTTGTTATATGAGAACTCCACTAGCGGGAGGTGCTTTTCCCAGCCATTACCAAAATCGATTACACATGCCCTAAGCATGTCTTCAAGGGTTTGGATGGTGCGTTCAGATTGCCCATCCGTCTGTGGGTGATAAGCGGTGCTCATATCTAAACGTGAGCCAAAGGACTTGTGCATTGCTTGCCACAGTTCAGAAGTAAAACGCGCGTCACGATCAGATATAATAGAGGTTGGCACTCCGTGCCTTGATACCACTTCCTTTAGGTAAATGTCTGCAAGAGTAGAAAACTTATCCGTTTCTTTGATAGCCAGAAAATGTGCAGACTTGGTCAGTCGATCTACGATCACCCAAATGGTATCGTTTCCGCATTGAGATCTAGGTAGGCCGGTAACGAAATCCATGGAAATTTGCTCCCATTTCCATTTCGGGATCTCCGGTTGTTGAAGCAGGCCTGATGGTTTCTGATATTCAGTCTTGACTCTCGCACAAGTCAAGCACTTACTGACGTAGGTTGCTATGTGGGCTTTCATGCCAGGCCACCAATACGTAGTCTTAAGATCGTGGTACATTTTATCCAAACCAGGATGTACCGAATAACGAGACTTATGTGCTTCATCCATCACAAGCTCGCGTAAGTTTCCATAAAGTGGAACCCAGATGCATCCGTTAACATAGTAGGCGCCGTCTTCCTTTTGCTCTAGTGGCTGCCTCGATCCTCGCAAGGACTCAGCCCTGATGTTCTCTGCTTTCAATGCTTCAACCTGAGCATCGCGAATCTGAGCGGGAAGGTTGGATTGGATGGTAAGCTGTAAAGCACGTACACGCTTAGGTATAGCATCTTTTCGACTGAGGGCGTCGGCCACAACAATGGCCTTGCCCGGATGATACTTGATTGCGCATTCATAATCGTTCAAGAGCTCAACCCATCGGCGTTGACGCATGTTTAACTCCTTTTGCTTGAAGATATGTTCGAGACTCCTGTGATCGGTGTAAATGGTGCACTTAGTACCGTACAGGTAATGTCTCCATATCTTGAGCGCGAAAACAACTGCTCCCAGCTCCAGATCGTGGGTAGTGTAATTTCTTTCGTGAACTTTAAGTTGGCGCGATGCGTAGGCAATGACCTTGTCACGTTGCATCAATACACAACCAAGTCCTTGGATGGAAGCGTCACAGTAAACCACAAAATCATCTGTGCCTTCAGGCAATGAGAGGATAGGCACGCTACAAAGTCTATCCTTCAAGTGCTGAAATGCGGACTCCTGTGCATTAACCCAACGATAGATGACACCCTTCTGAGTCAGTGAAGTGAGAGGTTGTGCAATCTTGGAGAAATCTTTGATAAACCTTCTGTAATATCCTGCCAAACCCAAGAATTGGCGGATTTCTGTTGGTGTGCGGGGTGCAGGCCAGTTCTTGATCGATTCAACCTTAGATGGATCCACATGAATTCCATCCTTGTTTACCACATGGCCTAGAAAGTGGACTTCGCGAAGCCAGAAGTCACATTTTGAAAACTTGGCATACAACTGTTTTTTTCGAAGAAGTTCCAGCATAAGTCGTAGATGCTGCTCGTGTTCCTCCTGACTCTTGGAATAGATCAGGATATCGTCGATGAACACAATAACAAACTTATCCAGGTAAGGCTTGCACACTCGGTTCATGAGATCCATGAAGACCGCTGGTGCATTCGTCAGCCCGAATGGCATAACCAGAAACTCGTAATGGCCGTAACGAGTTCTGAATGCTGTTTTGGAGACGTCCTCATCTCGGACCCTCAGCTGATGGTATCCCGATCTCAAATCAATCTTGGAGTAATAGCTCGATCCTTGCAACTGGTCGAACAAGTCGTCAATACGTGGAAGAGGATAACGATTCTTCACAGTCACCTTGTTAAGTTCGCGATAGTCAATACACATCCTGAAGGTACCGTCTTTCTTCTTCACGAACAAGACTGGAGCTCCCCAGGGCGAAGAGCTAGGACGTATAAAACCCTTTTCCAAGAGCTCTTGTAGTTGTGTGGATAGTTCTTCGAGTTCTGATGGAGCTAGACGATATGGTGCTCGAGCTACTGGCGCTGCTCCAGGAGCTAGCTCGATTTGAAACTCAACTTGGCAATGAGGTGGAAGACTAGGTAATTCCTCAGGAAATACCTCAGGAAAGTCGCGCACTATAGGAATGTCTTCAATTCTCTTCTCTTCCGTGGATGTGTCAGTAACGAGTGCCAGAATGGCAGTGTGGCCCTTTCGCAAACATTTCTGGGCCTTAAGGAAAGAGATGATGCCTTCGACAGCACCACTCTTGTCGCCACGAATCACGATGGGTTCTTTATCAGAACGAGGAATGCAGACGATTTTCTCCTTGCAAACAATCTCCGCTTGATGATGAGATAGCCAATCCATCCCAATAACAACGTCGAAACTACCAAGTGTGATAGGAATAAGATCGATAGAGAAAGTCTGACCAGCTAAGACGAGGTTACAACCTTTAACTACGTGTGTGGCTTCAAGACTTTTACCATTTGCTAGCTCTACCGCGTGTTTGGTGTTCAAAAGTGTTGGGGTGCGCTTAAGCATTTGGCTAACTTTTAAGGACACATAACTAGTATCGGCACCCGAATCGAATAAAACAGTAACAAAGAAGTCATCCAGAAGAAACTTACCCATCACAACGTTGGGATCGTTCCTTGCTTCTCCCTGACCAATCACGAACACACGACCCCTTGCCCCATTGCCATTGTTGTTTCCCCCATTGCCACCTCCATTGTTGCCTCCATTATTATTCCCATTGTGGTTCCCATTTCCTTGGTTATTGTTCTGGTTTTGGTTCAGCTGGGGTTGCTTCATGACCAAACTTGTTACACCTCAGGCAACGACCTTTGTTGCACTGCCCGCTGTGATGTTTGTTGCACCGGTTGCACTTGGGGTGGTTCCCTCGGTATCCACCCTGTCCTTGGTTAACAAAAGATTGCTGACCAGGACTCTGGTAGTCATCAGTCTTTCGCTGCTGAGACTGAACTGAAGTAGAACCCTTTCCGGAGTTCCCATCCCATTTTCGCTTGTTATCGGTAGGTGCATCAGAAGTAGCTATGGCACTGATACGTTTGGGTAGCCTGTTTTGCTCCACCGCCTGGTCGGTGAGACGATGAGCCAACTTGATAATTTGCTGAATGGTATCCAGGTTGGCTGAAGTTACGTGACTTTGAATCTCTGGTACAAGGCCCTTGAGATACAGTTCAATTCGTTTGATGGGAGGGTCCACCATGGTAGGGCATAAGATGGCCAGCTCATTTGACCTTTTAGTATACGCCTTAATCTCAGATCTCGTCATCTTCAGATTGAAAAATTCCACCTCCAGTTTGTGGATGTCATCCCGACTGCAGTACTCCTCTTTGATCAGCTCCTTGAAACCATTCCAGGGGGTGGCATTAGCAACTACCAGCCCTAGTAATTGAACCTGTGCCTTCCACCAGGTTAACGCAGTTCCTTCAAGTGTTCCGGTAGCATATTTCACCCTACGGTCTTCGGGGCATTCGCACACCTCGAAGACTGACTCAAGCTTCTCGAACCAGTGTAGAAGGCCCACTGCTCCTTCGGTGCCACTGAAAGTGGTAGGTCGGCAGTCCATGAACGTCTTAAACGTGCACACAGGAGGTTGAGCATGTTGACCTGTTGCGCGAGAATAAAAGACAAGGTTAAGCACGAGGGCTGGTTTGTGAAGGTAGGATCTAAACGTCCTAGGGTGAGTTGATATAGCAGGTTATACCTCCTGCAGGATTAGCTTCGAGTGCCTCAGCGACTCGTTCATTGATCAAAGCCGTCAACTGGGCTTGAGTGAGGTTGACACGTCCTCCGCGTCCGCTCATGATCTTCATAATGAAGCAACGTAAGTGAGAAAAGTGTCGTGAAAGTGCGTAAGTGTGGGACGACGTTAGAGAGTAAGCAAACAAGGTTCAATTAGCAATTATCACCTTATCTAATGCACAGTGAGAACTATCTAACCGACAATATAACATAAATCATACCACTTATGGTGTCGAGTCTTGCACGTGGAGCGAAGCGTCGTTGTGGATCGTTGAGCACGGTACAGGTTATAGTCTGGTTTTATCAAAAAGCTTTTCCCTTTTTAAAACCAAGTTCACTATAACCAATGGCTCTGATACCAATCTGTCACACCCCCAAAATGCACCATGCGGAGTACCACCTCTTGGAGGCGTGACGTGACCAGGATCGAGCCACCAATCATATTGAACAACATAATTAAGTAAAGAAAAACCAAACACAATACGATTGGAGACCAAAAGGAAGTAAACCGATTTTAGGTTAACAGCAGAAGCATAAAAGTAAATCCAAAAGCATAAGTCCATAGTTTATAAGTTAAGGTTCAAAACACAAGTTTAATAAGTTCATAAGGATTTAAACAATGTGCACGGAACATAACAGTCCGTACACCACAACGACTTCTTCCTCGTGCAAGCTCCAAGCATTTAGCGACCTGTAAGGCATGTAACAACTAGTCAACAACAAAGTTGAGTGAGTTCACGTTTGGTTGTTTGGTTTTAAGTTGTTTCTGAAAAACGTGGTTTGACTTTCGTTGGCTTATTTGCCGTGGGGGTTACCCCGAAGTTGAAAGTATGTTTAACCATTTCCTTTTTCTTTACCCAAACCGTATCCATAATTAGTGGGGGCTTTCCCCGTGTGAACTACTAGACAGTATGATATCGACTACTACGAACAATAGTCGTGCCCTACATCAGTGTCTATCATCACTGACAGT
This sequence comes from Helianthus tuberosus, assembly GCA_030545235.1. Taxonomy (NCBI): domain Eukaryota; kingdom Viridiplantae; phylum Streptophyta; class Magnoliopsida; order Asterales; family Asteraceae; genus Helianthus; species Helianthus tuberosus. The sequence goes on along the minus strand of CM060415.1, from coordinate 59,378,066 downwards.
TTGCCATAGTCCATTAATACACGCCCGTCCGAACGGCACGGTGTGAGGTTTGTTAAACCTAATAGCGCTATTAACTAATAACCCGCTCGCCATTGGCCTCGGCGATTAAGTCGATATGAAGAGGGACTTATTGATAGAGTTTTTGTCTAGCTAGTTTTAAGGTTGTTGTCCTGCACCAGGAGGACGAACGTACGTATTCTGCACCAGGAGAATTCGTAGGTTTAATAATGGTATCCACTCTATGGAGGATGGCCGTACATATCCTACCCAAGGAGGATATGTAGATTTAGTTTTACTTCTTTAACCCATTCCCAAACCACCGGGAATCCCATGCCTTAGAAAGTGTGTGAACTCACCTCGGTTTGCTCGGTTAGATTCTAAATATAGCTAACAGTCAAGGTCGGTCAATCATGTCCTAGTATGATTTACCAGTTAGTCATTTAGTGGCTTTCAAATAGAACACAAAGTTCCTACACGTATCTATCACACAACACGCATCATTTTAACGGTTTATGCCCATCTAAGTTTCCCATCCATTCCCCACTCAAAATCAAACATACGATAATGCACATAACATATATAACATGTTAGATCATTCACAGATAGCATACTCGACATTTAGACATGCGAGTCACAACTTATGTCATTTCAGCTTTTATTATTCAAAACCGGCTGTTTTCGGACATTTTAATAAAATAGTTAACTTATTCCAAAAATTCCCAAATTTTTACCGAATGTCTTAAACGTTCCAAATTTTAATGTGTAAAAATATCGGGGTCCGGTTCCTTACCAATATTTTATAAAAATTCATATTTCGGACTGAACTCAGATTTATGTATTTCTGACCACAGTCCACGGAACAATTTATTAAATATTCATCGAGTGTATGATTTACGAAATTCCAGTGTGGTAATTACAAATGCATCGGTTTTCATCTACTGTACAAATTTCATGGTCCGATTCATCACAAAACTCAGGTTATGACTGAAAGTATGACACCCATTTATTGCTGTCAAAATTCAGCTTAAGTTGTTGTTACAAATCGGCACTTTAAAAATAGTAAACGAAGTCCAAAAATTACGATTCCAGTGCCATTAGAACCGTATTTCATAATAACATATTTTAGATTCAAAATATCGGTTTTTCGTTGAGCTTAAGACCTGTTTACAGCCAACTGAAGTTGGCTGTAAAACCGGGACAGATTCTGTTTTTCAGTGTTTAACATTCTAAATCGTGTTCGATCGATTCCGTTAACAAGTTTATTAATCACAACAACATTAGATAATCAACCAATAATCATAACAACACAAGATCTACATGATTTACACACATATTCATCCATTAACCACCTTGTTCATCACCTTAGTAGACTTTTAGTTGGTGATCTTATATGTTAGTGATTTTTAACCGACGAAACTCTTATTAACCACTTTAGAATAGATCAAAAAGATGTTTAGAATCACTTACTACTAGCTCGAGGCTAGGGAAGAAAATAGACGAAAAACGAGTGGTTAATAGCAACGTAGTGAGGTCCTTGGCAATCCGGGTGCACCGAGCTTCCTTATGCGTGATCCTTCACACTTGTATGAGGGTGGAATGGCTTGAATGAAATTGAAAAGTGGGTGTAGTGTGGCTTGTGGTTGCAGCCGTGAGTTCAAGAGAGGGACAAGGAAGATGGAATTTGCTAAGTGATTTAGTAATTGATAGTGTGCACACTTGTTTAATCTTATAAACCAATCACACAAAAATTACCCAAAGGATATTATGCTACCTAGATATTTAGCATGCCCATATATAATAATCGAAAATTTGTGGAGTGCCCCCACATGGGAAGCAATCGGTTGGGGGGGGGGGTTAGGGTAATTAGTTCCATTTCAACCAAAGTGTAAGTAACTAGTTAATTTAGTTAGTTGTTTAATTGGTGTATTAAGTGGGTTGTAATTTATAACGGGTGTTAGGGTACTCGGGGACCCTAACTGGCTCAGAAAAAAAGAAAACAAAGTCAATGACAATATTTTTAGGTTCCGGGTTAAGTCCGGTTGTTCTGTTCGATACTGTTCCGTTAAAGTGCCTAATTAATTCGTAACGTGTCCTATGTATATATTTTTGTAACCTTTTTAATTTCTAACACTTAGGAAATCATTACGGGCTATTTAATGACTTTTCTGTACATTACTAATGTGTTAACAGATACATTTAAGTATAACATAGATATCAGAAAGCAGTTAAGTGATTCCACACAGTCGTCAAACACTTTAATTATCATTAATAATTTGTACGGAATACATGGGATTTGAGGGTTGTCACAATTTAACCTTATTTCTGCATGATATTAAGTTGTTAAAATGCTGAATTTTGCTGAATTCTGCAGAATTCTGCAATTTATGTGAGTTTTAGGCACTTTCCGGCACTTAAACTATCACTAGGAAGGCAGTTTTATGATCCTTACTTTCCTACACACTATACTAGTGTAACTCTTGGTTTCTGGCTCATTCTGTATCTCATAACCATGTCTGTCTATGTACTGAATTCCGTCAGCATTTTTCTAATTTATCTGATAACTGTGCTATCTTTGTTTTGTGCACCATTTGAATCAATAAAGTTTGCATGCAGTAATGTTATGTCATTTGCAATATATGATGCACATATATGTATAATAATAATAATAATAATAATAATCAGAAAGCAATTCTTGTCATAACTTGTAAATCAGCACAGTCATTAAACATTAATCATTGTCTAAGAATTGTACGGATGCATGCAAATTTGACAATTGTCACAATTTTCTTCATTAATACAAACATTTAAATCAGGAACTTTAAATTTATTTGGAGTTGAAAAACTAGATGACCCAGCACAAAACCCTTCAACGACATATAATTTATAAATTTCAAAAAGATTTTCCGTAGCAAAATTATAAAAAAATTGCAAGATCTTCATCATTAATTATATCGATTGGATCACTAAACGAAGACAACCGGTACGATAACTTCGTAATGTTTGTAGTACCACACATGTTTGAAACTTTACTTAAAAGAGCAATGTATGAAAGGTTGGGTTCAATCTCTAAATCATGTCTACTTGAATCAGCATCAACAACATACTCCAAGTTTCCGTTAACGATTTTCCACTTTCCGCCGCTATATACAACCAAACGAATCTTCATAATTTAAAGTTTTTGCTACAAAATCGAACTGTTTTGATAACTTTAGAGGGATCCGTTGCACAAACACACAAAAAAGGGGCAAATATATAAGGGACCACATTGAAACAGCTCGAACAAAACATTGAAACGGCTTGAGACGGATGAAACGGCTTGAGACAGCTGAAATAGCTTGAGACAGCTGAAACAGCTTGAGACAGCTGAAACGGCTTGAACAGTGGCTAAGACGGCACAAATAAGAGGCTGAAACAGCTTGGCTGCAGTGGTGGGTCCATGTTTGTACGCTAACGGCTCAGATGACAAGCCGACTCCAACCCTTGGAAAAGGCTTGGCTCGTTGAAGGTACTCGGTTGGGGTCCTGAGCCGGCTTGGGTCCAGGAGCCACGGGAAACGGCTCGGCTAAGTTCTTTCACCAAAGCTGGACACGTGGCGTCTTCTGAAAAAACTTCGAAGCCATTTCAGGAAATGTCAGACACGTGGCGTCTTCTGGTTGGCTGGGGGTTGAGTGGCATCTTTGTGCCGTTCCAGTCTTTGGAAACGGCTCGTTGAGGGGTGTCATTTGGCCAAAATGGAAAAGACGGCGTTAACTTGGCCAATCTCGTGATTTTCCCTACTTTTTTTCTTTGTCTTATTTTGTATTGCTTTTTTGAGAACTATGTTTTATCTTAATGAATTGTATTTTCTATTTGTAGCTTTAAAAAACACACGCTTTTTAGGATAGATATCACTCTATTTTATTTTTTTATTCTTTGTATTTTATTTTAGTTAGAAAAGACACGCTTTTTTTAGGATTGAAATCACTCTATTTTATTTTTATTATTTGTATTTCGTTTTAGGGTTTTGTGTTTTTTAATTATTTCTATTTTTTATTTGTAATATTAAAAGCTTAAAAACACACCTAAGGAGTACATGTGTAAAAATTCATAATTGCGTTTTACAACAACATGGAAAAACATATATTTTTTTTATGTTTTTCTTACATTACGTTTTAGAAAGAACCATTTTTTTGTGTTTTAAGTTAATTGCGTTTTAGAAGAAACACTTTCTTTTGTATTTTTAGTCTATTGTGTTTTAGAAAAAAAGACATTTCTTTGTGTCGGTAGTCCATTGCGCTTTAAAAACAACACATTTCGTTGCGTTTTTAATCCATTGCGTTTTAAAAACAAAACATTTATTTGTGTTTTTTTGTCCATTGCGTTTTAAAACAATATATTTTTGTGTTTTTTGTCTATTGCGTTTTATAAAAAAATATTTTTTTTTTGTGTTTTAGTCCATTGCGTTTTAGAAACAACACATTTCTATTGTGTTTTTTTGTCCATTGTGTTTTAGAAATAAGACATTTCTTTGTGTTTTTTGTCAATTACGTTTTAGAAGTTTTTTTTTGTGTTTTTCGTCTCACTTACTTTATGCTGATGATGTCGTTTTCCTTAGTTAATGGTTCGGTGAAAATGCGACAAACTTAAGGAGAATTCTTAGATGTTTTTATTTGGCATCGGGTCTAAGGGTTAATCTTGGAAAAAATAAACTATACGGTGTGGGAGTGAACAATAATGCAGTGGAGGAGATGGCTGAAATTTTGCAACGTAAGGCGGGTACATTTCTGTTTAAGTATTTGGGGCTTCAAGTGGAGGGTAACATGAACTTGAAAAAAAATTTGGAAATCAATCATCGAAGTTTTTAAGAATCGGTTGGCTTTATGGAAGGGTATAATTCTATCCTATGGGGGAAGGATCACGTTAATAAAATCGGTTCTCAGTTCTCTTCCCTTGTACTATTTTTCATTGTACAAGGCACCGGTTCAAGTGATTAAAGAACTTGAATCCATTCAGAGAACGGTTTTTTGGAACGGTGCGGAAGACAAATCTAAAGGGAATTGGATAGCTTGGGAAAAGGTCATTTCTACAGTTGAATATGGTGGGGTAAGATTTGATTCCTTAAAAGATGCGAATCTTGCCATGCTAGCAAAGTGGTGGTGGAGGTTCAAGGTCGAGAAAAAGGGCTATGGAGAAAGGTTCTTTAGGCAATACATAACAAGTTTAGATCATGGAATTATATACCATCAAAGATTTCGATTCCTGGCCCATGGAAACAAATTTGGAGTATTACGAATGAATTAGAAAGGATGGATACGAATTTATCCAATCAGATTAAAGGGGTGCTTGGTAATGGGGCTGACATATTATTCTGGATAGATACATGGATAGGTGACTTGCCTCTAGCTCATGCTTTCCCAGCCCTATTTAACATTGAGTCGGATAAAATGTGCACGGTGTCAGTACGAGTAGTAAATAATGTGACAACTGTCAATTTTCCATGTAATTTCGTACATGCTAAACAGTAATTTGTGCCTTAATAATCGTGCTTGATTTGAATTAATGACACGAATGCTTTCTGATTATTGTCATATATATACAAGTGCATTACATGTTGCATGATTTCATATTATTATTGCATGCAACACATTATGATTCAATTAGTGCATGAAACAAAGTTAGCACAGTTATCAGACAAACTAGAAGTACTGACGGGAACTCAGTACTCAGACAGACATGATGATTAAGACACAGAATGAGCCCAAAACCAAGAGTTACACTAGTATAGTGTGTAGGAAAGTGAGGATCAAAAAACTGCCTTCCTAGAGATAGTTTAAGTGCCGGAGAGTGCCTAAAACTCACACAAACTGCAGAATTCTGCATTTTCCAGCAAAAATAAGCATTTTAACAACACAATATTATGCAGAATTATGGTTTAATGGTCCAGAATACCTTCCTAAGTGTTGGGAATCAAAACTGTCATAAAAGGGAACATAGAGCACACTAAACTGCGTAATTTAACACCTTAACGAACCGGTAACCAACCTGTCACACCCCAACCGACGGCGGAAACATCGGGGCGCGGCACTGAGCGAAACAGATTGTTCATGAGTTCCATAACAACTACGATTACCAATTATTTAAGCATCACGTCCCATACCATGACATAATAAGTAGCATAGCTATTACAGACAAGTAGTTCTCAACGACAAATAAAATACTGTTCTGACAACTCAGATTTAAATTGTTTGTTTGTTTCTAGACACTCGTACTTGATTCCACAAAAGCAAGAGTACAACATCCTAAGCATTCAAACACCTGTCACATATGTTAAAATAGAGGTCAATACACATAGTGTAAATGTGAGCATACAAGTTTGATAGTATAATAGAGTTCGAAATTGTTTACGCATAACCAGCATGTACAACGTATAATGTGATGCATGTAAGTTATCGACAAAGATACTATTAATACCAATGACTGCGATTTGACTGTGAGTAGCGAGTGCGCATCAGGTGTTCACCAATGCGAACACGTGAAGTATTATCCTTAACAATCCCTGAGGGAACAGGTGCTGAGTCCAAACTATAGTACTATCGTTGCTAAGGCAGGTAGACAGCAATCAATGTGTAAACATAACAAACAGGCATTCATCGAGTCACGTATAACATGCAGTAATGGTCAGCGTATAAATAGTACTTGCGTTGTGTGTCGATGTGATTTAGAATAAGTAACGTATGTAACACCCAAAAGTGCTTAAAGCAAAAAGGGATTGAGTATACTCACAACGATGGAAGTTAATGGATTGAAGGGAGCGCTAGAGTGAGATTAGCCTGATCAGAACGATAGCGTAAGCGAAGAGAGGTGCGTAAAATGATGCAAGAGAAGCGAAGTGACGAGTGGTCATCCGACCGGATGGCAATCCGAACGGATGGCCATTCGATCGGATGTCAATCCGTTCGGATGATCATCCATTCGGAAGGCCATTCGGTCGGATTGACACTTGTTTGGGATGGATATGTTTGTGTATGATGGCTTTGAAGTTTTCGTTGTAGCATTTTGAAAACAGAGAAGTTTCTCTACTCTTCAGGTCGTTCGATCGGATCGTCGTTCAATCGGTTGGCAATCCGATCGAACGGCAATCCGTTCGGGTGACTGGTTCATTTTGAAACTCGTTAAGTTTTGAAAATTTTGTGGTTTTATTAAGACGTTATGACAACGTACTCTGATTTTGCAGATGAGGGATCACGCACAAGAGCAGGACAAAACCAACGAAAGGATCCTCCGGGAGATCGCTGAGATCAAGAAACAGAAGAAATCAGTGGAGGATCACTCTCCTCTGATACCAAGGTCATTGGATTTCGATACTCCAGTTGTAACTACCTTACAATCGGCAGTTCCGGGCATCCAGTATCAAAGTGGTCCATCAGAAAGGCGTTATGGAACTGCAACTATGAGTCAGGCATTTGGCTCTCACTTCCAGCCTCAAGGATCCTGCTCTCAGCCATCGGGATCCTCTTTTCAGCATCAGGGATCCTTCGTCAGCTCAGGATGATATTTGGGAATGCACGCGGTTCAAGGATCCTCCCAGGTCCAAGGATCCTCCCAGGTCCAAGGATCCTCCCAGATCCAAGGATTCTCTATGGCTCCAGGATCCTTTCAGGTTCAAGGATCCTCTCAGCATCAAGGATCCAACATATTTCAGGATCAAGGATTCTTAAGAAGTATGCAGCCCCCAAGTTCGGATGTTCATCAAGGAGACTTCATTCCAATGCAGACCATTGCTTCATCTGGTCCTTCGATCATACCGGAGTCCCGTCAATATGGATTCACATCTGGAATTCCAAACATGAATCCTCTGGGAGGTAACACTTTCAATAATTCTTATAACACTAACCATGGCTCCATGCAGGATACAGGTATCAATCAAGCTATGGCTAGGGAATTACAGAAGCTTAAGGATATGATATCCAGTGTTCCAGGAGTGGTCAAGCCCATGATCTCGACAGGCTTTTCCACGAAGTGTAATGTTTTGTCCACTTGTAAATCTTCAAGAGGGACATGTAATTCCTGATCGGCTAGACACTTTTTGAGGTTCGAAACGTGGAAAGTCGAGTGGACGTTGCTCAGTTCCTCTGGTAGTTCGAGTCTATAGGCCACCTTGCCAATCCTTTCCAGAATTTTAAAGGGTCTAACATATCGAGGCGCGAGCTTTCCTTTCTTGCTGAATCTGATCACCCCCTTCCAAGGTGCAACCTTTAGGCGTACGTGATCGCTAACGTCAAATTCAAGAGGCTTGCGGCGTCTATCGGCGTAACTTTTCTGACGACTTCAAGCTTTCAGTAGATTGTCTCGAATTTGGAGGATTTTGTCAGTCGTTTCTTGTAACAGCTCGGGACCGGTAATTTGCGCGTCTCCGATCTTGGGCCATACAATAGGCGATCGACATTTTCTTCCGTATAATGCCTCAAATGGTGCCATTTGGATGCTAGAGTGATAACTGTTATTGTACGAGAATTTGACTAAAGGTAAGTGGGTGTCCCAATTACCACCAAAATCTATGACACATGAGTGAAGCATGTCTTCAAGGGTACGAATCGTTCGCTCAGTCTGACTGTCGGTTTGAGGATGGAAAGCGGTACTTAGATTGAGGGTAGTACCGAGAGCAGATTGAAACTTCCCCCAAAGACGCGAGGTAAACCGACCATCGTGGTCAGAGATGATATCACGAGGCATCCCGTGTCGACAAATAATTTCGTCGGTGTAGATTCGGGCTAATTTCTCTACCTTAAAGTCTTCTCGTATTGGCAAGAAATGGGTGGATTTAGTCAAACGGTCAACGACAACCCAAATGCTGTCGTGACTTGATGGCATGGTCGGAAGTTTCGTTATGAAGTCCATAGCTATACTTTCCCATTTCCATATCGGGATCTCGGGTTGTACGAGTAAGCCAGAGGGTCTTTGATGCTCGGCCTTGACTTTCGAATAAGTCAGGCACTTCGAAACATAGAGAGCGATATCCCTCTTCATACCCGGCCACCAGTACTTGTAGCGCATGTCCTGGTACATTTTGTCAGCACCGGGATGAATCAAATATCGGGATTTGTGGGCTTCGTCCATCAGAAGTTGTCGTAAATTGGTACGCTTGGGAGTCCAAATTCGGTCTAGATAATAGAAGATACCATTCGGGTTATTCTCGAGTTGAGCGCCATCGTTAAGAATCCTTTCCTTCTTCAAAGTACGTTCGGTAAAACAAGCATGCTGCGCGTCGCGGATGAGAGTTTTGAGATTATGCTGGGATTGAACATTACGAACGCTATGCAAATAGCTTCGTCGACTGAGAGCATCGGTGATGACATTTGCTTTGCCTGGATAATAACGGATCTCACAGTCGTAATCGTAGAGTAGTTCTACCCACCGGTGTTGGCGTATATTCAATTCTTTATGGTCAAAGATGTGTTGTAGGATCCTATGATCAGTGAAGATCATACACTTGGTACCGTACAGGTAGTGTCGCCAAATCTTTAACGCAAAAATAATTGTGCCAAACTCGAGGTCGTGTGTGGTATAGTTCTTCTCGTGGATCTTGAGCTGTCGAGAGGCGTAAGTTATAACCTTGTCTCATTGCATGAGAACACCACCAAGACCGAGGTTAGAGGCATCGCAGTAGACTACGAAATTGTCATGTCCGTCGGGAAGTGAGAGCACGGGAGCATTGCAAAGCATAGCTTTAAGCGTTTGAAAGGCCTCCTCTTGTTTGGTTCCCCAAACGAAAGGTTTGTCCTTATGCGTAAGAGAAGTAAGCGGTACAACGATCGTAGAGAATCCTTCGATAAATCGACGATAATAACCTGCTAGTTCGAGGAATGAACGGACTTTGGACGGGTTCTTGGGTGTAACCCAGCTCTTAACTACTTCAATCTTTGTTGGATTGACATGAATACCTTGACTATTGATAATATAACCCAAGAATTGGACCTCCTCCAGCCAAAATTCGCACTTGGAGAACTTGGCATAGAGACGGTTTCCCTGGAGTAACTCAAGAACCAAACGTAGATGTTGCAAGTGTTCGGATTTTGACTTGGAATAGATCAAGATATCATCGATGAACACGATGACGAAGCGGTCAAGAAAGGGTTTGCATACGCGATTCATTAGATCCATAAAAACTGCGGGAGCGTTGGTCAAACCAAAAGGCATAACCACAAACTCGTAATGACCATAGCGACTTCAAAAAGCGGTTTTAGGTATATCCTCCTCTTGAATGCGTAGTTGATGATAGCCTGAGCGTAGATCGATTTTCGAGAAACACGTAGCACCCTGTAATTGATCAAACAAATCATCGATTCGGGGTAAGGGATATCGATTCTTGATGGTAAGCTTATTCAATTCCCTGTAGTCGATGCACATCCGGAATGATCCATCCTACTTTTTGACGAAAAGGACAGGCGCACCCCAAGGAGATGTGCTAGTGCGAATAAAGCCTTTATCAAGTAGTTCCTGAAGCTAACTCGAGAGTTTGCGCATTTCGGAAGGAGCGAGACGGTAAGGCGCTCTAGCAACGGATTTGCTCCAGGAATGAGGTCGATTCGGGAGTCGATATCACGAGTGGGAGGTAATCCTGGAAGATCGTCCGGGAATACAAGAGGGAAATCACGAACCACAGGCACCTGGTCTACCTCCTTTTCTTTCTTTTCCTTCTTCGCTACTATGATGTGTGCCAAGAAAGCTTGGTATTCCTTGTGAAGATACTTGCTAGCTTGGACACACGACATGAGTTGCAATCTCTTTGAAGCGACTTCACCATAGACACATAATTGATTACCATTCGCGAGAGAAAAACGAATCATCTTATCGAAGCAAACAATTTCAGCATGATTTTCCCGAAGGAAATCCATGCCTACTATGACATCAAAGCTACCGAGTTGCATCGGAATGAGATTAATCGAGAAAACGTGACCGTTGAGGTCGAGAGTACAGTTACGCATAACAGAATTGACGGTGACGGTTCTTCCAGTGGCAACTTCTACGTCGAAGGTCGATGGGAGGTTAACACGCTTACGATTTAGGAGCCTTTCGAATTCGAACGATACAAAACAGTTATCGGCTCCAGTATCAAATAAACACGAAGCATATATACCATTTACGAGAAACGTACCATTACCCACGTTGTTGTCTGCCTGAGCCTGGCAGGCGTTGATGTTGAAGACGCGCCCGTGGGCTGCTAGTTGTTAATGTTGCTGTTGCTGTTGTTGCGGCTACTGCTGGGGCTCTTGTTTTGCTACCCTGTTGGGGTACATGTTTGCAAAGTGGTTGGGATCACCACATGCAAAACAAGCTCGAGTGTTAGTTGAGGGTGCAGGAGCTGCTTGATGGCCTTGAGGAGCAGGGAGTAGAGCTTGTGGTACAGGAGCTTGACCTTGAGCTGGAGCTGGAGCTTGTCGAGAACCGGTACGGCAATTTGCAGTGAAGTGGCCGTACATGTTGCAATGAACACAGAACCTGCATGCGATACCAACCAGGTGATGATAGGTACAAGTAGGGCAGAGCGGGTGTGGTCCAGTGTATGCACGCTTTGCCGACTGTGCATTGGCCACAGGTGCCGCTACTTGGCGGAGTTGATGTTGCGGTTGGGCTGGTGCTGCTTGAAGTGGGGCAGCAGTGACTGCACAGTTCTTGTTGCTGGAGCTGCTGTTCTTTCTCTTGCGACGTGAGAGCTTTGAAGATTGCGATGCGGTGGCGGTGGTTTCAGCGATGGGAGTAGCAGTTATGACTTGATGTAGACTCTTGGCAGCTTTATCAGAGTAACCAGCCTTGACCCGCTTGTCGTTTATCTCAGCAGCGAGTAAAAAGGTTTCGTCAATAGTTGTCGTCTTTGCAGCGTGAACGAAATCAGCAACGCAATCTGGAAGAGCACGGATATACTTCTTGATGGTGATCTCGGGGGTAGTAACTTGACCAGGGCAGATGATACTCAACTACTTGAAGCGAGCAGTTAAACCAGCGTTATCTCCACCATCCTGCTTAATGTGCCAGAACTCATCCTCGAGCTTTTGGAGTTTATGGGGAGGACAGAACTCTTGCATCATGATGTTCTTCAACTCGTCCCACGACAATCCGAAAGCTGCATCGTTCCCTCGTTTGTTTCTCTCGACCATCCACCAATCAAGAGCACGGGATTGAAAGACGCCGATAGCGTTGACAGTGCGTAGGTCTTCTGGACAGCCACTCTGGCGCAGGGTAACTCCGATCGAATCAAACCATTGAAGCATGGCCGTAGGCCCATCTTCGCCTGTAAATTCTTTTGGGCCGCAGGCTTTGAACTGCTTAAAGCTAAAAGTAGGTTTTGGAGATTCTGGCCTGGATTCTTCCGAGGACTTGCTAGCGTTTTCGTTCAGCTCACTGACGATCTGTGGAATGACTTTCACGATCTGACTTGCGACGAGAGAAGCGAGTCGCTTTTCAGCTTGTTTGCGTCTAGCGGCTCAAGAGTGTTGCGATCCAAATGACGACATTGTCTGCAACAGATATCGTTACAAGGACTCAATTTCGATTATTCCTAGTATAGTCTAGCGATTCACCATAAAGCTCAGGAACACATCGATTCACAAAATCACGTAGGCACATAATCACAGAATCACATAAGCACATAAACACATATTTCACGTAGGCATAGTGGCACATAAGCACACAGACTAACCTAAACACATATTTTGCACGTATCCACCTATGCTTCACAACAGTGTACAGCTATTAAGTATAGCGATTACGTTTAATACTAGCGATTTGTTTGCGTGTTGTGAGTTGTGCGTGGTTTGGCGGAGCGAGGAGCGTGAAATCGAAACCATCGGTACCACTTTACTGTTTATCTCAAAACGCTAACGAATAAGCATACAAAACACATAAAATTTCACGTAAAAGCGATAAATCACAGAGTCAGCGGCGGCAAATCCAGAATCGAAACACATAAAATCGAGATGAGATTGTCTGCGGCTCGATAGACATCAACTACCCAAAATGATTTGACTATTCACAAGGACTCGTAGTGCATACTAATGCCTTATGGACTGTGCCCTTGCCTCAATCTGGGCAATCGACACACATCCTTACAGTTATAGTGCGACCCAAGTCATTGGAGTCCGTCGAGACTTTGGTGAGAGTTTTGTAAAATCACAATAAAGAGCGGAACAAGTCATCAAGATTCAGGTCTCACCCCTAACTTAACGACTATGTTTCCTGTTTTGATGAAGTGGAGGGGAAAATTTGTGTCGAAGTATGGATTTCACTCCTGATTCTACACAAATTTTCGTGTTGATGGTGAAAGTAGCGAATCTAATGAGTGATCTGGTCGAGAGTTTGCGGTTTTCACACCTAATCTTAACCCGATCATTCGTTTATGTGTGTATCCAACCTTAAGAAAGGCTGGTCTTGTGCAGAACTGTAGTATGCGATGTTCGCGCAAGAGTGCAATGTACAGCGAGTTCGAGTGAGAAATAGCGACTAAGCTCATACAAAACCCATACTGGGTATGCACAAGTCGGTCTGTTGGTACTTAGACTATAGACTAGGTCGTTTCTAAGACATCGACCCGGACTAGGTCGAGTCTTGCCTAATTCCCTATAGTTATGGCTTTGATACCAATCTGTCACACCCCAACCGATGACGGAACGGGGCGCGGCACTGAGCGAAACAGATTGTTCATGAGTTCCATAACAACTATGATTACCAATTATTTAAGCATCACGTCCATACCATGACATAATAAGTAGCATAGCTATTACAGACAAGTAGTTCTCAAAGACAAATAAAATACTGTTCCGATAACTCAGATTTAAATTGTTTGTTTGTTTCTAGACACTCCTACTTGATTCCACAAAAGCAAGAGTACAGCATCCTAAGCATTCAAACACCTGTCACATATGTTAAAATAGAGGTCAATACACATAGTGTAAAGGTGAGCATACAAGTTTGATAGTATAATAGAGTTCGAAATTGTTTACGCATAACCAGCATGTACAACGTATAATGTGATGCATGTAAGTTATCGACAAAGATACTATCAATACCAATGACTGCGATTTGACTGCGAGTAGCGAGTGCGCATCACGTGTTCACCACTGTGAACATGTGGAGTATTGTCCTTAACAACCCCTGAGGGAACAAGGGTTGAGTCCAAACTATAGTACTATCATTGCTAAGGCAGGTAGATAGCAATCAATGTGTAAACATAAGAAACAGGCATTCATCGAGTCACGTATAACATGCAGTAATGGTCAGCGTATAAATAGTACTTGCGTTGTGTGTCGATGTGATTTAGAATAAGTAACGTATGTAACACCCAAAAGTGCTTAAAGCAAAAAGGGATCGAGTATACTCACAACGATGGAAGTTAATGGATTGAAGGGAGCGCTAGAGTGAGATTAGCCTGATCATAATGATAGCGTAAGCGAAGAGCGGTGCGTAAAATGATGCAAGTGAAGCGAAGTGACGAGTGGTCATTCGGCCAGATGGCAATCTGAACGGATGGCCATTCGATCGGATGTCAATCCGTTCGGATGGTCATCCATTCGGATGGCCATTCAGTCGGATTGACACTCGTTTTGGATGGATGTGTTTATGTATGATGGCTTTGAAGTTTTCATTGTAGCATTTTGAAAACATAGAAGTTTCTCTACTCTTCAGGTCGTTCGATCGGATCGTCGTTCGATCGGATGGAAATCCGATCAGACGGCAATCCGTTCGGGTGATTGGTTCGTTTTGAAACTCGTTAAGTTTTGAAAAGTTTGTGGTTTGATTAAGACGTTATGACAATGTACTAAACAACGGAACCTCGCCAAATCCTAAGTCCTCCGATCGAACATGAATCACCCAAATCCGATCAGTTTACTAGTTTATGACGGTGTTCATGTTCAATCCGAAATCTGTTGTCTCTTGGATAGAATTCAGATCTCAGTCCGACACTTCACTAAGAAATGAGTAAAAGACCTGGCCGAGCTCCGAATCTACCCGTTTTTGAGTGCATTAAGTGTAAAAGATTTGAAAGAAAGTTAGAGAAATTATCTTTCAATCCTTTTAACTTCAAAAGTGTTTAGATCTAGGTGAAAACATTGTTAAATCGTGTGGAAATCCTTCAGATCTGAGTTGTTCTGGGTGGAAAGAAGCCAAAACTCGAAGTTCATGAGAACTCCGTGATGACATCACCCTAGAACACCTCAAATCCACTGATTTCCTGGTTAAAAGTGAAGATTCAAAGGTGAAAAAGATGAAGAAATGTGTGTAGATCATAGAAGTACAAGATTTGAGTTGAAAACTTACAAGATTCGAGAGAAATCGAGAGAAAAGAGAGCTTAAGCGCGCTGGTCGAATGAAGGAGATGTCTGACAGAGGGGTATTTATAGGGTTTCCAAAAGAGGAAAGGGAGTGCTAGCCACGGATCGGATGACGGTCCGATCGGATGGCCATCCAATCGGATGGCCATTCGATCGAACGGTCATTCGATCGAAGTGGCTCGGCGATTTGAGTTTTCGCGTTTAGTTTCGTGCGTTGAGCGTTGCGATGCGATTCGAGTGAGCGATGCGATAGTATTACCCATAACCTAAGTACTATATCTAACATACAATCACTGTAAATAACTTGCGTTTAGCATTTGCGATTTGATTTCGATTGTGATAGAATTGCGATTGCGATTGAACACCTCAACATAAACATAACATGCACAAGTAACACATAGTAAGCACACACACGTAAAACAATATCCATAACCTACAATTCGGGTTGCGAATGCGATTGCGATGCGATTAGCGATAAGTCGATTAATGATTAATATGCGATTAAGTAGCGATTTATTAACATGTACTCCACATAATACAACTAAAGCGATTCAAATACAAAACTGGTTATAGGTCAAGGTAGTCAAATCCGTAGTTAAGCAAGGAGTGACAGATTGCAATTAGCAATCTTTTCTTCCTTTGACTTTGACCTTGACTTTGACTTTGACTTCCCAAAAGCAGGTTGCTACACAATCGAACAGGTTGCTACACAATCGAACAACCGGACACTACCTGAAACACCAAATTTTCACTAGAAGTGTTGTTTTATCATTTCCGAGCTAGTTATGGTCACCGAACATCATAACATGCCTTTTAAACATATAACACCTAAAACACTAATTCTTACACTTAGAAACTAACTAAACAATCTAACTTATCATCACAATCCAACCACATACTCCCCCCCCCCTTGGCGACGGTTTTGATGGGTGGACCCACCCATGATTTTCTTAGTAATTGTTTATATGATTTGTTGGAAACTTTAGGAGCATATTAACCTACGGTTACTTAGATGTTGGTAAATGATTAAGTTATAAACCACAAGTTCATTTCACAAGCTCATTTCACAAACACCAAACTCAACTCTTCTCTCCCTCTCTTCTCCTCTCGGCCGTAACCCACCACCACAACACCACCCATTTTCACTTCAATCTCTTCCAAACCAAGGTGATTCTAAGGTGCAAAGAAGCTAAGTTAAGGAGCTTGGAGCCATTGGAGCTTGAAGGACCATTCTCTAGAGCTTTTATCCACCTAGTTTATCATCTTCATCATCTTTGATTTCTTCCCTGGCCTTGTGCTAGTAGTAAGACTCTTGTAACTTGATTTTTACTCCTTATATTGATGGTTAAAAGATTATGTTAATGGTTAAACATAAAGATCATGAAGAAACAAGAAGATGAACTCTCACATAAAGCTTAAAATCATAAAAATCTAAGTTGATTTAGTGTATGTGTATATCTTGATTGTTGATTTCTTGTGATTATGATGTTAATCATCATAAGAGACTTGCTAGATTGTGATTAAACACATGATCTAGCAAGTGAGAGGATGAATCTTGTGAAAAATCAAAATGATCATCCTTTATGTGAATATGAACTTGAAGAATGAAGTTGTTTTTGTGTAAGATGATGATGGATACATGTATTAAGTCTTGTTAAATGGATGATTACAAAACTAATTTTCTCAAGAAACCAAAGTTATTTACAATATTTACAAGATCATGGTTTCTAAAGAAACTAATCATATTTTTAGTGATAAACCAAAGGTAGAAACATGTTTTGTAACAAGAAAAATACAAAAGAATTATTTTTAGAAAAAATCATCCTACAAGTTGTAAAAGACTAAATTTTACTAGAAGGTGATTTATAAACAAGTAACCATATTTTTAAGGGTAACTAAACCTACTAAATAACATAGTAAGTTACTACAAGTTTTTTACAAAATTTCAAGTTCATGTTGTAGTGTAAATTGCATGATTTTGGCTCATGGTAAGTCTGAATGAGTTGTTGATGATTGATGATGATTTTAAAAGAAAATGATATGCTTGTTAAAGCATGGAAACCTCCATTTTTAAGAGGAAACTATGGCAAAATCTTTGTAGAATTTAAACACTTAGAAAAATATTTTTAAACAAGTGTTTACAAGTTAATTTTGAACATGGTTTTCATATAAAAACTTGCCGTAATTTTGTTACAAAAATTACAAACTTTGGAGGTTGATTTTTTCTAAATAAAAGTGACTAGGTATATATTTAGGAAAAGATATATTTAGATGTCACAATTGGTGTGATTATTTGTATATTATGTTTATTAGTTATATTATTCTAGGACTTGAAAATAATATAATTCACCAAAATACCAAAATTATAATACAAAATATTACCAAGAATTCAAGAAAATGAATACATAATTTATACCCGAATATTGGACAAACCGAACATGGACGTATGGACTACACTTATATATATTCCGACGTATGTGACATGATTAATTGCCGAGATTCATTTTGCGTCCACTAGAAGAATACATCAAATTGTGATGGAATTTGAGTCTCTATTCTTGTGGTTTTTGGGACGTATATCGTTCTTGCAACACTGTGAAATATACGGGACGTGTTCCATGGAAATAGTAGGGGATGTCGCGTGGCCTGATCACACAGATCGTATTGGCAGAAATTCAGGAATATGCTAATGGAAAACCATGTTCGCGATCGTTCGTTAACATGGAACGAAGGAAACCTTCAGGATGCTTGTTTCAGTATAGACGGTACATGGTAGATGAACTCTACGCCGGGCGCTTCACACCTGTTAATATTTGATGGTTCTATATATGCATGTAATATAAAATAATAACAAATTGTAATGAAATGATTTTCAATGTTAATTATTTGCAAAGTAAATAGATTTACTATGTTATTTGAGAAATTACAATACACAAAAAACAAATAATACTATTAAAAGTCTCCAAGTTATGAGACGGAAACTTATAATTAGACGGAGATTGTGTAAGATGATCAGGATCATCGGTTTCTTTCCCTTTCCCTTTATCTAGGCCTTTGCGAGTACGAATTTCTAACGGCATGGACTGCCGACAGACATCCTGATGATGACCGTATGAGCTACACCGGGAACAATACAACGGAGTAGGTTCTTCCCCGCGGATAAGATCCGGTGGTTTTCTCGAGGACGACCGGCCTGTCGCTTTGTCATATGCGGAGGTTGAAAATTGATAAGGTTTTCTGGAGTCTCCCATTCAGACATATGAGGAAGAGGATTAATCGCTTCTTCATAAGTTTATTTATAGACTTCGTTTGAGTAACACGAGAAGCAATACTTACTGCAATCGGTTTCACCTAAAAATTTTAACACGGCAATAACATGCCCACACGGTAAACCAGAAACCTGCCAAACTCGGCAGCTACAAGTTCGATTAACAAAGTCAACGATACCCCCCTTTCCACTGTCTACAACACAATAAGTGTTTAACCCAATGCCAGAAACAGTCCAGGTTCTAGACCCTCTCAATTTTTTTTTAATTTTTTTCTGTGCCCATTGTGTAATTAAGTGTTTTTCATGAATACCTTGCAACCGGCGTTCATAAAACCATTTCTGTACAGATTGCCGGAAGAACTCTATAACTTACATTATCGGAATTTTACCTGAGTATCTAGATAAAGCGTTAATAGACTTCGCGCTGTTAGATTTAATATAATGATATCGATTGCCCAGACAATGCGCCCTTGCCCATCTACCGAACCCAATACTTGTTAGAGTGTGACGTACTCTAGGAACGGCAAGACAAATAGCATTGAATGACTCATTAAAATTAGACAACCGGTAAGATTTTCATGTCTTCCACCACAACTTCTCATTTTCTTTTTCTTTTTATCGGACAGTAAACGTAAGTTCATCATAAGAGTCTAAGATATGTTTTTAGGCAAAAGGAATTAAATATGAGACAAAGACGCTGGATGGAGATTCTTAGTGATTATGATTGTGATATCCAGTATCATGCAGGAAAGGCTAATGTAGTAGCTGATGTTTTAAGTCGAAAGTATCATGACAACCCAAAACGAATGCTGTCACACCCCGATATTTCCACTTATTACCGGTGGGCCCGGGGGGGAGTATCGTGACGTAGTTGATATCATCATAGTCAAACAACACAATATAAAAATGCACAGCGGAAGCAAAGATAGAATCATTTCAACTTTAATAAATTGTAATATTAAGTATCACGATATAGTTGAAATAGATCCACATGCGGATCAAAATAAAAAGGAGACATTGGTCAACAGTTTTATGACATCCAAGCTTGCGAGACTTATTGTGGACGCTAGGAGAAAGCCAGCCTAGTTCGAGTAGTACCTGCACTTAACCTTTTTGGGAAAATACGTCAGTTTACACTGGTAAATACAATTTAACTGTCACACCCCCAAAATCCACCTGCGGAGTACTACCGTTTGGAGGCGTGACTGACCAGGATCCAGCCACCAATCATATTGAACATACGAGTTAAAAGATATAAAAGTTTAACCAATACAATTGGTGTCCAAACAAACACATAGTTAAGTTGCAAGCGGAAGCATAAGTCTTAAAACAAAACATAAGTTCAATTGTTTCAAAGTTTAACATGGCACACAGTCGTCCATGTCCCACAACGATCCTCCTCCATGCAAGCTCCAGCTTAAGAACCTAAGGACCTGCAAAGCATGTAGTAACGAGTCAACAACTAGTTGAGTGAGTTCACGGTTGGGTGTTTGTTTTAAGTTGTTTCGAAAACAGTTTCCTTTATCTGGCATCCTGCCGTGGGGGTTACCCCATAGTTTAAAAACGTGACTTGTTTATTCCCGGTTACTCTGGCAATCCCGCCGTGGGGGCTACCCCGTGTTAGTTATCTGGCATTTCGGCCGTGGGGGCTACCCCATGTATACACTAGACTCGTTACCATATCGACTGCTGACTGTAGTCATGTTTAAGTGCCCTGAAACTGTCAATGTCTATCATCATTGACGTGCCCCAGATCCATTAGTTCACGCCCGTCCTCTGCGGCACGGTGTGAGGTTTGTCAGACCTAAATAGCGCTATCTAACTAATGACCCGCTCGCCATTGGCCCGGCGATTAAGTCGATATAAAAATGAGGGACTTCGTGATAGAGTTTTGGTCTAGTACGAGATATCTGTCCGTGAGGACGAGGAATTACATTCCTGAACCTTTGCTGTCCTACCCAAGGAGGACGAGGAACCCATGTTCCTTAACCCCAATTCCCGACCCCTGGGAATCCCATGCTTTGTAGAGGGTGTGAACTCACCTTGGTTTGCTCGGCAGTAACACAGAAAAGTTAATCAAATTGCAGGAAATCAATTAGGTCCTATCACAGATATTATTCGTATCAGATTCAAGCCAAGCAGTGCACGAATGTTCAACACGTATTGTACACAGGCATTGATTATGGCAAACATGTTTAACATCAACAGCTCACAGTTAACAGTCATATACAACCCAAAGTCTAAGTGTGAGGCCCTAACAGTTGGGCTCGTGATAACAGGCCCAAACAATACGTCAACAGTAACACAGAAGTCCATAAGCCTGACCCATTAACGTAGGCCCATAATTAAGCCAGCCCAATGAGCGTGGTTTCGAGTCGCAACCGGACTCGCAAGCATGGTTGCGGGTCATGCTGTTTGTGTTGATCATGGATGGTTGCGAGTCGCAACCTATGTCGCAACCATGGTTTCGGCTGATCATGCTAAGGTTTCGAGTCGTAACGGGACTCGTAACCTGTGTCGCAACCTGTGGTCTCGGCTTGTCATGTTATGGTTGCGAGTCGCAACCAGGTGTTCTCGACTCGCAACTGGTGTCGCAACGTGGAGATTTCGAGTCGCAACCAGGGGTTCCGACTCCCCAGCAGCTGCTGATCCTTCGCAGATTGTACTATCCAATAGAATTCATGCAGAATTACGTACTATCCACTAAACATGTTTTGTTGTCTAATATTTACTCAAAATGGATCAAACAGTGCAGATTTCAAATATTCAACACTCTTTTATTGCATATTCAAGTTGTTCTTCATATATTCAAACACATTCATCAAGTTCTTCATATGTTCATAACACAAACAACCCTTATTCTACCAAATTATGAACAAGCATCAAAACACTTAGCATAACACACAAACTCGGTTTTTATATAAATCCGATTACATGACAAGTGCAACCCGGTTTCATGTTCATCAACATAAGTGGTTTGAATCACATTTAGACACAAGATACCATAACCCATCATGCATTATATATCCGAAATCAAGACATATTAACCGATTATCAACATTGTACACATTAGAATCATCATATACATCAAGAACATCATGTAAACACTAATATCCAAACACAATAAACATCATAATTACTAACCGGTTGGTGGAGTGTGTGTGTGCCGATCCAAAGTCCAAATCCGAGAGTTCTTGTGCCAACCGATTGGATCCGAGAACTTGGAGGTGTGTTTGTGTTCTTAAGGTTTTAGTGAGAGGGAAAGTAGGAGAGTGTGTGTAGAGGAGTATGGGTGTTGTCAAAAGAAATGGTGAGTGTGGCCATGAGTGTAGTATAAATACTAGTTCTTCATGGTTTGCCCTAAAGGGCTTACTAGCCGGTTAAGGAGGTCACGGCCCAAAGGCCCAAATCGGTTATGTTCACTCGAGACCACATGGTCTCGAGTCGGGTCCTTGTTGTCTCTAGTTGGGTTCTCGGCTCACATATACACATACATACATGCATACAAATACAACACATAATCACGTAAAAGCTTCACATTTATTATTAAGTTAACAAGTTAACTAGTCACATAGCGTTCAAGCATGTTACATCAAGGCACAAGAAAGGTTCCAAATTTCGAGTTGTCACATTAACTGACTCATTTTTAAAAGTTTAATAAAAATTGATTTGAATGCACGTGGCACAAAACCTTTTATAACTTGGGATAATTATTTAAATATAATCTTGTAAAAGAATTACATGTTTCTTATGCGTTCAGTAGCCCGATCCGTAGACCGGGTTAAAGATCAATAGACACACCACATTATTTATTTAGGCACTGACGGGTGTACGCCTACACCCCGTGCTTAGGTCGTGGCCATTTCGTAAAATGATGCCAAGGATATCCGGGACATGGTCATTAACCCCCAAAGGCTTTACGCAAACAAAACATTTCCAAACGGAGCATATCAATGATTTAACCTCCATCCGATTAAAGATTCAATGCCCGACCAAGCGGTATTTTATATACCATACCCCAAGCCCGTATAGGGAAAATAAGTTAAAAGTATTTACCTTTGCAAGTATCAATCACAAATAGCAAGTGCGTGTAGCTTTTACTGGGTCTCCTATTCTGGAACAAAGGTTTATAATAACCTATTAGATTTCTAACGGGTCTTTAATTAAGCTTAAGCTTAGAACGGTTAATTTTTAAAGGAAGATACGGTTCAAACGCGTGTATAAGCGAAGACCGGAATGGAATGTGATTTAGACCCGACAAGTTTGAAGACTTGTATAATATGGGTAAACTAAACACATTCTGGATTTTGAGACAAAAATGTTAAGGTTTGACCCGTTTCGGCTAATATATGCAAACTAGTTACATAAGCCGATCTGAACGTGAAAAGTGCGTAACGGGTAACCAAAAGAGTCATATGCAAGTTTCCTAAGTTAATATGCCTTAAATATGTTGTGACATCAGTAAGATATCTTCTATTATGCCCGAAATGGATTTAAACTCAACTATGCCTTGTAAGGGCATTTTGGTCATTTAAAAGGTTATAAAAGAGTTTAATTAGTAATCTGAGTTACAGGTCTGATTTATTTAGTAAATATACTTAATTTAATAAGTTATAATAGTAGGGTACTAGATATATGTGAATTTTATCATTTAAGACCAAACTATGCACCTTAGGGGTATTTTGGTAATTTCACATAGGCTAAAAAATCCAAACTGGAAATCTGAGTTCAAAACTTTTGCTTACTGTTAAAATATAAAAATTTACTGAATATATCAGTAGGTATCAAATCTTATATGTTTAAAATAGTTTTAATACATACTATGCGTTAAAAATGCTTAAAAAGGCGATTTGGAGCCATTTCTGGGTTCTATATAGAAAGTTGATATTTTTATTATTCCAGAAGGTTTAAAATAATTTATTTATCATATAAAATCAGTAGCAAAAGGTTTGGGGTCAAAAAGATTTGTAAAACTCATTTTATAGCCAAAAAGGGCATAACCGGCATTAACCGAATTAAAGCTACAACCCCATGTTATGCTCAGCCTAAAATTAATTAAAAATATTTAAAATTCCCAAAATATTATTTTATATCAGTAGGTAAAAATTTTGGTATTAAAAATTGGGTTTAGATAGGCTATATGCTAATTATGCCATTTAATTCACAAAAAAGCCTTCTAATTACGCTAATGAGCATAACTCTTAATCTAGACCTCTAACTGATGTCAAATTTTGGGTACAAGTTTATAAATCAGTAACCAAGGTGTCTACTCTTTTATATTTTCAAAAATCATATTTTATGGTGAAAAGGGCATACTAGTCAACATTTAGGCAATTAACGGAAACTTGCATAATAACTAGACAATTAGTGAACCAAGCCGTATAATCATAGAGGGTTATACTAACAAGTAACTAGGTTCAAAAGAAGCTCTAAGGCAATCCTAAACTAGGCTTAAACGGGTCAGAACTGAAAGTCAAAGCAAAAGTCAAATTATGCGACTTTCGGTTCCGAACCGGGTCTCTACTGAAAATTGTCGGGTTGAACATGTTTAGACAAGTTCTTACATTCATTATCAAGTTATATTAATGATAAAACAGGTTACATGGATCCTACATTGCTAATTATGTATTAATTTGAAAATAAGTATTCTGTTGACTTTTTAAAGTTAGCTTTGACCCGACAATTGACCTAGTTAGAGTGGGAATCAGAGAGTACCCTTTTAAGGGTTTATTACCCACATAAATACCTACTTATAGGTATTTTTAATTCGAGATTTGACTGAACAAATTGTAATTAATCTCGAAGTCAAACCTTAATTACGACGGTTTGACTTTTAGCTAATTAATTAAGCTAAACTGAACTAAGAAGGGTTAAGGACACTCACAAAGGTTCTAAGTATGATTAGGGACTTTAAGAAGACTTGTTGCTGATCAGAGGAGCTCCAGAGAAGTCTTGAAAATTTTTCCAAGTGAGCAAAGTGGGAATGTTGCAACTTGTTCTTCTTATATAGTGGCCTTGAAGCTTTAAGATCATCACACCTAAGTCTACATGTGTTCTCTGATGTTCCACAAGTGTCCCTATAGTGCCAAAACCAGTTGCAAAGTCCCTAATTTCGAAAACCACTCACTTAAGGCGGTGCAACAGGCTGAACAGGCAGCTGTCCAAAAATTCGCCCAGATGCAGGTCTTATGGACCGTAAGCATTAGAGCCTTACGGTCCGTAACCGTCTTTCAGAACTATCGCCCAGTTCCATATCCTTACGGACCGTAAGGTTTAGACCTTTACGGTCCGTAAGCCTCTTGCAGAAGACAAAAAATTTGTTAACTTTGAGGTTTTGACCATGCAAATCCTTACAAGTCCGAATCTCATGCTTTCCTTTTCAGTAGAGGGACCAAGTGCTCAGACTTTGCATGCTTTGCATGTTCTTACGCACTTTGGATCTTGTGGGTGGTTTTTAAATGTCGGAAATACCAAGAATTCATATTGGATTCATAACTTAGGTTATAATCAACTTGGTATTTAGGATAACCAGATTTAATTGTATAATTTGAGATGTTGATTAAATATATCATGGTTAGGGATTTATTAGTAGGTCGCTCAGAGGTATAAATTAACATGTCGACGCTTTTAAATCCTACCGTACATCTTCGTCTGGATCCGCTTTCATAACACGTTTGCATCACATGACACGTGTCCTTATTTTATTGGGTATGATTTTACGAGGTGTTACAAATGCGTTCTCTCAAGTTAAATCTCCAGATAGATTTAAATGAACAAATTAGAGGAATACAGGAAACAGTAATCAAGGACGATACTGAAAAATTAAAAGGAATGATTAAAGAATTAGAACAAGGAACAAATGGAATTTGGAGATTCCATCAGAAAAGAATCTGGATACCCAGACAAGGAAACCTACGCCACCGAATATTAGAAGAAGCTCATAAGTCTAAGTATACGATACATCCCGGTAATGATAAAATGTATCGAGACTTAAGAAAGAATTTCTGGTGGATAGAAATGAAAAAGGATATAGCAACCTATGTTGCTAAGTGTCTAACTTGTTCACAGGTTAAAGCCGAACATCAGAAACCCTCAGATTTATTGCAGTAACTAGAAATGCCTATATGGAAATGGGAATTGATAACAATGGACTTTGTTACTAAATTACCCAAGACACGAAAAGGTAATGATGCAATCTGGGTGATTGTAGACAGATTAACCAAATCAGCTCATTTCTTACCTATGAAGGAAACTTTTAGTATGTAACAATTAGCCAAGTTATATGTAAATGAAATAGTTTCATTACATGGAATTCCTTTATCTATTGTTTCTGATAGAGATAGCCGTTTTACTTCTCATTTTTGGACTAGTTTCCAGAAAGTAATGGGAACCAAGTTAAAACTAAGCACAACCTATCATCCTCAAACGGACGGACAAAGCGAAAGGACAATCCAAACAATGGGGGATATGCTTAGAGCTTGTGTAATTGATTTCGGAGGAAATTGGGACGATCATTTACCATTAATAGATTTTTCCTACAATAACAGCTATCATACCATTATCAACGCTGCACCATTTGAAGCACTTTATGGACGAAAGTGCCGAACTCCAGTCTGTTGGGCAGAAATTGGAGAAAAGCAATTATCCGGACCAGAAATAGTACAAGAAACAACAGACAAGATAATTCAAGTCAAGGAAAGACTAAAAGCAGCACGCGATCGTCAAAAGAGTTATGCTGTTAACAGACGAAAACCGTTGGAATTTCAAGTGGGAGATAAGGTATTATTAAAAGTTTCTCCATGGAAAGGAGTGGTCAGATTCGTAAAACGGGGAAAGTTAAGCCCCAGGTAAGTTGGACCTTTTGAGATTATTAGAAAAATAGGACCAGTAGCTTACCAGCTACATCTGCCAGAGGAAATGGCAGGAATACATGATGTATTTCATGTATGTAATCTCAAGAAATGCTTAGCAGATGAATCATTAATGGTACCTCTTAAGGACATAAAGATAAATGAGAAACTTAAGTTTGTAGAAAAACCCCTGCAGATTGAAGATAGAAAGATCAAGAATTTGAAACACAAGAGATTAGTTCTGGTCAAAGTGAAATGGGATTCCAAGAGAGGACCAGAATACACTTGGGAGCTCGAGTCAGAGATGCGAAGGAAATATCCACACCTGTTCCAGTAGACCTCGAGGACGAGATCTAAAACAAGGTGGGGAGGATATAACAGCCCTCCTAAAACCCTTAACATGCCCTACACGTCCAAAAATATACCCCGTATACGAAAAAACAAGCATAAAATACCTTTATATTTATAAAAATAAAATAAAAACAAATATATGGTGTCATCACGGGGCGCGACCCGGTTCTCACAATCTGTCGCGGGGCGCGACTGAGTAACACCAGGCGACTCCACAAGCCGCCACGTGTCCCTTGCTTGTTAAACCTACACCGTTGATTCACCATGCCTAGATCCTACTCTACTTCCCTCACGGACTGCGAGAAAGATAGAAGAGGCCTTCGCGGGCCGCGAGCCGACCATCGACCAACCCTTTAAAGAGGGGCCTCAGGCTCAGTTTACATTTGTTCAATTCTTTTCTTCTCTAAAGCCCCTATAATAGCAATAGTGTTGCTCGGTATTATACCCTTAAAAACGAAGCTCTGCCTCGTTGTAAGTATTATAACCCCTGGTTACGTATTGGTTACTATACCCGATTGATCTAGGGCTCCGTAACGCATGTCAAGGCTCTACCTGACTCAGTCGTTGGAGTTCTGTCTCGGGGGTATGGCTAATGTAAATTGGGTAGTTTCTGCTACAAAATCTAACTGTTTTGATAACTTTAGAGGGATCCGTTGCACAAACACACAAAAAGGGGCATATATATAAGGGACCACATTGAAACGGCTCGAACAAGACATTGAAACGGCTTGAGATGGCTGAAACGGCTTGAGACAGCTGAAACGGCTTGAACAGTGGCTGAGACGGCACAAATAAGAGGCTGAAACAGCTTGGCTGCAGTGGTGGGTCCACGTTTGTACGCTAACGGTTCAGATGATAAGCCGGCTCCAACCCTTGGAAACGGCTTGGCTCGTTGAAGATACTCGGCTGGGGTCCTGAGCTGGCTTGGGTCCAAGAGCCACGGGAAACGGCTCGGCTAAGTTCTTTCACCAAAGTTGGACACGTGGCGTCTTCTGAAACGCCTCGAAGCCATTTCAGGAAATGTCGGACACGTGGTGTCTTCTGGTTGGCTGGGGCTTGAGTGGCATCTTTGTGCCGTTTCAGTCTTTGGAAACGGCTCATTGAGGGGTGTCATTTGGCAAAAATGGAAAAGACGGCGTTAACTTGGCCAATCTCGTGATTTTCCATTCTTTTTTTCTTCGTCTTATTTTGTATTGCTTTTTTGAGAACTATGTTTTATCTTAATGAATTGTATTTTCTATTTGTAGCTTTAGAAAACACACGCTTTTTACTTTTTAGGATAGATATCACTCTATTTTATTTTTTTATTATTTGTATTTCATTTTAGTTAGAAAACATATGTTTTTTTAGGATTGATATCACTCTATTTTATTTTTATTATTTGTATTTCGTTTTAGGATTTTGTGTTTTTTAATGATTTCTATTTTTTATTTGTAGTTTTAAAAGCTTAAAAACACACCTAAGGAGTACATGTGTTAAAATTAATAATTGCGTTTTATAACAACATGGAAAAAATATATTTTTTTATGTTTTTCGTCCATTGCGTTTTAGAAAGAACACATTTTTTTGTGTTTTAAGTCTATTGCGTTTTAGAAGAAACACTTTCTTTTGTATTTTTAGTCCGTTGCGTTTTATAAAAAAAGACATTTCTTTGTGTCGGTAGTCCATTGCGCTTTAAAAACAACATATTTCGTTGCGTTTTTAATCCATTGCGTTTTAGAAACAAAACATTTATTTGTGTTTTTTTGTCCATTTCGTTTTAGAAGCAATATATTTTTGTGTTTTTTGTCTATTGCGTTTTATATAGGCCTGTAAATGAACCGAACGAACACGAACATAGACATGTTCGTGTTCGTTCATTTAACTTTAACCGAACACGAACGCGAACATATAATCGAACACATTGTTTGGTTCGTGTTCGTTTATTAAGAAATCAAGCATGTTCATGTTCGTTTATGTTCGTTCTTTTAGAGCCTAAAAGAACACAAACGAACAATTCACGAATATAAACAATAACAAAAGAACGTAAACAAAAGAATTTAACTGAACATATTTGAATAAATATAAACAAACATAAATTAACATGATTGAACAAACACAAACGAATACAAATGAACGTAATTGAACAAATATAAACAAACACATTAGTGAACACAAACAAACAAGTCTAATATATTACAATTCATCCAAAAACATGTTTAAAAAAGGGTTCATAGATACTAAAATTAAGTAGTTTTTTAAATAAATTTTAAAATTTCATTTTTTATTACTAGAAAACTCAATTACTAATTAGTTATATTTATATAAGTAGTCAGAAAACCTAATATTTATACAAATATAACTATTTACGAATTTACTAAAATTTAAACGAACGAACATAAACGAACGTTCACGAACATAAACGAACGTTCATGAACATAAATGAAGGAACACAATGTGTGTTCATGTTCGTTTATTTAATTAAACGAACAAAACTTTTTGTTCGTGCTCATTCGTTTATTAAATAAACGAACATAAACGAACTTTTCGCCGAACAAGTTCATGAACAGTTCATGAACAGTTCATGAACGTTCGGTTTGTTTACAAGCCTAGTTTTATAAAAAAATATTTTTTGTGTTTTTAGTCCATTGCGTTTTAGAAACAACGCATTTCTATTGTGTTTTTTGTCCATTGTGTTTTAGAAATAAGACATTTCTTTGTGTTTTTTTTGTCAATTGCGTTTTAGAATTTTTTTTGTGTTTTTTGTCCATTTTGTTTTACGCATTTGGGTTATCCATAGCAATGTTGTGCTCGTTTTAAAGATTAAAAAACGCTTGTTTTTATGGTGAAATTTTTATAAAAAATAATATTTTATGAAAAATTTATTAACGTTTGAAAAACGGAAGGAATTAGAGGAGAGAGAAACTATTGACTTTGATAGACTAGAACACCCTTAAAGAATAACACCCTTAGCTTGGATGAAGGCGACAAAAAAAAAAAAACGGGTATGTTTTTCAAAGTTGATATTTACAAAGCCTACGACTCACTAAATTGCAATTTTCTTCATTCTGTAATGTCACAAATGAACTTTCCGGCTAGATGGTGCATGTGGATAATGGCCACATTAAGGTCTTCACGGGCGTCCTTACTTGTTAATGGCTCCCCTACCTCAGAATTTGAATGCACGCGTGGTCTCCGACAGGGAGACCCTTTATCTCCGTTTTTGTTCCTTATGGCAATGGAAGCGCTTTCCGGAATTATGAAGAAAGCATCATCGGTCGGTATATTTCAAGGTATTACATGTTCGACAAACGGTCCATCCTTGTCTCACTTACTTTATGCTGATGATGTCGTTTTCCTTGGTAGATAGTCCGGTGAAAATGCGACAAACTTAAGGAGAATTCTTAGATGTTTTTATTTGGCATCGGGTCTAAGGGTTAATCTTGGAAAAAGCAAACTATATGGTGTGGGAGTGAACAATAATGCAGTGGAGGAGATGGCTGAAATTTTGCAATGTAAGGCGGGTGGTACATTTCTGTTTAAGTATTTGGGGCTCCAAGTGGGGGGTAACATGAACTTGAAAAAAAAAATTGGAAATCAATCATCGAAGTTTTTAAGAATCGGTTGGCTTTATGGAATGGTAAAATTCTATCATATGGGGGAAGGATCACGTTAATAAAATCGGTTCTCAGTTCTCCTCCCTTGTACTATTTTTCATTGTACAAGGCACCGGTTCAAGTGATTAAAGAACTTGAATCCATTCGGAGAACGGTTTTTTTGGAACGGTGCGGAAGACAAATCTAAAGGGAATTGGATAGCTTGGTAAAATGTCATTTCTCCAGTTGAATATGGTGGGGTAGGATTCGGTTCCTTAAAATATGCGAATCTTACCATGCTAGCGATTTGGTGGTGGAGGTTTAAGGTCGAGAAAGAAGGGCTATGGAGAAAGGTTATTTGGGCAATACATAACAAGTTTAGATCATGGAATTATATACCGTCAAAGATTTCGATTCCTGGCCCATGGAAACAAATTTGGAGTATTATGAATGAATTAGGAATGATGGATACTAATTTATCCAATCAGATTAAAGGAGTGCTTGGTAATGAGGCTGACTTATTATTCTGGATAGATACATGGATAGGTGACTTGCCTCTGGCTCATGCTTTCCCTGCCCTATTTAACATTGAGTCGGATAAAATGTGCACGGTGTCGGTACGAGTAGTAAATAATGCTCAAGGGGTGATGCTTAATTGGGTCTGGAACAGGGAGCCATCGTCTATAGCCGAGATGAATGAACTACAACAACTCATTCAAAAATTAACCGGGATTCGATGTGAAGTTAAAAAAGATTAGTGGATATGGGGCTTGGATCTGAACGGGGTTTTCTCAGTTGGTAGCATCAGAAGCCAGGTACAAACTTTTTATCGGTCTCCACCGAACTCGGTATTTAATTGGACGCCTAAAAAGGTTGGGATTGTCGGTTGGCGCGCGATGGTGGAGAGATTACCGACAAGGATGACATTGTCCATGAAAGGTATCCATCCGGCTTCGGTGCTATGTCCTCTTTGCAATGAAGTTCCGGAAACCTGCGATCACCTTTTCGTGTCATGCCAGTTTGCTCAATTGGTGTGGACCGTTATTACTCAATGGTGCAAGATCCCAGATTTTTATGCTTTCAGCCTTATAGATATCCTTCAGGTTAGCGACTTGGTGACCGGCCCTGTCAAAAGAAGGAAGGCTCTACATGCTGTTGCCCTTGTGGTCCTTTGAAGTATTTGGCGGATGAGGAATAAGGTTGTGTTTGAACAGGTCCCTATCTCAGTCGGTAAGGTAGTAGAGGAAATAAAAAGTATAAGCTATCAGTGGGTAAAAAATCGATCAAAAAAAGTTAGTCTCACATGGGATAGTTGGAAGAGGTTTGAAGTTTTCTAATATTTTCTGTAATCTTTGTTATGTTTTCGTTATGTTTCTTTCCTTTGTTCCATGTTTGGTGGATGTAATTGTGGTGCTAGCACCTAGGTTGGTGAATAAAAAATTTGTTGGCCTTTCAAAAAAAAAAAGAATCTCACGCGCCTCCTTGTTTTGTTCAATTTAACCCATTTAGTCTTAGCATTTGATTATTCAATTGATGATCAAGATCACTCCAATACTAATACGTCTTCTTATTATATCCTGACCTTAAAAATATAAAAGAAAGAAAAAAATATACTTGAAATTCCTGTGCGTATTTTAAAACACTAATAAGTATATCTGATACCCATCTGTATGCTCGAACCCTGACGGATAATTATCCGACAACACTCGACGAGTTTTGTATCGAGTATGGAACATGATTTTACCCACCAATCTTTGTTAAGACCATGGGGTATGGTGGGGCGAGTGTTTGGGGTATGGGTTGACACGTGGCTTGGGTGGGCTTCGCTGGACGGACCCACATTGAAGACGGTATGGTGGGGCGGGGGTTTGGGGCATGGCCAGCCCAAACTATATTTTTTATAAACAAAATTTATATTTTTTAATAATGTTTTTTAAATAAAAACCAATGAGATCCCGCCATGTCAACTTGATAGCCTCGTCCAACGCCCGGGCTGAAACCCCCACCCAAGGGGCCACGCCGAAACCCAAACCCACCTGGAGTAGTGACTTGGGCGTTTGTACCCAACCTACACCCCAACCCCTGACCCATACCCCATATTCTAAAGTAGAGAAGGGCCGCCCATGTATGTTATCGGGGCCCATCCTTTGATGATGCCCTAGTTAAGTTAATATTAATAATTTATTTAGAAGAATAAATCCAGCCATCGTCATCAATAGCTTTGGTTTCCGAAAAGTCAAATCACAGTGTACATCCACCAAGGTCCGGTGCGGATGCCGAGTAGTAAGGTGGCGAAGGGGCGGCATTTGGTTGGGGATTATGTTGTTTATGATGTGGATGTTAGGTTGCCTGGAGAGGTGCAGCCGCAGCTTGAGGTTACTCCGATTACGAAGTATGGTTCGTATCCGAATTTGGTTGTGGGACAGCAGATTGCGGTTAATAAGAGTTATATATGTTATGGTTTGAGGCCGGGAACGATTCGGGTTCTTAATATTAATACTGCGTTGAGATCGTTGCTCAAAGGCCTTGTTCAGGTTATTATACAGCTATCTGTGTAAACTTATCATTCCAGTTTGAGATATTGTAAACTGCTTTAGTGTTTGGGTGAACTGATTATGATTGTAATTTTATGATTGTTAGGATTAAATATTCACATTAGGATTGTAAGGAGCTGTAAACTGATTATAAGACAAACATTAAGTCACCTAATATTCCATAGCTGCATGAAACTAGTTATCTGACTAACTTACAATAATCAACTGCGAAAACGCACAAATAATCACCCCGTAAATGGAGACGATCTCCGGCGTCCTTAGATTCCATGAAACTGCTATTTTACTCCTCCTTGATTTGATTTTCTTCAGTCATATTTCACATGTGTTGCTTATCTTTGTTTTAGAATAGATCGTGGCTTTTATTGTTAGCTTATTGGTGAAAATAATTTGTTGTTGAACATATGTTAAGAGTTACACTAGAGAATAAGTTATGGATGTGTTTGGAATCTTCTGCTGTCCGTTTCAGATTGATATAGCATCTATTTATAGAACAAATTATCTTTCTTTCTCAGAGGGTTACAGACATGTGTTTCTTCGCAGAGAACGTTCATCTTCTAGCCAGGTAGGAGTTGTTACTTTCTAATTTATCTATTCTCTCTCTTGTTTTAATCTCCGGGTTATACTGACATGCTTGTATGTAGTGCAAGCATGGATGGACGAGTTTACATATGGAAGATTCTAGAAGTTCCTGATACGGATGATAAGCCACAGATCACAGGAATAATTGTTACTGCAGTCCAAATTTTAGGAGGAGGAGAACCTGTTCATCCTAGGGTTTGTTGGCACTGTCATAAACAAGTAATGCTATCCCAAGATTGTGTTTAAACTTTAAAAGCGTGTAGAGGTTGCATAATTGGCAAGTCATGTGGGTTGGGAAACAGGTCGGGTTGATTCAAAACACTTTTAAAAAAAAACATTTTTTATATTAAATATAATAATATATAATGTGTCAGATTTAATTACGAGTGTTATATTACGATTATCATTTGACCGTATCAATAATTGATCTGTGAAGGTTTTATGAATTGAACTCTTAAACTTACACTTTGGGCGACTTTCAACCCATTTGAGAATGACAGATTTCCTCTATAGCTATATTTTTGATAATACCCTTTTGACCCATTAGAAATAAAAACATATATTGCAGGAAGTTCTTGTAGTAGGAATTGGGAATTGTATTCTTAGATTTGATACTACAAAGGTTGGGAGAGGTAAAGTATATTCTGCAGTTGAACCTCTCAAATGCCCTGTTGATAAGTTGATTGACGGGATTCAATTTGTTGGTAAGCATGATGGTGAAATTACAGATCTATCCATGTGCCAATGGATGACCACTCGCCTAGTTTCTGCTTCAGTAGATGGAACGGTGAGTTTCATAGATATCTTTTGTCCAAATTTATATAAAACCTGATATTTATACCTTTTCTGTGCTCGACTTTAATGAGCTTTGATTTAGTTTAATAGACAAGATTTATTTAGGATAAAGCAAGGAAATGTTCTTAAGTTCCCATCTTAAGTGGCCTGGTATATAACTTATGATTTATCTAGTAAAGATTGCGATTTTATGTTCTTTGTTAGGATTTTATCTTATATGTGCAACAACTTATACATTACATGTGAAATGATAGGTGTACACTACACATTTATAGCTTTATTTAATGATGGATTTATGTTATTTGTACCTTAATTGACCATTACCATTTCTTACAAAGCTAAGTACCCTACCTCAAAAGTCAACGCGTAAGCAAAGGTGCTTGATAGAAGTTTATAATGCCTAGGAAGATACATAAATAAATGACAGACACAATAAGCAAAATAAAACTCAGACTAATATAATTGTATAAATGACGGGCATTACTATCGACATCTAAGTTGGGTGCGAAAAATGAATAATCATCCACTGATTTTACATTTAACTAGCTGATGCCATAATGGTCATAAGTACTAAAGTTGATGCCATATTAGTTTGTTCATTAAAATCATAAGTACTAAAGTTGATGCCATGTTAGTCAACTTCTGGTTTTCGAAGCTCGGTTTATAACTGTAGTCATTGAAAATCGATCAGTGTAATTCTTGTCTTGTAACCCTGAAGTGTAAAAGTATTCTGTTTTGGTATTCACCTTTTTGAAAAACTGACATTGAATATATAGGTTTTTAACCTTATTTGAAACTGAAAAAAAACACTATTTTTTTTATGTGGGCGAGTGCATGCAGTTTTGTTTATTGAAGCCAAAAGTAGGGATGTTCACAGTTCGGCTCAGCCGGTTTTGATGGAATTTCTGGGCCGAACTTGACACTAAGGTGTTTGGATAAACTAAACCGAATCGGCCGGGTTGACTTGGTCAGCCAAAGAGTTTCGGTCTTCCCGGTTTGCCGGTTTCAGTTGGGCTTTTTTACATGAATTTGTACCGTTAGATCTTCGAATGTTTAGTAAAATGGTAGGCTTAAAAAAGACCGAATGTTTTTTCTTTTGGTATAAAAGGGTTTACGAAATAAATTGAAAAAAACCCTAGTAGCACGGAATTGGTTAACTTAATAATCTATACATATTATTATTAAAAGTACTCACACACATTATAATTGTTAGGCTCTCGATATGCAAGGTTTAAAAAGGCGGAAACGGGCCTCGAGGCATCTTCCCTTAGCCTCACGAGGCGTAAGCCTCGAGGCGGGCAGAGGCGTAAGCCTCGAAACATTGTTAAAAAAAGTAAAAATAATATATATATCTCATAAAAATCACAAATTAATATTAAACAAACATCTTGAACATTATAAAAACTGATTTAGTAATAAAATAAACATCATAAATAGTTCAACAAGCTAAATTAGTAATGCTTAGGTCGGAAATGGTTGCGTGGTGAAGAATCAGAAGTGATTCCGTGTATTGTGTTAGCAATTAGGTTTGAAAATAGAACCCAATCGATGTTTTTTAAATCCACTATTGGGTTGGCCCACCAATTAAGCCCAATAAAAACTACACGGGTCTAAAAAAGTCCAGAAAAATAAAAATATTTCAAGTTTAACAAGGTCTGTTAAGCCTCACCGCCTAGCCTCACCGCCTCTTACAGCCTCGGGTGGCTGAGGCCTAGGTTTCAATTGACACCCATGAGGCTAAGCCTTTTATGCGATTTTTCATAGCCTCAGCCTAGGGGTAAACCTCAAGGCATGCCTCAGAAAGCCTTTTTAAACCATGCCGATATGTGATTGTTTTAACTTATTTAAAATATATTATTTTTTTAATTTTAATATCTTGGCCAGTTTGGTTTACTGGCTCCGTTCAAATCGTAAACCAAACAGTAAAACCCGTTCTTTTCAAACCCTAAACTGTAAAATGAACCAGTTCCCTTCTAACCTAGCCGATTTAGCTTGGTTTGGGCGGTTTTAAACGTTTATGAATATCCATGGTTGAAAGTACTAAAGTTGATTCCCTTATTGGTCAACTTCTGGTTTTGGAATCTTGGTTTATTACTGTAGAAATTGAAACCTGCTCAATGTATTTTTTTTTTTGTCTTTTAACCTTGTAAGTGTTTATATTTTTAAGTTTTAACTATTTTTTTTAAATACCAACAATACAACATTAAATATATCATTATTGAAACTCATAATCACTCAAAAACCACTATACATTTTTTTCTTTATGTAAATGTATTGTGTGTTCACGCATGCATGCTCTTGTTTGTTATATCAAGTGAAAGAAATTACATTAAATATTTCATTTTTTTGTTCCATTTTATTAATAATTTGTAAGGTAACATGAGGCTTTGTTTTGGCTGAACAGATAAAGATTTGGGAAGATCGCAAAGCGTCACCTATTGCAGTACTGAGGCCACACGATGGTCTTCCTGTTAGTTCTGTTACATTCTTAACCGCTCCACATCGCCCAGATCACATCATACTCATTACAGGGGGGCCGTTGAATCGTGAAGTGAAAATATGGGCCTCCGAAAGTGAAGAAGGATGGTTGCTTCCTAGTGACGCTGATTCATGGCGTTGTACTCAAACACTGGAGTTAAAGAGCTCTGCTGAATCAAGAACCGAAGATGCATTTTTTAACCAAGTAGTTGCATTATCTCAGTCAGGTCTTCTTTTACTAGCAAATGCCAAGAGAAATGCTATATATGCTCTACACTTGGATTACGGGCCCAATCCGGAAACAACCCGTTTGGACTACGTCGCGGAGTTCAATGTTACTATGCCGATACTTAGCTTTACTGGCACTAATGATCTGTTACCAAACGGGTCCCACATCGTTCAGCTATACTGTGTCCAAACACAAGCTATTCAACAATACGCTTTAGACTTATCCCAGTGCCTGCCACCTCCTGTTTATGATGTCTTTGAGAAATCCGGTTCAACTGTTTCACGTGATGCGGCGGTTATCGGTTTGGAACCATCTGGTGATAAATTCGATGATATGGTTCAGGCTAGCCCAGAATCTAGCCCTAATGAGCTGAAGGATAGCGATACTGATGTTTCGTGTATTGTATCACCAATAGGTCAATCGAGCCCTAAGTTGGGGGGAAAAGTTTCTGACTTTAGAAGTCCATCTGGCAGGTTTGAGCCACGTCAGCAAGTAAACGGTTATGATGATCAGAAAATCATGGAAGAAAGACAACTGGAAACTGCTCGTTCGAACATGTCTAACGCTGCCTCATTGGATGATGATGATGATCGGGCGGTCAAGTTTAAGCATCCGACTCATTTGGTAACTCCTGCTGAGTTGATGGCCACGTCATCCTCTGAAGTAAGTCATGTTGATGGTATGCGTGATGTGGCGGTAAACTCTGATACTCAGAATGCTGAGGTGGAGGTTAAGATTGTGGGTGAAATGGAACTTAATGGTTCTGCTCACGAAGAAAAGGAAAAATCTAGAACTTTTTGATATGTGCTCTACTCATGTTCACAGAACCATTTCATTTCTTATTTTTATTTGTTAGTTAGTTTCCTATTTTTATGTTTTTATTGTTTAGTGGTTTCCTTCAATTAAGGTAGATAGTAGGTGAGTTTATTGAGTCATTTTAGCAAGTAGTGGGTTAGATGGTTAACATTGTGATTTCTATTTAAAGAGTCTATGTATGTCCATTTCTTATTATAAATGAAATGAATTAAGTCTTGAGTTTCTCTCTAAATATTCTTCTAGTTTCCATCTATTTTCTTAGGAGTTTGACCCACTTTAACGGGTTATCTATCAAACCAAGTGGTACACATCATTGGTATCAGAGCCGCCGTGATCCCCCCGGACCCATGGCTGCTCACACTCTATCCGAAAACGAGTTTCTTCAATGGATGAATGAATCCTTGGCGAAACTCGTGTCTCAATTGCAAACCATTTCCAATTAGTTGCGATCTATCCGAACCGCATGGGAAGCCCCACGAATCCAAACCCCAACACCACCAGCAGTTGCCATCAAACCACCTTCATCAACCGTTGCCGCACCGCCATCGTCCTTGTTAACCGCTTCCGTCACACCCCTACAAATTGCAACCGAGCCGCCACCAGAAACAAAACTCTCTCCGGAACCGTTTACTCCACCACCAAACCTGCCACACCATTAGCAACACCACCACAAATCCTCACCACACCATCAACAACAATTGCCGTTACAACCAAGATTAAAATGAAGAATACGATTACGACAATGACTACACGGAACTCCTCAAGATCTATTCTGCCTGACAAAGCTTTGGAAGAAAGTACTTCGACAAATAATGTTCACACAAAAAAGGAACTTGCAACTATGTCAAAGGTCCCCGGTGGCATGAGGAGACGTGATTGGCGACCACCGTGGCACTACGTTGAGACCACACCATGGCGTTTCACTATGACTTCTCCAAACGCTTTGGGACGGACCGAGTGGCGTCCGCCGTGGTTTCCACCAAGTTGTAACCGGATTTTCGCCTTGCGGACAAGTCGAATTCGAGTGGGGTGGAATGATGTGTGCCATAAAACCCACGAAGTCCATCATGCATTTTCATTATTTTAGTTTAATTATATCTACATGTATTTCTTTTATTTGTTAGTTTAGTAGTAGATAATGGGTTAGTGGGTGGTTAGATTATTTACTAGTTTCATCAACTTATGTACAGCCTATATAATGGCTTTAGGTGTTTTGAGATTATTATGGATGAAATATGAATTAAGTCTTGGTTTCTCTCTAATTTTCTTCCAAGCTTCGATCTATTTTCTTTGGATCAATTGGTTAACGATTAGGTTCGTAACAATTGGTACGAACCACCCGTACCACCCACTTCTACCGCCACACCACCAAAACCCGCCCCATCGACACCTACACTAAAACCATCTCCACCTCCTTCGGTTCCGAAAACAAACCCCGTGCTTTATCGGCTATCATCCAATGTTTCACATTGTTGTTATCTCTGCCGACTCCGGCAACACAGAGGTTCAAAAAAATCAAACAATTTCCACACCACAATTGCTTGCTTCTTTGGTCAAATCGACAGAATGTATCGAGTATCTTGGGTCAAAACATATTGCTTCCAATTTGGAAAAAAACTTCATGTTTAGCTTCCTTCAAAAAATCCCCTTTCACCGTTTCTCAAGTCAATTACATGCACAACGGACTCCCCACTTTTGCTTTCATTGACAAGGTCAAATTCTATTTTGTCAATTTGGGATACTTCAATTTAGAGTTGGAACCGATTGCCACTAGAGCGGGATTATCTGAACAACGTGAGTGGCGTCCACCGTGGCCTTTCATTAAAAATGCTCTGAATGCCACAGGGAGAACCGAATGGCGGCCACCGTGGTGAATCGCTAATGATCCAACTTCATCCTTGTGGACAAGGATTATTTTCAGTAGGAGGGAATGTTACATGCCACTTTCTTTTTTCCACATGATTTGCATGATTCCTATTTTATCTCCATATTTAGTTATTAGTTGAGTAGTGGGTTATTAGCTTGAGTAGTGGGTTAGTGTTTGTATGGCTATTTATAGTCAGTATGTTAAAGTTTCTAGGAGGAATGAAAAATTATGAATTGAATCTGAATTCTCTCTAAAGTTCTTTCTGGTTTCATTTCTATTTTCTTTGGCCAACGAAATCGTTGGAACCACAACAGTGGTATCAGAGCCGTTGTGATCCCCCTGGACCATGGTTGCTCACAATCTATCCGAAGCCGAGTTCTATCAATGGATGAATGAATCCCTTGGCAGGCTCGAAACTCAGTTGCAAACCGTAATCAACGAGTTCTGATCGTTCCGAACTGCATGGGAATCCCAATCTCCTACACTTCCACCACCTGTTTCCCCCACCGCAAAACATCTCCCGTCACCAGCTTCCGCTACAACACCATCACCTGCCTCACTACCACCCAAACAAGCCCCTTCAGTAGGATCGTTGTCACCAAAACGACCGCCCTTAACTGGATTGTCCACATCCATTTCTGTCCTTACCAAATCTAAACCTCTCATACCAACACCACCAATTCAATCGTACAGTGATATGTTGAAAACAAAATCCCACTTAAACTCAATTCAAAGGTGGTGTCCAAGTAATCAAGGTACCACTCCCATGAGCGTGGAACACATACGTAGAAACTTCACCACCACATCCATTTGTTGGGGTCTTGTAAGCAAAGAACAAGCCAATGAGGATGTAACCGGAGAACTCGAATGGCATCCTCCATGTCATTTTGTTACTACCGCTCCAAATGTTACGGGAAGAACCGAGTGGCGTCCACCGTGGGGGATCGCCAAGGCATTTCTCGGCTTCATCCTTGAGGACAAGGATGATTTAAGGGGGGGGGGGGGTGGAATGATATGTGCTCTACTCATGTTCACAGAAGCATTTCATTTCTTATTTTTATTTGTTAGTTTCCTATTTTTATGTTTTTATTGTTTAGTGGTTTCCTTCAATTAAGGTAGATAGTGGGTGAGTTTATTGAGTCATTTTAGCAAGTAGTGGGTTAGTGTTTGTATGGCTATTTATAGTCAGTATGTTAAAGTTTCTAGGAGGAATGAAAAATTATGAATTGAATCTGAATTCTCTCTAAAGTTCTTTCTGGTTTCCTTTCTATTTTCTTTGGCCAACGAAATCGTTGGAACCACAACACTTTTTCGTCACAGGCATCAGGACTTGGGCTTGATATAGCACAGGACAATGAGTCGAAATGATTAGATCAAATTACAGATGCTCAAGATGAAGTTGATGATGTGGCAACTGATCTAGCTGGATCTGTGGAGATGTTTGAGACTGAAGTAGTTCAATCTGTGGATCTGAAACGATCCGAAAGACTTGTAAAGCCCGCTGCAGCTTTGCTATCCCCGTACGTGGCTTATAAAAGGATTAAAGATAAACAAGCCAAAAAGTTAAGTAATGAGGATAGACAAATTGCTTTAATCCAGCAGTGGTATGCACGTAGTGGCAATAGATATTTTTTCCCTAACAATGGGTGGATGCTGTGACAACCCTCACCAAGCCAGGTATCCGTACGAATTAATTAATATTTAATTACCGCGTAATTATTGTGCTTGCTTACAACTGTGATTAAACTGCTTACTGATTTCTAATACGTACGTACTCATGCATCACATTTTATACTGTCACTCTATTATTTTTGCACAAACATCAGTGACAACCTTGATGCACAAAAAGCACAGTGAGCACACTATACGGGATGCCCATTAAACATGCTGATATAACCAGCATCAGGCAGACACTGCCTCTAAGGCCTGTATGAGCCAGAGATAGTTTACTACACCTGTAGAGAGTGTAGGGAAATGAGGGTTGTAGAACTGCGTCCCTAGGTGATAATTATAGTGACCGGATGTGCCTAAAACGTACTTTGAGTACAAAATTCTGCACTTTAAATAAAAAAAATTAGCATTTACCTAAACTAGTAAAGTGCATAAAGTTGAAAAAAAAATATTACTAGACACTTTCCAAAATGTCGGGAATAAATTGTGTCACTAAAAATAATATTAACGACACTTTAAATAATTATTTGGCACTTTAACGAACTAGTATCCAACCGAACAACCGGACTTAACCCGGGACATAAAATTATTGTTATTAACATTATTTTTCTTTTTCTGAGCTAGTTAGGGTCCCCGAGTACCCTAATACCCGTTATAAATTACACACCACATAATACACTAATTAGATCTCCAACTAAACTAACTTAACCACTAACTATTTAGTCCAAATCTAACCATCATACCCCCCCCCCCCTGACCGTTCGTTTCCCATGAGGGGACAATCACTTACAATTTTGATTTTAATAATCCTAGTGCTAAAGATCTTGACTACATATTATCCTTGGGTTAATTAGGGTGAATGGTCAATAAATAAGGACAAGGGTCCACTACATATATCCTAACACTCAACAAAGAAAATTTGCATTTCTTTCCCTTCTTTGTTACTCACGGCCGAGAAGCTCACACAACAATCCACCCACAAAATTTTACTCTTTTCTTTCCCCTTGCTACTCACTGCCGAGAGCATTCACTTCCATCCAACCATTTTCCATTTTCATTATTGCCATTTTACATACACTCAAGGGTTAAGGATCACATACAAGGAAGCCCGGTGCTTGCGGATCGTCAAGGACCTCACCTCAACGCTTTTAACCGCTCGTTTCTCGACTAGTTTCTTCCCTAGCCTCAAGCTAGTAGTAAGTGACTCTAAACGCCCTTTTTGATCTATTCTAAAGTGGTTAATAAAAATTTTGACGGTTGAAATTAATGAACATGTATGAACAAAATTTAAAGTCTACTAAAATAATATAAACAAAGTGGTTAATAGATGAATATTGGTGTAAAGCTTATAAGACTTGTTTTGTTATGATTATTTAGTGTTGTTTTATGCTAGTGTTAGTTCGGATCGTCATCTAACCCGACTAAGTCATGTTCATGGAACATGACCTAGTGTATGTTATAGTGTGAAAAGTGGTTAGATGAAGAACACTACTACTTATAACCATGAACTTGTGTAAAACCAATTTTTCTTACAAAATGGAGTTCTAAACTAGTAGATCTACGGATCTACAAGTGGTATTTTCAAAGGACCAAGTGTCAAAAGAAATCATATTTTTAAAGCCGGATCTTTCCTAAAAAAAGGTGATTTTTGTAAACACACAAGTGTGTAGACACTTGTGTGACAAAGAGTTTTAACAAAGAATTATTGTTGTAATTTTTGACAAAAAGTTGTAAAGACGTGTCTTCTTTAAAAACAAGGTTCTCAAAGAAACCAAGTTTATTTATAAAAGATCTATTAAAAATATGGGGAAAGTTACTACATATTTTACACAAACCACAAGTTCATGTGTTTTGCGATTTATATTTATTTTGACTATTTTGATGATGAAACTTTGTTGATTGATGTTGGGAACATTGTTGAATTGAAATTTTAAAAGAAAATGATACGCTAGAAAGCGTGGCCACCTCCAGTTACAGAGGAAACTCTGGCGAAATTTTTTCCAAAAATCTAACACTTGTAAATATTTTTATCACAAGTGTTATGGATATATTTTTTTAACTTGTTTTCCCAAATAACTTTCGCCACGATTTTTATTACGAAACTTCCAAGTGTCGGAGGTGGGATTTTCACAAATAAAACTTGCTAAAATATATATTTAGAATATATATTTTCATAACAACACATGTGTAAATTTTTATGATTATTTTGTGAACTTCGTAAATATTATTTTTAGGGTAAAAATAATATTACTGAATATTAACGGCTCCAAAATAACACGAACGCACATGTACCAAAACCCCCATCCTTGGGAAGGAATATAATTATCAAATAATTACGAAGTGTAAACGCGAAATAGTTGCCTAACTATTTCCCAAAGACATTAAACCTTAAACTAAGGCACGGCCGTCCGTCTAATAGAAGTTAGTACGTGTAGATCGTCGCACAACAGATTTTCTGGGAGATACTTTTACAGACGCACTTCGGTGGGTTCATGTCCCCCTTTTCTCTTAACTGTTTTCAGTTTTCTAAACTGCGGGGGTGAAATACATGTTACTATGATTACGAGTACTTTTTACATGGTATGGTTAGCGTAAGGAGGATTACTACTTAGATCATGTGAGTGGGTAGGCGCAACTTGAGGCCATTAATCCTCATTGTAGGACCGAGGGGCACAATGCAGTAGATCTATTTGGGTGTAGCGAGCCCAGCTCCAGGCCCACGGTACGGACCTTGGAGTGACTATGTACCCGACGCACAAATCCGCTAGGTTTGAGTCTTCATACTGCACTTCACACATATCGATGGCCATGCAAACCATTGGTGATCTCTTTATTTCCTTATTTGCTACATACCAGGGATTTTTATACTTACAAAGGTTTTACATACTCACTTACACATGAACTCGCTCAACAATTTTTGTTGATTTTTCCAACTTACATGTATTTCAGGGAACTAAGGATCTGGCACGGTAGGCTACGTTTTCG
Organism: Helianthus tuberosus; assembly: GCA_030545235.1. NCBI lineage: Eukaryota > Viridiplantae > Streptophyta > Magnoliopsida > Asterales > Asteraceae > Helianthus > Helianthus tuberosus. Next base: position 59,333,742 of record CM060415.1, on the reverse strand, counting down.
CGCTGCGTTAAAGTATGGGATCATCCACGTTTTGGGATTGCGACTTTTACCTGGACGAGTCGCAAGTCTTAAACGGCGTTTATTTTAAGTTTGTGGTTGCGTCTTAAGAACAATGTTTTTATGTTATTAGGTTGTAATTTCCGTTGCATGTGTCAACGCTTTAAGACAATGTTGTGGTATTTTACTTTTCAAACTTAATCAATGGATGATCTGCATGGTTTTATTCTCATATAGCTATGTTATGATTAAGCTATGGTATTAAGAAGTCACACCAAATAAACCCACGCTTTCGCAAAGCCAGGGTGTGACAGCTTGGTATCAGAGCTCTGATCATAGCGAACTAGGATTCCTTCTCGAGTCTAGACTATGATCACTAGGGCTCTCACGAAAACATTTTTATACTACATACCACTTAAGTCCAGATCCAAAACGTTTTTACAAACAAATGTTGAGCACATTTTATTTGTTAGTTATAGGCTCAGTCTGGGAGGCTGACGCTCGGTCTGGGAGGCTGAGGTAGTTGTTTAGTGGGACTAGGGAGTCAGTCTGGGAGGCTGGGAGGCTAGTGGGACTAGGAAGAGAAGTCTGGGAGGCTGGGAGTAGTGGGACTAGGAAGAGCAGTCTGGGAGGCTAGGAGACTAGTGGAACTAGGAAGAGCAGTATGGGAGGCTGGGAGGCTAGTGGGACTAGGAGAACTATTTGATTGCTTATTGGTGACTAATGTGTTTATCTGGCTATATGATTGATTATTTGTGCATATTTGTGTTTGTGTTACAGACACCATGGATTCATCCGGCACAGGAGGGTCGGACACTACTGACCCTATGCATATTGTATCAGACGATCGGGAGTCATCAGAGCGAGAGGTGTACACTTCTGACACCACCAGTACAGACGACGACGATTTCCAGCCGTTTGCACTACCCGATGCCGTGATTGAGCCCGCTGATGGCCCCATCGCTGGGGATTTGCCGCTTGTGGAGATCCCTGCTCCCATACCCCTTACCATGTACCCCATTATTGATATGCCTCTAGACGTAGTCGTTGACGACGACGTCGATTTGTTTGACGACGAGCCACTGGAGGATGACGTTGAGGGCGAGGCCCTATTAGCTGCCGACGATCTTTTGCTACTCGCAGATGCTCCTGCTGAGGAGTCACCTGCCCATTCACCTGTCCCAGACTCTTTCGAGTCTGTGGCCTCTGCACCGTCGCACGCGCAGGGTGCGCAGCACTATTCTCATGGTTCAGACCCCGATAGGGCGTCATCTGCTGCACCTGCCCCTGCCCCGAGTTTTGCTTTTGATCATGACATTGATGCGGATTCTGACCCCGTTTTTCCACCGGGTTATGATCCAGACCAGGAGGTTGAGTTTATCACCTGGATCAGCCATTGGAGGACCTAGTTGACCCTGAGTTTGCTGACCCCGCAGATTTGGAGATAGAGTTAGACGACCCGGAGCCTGCTGTGGCCCCCAAGCCAGTAGTTGCTCCAGACCCCGTGGTCGAGCATGACCCTATTCATGCTGATATACCCATTGTTGACCCTTTGATTGCTGATGTACCTATCGATGATCATCCTATTGTTGCTCCACTATTGGAGGATGAGCATGCTGTTGATGCTCAGGTTGTTGCCCCTCACATTGCTGATATACCCGCTGACCCTATTGTTGCCCCCTTCCTGACCCTGTGCCTGTGCAGTTCGATCGTGCACTTTTTGAGGCCCATGTTGATCCACGAGATGCGCACACCCGAAATGGGTGGATAGATGATGATGATGAGCTCCCACCGTTCGTGGCACCTGTAGCCCCCGTTTTGGCACCCATTTCTGCACCTACTGATATCCCACCTTTTCCCCCACATACCACCGATGCACGTCACATAGATTTCCCTTTTTCGTTCGTTCAGTACACACCTCCAGCACGACCTGGAGAGGGTTCCTCGACTCATCCCGTTGGTCATGTGCCGGTATCTGTCCCGGTCATACCACAGTTTTCTACTGCTGTTCCCCCTGTTCCACCATTTTCTGTGTCACCTTTTACTCCATCCAGCGAGCCTTTTCTTTGGAGATCACCACCCATCATGCCACCGACAGATCCATATCATCCATATTATGTCGGGCCTTCTACTGAGGATGTCCTTGTTTCTTTCATACTACAGCATGACGCGCTGACGCGTCGTGTCCAGGTCTTGGAGCAGCAGATAGCGTGTCTGTTGCGTTCTCACCGAGCCATGGAGGAGGATTGGCTCCTCATGCGCCATTTGTTCTATTCTCATTTTCCCCTCCTCCACCGCCATCAGCGTAGGGCTATTTTGTACGACACGGGTGGACTTTTGTTGAGAAGGCGGCGATTGCACAGATTGCACAGCTTTTGGGAGACTGCATATTGATCCTGACTTTTGTTGTTATGTATATTGAATATGTTGACACTGATTTGATATTTTGGACTGGGGTGTTGTAGCCCTTAGTCATTGATGTTGTATGTTACAGTTATGTACTTGTACACTTTACCCTGTGGTCTCGATTTATGGCAATGCAATCGCGGTATTCTCATCATATGTGATGTTTGATTGATTATTTATGATCTATAACATGGGATGTTGTGTGGTTGATATATTTATAACATGGGACGTTGTGTGATTGATTGTTTATGTTCTATAACATGAGATGTTATTGTGTTTGGGTTATTTTAACATGAGATGTTATGTATTATTACTATCATTATATACACACACTTTACCTACCATGACCTGACTCACGTAAACCATCTTTTAGAAGATGCCACCGAAACGCGATCCACGCATGCCTGCCAACGAGACAGAACTCCAACAAATCATCGCTGCCGCCATTGCGCAATACGCCGCCTCTCAAGGAGGACCCAGCGGAAGCAGCTCAAACAATAACGGCAACAACAATCCGCCTCATGGTAATATTAAGTCATTAAGGCATACCATGATACATTGGATATCTATAGCAAGTTTGCTAATGCCATTCATATATTGTAACGTATGTGCAGGGTGCACCTACAAGCAGTTCCTGGACTGCAAACCTGTAAACTTTGATGGCACCGGAGGTGCTGTTGCTTTTGTTCGTTGGGCCGAAAAGACAGAATCAGTTCTCCGCATGAGCAAATGCGCTCCGGACCAGCAGGTTACCTACATTTCGGGGCTATTCGTGGACGGAGCTCTGTCATGGTGGAATTTACAAGTCCAAACACTTGGTGAAGCCGCAGCCTATGCAATGACATGGAACGAGCTGAAAGAGCTCATGCGCAGGAAGTATTGTTCACGCGCTAAAATTCAAAAGTTGGAAACTGAGTTTTGGCATTTGAAGATGGAAGGTCCGAAAATTGCGGAATATGTTCAGAGGTTCCACGACTTATCTCATGTGGTTCCTTACATGGTTACACCGGAATTTAAGCGGATTGAGCGCTTCATTTGGGGTTTAGCTCCTCAAATCATAAGTATGGTGACCTCTTCCAAGCCTGCAACTATCACTGAGGCAATTGATCTGAGCGTGGCTCTTACTGAGGAGGCTATCCGCCTAAACAAGTTTTCTGATGTTGAGCAAAAGAAGAAGGAGACTCACGTAGAGTCGTCCAGGGGTAATAAAAGAAAATTCTCGAACTTCAAACAGGGAACTAGCGGTGTTGGCAAGAAAGGAGAATCAAGCACACCGGTCCAAGCTGCAACCGGTGCTGGGAAGAAAGGAAAAGGCTATATGGGCACTCTGCCCAAGTGTAATACATGCCAGCGCCATCATACCGGCCAGTGCGGACTAAGAACATGCGAAACTTGTGGGAGAAATGGTCATTTGAAGGATACTTGCTGGGTTAATACTGGCCGGGGTGGCCAGGGAGGTTTTGGTAATAGAAACAATAATCGTGGTGGAAATGGAAATCGTGCACAAGGAAATAACGGAGGGAATGGAAATCGAGGCAACAACGCGAATCAAGCTGGTACTGTAAACCGAAACCAAAACAACAATCAAGCTGGGAATGGAGGTGGAAACGAGCAAAGACCAGGTTGTTTTAACTGTGGTGACATTGGGCACTATAAGAGAAACTGCCCAGAATTGAACCAAGCACGGGGAAGGGTTTTCAATATCGAAGCGAGGGAAGCGCGCCAGGATCCCAATGTTTTTACTGGTACGTTCCCTATAAACCAACGCTTTGCATCCGTTTTATTTGACACTGGTGCCGATTATAGCTTCGTATCGTTAGAATTTAAGAATATGCTTGGTTTAGCCGCTAGTAAACTAGATATCCCGTACTAAATCGAATTGGCGAATGGAAAGTTAGTAGAAGCCAATGAAGTGGTCAGAGGTTGTGTAATCGAGTTGGGAGAGCGTGAATTTACTTTGGATCTACTACCAGTCCAGCTGGGGAGCTTCGACGTGGTAGTAGGAATGGATTGGTTATCAAGCAACAAGGCTGAGATTGTTTGCCACGAAAAGGCCGTTCGTATCCCAACAGAAGATGGAGAAACGATTGTGGTTCATGGTGAAAAGCGTGATACGCCTTTAAGAATTATCAGTTGCCTGAAAGCTCGTAAGTGTTTGCAAAAAGGGATGTGCTGCCTTCCTGGCACACATCGTGGATAAGAAAGCTGCTGAGCCGAAAATTGAAGACATCCCTATCGTGAGGGAATATCCTGAAGTCTTTCCAGAGGACTTGCCAGGATTGCCACCCCAAAGGTAAGTGGAATTTCACATTGACTTAGTTCCAGGCGCCGCACCTGTAGCTAGGGCACCCTATAGACTTGCACCGTCAGAGATGCAGGAATTGTCGACACAACTTCAAGAGTTGCTAGACAAAGGATTCATCAGACCAAGCTTCTCACCTTGGGGAGCTCCGGTCCTGTTTGTCAAGAAGAAAGACGGTAGTTTTCGTATGTGCATCGACTACCGGGAGTTGAATAAGCCGACGATCAAGAATAGATACCCTCTGCCAAGAATCGATGATTTATTCGATCAACTCCAAGGTTCAAGCTTTTATTCAAAGATCGATCTTCGATCTGGATACCATCAGCTAAGGATACAAGAGGAGAGTATTCCGAAAACAGCCTTCAGAACTCGTTATGGACATTACGAGTTCCTAGTTATGCCGTTTGGGCTAACCAACGCGCCTGCTGTTTTTATGGACCTAATGAACCGAGTCTGCAAGCCGTATCTCGATAAGTTCGTAATTGTATTCATCGCCGATATTTTGATTTATTCGAAGACGGCTGAACACGAACAGCACTTAAGAGCTATTTTGGAGTTGCTGAAAAAGGAACAGTTGTACGCCAAGTTCTCAAAGTGCGAGTTTTGGCTACGCGAAGTCCAGTTTCTTGGACACGTGGTTAATGGAAATGGAATCCATGTTGATCCCACAAAGATCGAGGCGATAAAGAACTGGGAGACTCCAAAGACGCCGACCGAGATTCGCCAGTTCTTAGGTTTGGCTGGCTATTATCGAAGATTCATTGAGGATTTTTCTAAAATCGCTCAACCCCTTACCGCGCTCACACAGAAGGATAAGAAGTTTGATTGGGGAATCAAACAGGAGGAAGCGTTTCAGTTGTTAAAAGACAAGCTCTGCAATGCGCCAATCTTAGCACTACCAGAGGGTACAGATGATTTCGTGGTATACTGTGACGCCTCACGTCAAGGATTGGGTTGCGTGTTGATGCAACGCCAGAAGGTCATAGCTTACGCGTCACGACAATTGAAAGTACATGAAAAGAACTATACCACACATGATTTGGAACTAGGCGTAGTGATATTTGCATTAAAGATCTGGAGACACTACCTATATGGTACGAAATGTACAATCTTCACAGATCATAAGAGCCTACAACACATATTCAACCAGAAAGAGCTGAATATGAGACAAAGACGTTGGGTCGAATTGTTGAACGATTACGACTGCGAGATAAAGTACCATCCAGGGAAGGCGAATGTGGTCGCCGATGCCCTAAGTCGTAAAGAAAGGATCAAGCCCATAAGGGTTAGGGCTTTGGAGATGATTATCCAGACAGACCTTTCCCTGCGCATTCGTGCCGTGCAGAAAGAAGCTCTTAAGGAAAGAAACCTTGAAGAAGAATATCTCCGTGGGATGGAGAAGCAATTAGTACCAAACGAGGAAGGAACGTTATGTTTTATGAAAAGGATTTGGGTTCCTCTGTTTGGTGGTTTGAGAAAAGTTATTTTTGATGAGGCACACAAATCACGGTACTCTATTCATCCCGGTGCGGATAAGATGTACTAGGATCTTAAGGACTATTATTGGTGGCCCAGGATGAAGGGCGACGTTGCTGTTTATGTTAGCAAATGTTTGACGTGTGCCAAGGTGAAAGCTGAATATCAGAAGCCTTCGGGACTTCTGCAACAACCTGAAATTCCCAAGTGGAAATGGGAGCAGATTTCAATGGATTTTATAACGAAGTTTCCAAGGACGCCCAGGGGTCATGATACTATTTGGGTGATAGTTGACCGCCTAACAAAGTCCGCGCACTTCTTGCCAATCAAAGAGAAGGACAATACGAGTAAACTTGCGGAAATATACATGCGGGAGATTGTTGCACGTCATGGAGTGCCTCTCTCGATCATCTCTGATAGAGATGGGAGATTTGTATCAAGGATTTGGCAATCCTTCCAAGAAGCTTTTGGCTCGCAATTGAACCTAAGTACTGCATTTCATCCGCAAACTGATGGCCAAAGTGAAAGAACTATTCAGACATTGGAGGATATGCTGAGAGCATGTGTAATGGATCTTGGTGGTAGCTGGGATAAGCATTTACCATTGGCCGAATTCTCATACAACAACAGCTACCACACCAGTATTGGAGCCGCGCCATTTGAAGCTCTTTATGGACGCAAGTGTCGATCACCCCTATGCTGGGCTGAAGCAGGTAATAGGCAGCTTGTTGGTCCCGAAATCGTCCAAGAGACGACAGACAAGATTGCGCAGATTCGAAAACGCATCGAAGCGGCTCGCGAAAGACAGAAAGCCTACGCAGATCCAAACCGGAAACATTTGGAATTCCAAGTTGGAGATATGGTTTTATTGAAAGTTTCACCCTGGAAGGGTGTGGCACGCTTCGGAAAGCGTGGGAAGTTGAATCCGCGTTACATTGGCCCTTTCAGAATCCTGCAAAGGATTGGGCTTGTAGCCTACAAGTTGGACCTACCTGCTGAACTCCATGGTGTTCACGATACATTCTATGTATCCAATTTGAGAAAAAGTCCAACACAAGATACAGTGATCATTCCTGCTGACGAAGTTCATATCGACGACACGCTCCACTTCACTGAAGAACCTGTTGAGGTCACGGATTGGAAAGTTAATAAAACTCGCAGGAGCAGTGTCAAACTCGTCAAAGTTCGTTGGAATGCTAGGCATGGACCTGAATTCACGTGGGAACGTGAGGATCGGATGAAAGAGAAATACCCCCATTTATTTCCTAAGAACCCTGCATCTAGTAGCAGAACTTAAATTTCGGGACGAAATTTCTTTAACGGGGGGAGAATGTGACAACCCTCACCAAGCCAGGTATCCGTACGAATTAATTAATATTTAATTACCGCGTAATTACTGTGCTTGCTTACAACTGTGATTAAACTGCTTACTGATTTCTGATACGTACGTACTCATGCATCACATTTTATACTGTCACTCTATTATTTTTGCACAAACATCAGTGACAACCTTGATGCACAAAAAGCATAGTGAGCACACTATACGGGATGCCCATTAGACATGCTGATATAACCAGCATCAGGCAGACACTGCCTCTAAGGCCTGTATGAGCCAGAGATAGTTTACTACACCTGTAGAGAGTGTAGGGAAATGAGGGTTGTAGAACTGCGTCCCTATGTGATAATTACAGTGACCGGATGTGCCTAAAACGTACTTTGAGTACAAAATTCTGTACTTTAAATAAAAAAATTTAGCATTTACCTAAACTAGTAGAGTGCAAAAAGTTGAAAAAAAAATATTACTAGACACTTTCCAAAATGTCGGGAATAAATTGTGTCACTAAAAATAATATTAACGGCACTTTAAATAATTATTTGGCACTTTAACGAACTAGTATCCAACCGAACAACCGGACTTAACCCGGGACATAAAATTATTGTTATTAACATTATTTTTCTTTTTCTGAGCTAGTTAGGGTCCCCGAGTACCCTAATACCCGTTATAAATTACACACCACATAATACACTAATTAGATCTCCAACTAAACTAACTTAACCACTAACTATTTAGTCCAAATCTAACCATCATACCCCCCCCCCCATGACCGTTCGTTTCCCATTAGGGGACAATCACTTACAATTTTGATTTTAATAATCCTAGTGCTAAAAATCTTGACTACATATTATCCTTGGGTTAATTAGGGTGAATGGTCAATAAATAAGGACAAGGGTCCACTACATATATCCTAACACTCAACAAAGAAAATTTGCATTTCTTTCCCTTCTTTGTTACTCACGGCCGAGAAGCTCACACAACAATCCACCCACAAAATTTTACTCTTTTCTTTCCCCTTGCTACTCACTGCCGAGAGCATTCACTTCCATCCAACCATTTTCCATTTTCATTATTGCCATTTTACATACACTCAAGGGTTAAGGATCACATACAAGGAAGCCCGGTGCTTGCGGATCGTCAAGGACCTCACCTCAACGCTTTTAACCGCTCGTTTCTCGACTAGTTTCTTCCCTAGCCTCGAGCTAGTAGTAAGTGACTCTAAACGCCCTTTTTGATCTATTCTAAAGTGGTTAATAAAAATTTTGACGGTTGAAATTAATGAACATGTATGAACAAAATTTAAAGTCTACTAAAATAATATAAACAAAGTGGTTAATAGATGAATATTGGTGTAAAGCTTATAAGACTTGTTTTGTTATGATTATTTAGTGTTGTTTTATGCTAGTGTTAGTTCGGATCGTCATCTAACCCGACTAAGTCATGTTCATGGAACATGACCTAGTGTATGTTATAGTGTGAAAAGTGGTTAGATGAAGAACACTACTACTTATAACCATGAACTTGTGTAAAACCAATTTTTCTTACAAAATGGAGTTCTAAACTAGTAGATCTACGGATCTACAAGTGGTATTTTCAAAGGACCAAGTGTCAAAAGAAATCATATTTTTAAAGCCGGATCTTTCCTAAACAAAGGTGATTTTTGTAAACACACAAGTGTGTAGACACTTGTGTGACAAAGAGTTTTAACAAAGAATTATTGTTGTAATTTTTGACAAAAAGTTGTAAAGACGTGTCTTCTTTAAAAACAAGGTTCTCAAAGAAACCAAGTTTATTTATAAAAGATCTATTAAAAATATGGGGAAAGTTACTACATATTTTACACAAACCACAAGTTCATGTGTTTTGCGATTTATATTTATTTTGACTATTTTGATGATGAAACTTTGTTGATTGATGTTGGGAACATTGTTGAATTGAAATTTTAAAAGAAAATGATACGCTAGAAAGCGTGGCCACCTCCAGTTACAGAGGAAACTCTGGCGAAATTTTTTCCAAAAATCTAACACTTGTAAATATTTTTATCACAAGTGTTATGGATATATTTTTTTAACTTGTTTTCCCAAATAACTTTCGGCACGATTTTTATTACGAAACTTCCAAGTGTCAGAGGTGGGATTTTCACAAATAAAACTTGCTAAAATATATATTTAGAATATATATTTTCATAACAACACTTGTGTAAATTTTTATGATTATTTTGTGAACTTCGTAAATATTATTTTTAGGGTAAAAATAATATTACTGAATATTAACGGCTCCAAAATAACACGAACACACATGTACCAAAACCCCCATCCTTGGGAAGGAATATAATTATCAAATAATTACGAAGTGTAAACGCGAAATAGTTGCCTAACTATTTCCCAAAGACATTAAACCTTAAACTAAGGCACGGCCGTCCGTATAATAGAAGTTAGTACGTGTAGGTCGTCGCACAACAGATTTTTTGGGAGATACTTTTAGAGACGCACTTCGGTGAGTTCATGTCCCCCTTTTCTCTTAACTGTTTTCAGTTTTCTAAACTGCGGGGGTGAAATACATGTTACTATGATTACGAGTACTTTTTACATGGTATGGTTAGCGTAAGGAGGATTACTACTTAGATCATGTGAGTGGGTAGGCGCAACTTGAGGCCATTAATCCTCATTGTAGGACCGAGGGGCACAATGCGGTAGATCTATTTGGGTGTAGCGAGCCCAGCTCCAGGCCCACGGTACGGACCTTGGAGTGACTATGTACCCGACGCACAAATCCGCTAGGTTTGAGTCTTCCTACTGCACTTCACACATATCAATGGCCTTGCAAACCATTGGTGATCTCTTTATTTCCTTATTTGCTACATACCAGGGATTTTTATACTTACAAAGGTTTTACATACTCACTTACACATGAACTCGCTCAACAATTTTTGTTGATTTTTCCAACTTACATGTATTTCAGGGAACTAAGGATCTGGCACGGTAGGCTACGTTTTCGCGCTGCGTTAAAGTATGGGATCATCCACGTTTAGGGATTGCGACTTTTACCTGGATGAGTCGCAAGTCTTAAACGGCATTTATTTTAAGTTTATGGTTGCGTCTTAAGAACAATGTTTTTATGTTATTAGGTTGTAATTTCCGTTGCATGTGTCAACGCTTTAAGACAATGTTGTGGTATTTTACTTTTCAAACTTAATCAATGGATGATCTGCATGGTTTTATTCTCATATAGCTTTGTTATGATTAAGCTATGGTATTAAGAAGTCACACCAAATAAACCCACGCTTCCGCAAAGCCAGGGTGTGACAGATGCGTCGGTCCAGATTTTTGGGAGTCATTGCTGGGCGAGGATGGTAAAGGCTGATTAAGCGATGATGTAAGCAATGTCTATATATTAAAAACTATAAAGAAATAAATTTATATTTTTTTGTATATTGTTTTCAAACTAGCTTTAGAATGTTTAACAACATATATTTGGGTGGATGATCCACTTGTATCATTCAAGAGATGCAAGTGATCGTTGGAGTATTTTACCCCCTTATTTTCAGAGTTATTTTCAATCGCGGGACGTCGACCAGACGTTCAAGGGTTATTTCACTGGGGCGATTGAACCTTTTCCACCAATACCTACCGTTGACGAGGTAATGTGGAACATTCCAATTGATTACTGGTTACATTTCGTATTGACTTAATATATGCGGCACAACTTATTATATAGGTGTACGTACCGTTGTATATACAAGGCGTCCACTGTTTTTTAGGCGTTTTCAACCTTGTTGATTACACGCTAACGATATACGACAGGTATTAGCCCGATTGAATAGATTGGTACTCCAAATTACAAGTTGCTAACTGTGTTAATTTGTTGGGGTTTTAGCCTTTCAAGCTTCAAATCTTTCGAAAAGGGAAGATCGGAAGTGGTGTGTCATATAAATTTTATTTTTGCCCATTGGCTACGGATTCATGGTTATAATTCCGACAGACTGTTACCGTTACATTATCCCTTCCACGTTATTTTTGCAAGCGACGCTCCTCAGCAGTCCGGAGCTTTGGAAGACTGTGGAGTTTGGGTTTGCATATATCTAGATAGGTTGATAAATAAAAAACCGTTGAACGATGGTGAAGATACTGAGGCAACTGCGTACCGAATGAGACGTCAACTAGCTTTACTTTTTTACGATTCCTTGTTACCCAATACTACAAGTGACAACGTCTTAGATGACGAAGCCGTATTTGTAAGATAATTGTACGACTATTAATGTTATATATAAATTGTTAAAATTTATTTTCTTTTGTTTTGGTTTAAAAAAATTAAATACATTTGTACTCATCTCTATGTGTATATATATGTGTGTGCCACCATTATAAAAAGACATATTTTAAGATATTACCAATGACAAGCATTCCTCCTTTCGTACAAAACACAGTTTGGATCAATCAACAAGATCGAGTTGACCATTGGTCTCCAAATGTTCTTGAATTTTACTACGATGACGATACTCCTACTTGTTATTCTTCATACATGGGGATAACACCACTTGGAAAAAACTGGTGGGGGGGGGGGGGGACTACTTGGATTTAGTGGAGCTGGTTTTATTCAACAAACGGTACCTTAATAATAAATAATTTTGTAATAATAATTAGTTTAATAAATTTTTAAATAAAAAAATTACCGTTATTTTATAGCACGTGAAAGCATGGTGTAACAAACTCATGTATCAACGAGAGATTGAAATAAATTCAAGGACGATGTCGTCAAACGATTATCGTTGGACAGTTCTACCGCCAAATTTTATCGACATGTTAAACGAACAAGATAATGCTGCAAACAGATACGCAGATGGTTCTACAGCAACATATCCTCTATTCTGGGAAATTGATACGGTAGGCTTAATCATTTTTTATTTTATTTTATTCAATTTTCAATGAGATTTTATATTTACGGTTTTTTTACCGGTAAATACGCCTATCGTATATACCGATGCACGAGTCTCATTCTTACTCCACACCTATTTAAACAAATGTTTGTCCACTACTCAATTGGTATCCCCCTTTTTTTTCCTCATGGCGAATCAAGAACACAACATTCATTTACACATTCATATCAACCTCAACATTTCCCAAACGCCTAACCACCCAAACCCACCCTCAGATAACCCCGAACCAAACAATTCCCAAACCCCTAACCACCCAAACCCGGTGCAACAGCCAACACGTGAGACACCATTTAACTGTTCATGTCGGTGTCAGGCGCTTGTGCCGTTACCTAACACCCATGAACGACAATGTCCTTGTGATCAGATTATTCCACTAGAATGTGCGACGATTACTACTGACGAAGACTCTGATGAGGAATTGGATTTCGAAAGATATTTCGATGAACTGCGTTTTGAAGCTTATCGTGCGAAAATGGAAAAAGGATTAGAGTATGATTCTGAAGCGGAAGACCATACCGACTAGCTTAGTTCCGTTTTATAAATGTGGGGGTTTTTTATGGAATAAGAACTAAAATGTGTTTGATGTAATTTACTTTTTTGTTAAGAATTTTTTTTTAAATTTACAAGATTGAGTTACAAGCTAAGATTATACATTTTTTTGCACGTTTACATTCATATACCTGACAAGGAACAAAATTGTTTGCTTTTTAAAATAAATATAAAGTCACTAGAATTAAGAGTTTTTTTGCCAATGATTGTTACATGATTAATTGCCGAGATTCATTTTGCGTACACAGAAGAATACATCAAATTGTGATGGAATTTGAGTCTCTATTCTTGTGGTTTCTGGGACGTATATCGTTCTGGCAACACTCTGAAATATATGAGACGGGTGCCATGGAAATAGTAGGGGATGTCGTGTGGCCTGATCACACAGATCGTATTGGCAGAAATTCAGGAGTCATCATATGTATGCTAATGGAAAACCTTGTTCACGATCGTTCGTTAACATGGAACGAAGGAAACCTTCAGGATGCTTCTTTCAGATATAGACGGTACATGGTAGATGAACTCTACGCCGGGCGCTTCACACATGTTAATATTTGATGGTTCTATGTATGCATGTAATATAAAATAATAACAAATTGTAATGAAATGATTTTCAATATTAATTATTTGCAAGTAAATAGATTTACTATGTTATTTGAGAAATTACAATACACAAAAAACAAATAATACAATTAAAAGTCTCCCAAGTTATGAGACGGAAACTTATAATTAGACGGTGATGGTGTAAGATGATCAGGATCATCGGTTTCTTTCCCTTTCCCTTTATCTGGGCCTTTGCGAGTACGAATTTCTAACGGCATGGGTTGCCGACAGACATCCCGATGATGACCGTATGAGCTACACCGGGAACAATATAGCGAAGTAGGTTCTTCCCCGTGGGATAAGATCCGGTGGTTTTCTCGAGGACGACCGGCCTGTCGCTTTGTCATATGCGGCGGTTGAAGATTGATAAGGTTTTCTGGAGTCTCCCATTCAGACCTATGAGGAAGAGGATTAATCGCTTCTTCATAAGTTTTTTTATAGACTTCGTTTGAGTAACACAAGAAGCAATACTTACTGCAATCGATTTCACCTAAAAATTTTAACAGGGTAATAACATGCCCACATGGTAAACCAGAAACCTGCCAAACTCGGCAGCTACAAGTTCGATTAACAAAGTCAACGATACCCCCCCTTTCCACTGTCTGCAACACAATAAGTGTTTAACCCAATGCTAGAAACAATCCATGTTCTAGACCCTTTAATTTTTTTTTAAATTTTCTTCTGTGCCCCTTGTGTAAGTAAGTGTTTTTCATGAATACCTTACAACCGACGTTCATAAAACCATTTCTGTACAGATTGCCGGAAGAACTCTATAACTTACGTTATCGGCATTTTACGTGAGTGTCTAGATAAAGCGTTAATAGACTCCGCGCTGTTAGATTTAATATAATGATATCGATTGCCGGGACAATGCGCCCTTGCCCATCTACCGAACCCAATACTTGTTAGAGTGTGACGTACTTTAGGAACGGCAAGACAAAGAGCATTGAATGACTCATTAAAATCAGACAACCGGTAAAATTTTCATATCTTCCACCGCAACTTCTCATTTTCTTTTTCTTTTTATCGGACGGTAAACGTAAGTTCATCATTAAATGGCGACAGCATAACCCGTGATAAGCACGTGGAAAGACGTTTCTAACAGCTAGGTGTATAGAATTCGCTCTATCCGATATTATCGCCATGTCGGGTATTTCACCGACACATTCTCTAAGCTTTGATAGAAACCATGTCCAAGATTCACCATCCTTTGATTTTCCTATTCCATAGGAAATTGGTAAAATTTGGTTGTTTCCATTCATCTCGACTGCTAAAAATAAGGTTCCTTTAAATTCACCCTTTAAGTGTGCAGCATCGATGATCACCACCGGTCTTAGATTATACATAAATGTACGAATCTGAAACGAAATAATTTAAAAAAGGTCAGCAAGATTTATTTTGAGGGAAAAAATGAGAAGCTGTAACTTACCGCAACACCGATCGCGACAAAGACCATTTCAAACCGACGCTCGTCATCAGTCTTGATACGAGTGACAGAACCCGGATTTACCCGCTCTAAATTATAATAGTAAAATGGTAGTTCTGCAAATGAATCTCTGGTTGTTCCTTGTAAAAGCTCTAGTGCCAGACTTTTTTCACGCCAAGCTTGACTACTGGTTATCTCAACTTGGAATCTTTGTCTAAACTCTTTCACTATATCATTAGAACGATATATTCTACCACTGTCTTATAAAGGTTCTTTTAAATAGTGAGCCACAACCTTTGGGTTTGCCTGACGAAGAGGTGGGTAAGTTAGCGTCTTCGAGCACGTGATTTTATCATTAAAATTCTTAACAAAAAACAACCCACTACCGCCAAAACTGTATGCACGAAAACGCCAATCGCAACCGTCCACCAAACATGACACTTCGTACCGCGTTTTAGATGATCTATCTACTTTAAACTCAAAGCGTTCTAACAACATTTTTTCCCAACTCAAGTTTCATTTCTTCTTTGTTATTAAATACGTGCCCTAGCTCAAAAGTAATTGATGAAGATAGCATAGACTTTTCAAATGAATTATCAGGATTTGGTTGGTGGTCGTTTAAAACATCATCATTTTCTTCATTAATACAAACATTTAAATCAGGAACTTTAAATTTATTTGGAGTTGAAAAACTAGATGACCCAGCACAAAACCCTTCTACGACATATAATTTATAAATTTCAAAAAGATTTTCCGTAGAAAAATTATAAAAAATTGCAAGATCTTCATCATTAATTATATCGATTGGATCAATAAACGAAGATAACCGGTACGATAACTTCGTAATGTTTGTAGTACCACACATGTTTGAAACTTTACTTAAAAGAGCAATGTATGAAAGGTTGGGTTCAATCTCTAAATCATGTCTACTTGAATCAGCATCAGCAACATACTCCAAGTTTCTGTTAATGATTTGCCACTTTCTGCCGATGTATACAACCAAATGAATCTTCATAATTTTAAGTTTCTGCTACAAAATCTAACTGTTCTGATAAATTTAGAGGGGTCCGTTGCACAAACACACAAAAAAGGGGCAAATATATAAGGGACCACATTGAAACGGCTCGAACAAGAGATTGAAACGACTTGAGACGGCTGAAACGGCTTAAGACAGCTGAAACGGCTTGAGACAGCTGAAACAGCTTGAACAGTGGCTGAGACGGCACAAATAAGAGGCTGAAACAGCTTGGCTGCAGTGGTGGGTCTACGTTTGTACGCTAACGGTTCAGATGACAAGCCGGTTCCAACCCTTGGAAACGGCTTGGCTCGTTGAAGGTACTCGGTTGGGGTCCTGGCCGGCTTGGGTCCAAGAGTGAAGGGGTATGGTCCCAAAAACCTCGCGCAAGCGCATAGGACCATACCACAACCCCATCCCAAAACATCTTGAACAAAGACCCTGCGCAACTGCGTAGCAGTCCTAAACAGGATTTGGGAAGAAACAGTTCAATAACAAAGAAGTATGGTCCCAGAAGCCTTGCGCAAACACATAAGACCATTCCATAGTCTCCTCTAGAAACATCTTTAACGAGACCATGTGCGGTTGCGCAATGGTTCCAAACAGATGGAAGAAGGCAGTCTTCAATAAACACGCGCCGGAAGAAAGGAGAAACCAACATTCAACTAACACCCTTGCGCGAGCACGCGCAAGGGAACATTTAGACTTAAAGATAAAATCCTGAACATCTCCACGCGACTGAAATCAAGACTTGTAAAAAGGAATCTTTTCTGTTACAATATAATGGACACGTGGCAAGGGTATAACGGTTTACAACTATAAACCTTCTAAAAGCCTTAAATGATCCTCGTGCACAACCATTCAGTTACAACTAATTATGACGTGGCACAATCGTGGATGCTCATCTAGTCACGAAAAGTGGTAGGCCCCTCTTTTGGAGGTCCTAGTAAGCTTGACCCAGGTCCTTGTAGGATCTATACACTGAACAAGGCAAGAACCTTACCAAACCATTCCCTTAACCCCCGACCAGGTAGCCAACATATCTCTATATAGACCGTAGAGATATGAATGGTGAAAATCTTTTACTTTATATAGACAGTAAAGTAATGCCAAGACACCACGGACAAATGATAAGAAAGTTTCACCTTCAACATAAGAAACTAGCTATTAAAGTCATTAATACAAAACCAAATAAAAAGTGCGAAAAGATTAAAAATCAAAAGTAATACATTAAATGCTTGTCTTCACCAAGTGATGTAAGAGACTTATCCAAACATGGCCTTTGATTGACAAGAACTCTTACGATCAATCTTGGATCCCGAAACTACTACACACACTCTAAGGTGGATGATGGATGATGGTGGTGGATGTGGGTGTTGTAGTGGTGGCAAAGTGAGAGAGAGATGGTTTGCCAAGGGATGCCTTTGAAGTGAACCAAGCACCCCTATTTATAGCCTGAACAGTAGCCCGGCCACGGCCCCGTGTCCCCTGGACACGCCCCTGTGGCCATCTCCTTTCTCTTTCTTCATTAATTGCAATTGTCTGCATTAGGCTCCACACGGCCCCGTGTTCGCTGGGAACGACCCCGTGTGTAGAAGCGTATCTGTACTATCAAGATTTGCAAGATTCTGCAAATCTTAGTGTTGACCACGTCCCGTGCTGAGCTGGGCACGCCCCCGTGGTGGGCGTAGAAGCTTCCACAGCTTTGACTCTTTCTGCAGACACCTGACCACGCCCCCGTGTCTAGTGGGCACAGGCCGTGGTCAGCCTTTTGTTTCTTATTTTTGCTTGGGGAGATGTTGTCGAGGGGTCGGGCATGCCACGTTTATTCCTTTTCTTTGTATTTATGTTAGTTTTTGCTGCATATTTGTTCCTTTTGTTCATTTAAGCTCATTTGGTCCTAAAAATACAAAAGGAAGACAAAAAACACACTTTTTCCAACATTAGTACTAAAAAAGGGTTAGTTTTATGCCTTATTTGATGTAATTTATATGTTGCATTTTGTACACATCAGGAATCAACCTCATAGGTCCTTTTCCAGATGCACCCAACGCAGTAAAATTTATAATAGTCGCTGTAGATTACTTCACCAAGTGGGTGGAAGCCAAATCCTTAGCATCAACCACCGCAATGGTAATCAGAAAATTCATCTGGGAATACATCATATGCCAGTTCGGATTACCACTGCGCATTATCACAGACAATGTTTCTAATTTCGCATCAGAAGATCTACAAAAGTGGATGAACAAACTGTTAAAAGGGATCCACATCCCAAACCTATTTCAAACTACAAATGTTCTAACAAACTACAAGTCGGGAAACATTGCCATCACTTCTGCAGGGGTGTGCAATGCTTCACCGTACCACTCCAAAGGGTGAGGATCAACGATCAAGTCGTCATCATCCCCCTCACAAATCAAAGCAGCCATCATCCTCTGAGCACAGACCGGATGATCACTTTAACGTTGTTCGTACACCATCCTACATCGACATCTCCAGTCAGGTGGAAAAGCTTGCATTAGAGCATCTGCCGTCAATGACACAGCACCTGCATTGACATTGATCCCGGTAACGGAAGGGACATCATCCTTGCTACCCTTACCTGACAAATTCAGACAAGGAACAGTGTCGGGCAACTCTCCACTTCCTGCGGCTTTATCCGACACTTTATCTTGGAGATGGACCATGGCATCAGCAGCATCAAGGGTTTTCAAGATATCGGAAATTTTCCGTAGACGGTATTTGTGTAACACCCCGTGTTTCGAAAGTCAAAGTTAAATTCAAGACTGACTGTTTTGACTTCTTTGACTTGTAGATAATTTGTTTATTTTATCACATTAGCTGTATTATGTGGAGTACTTGTTAATAATCGAGGTTTAACCGCTATTTATCGTATGTTTATCGCTTATCGCACTCGCAACTTGAATTTACGCGTTTTAGTTATTGTTTTATGTGTGTGTGCTACTTATGTGTTACTTGTGCATGTTTATTTATGTTATATTATGATGTGGTAATCAATCGAACGCAATCGCAACGCTACCGCAACCGAATCGTAAATGCTAAACGTAAGATATCTAGGATGATTGTATGTTAGATATAGTAGTTGGGATTAAAAGTAATACTTAAAGGAAACTCTATCTCATAGCTCACTCGAATCGCATCGCAACGTACTACACGCGAATCGAGACGACAAAACTCGTCACGCCAAACACTAGGGTCGAGTGGCCAACCGATCAGATAGCCATCCGATCGAGTTGTCACCCAATCGGGCCGCCACTCCGATTAGCCACCCGATCGGCCAGTGCTTTCCATTTTGGGAAACCCGATAAATACCTCACTTGTTACCTCATTTGATGGTGACAACTCCTTACTCGATCCAACCGCTCTCAAGCTCTTTTCTCCCTATTTCTCTCAAATCTTGTAAGTTTTCAACCTAAATCCTGTACTTCCTTGATCTACACGCACTCCTACACCTTTCTATCTTTTGAATCTTAACTTTTAACCATGAAATCACTAGATTTGAGGTGTTCTAGGATGAGGTCAGCATGGTGTTCTTAGGAACTTCATGTTTTGGCTTCAACCCACCAAGAACAACTCGGATCTAGACGATTTCCACATGAATAAACAAAGATCTTGCAAAGATCTGAACAAATTTACGGTGAAAAGGATTGAAAGATGGTTTTCTAACTTTCTTTCAACTCTTTTACACTCAATGCACTCAAACCCGATGGAATCGGAGCTTGTTCTGATCGTCTACTCGTTCTTAGTGATGAATCAGTTCTAGATCAGAATTCTGTCCGAGAGATAGTGATTTCGGGTTTGAACATGAACAACCGTCTTGAACCGTGAACTGGTCGGACTAGGGTGATTCCTGTTCGGTCGGGTCACTTGGGCCAAGATAAGGTTTCTATTGTTTAAACAAGCTATCATAACATCTCGTTCAAACTGCAACACTTCAAATAGAATCAAATGACAAAACGATCAGATCGACAGGGCGGATTGCCATCCGATCGGATTGCCATCCGATCGGATTGCCATCTGATCGGATTGCCATCCGATCGACCGACTATCCAATCGGGTTGCACCTTGATTCAACACTTAACAATTTTCAACATGTTCAATGCACTACCAGTTCTAGCGGAGTGTCACCCGAACGGTAGACCATCTGGTTGGATGATAAAACTGCTGTGAACTTGTTCTCTGAGAAATGTCTCACCATACGAATCGCTGTTCGATCGAACCGACGTCCGATCGACCGACCTGAAGGGTAGAGATACTTCTCTGTTTTCAAAATGCTACAACGAAAACTTCAAAAGACAAACCATCACACACAAACACAGCCTCACCAAACGAGATGACAATCCAATCGAATGGCCACCCGATCGGGTGACCATCCGAACGGATTATCAACCGATCGATTGGCTAACCGATCGGATTGCTATCCGATCAGACTGCTGTTTGACACTTGGTTTCTTTGCACCGTTTTACGCACCGCTTATCGTTTATGCTATCGTACTGTTCAGGCTAATCTCGCTCTAAGCGCTCCCTTCAATCCATCATCGCTGTGAGTATACTCGAACCCTTTTTGCTTTACGCACTTTTGGGTGTTACATACGTTACTTATTCTACGTCACATCGAACACACTATGCAATACTTTAACGCTAACCGTTACTGCATGTTATACGTGACTTAATGAATGTTTGTTTGTTATGTTTACACATGGAATGCTGTCTACCTGCCTTAGCAACGATAGTACTATAGTTTGGACTCAGCACCTTTTCACTCAGGGGTTGTTAAGGACAATTAATTACATGGCTCACAGTGGTGAGTGTATATTACGAACTGCCTTGGGCAGTCAACCCGCAGTCATTGGTATCGATAGGTTCATGTCGATAACTAACGTGCTTCATTTCACTCTGTGTACGTGCTGGTTATGCGTAACGATTTTCGAACTCTATTATATCTACTAAACTTGTATGCTCACCTTTACACTATGTGTATTGACTTTTACTTTAACGTATGTGGCAGGTGCTTAAGATGTTTAAATGCTTGGCTTGCTATGAAATCGAGGCTAGGAAAGGTCTAGAAACAAATACACGAATTGTCTGTACTTGAAATCTGAGTTGTCAGAACAGAACAATTTGACTAGATTTTATCTGTAATAATTATATTACTTTTTATGTCATGGTATGGGACGTGATGCTTTAAATAATTGGTAATCATAGTTATTATGGAAACTTCTGGACAATCTGTTTCGCTCAGTGCCACGCCCCGATGTTTCCGCCATCGGTTGGGGTGTGACAGATTGGTATCAGAGCCATAACTATAGGGAATTAGGCAAGACTCGACCTAGTCCGGGTCGATGTCTTAGAACGACCTAGTCTATAGTCTAAGTACCAACGGACCGACTTGTGCATACCCTGTAGGGGTTAGCACGAGCTTACACCTCGCTATTCTCGCTTACACTACACTGTCACTGCACTCCAACTTTCAAGAATGAACAAGCGATTAGGTTGAGACTAGGTGTGAAAACCGCAAACTCTCGACTAAATTGCTTATTCGACCCGCATTTCGGCTACAAATAGGAGAAATTTCGTTGAATCAGGAGTGAAATCCGTACTTTAACGCAAATTTTCCTCTCTACTTTTATTAAAGCAGGAACAAGGTTATTAAGTCTGGGGTAAAACCCGAACCTTGATGATTTGTTTCATACTTTATTTTGTTTTACAAAACCCTCACCAAGGCTCGGTGAACTCCAACGACTTGAAGTTACACTATAACTGGAAGGATGTGTACCGAACGCCCGAAATCGAGGCGAGAGCACAGTCCTGAAGGTCACAGTGTGTGCCAAAAGTCCTTGTGAATAGTCGAACCACCTTGGGTAGTTGATGTCTATTTAGCCTTAGACACTCTATTTTCGACTTCAAGCTCGCAATCGCTGATTTTATGTGTTTCGATTTTGAGCCCGCAACTGCTGACTCTAATATTTGCCGATTTTATGTCAATTTTATGTGTTTATGTGGCTTATATGCTTATCTGTTAGCATAATGAGGTACTACTGGTTTCAATTTAACACCTTCGTCTATCGCACGACACACACAACACGATACGCACCGCCAACGAATCGCTATTACCCGTGGATAACTGCATACTATGATACCACTCATGCTATACTACCCGATATGCTACTCGCTATATCACGTGCGAACTTTGAATAATAGGTTTCTGTATTCTGACTGCTTCTATGTGCTCTTATGTGTCCAATGTGCCTTACGTGCTTATGTGTTTCTGTGCTTATGTGATTCCGTGTTTTTGTGCCTATGTGTTTATGTGATACATGAATGTGTTCCTGAGCTTTAGAAGTATTAAGCGTGTGAGGTGAGATTCGATTATATTGCGTCTGAGTCCTATGACGATGTCTGTTACAGACAATGTCGTCATCTAGACCCCGTTACTCTCGACATGCTCGCCGAGAACAGAGAGACAAACGCCTTGCTGCACTCGTCGCCGAGCAGATAGCAAAGGTCGTCCCGTAGATCGTTAGTGATCTACAAGAGAATGCTAGCAAGTCTTCTGAAAAATCCAGGAACGAAACTCATAAAGAGACTTCAAAAGCTGTTTTCAGTTTCAAGCAGTTCAAAGCTTGCGGGCGAAAGAATTTACTGGCGAAGATGGTCCTACGGCCTTATTTCAATGGTTTGATTCGATCGAGGTCACTCTGCATCAGAGTGGTTATCCCAATGATCTCCGCACTCTCAACGCGACCGGCGTCTTCCAATCCCGCGCTCTAGATTGGTGGACCGCCGAGAGAAACAAACGCGGGAACGATGCAGCTTACGGTCTGTCGTGGGATGAGCTAAAGGATGTCATGTTGGAAGAGTTCTGCCCACCCCATGAGCACCAAAAGTTGGAGGACGAATTCTGGCATATTAAGCAGAAGGATGGTGACAATGCCGCTTTAACTGCTCACTCCAAACAACTCAGCATAATTTGTCCTGATCAAGTGAAGACTTCTGATACGACGATCAAGAAGTATATCCGAGCTCTGTCGGATTGTGTCGCAGATTTTGTACAAGCCTCCAAGCCAGCAACAATCGAAGAAACTTACCTGCTTTCCGCTGAAATCAACGACAAGCGAGTCAAATCTGGTGTCTGGGATAAAACTCCTAAGAATCTGCATCAAGCCACCACCGCACCAACCGCTGAAACAACCACCACTCCTCAGTCCTCAAAAGCTTTACGTCGCAAGAGGAAGAAGAACAACAGCAACTCCCGCAACAAGAACTGTGCTATTACCACTGCTGCCCCGCTCCAAACAGTTCCAGCTCAACAACCGCAGATGCAACACTGCCAGGTCGCGGCGCCGGTAACCCAAGCACCGCCGGTAAAGCGTGCTTATACGGGTCCTCACCCGGTCTTCCCAACTTGCACCTATCACCACCCAGTGGGAATCGCCTGCAGATTCTGTGTGCATTGCAATATGTACGACCATTTCACCGCCAACTGCCGTACAAGCTCTCGACAAGCTCCAGCTACTGCTCATCAAGCTCTACTTCCTCAAGGCCAGTAAGCGGCTCAGGCACCCGCGATCAATGCTAGAGTCTGCTTCGCATGTGGTGATCCCAACCACTTCGCGAACATGTGCCCGAATCGAGTGGTGAAACAAGAGCCATAACAGCAGCAGCTCCAGCAACAGCCTCCGCAGCAACATCAGCAACAAGCAGCTCGCGCTCGAACCTTCAACATTAATGTGTGCCAAGCTTAAGCCGACAACAATGTGGTCAATGGTACGTTCCTTGTGAATGGTATTTACGCTTTGTGTTTGTTTGATACTGGTGCCAATAACTGTTTTTTGTCGTTTTAGTTCGAAAAGCTCCTTAATCGTAAGCGCGCCCATCTCCCCTCGACGTTCAATGTCGAAGTTGCCACCGGAAGAACCGTCGCTGTTAATTCTGTTCTTCGTGATTGTACTCTCGAACTCAACAATCACATCTTTCCTATCGACCTTATTCCGATGCAGCTCGGTAGTTTTGATGTCATAGTAGCATGGACTTTCTTCGCGAAAACCATGCTGAAGTTATTTTCGATTCTCGCTCGCTAATGGTGATAAATTGTGTGTTTACGGTGAAGTCACGTCGAAGAAACTCCAACTCATGTCGTGTGTCCAAGCTAGCAAGTATCTCCGTAAGGAATACAAAGCTTTCTTGGCTCACATCGTAGTAGCGGAGAAAAAGGAAGTTAAGGGAATAAGCGATGTCCCTGTTGTTCGTGAATTTTCAAACGTGTTCCCTGATGATCTTCCAGGCTTACCTCCGAGTCGTGATATCGACTTTCGTATCGACCTCATTCCTGGAGCAAACCCTGTTGCCAGAGCTCCTTATCGACTCGCACCGTCCGAAATGCGCGAATTGTCGAGTCAGCTCCAGGAATTACTTGACAAAGGCTTCATTCGCCCTAGCACCTCTCCTTGGGGCGCACCAGTCCTTTTCGTCAAAAAGAAGGATGGGTCGTTCCGGATGTGCATCGACTATAGGGAGCTGAATAAGCTAACGATCAAGAATCGCTATCCCCTGCCCCGCATTGACGATTTGTTTGACCAACTACAAGGTGCTACATGTTTTTCCAAGATTAATCTACGCTCAGGCTACCACCAACTACGCATTCAAGAGGAGGATATACCCAAAACCGCTTTTCGCACTCGATACGGCCACTATGAGTTCGTTGTTATGCCTTTTGGTTTAACCAACGCACCCGCGGTTTTCATGGATCTGATGAATCGCGTGTGTAAACCTTTTCTCGGCCGTTTCGTCATCGTGTTCATCGATGATATCCTGATCTATTCCAAGTCGAAAACCGAACACGCGCAACATCTACGTTTGGTTCTCGAGCTACTCCAAGGGAATCGACTCTATGCCAAGTTATCCAAGTGTGAATTCTGGCTGGAGGAGGTTCAATTCCTCGGTCACATTGTCAATAGTCAAGGTATTCATGTCGACCCCGCAAAGATCGAAGCTGTCAAGAGTTGGGTTACGCCTAAAAACCCGTCTGAAGTCTGTTCTTTTCTCGGACTGGCGGGCTATTATCGCCGATTTATCGAACGATTCTCTAAAATCGCCGTGCCGCTCACTTCTCTCACGCACAAAGACAAGCCTTTTGTTTGGGGAACTTGACAAGAGACTGCCTTTCAAACCCTCAAGCATATGCTTTGCAATGCTCCCGTTCTCACTCTACCCGACGGAAACGATGTCACACCCCGAAAATATCAGAGCTGGCGTGACTGAACCAATATCTTCATTGCACAGTGGAAACAAATAAGCTAAGACTTCTTAGAAAATTGAACGCCCACTAAGTACTCGAATCTCCAATGGTTCTCCTATTCCAACCGTTCCATTGTTTGAGAAGTAACCTGAGAAAGAAACATGTGAAAAATCAACATAAAATTGAGCGAGTTCATAGTTTGTTTGTAAAAGATTTGAAATAAATATTTTGAATAACCGGTTTGTGAATCATTATTGAGAAAACGAATTTAAAAATCATTTTCTTGTCAAGTTATATGGAAACTTTGTATTTGTAACGCTTTATGTTCGTAGAACCATGTATTTGTAAACTCTTGTATTTGTAATGTTCGTATAACCATCAATGCCCACCCTGACTTTGACTCCATGCCCGCATAATTCTACGCTTTAAATTTTGTATAAAACATGGTATGTAATTTGTAAAACCCCGGTATGAAAGCAAACAAGGAAAAGATCACCAATGGTTTGCAAGGCCACTGATATGTGTGACGGTGTAGGAAGACTCAAACCTAGCAAAGTTGTACCGGGCTTCCGGCTGGAAGACATAGTCACCGCTATAGGCCGCCCCGGACTCATGGGTGTGGGCTCGCTACACCCAAATAGATCTATCACTCATGTCCCTCGGTCCTACAACGAGGATTGATGGTCCCAAGTATCCGCTTACCCTATCACATGATCTATGGTTCTTTCCTAGGCTAATCATACCAATAGTATTGTAAGTAATCCTTTATAACATGTATTTTACCCCAGTCTCTCAGACCAACTCCCCAGTCTCTCAGACTGAATTACCCAGCTAGTCTCTCAGACTGAATTACCCAGCTAGTCTCTCAGACTAACTCCCCAGTCTCTCAGACCAACTCCCCAGTCTCTCAGACTGAATTACCCAGCTAGTCTCTCAGACCAACTCCCCAGTCTCTCAGACCAACCCAGTCCCAATATTAACACCAGACGATCCCATCCCTAGTCATGAAAATCATTCACATTTCGATAATACGCATTTGTTTTGTAAAAACCGGTATATTTAGTATAATCCATTCGTAAACCATTTGAGTTCCTCGAAATCCATTCGTAACATGATTTAGAAATATGAGTTTTCGTTCGTTCAAAAACTTTGTATGTTCTTGTAAAACGTGCATGTCTTTCCACCCCGAAAACATTTATAAAAATGTAAAACCGTAAAAAGGTGGGGTTATGAACTCACCTGAATTGCCTTGTGCAAAGCTAGCTAATTACGACTTCGTGATGTCGTTTCCAAGACTTGACTTGCTAGCGTGCATTCTACAATATTCCTAACACGGAATATCTTATAAGTTTCTAAATAATGCAGTAACTAAACTACGTGTCATCGAGCTCTACCGAATCGTTAACCGAACGATTCAACGGTAACTTGTTAACTTAATGAAAATGACTAAGTTATACGCGTTAAGTCTCGTTTGATACCGTTAATAATTTACTAAGTCTAGAAAGTACTTAGTTTTTGAGTAATCCGACATATATAAATATTTATACAAAAACATCAATATATCGACAAAATAATGTTAGTCGCTCCGAGAAGTCGTACGCGTATAAAAAGGTTGTTTATATGAAAATAGCATATAACAAACTCGTACGTTGAAATGTATGTTATATAATGTGCCGTTTAGTCGTTTTGTAATAAATATAAAAGTTATATTTATTTTATACAAGATTTATTGAGTCGTTGCACGTTTCAAATAAATATATACTATATTTATTCTTGTAAATGAGTACGAGTTGCTTGAGGTTCGAAATAAATACAAAACTATATTTATTTTTATAAAAGAACTCGTATTGTTTGATATGTGAAATAAATATACGAACTATATTTATTTTTATAACGAATTCACGTCGTTCGATAATTGAAATAAATATATAAACTATATTTATTTTGATAAAACGAATTCGTGTCGTTTGAACTTTGAAATAAATATATAAATTATATTTAATCTTATAAAAGAAGTCGTGTTGTTCGACATTTGAAATAAATATATAAAACTATATTTATTTTATAAAAGAAGGCGTGTTCGGCGTTTGAAACAATATAAATAATTATATTGATTTTATAAAAGACTTGTCGAATTTTTGGAGTTTAAAATAAATATAATTACTATATTTATTTGTTGTTGAAATAATTTCCGTATCGCTGCTTTCATAAGTTGTAAAGTGTCGTAGAAAGTAGTAACGTACTTGTATTTTGTGTTTCTAAGAGATTGTTTGAAATCGAGTGTTCGTTTTATAATAAAAACGTGGCATATTTTACGGTTTTTCTCGGAAAACGGGCAGAGTTTCCTCTGTTTTTGGACGGCCTCGACAACTAGAGTGTCGTTATTTTTACCAAAATCCAATCAATTCAAGCATTATGTATATAACTTTGTCAACTAGATCAAGACGTAAACTATAGTTAAATCGGTTCGAGCTCGTTTGACGAAAATAAATAGATTCATAAAAATAACGAAATAATTCACGCCATAAAGTCTTTACCGCTCTTCACGTCGGATCGTTGCCTGAGTTGACCAGATTTGACCGAGTCGACCCAAACCACGAACTGCGATGATCCAAAAACCCGCACTCGCTGAACCATGTGAATCCGTTGACTAGTTTTGACCCAGGACCCGAACCGGCTGACTTGTTGACCCAAAATATAAGCTGACCCGAACATCATCCTTGAACCGAACCTGAGCCAAGTTAACCACTACACTGCCACCGCCATTAATTCCGGCGGCTGTATGCCGCTGTCGACCACCATCACTCGGTAAAACACGAAGAAATGTGTGGGAATCATGCTTTCCAATCAGAAATCAAAGAATATTAGATACTTACCGAAAAAATCACGTCGTTATCAACATCATCTTCGCCAGCATCACCGGAAGTGACGCCGGTAACCTTCGCCGGCCCGTCGTCGGCCTCCATTCTCTTTCTCGTCTCTCCGTCTCTCTCTCTCCCCGGTTTCTGCTCTCCGTCTTCTGCGTAACCACGCCGCCGCCGGAACACCTCGCCGAAGGGGGGGGGGGGGCTGTCGGAGGTCAGAGAGCAAAGGGGAGGGGTATGAGGTGTCTGATTTGAAGGGGTGTGGCCGGAATAATGGCTCCGGCAGCCGGTTCCTCTTGTGGCTGCCGGATTGTCAATAGAGAGGGAGAGACAAGTTGATGTTGGGTGTTTGTAGTAGAACTCGAGAGGCAGGAGGTATGAGGGTTAGTTTCTTTTAGGTGTGTATACTAGGGTTCTTTTAAGAAAAATGAAAGTGATGAGTTCTGTGTTTCATCTGTGTGTGTATGTCTGCATTATATAGATAGAAGGCATGGATCTTTTATAGATTGTATATGTTTCAATCCTTGGAGACAAGATCTCTTGTATAGATTTTATAAGGCTAGTGGGTATGGTGATGGACCATCCTTGGAGGATGATCCGTCACGTGGGCGCCACGTCATAGTCCTCCCAAGGATGGTCCATCCTCCAAAACTAGAGGGCATGGGAGGATGGTCCTACTCATAGTCCTCCACACCACTTTTATGTTTTTTTTAAATCTTCTACTTTTTTTTATTTTTTAAATCTTCCATTTTAAGTTTAAAAAAATTAATGAATATCCCAATACCCTATTATCCTCCACCAGATCTACCTTCTCCATCTCAAAACCCCCAAATCCTCCATTTTCATTTTTCACCCTCACATCTCAAAACCCCCAAATCCTCCACCAGATCTACCTTCTTCGATCCAGATCTCCGATCATGGTTGCGTCACGGCGGCTCCGGGACCTCCAATCGCAACCAGGCAACAAAATCTCTGATCATGGCGGCGTCACGGCGGCTCCGGGATCTCCGATCATGGCGGCGTTCGGAAATCCCGATTATGATAATCAGAAGACTTGTTCACATCTGTTACAACTTGATAAAAAGGGGCCCACCATTTGGATCGTCCTGAACGTCTGAAACTCGACGGAGAGGACAATGTCTGGATCAAGACGGGGGGGGGGGGGGGGCATGGAGAGGGGGACGGCGACGAGACGGCGACGGAGCTGGACGGTCCCCATACCGTCCAGCCTAAAGATTGTGTAGAGATTTGTAGAGATATGAAGGGATTTTATAAGATTTATAGAGATTTGGGTAATATTTAGTAGAGATCTTATAAGATCTAATGTATTATGTGCAGGTTTAGGCTTGTGGGTTTTGGGCTTGGGCCTAGGGCCCACAAGCCCATCTCATGCGTAAGTGGCCCGTAATTCTTACGAGACCCGTTGTCAAATCCTGAACTCCGTTTAACGTCAAAAATTAAAATACACAAAAATACGGTCGGTAGTCGTTGTTTGTGCGTTTAGTCGTCGGTTGCGTAAAAAGCGCGTAAAATGCTTCGTGTATCGTTTTTTGATCCGGTTTCGACTGTAGCTACTAAAATTTTATTACGGAGCTAAATATAGCGTAAAATGTAAGTTTCGAAGGTGACGAACGTCTCCATCGCTTCCATTTCGTCGCCGATGCGTTTCCTACTGTCGCGTTTTTAGTCCACGTTTGCATTTGTGTCGCACGGAAGCCCAATAAATTCACAAAATTAATTTCATAAATATAAAATATTCGTAGAAAATCCGTATTTATCGGCGTTGTCAGTATTTCATACGGTATCAGTTCGTTTTCGTTTGATGTTCCGCAGATTCCACGCGAATCTTCATACGCGTACTTGTAAAGTCGGATAAACGTTCCTAGGCACTCCAAAGGCCTAATTAAGTTAATTTGTGTCTTAAACACTATCTATTGTCACGTTAATCATCTGTTAATCACGTAATTAGGAGCCGTAAATCATCGGTTGTCACAAACGATGACTTTATAGTCTATTGTGACGAGACAAGGTTATCGCTTACGCGTCTCGTCAGCTCAAGATCCACGAGAAGAACTATACAACCCACGATCTCGAGCTAGGTGCAGTTGTTTTTGCGTTGAAGATTTGGCGACACTACCTGTATGGTACCAAGTGTATGATCTTCACAGATCATAGGAGCCTACAACACATCCTCAACCAGAAAGAACTTAATATGCGCCAACGCCGATGGGTTGAACTTCTCATTGATTATGACTGTGAGATCCGTTACCATCCAGGCAAAGCAAATGTCATTGCCGATGCCCTCAGCAGACAGAGTGTTGGGATTGAACCCTATCAGAGGAACAGATAATTAAAGCCAAAACTGGATCAGAGCAGTGGATCCAGAATAAGCAGATGTTTACATACAAATCTCTCCCCTTGAAAGTGATTTCATATCTGCTGACCTCCTATCTGCTGATCTTGCAAAGTGCTGACCTACAACTGCTGCTCAAAGTAAAGACCTGATGAAAGACCAAAGCTCTGCTGATTCAATCTACTGCCTTGAGTCAAGTACTGCTGATCCGGACAAGCACTGCTGGGTTCACAGCAGTGGAAGGATGCAGCAGCTGTTTAAGTGTCTTTTATGTAATGAAATGTAATAGCAGTAGTTAGTACATCAGTGTTTGTATAGATCAGAGGTTAGAGTTTGTTAGGAGGTTAGATGTCACTTTCATGGTGACGTCAGCTAAGATGCTCAGTGGTTTGCAAGTGCCTATAAATAGTTCAGTACTTTGTACTGTTCTATTAGCTCTTTTGTATCATCGTCTTCTTTGCACGAACAAACTACTGAGCTCTGGCTGAGGGGGAGTTTGCATTCATTCATCAATCATTGTAATCGTTATTGAAATAAATTCAATCTTTCGATTCATTGTGAAAAGATGTTTGATCAAAGTATTACTCTCGTTTGATTGTATGCAAAGTTTATTTTCATCATAATTCCGCTGCACACTCATCCATTTTCATTTTAATTACAAACACAAAATACAATCAGAATCAAACTCAGATCCAACAATTGGTATCAGAGCCTGGACAGTCAAATTTGATTTAACAATCATTTTAACGTAAATAGTTCAGCTCATAACAGTTGATACTGATCGTTTGTTCGTTTGTTGAAAAACAGAGCAAGGATTAATCACCATTAAAGTTGATTTCTCAGTGTCTGTAAAACAACAAGAATGACGTCACAATCGCTGGATGATAAAAACAACATCGGTTCGCTTTTTAAACCACCTATGCTAAAAAGAAATGAGTACAACATCTGGCAGAGGAGGATGGGTCACATCCTTGCTCAACAAAGCACAGGTTGTTGGAGGTCTGTCATTTATGGTCCCCACGTTCCCACAGTGCCAAGCGTTGAAGATGCTAAAAAGTTCGTTCCAAAACCAGTTGAAAATTATACCGAAACCGACTATCAAAAGTTCAAACTAGATGCTAAAGCGTTTAGCATCATAGCATCAGCGCTGCCCAATGAGATATATGCTGGACTGTTACACTGTAACAGTGCCAAAGAGTTATGGGACGCGCTTAAGGAACAGTTTGGGGGGACCGAAGAAGTCATAGAAAACAATAGGGAAATCCTGAACCAACAGTATGAAACATTTTGTTACGTTAAAGGTGAATCACTAACGCAACAATTTGAGCGTTTCAGTTGTCTCATCAGTGAACTGAGGCTTGTTAACACCACTTTTACAAACTCAACTCAAAATAGCAGGTTCCTCAGGTCACTGCCAGAAAAATGGGACACCATAGCTTTTGTCACCCGAAACTCACCTGAGTTCAAGGATCTGACCTTGACCCAACTCCACGGTCGACTCCTGACCAACGAAAGGGAGTTGAACCAGAAAAGGAGGTTACAAGAGTCAGGAAAAGTTACTGATGATTACACATTCGGTAATACTGCTCTTCTGGGTCAAGAAGAATCTGGGAGCAGTGGTAAGGATCAGGGTTATGATCACTTCATTGACATAACTGCTGGGGCAAATTTTAACAACCCTGATCCTCACTCTGCTAGTTATGCATTCACTGCAAACGAAAACCAGATGTCAGACAATTTATGCTTTGAACTCAATGATTTGCAACATTTTGATCCCACTGACTTAGAGGAAATTGACATCCTGCACCAACTGGCTTTGCTAAGTGTTAGAACTAGCAAATTTTACAAAAGAACAGGGCGAAAATTCCCAGGTTTGCATGGGAATCTAAGGGTTGGGTTGGATAAATTGAAAATCAAGTGCTACAAGTGTAATAGGTTGGGACATTTCGCTAGGGAATGTAGGAGTCAAACTACTGGTCCCATAATTACTCATCCTAGCTCAAATCCTAGACCTCAAAACCAAAGCACTGTGCACTATGCCTAGTATGCCCCAGCAGCTCAAGTGAACACTGCTCACTATGTTGCTGCCCCTGTGCCAGTGCACTATGTCCAAACTACTGTTCCACAGATCCAATATGTTCAAACCCCTGTCCCCCAGGCACAAGTGCAGCCTGCACCTCAAACCATTGCTCCAGCAGCAGTACAACCAGATCAACAAAGTTTTTTCACTCAAGGGTTTGTTGACTGGAGCAGTATGCCTGAAGACCTTAGTGATGAAAATTTTGCACTCTATGCTTCTAATGATTCTTCTCATAATGAATTTTGTTTGATGGCATTGGAGTCAATACAGGAAGGGGTTGAAACTAAGGAGGAACAACTGAGTATTGAAACAGTGGATAAGGTGACTGAAGTAGTGGTTACTGCTGTGGCTGGTGAACTACTGTTGGGAGAAAGTTCAGGTACCCTGATTGAACCAATGACAGATCCATGGTCCGAAGAGGACAAAGAAGAAGAGAAGGAAGAAAAGGCTGGTGAAAAGAAGGTGAAAGCTGATGATGAAGAAGATCATCAATGTGATTGTGCAATGATGGCAGCTGCCAAGGTATCTCCTCAAGTTCTTGAAAAACTGTGTTCTGACAATTGCATAATTGCTTTTGCAAACATCAAAGAGGTGAATGAAAACCTTCGGGATAAAATCTTAACTGATGAAGTTAAATTTGAAAAGTCTCTAAAAGAACTTAAAAACAAATTGACTGAAAAGGAAAAAGAGATCAGCTGTCTAAAAGAAGAGCAAAGCATAACCAAAACCCAACTTCATACTATGCTAGAAAAATACCAAGTTTGCAAAAAGGAGTTGGAATCCACCCAGATTACTTGTGAAAGATGGGTGGAATCCTGCAGAGGATATGAGGTGATGCTTGCTAAACAGATTGAAAGCAATGTGAAATTTGGGGCTGGTTATAGAAAATATGATGATGAACATATTGCTTTTGAAAAATCTGTCCAAACCACTAATGTAGCCACTGAGCTCATCCCCACAAACAAGAATGGCCAAGAAGTGAAAATCACTGACAAACTTGGTAACAAAATCACACTTAACAGACCAATGGGATCCTCCACTTTCAAGGAGCTTGAAGATCATCAGTTTAAACCAAAATGGTCTGATGAGTGTGATATTCTTGAAAATTTCAAGCCAATGGACTTTACATCAACTGATGGTGTTAAAGCTCCAAAAGCTAAAGTCATACCTCTCAAGGACATTCCAGCAGTGGTTAAAACCTCTGCTGCAAAAGAGTCTGAAAAGAGAAAGAAAAAAGAAAAAATTGATAACTTGTTTTGTGAATTCTGTGAGAAAATGAATCATCTAACAAAAGATTGTTTCCAATTAAAAGCTTATGATTTAAACAGAACAAGTGTCATTGTCTCAGCTAAAAGTTGCATTGTTTGTGGCAAAACAAACCACAAAACTCAAGCATGTGTGTATCTCAAAAACTTTGATGTGAAAAAGAATGAGTACATTGCTAAAACATCCTTGAGTCCATCATCATCATCAACGTCTGTAAAATTCACCAAGAAACAACCACTGTCTGTGCCAGTTCAAACAGCTGTCACAAAACAGCTTAACCAAACATCTGTCAAAAGAGATGTTCAGGTTACTGATGCACCCCCTGCCAATCAGTTCAGAAAAGGCAAGGAGAAACAGTCTTACCAAAGGATTCCACACGTTTATGAGGTCTACAAAAGGCCCTCTAAACCTAAAGTGAATAGGCATCCTTTTGGTTATCAGCAGATGATTGGTCAAGATCCACAACAGTGGTTAGAGAAACACTGTCCTAAAACAGTCCAAACCCCTGACCTAACCACTGTCCATCATTCTGCATCCATCCCAGACACTGTTGAGACCCCATCCAAAGCCTTGTTGGCTTTGGAGACCTTAATGAACTAATCCTTTTACTTCATGTGCAGGGAGCTTCTGCATGCTTTGATAGTCTTTGGTATGTAGATAGTGGAGGCTCCAGGCACATGACAGGATGTAAAGCCCTCCTCAAAGACTTTAAAATCCATGGAGGGGTGATATATCCTTTGGGTATAATAGTAAAGGGAAAGTTCTAGGGTCTGGTACAGTGCAGTCTGGAAATGTAAAATTTGAAAATGTCAATCTGATAGACAATCTAAAATTCAACCTTCTGAGTGTATCACAAATGAGTGACAAAGGGTTTGGGTCATTCTTCACAAAATATTGTTGTAGGATTGTTGGACCAGAAATGGTCAAAAAGATTGAAGCAATAATCAAAACTGGTCAAACTAAACTTGTTGCTCAAAGAAGTGGCAATGTTTATGTTGTTGACATGTCAAAAGAGTGTCCCAGAGCTGATGCCTATTTGTTCTCAGCTGCCTCTAACAAAGAGACAGAACTTTGGCACAGAAGGCTGGGGCACACAAATCTTAAGACAATTACTGAAATTTCAAAAAATGGGTTGGTGAGAGGCCTACCACAAAAATTGTTTTCATGCCCTGAACATTGCATTTCCTGTTTAAAAGGAAAACAACATAAAAGTTCTTACAAGTCCATTGAAGAGTCCAAAACAACCCAGTGTTTGCAAATGCTACACATGGATTTGTTTGGCCCAGTTCAAGTCATGAGCCTCAAAAAGAAAAGATATTGTTTGGTTATTGTTGATGACTTTTCTAGGTTTACATGGACTTTCTTTTTACACTCAAAAGATGAGACTGCAGGCATTTTGCAAGACTTTATAACACAGGTTGAAAAGCAATTTGACCTTCCAGTGAAAAGCTTCAGGAGTGACAATGGCACAGAATTCAAAAATAAAGAGTTGGATGCCTTCTGTGTGAAGAAAGGGATTGTAAGGCAGTACAGCATCCCTAGAACACCAGAACAGAATGGGGTAGTGGAAAGGAAGAACAGAACTTTGATTGAGGCTGCCAGAACCATGCTTGCAGATTCAGGTTTGCCATTAACTTTCTAGGCAGAGGCAGTAAACACTGCTTGCTATGTTCAGAACAGAGTTTTAATAAACCCCAGGCACAAAAAGACTGCTTATGAAATTCTGTATAAAATCAAACCACTGATCTCATATTTCAAAGTGTTTGGCTGCCCATGTTTTATTTTGAACTTAAAAGATTCTATTTCAAAATTTGCAGCCAAAATTGATTGTGGTTATCATCTGGGATACTCAACCACTGCCAAGGCCTACAAAGTATTCAATACACAGACCAAGGCAGTGGAGGAGACTTTGAATGTTAAGTTCAATGAACTTTCATTAATGAAAATCCCAGCAAATCCTGCAGATCTGTTTGATCTTGAAAAATTTACTTTTGAAAATACTGCTGTCAAGACTAACAGTGCAGGTCCATCAGAGGATACAACACCAGACTATGGGTATGAAATCATCATCCCTCAAAGGTCTGCCACAAAGGGAAAAACACCAGCTGTTCAAAACAGTTGTCAAAGCTCAACCACTGCTACCTCAACAGTTGTTGACCAAAGTAGCCCATCCACCACTGCTTCCACATCCTCAAACACTGCTGACAAAAGTCCTCAAACAGTGGATAAAAGTCAGCAGATGTCCACTTCATTACCTCCTATTCCACCACCTTTTGAAGCCACTGCTGGATCATCAAAGTCCCCAGCAGTGGTTAGCTCAGATGATACACATTTGCAGCCTTCACCAACAAATGCCATCATACCATACCAAGGAGATTTAATCTTCTTGAGATCTCATCCACCTGATCAAATCATTGGCAACATAAATGAAGGGGTGCTCACAAGAAGCCAAACCCAAAACATTTGTCTTTTTGCAGGTTTTCTATCACTCCATAAGCCAGTCAAGTACCAAGAGGCACTGAAAGACAACAGCTGGGTAGAAGCCATGCAAGAGGAGCTCCAACAGTTTAAAAGACAACAAGTATGGGAGCTTGTACCACTGCCAGAAGAGGTTAGTCCCATTGGCACAAAGTGGGTCTTTAAGAACAAAACTGATGAAAGGGGTATTGTTGTCAAGAATAAAGCTAGGCTTGTGGTTCAAGGTTATAGACAGGAAGATGGGATTGATTATGATGAAACATTTGCCCCTGTTGCAAGATTGGAAGCCATTAGACTGTTCCTGGCCTTTGCTGTCAACCACAATATGAAGGTGTTTCAAATGGATATCAAAAGTGCTTTCCTCTATGGTACAATTCAAGAAGAGGTGTATGTTTGTCATCCTCCAGGTTTTGAGGATCCATTTTATCCAGATCATGTCTACAGGCTGAACAAAGCTCTGTATGGCCTGAAACAAGCACCAAGGGCCTGGTATGAAACTCTTTCCAACTTCCTACTCTCAAATGGTTTCAAAAGAGGTACCATTGATAAAACACAGTTTCTAAAATGGAGAGGGAAGGATTTAATGATTGTCCAGATTTATGTGGATGACATTATTTTTGGAAGCACATGTAACTCAATGTGTGAGGAGTTTAGAGAACTCATGACAGCTGAGTTTGAAATGAGTGCAATGGGTGAGCTGCAATGCTTTCTTGGTCTCCAAGTTCAGCAATTGCAAAATGGAACTTTCATTCATCAAAGCAAATATGCTAAAGAACTTTTGACCAAATTTGATATGAATGATTGTAAACCATGCAGCACACCCATGGCAACAAATAAGCTGGTCATGTCTGATGAAAAAGATGAGCTGATTGACCAAACACTTTATAGAAGCATGATTGGGTCTTTATTGTACCTAACTGCATCTAGACCAGACATCATGTTTGCAACATGTGTCTGTGCAAGAAGTCAATCAGCTCCCAGGAAATCAAATCTCATTGCTGTAAAAAGGATCTTCAGATACATAAAAGGTGCTCCCACACTTGGTATCTTGTATCCAGCTAATGGGAACATCAAGCTTTCAGGTTTTTCAGACAGTGACTTTGCTGGATGTCACACCACAAGGAAGTCCACTTTAGGAGGGTGCCAGTTTCTAGGTGATTGCTTAGTTTCATGGCAAAGCAAAAAGCAAGCAACTGTTTCAACATCCACTGCTGAAGCTGAATACATTGCTGCTGCAAGCTGTACAGCTCAACTCCTGTGGCTTCAAAATCAGTTGCTGGATTTTGGTATCACTGCCTTAAAGACACCACTCATGTTGGACAGCCAGGCAGCAGAAAATATCATCAAAAATCCAGTTTCCCATTCAACCACCAAACACATCGACATCAGACATCACTTTGTGAGGGATTGCTATGAAAAAGGTTTGATTTCTCTGCATCATGTCCCAACTAAAGACCAGCTGGCAGATGTGCTCACAAAAGCACTTGATACAGCCACTTTTGAAAGCTTGGTCTCTAGGATTGGGATGCTGAACATGGAATAACAAGCAACATTTTGTTTTTTTTCATGAATAAAAGCAACAAAATGTTTTCAGAAAATCAAAAATCCATCCTTAAAAATAGCTAACAATGAAATTTTCATTAAAATCCTTAAAAGTCTGCCATACCACTGATTGTTCAAAAGTCTGCTCTACTTCAAAAGTCTGTCCACTGCTGAAAGTCAACCCCTGTTCTCTCATTTCTTTGATAAACTCTGTTGTTCAAAAGCAGTGTCTTATCCACTGATATACTATCCACTGATAGTGTAAATCATCCACTGCTTTCATACCACTGCCTTCGTCAGTCACTTTCATAAAAGTACTGTCCTTCACTCTCACCAGGGGTTGTCACGTGGGCAGTACATAGTGGTCAGACCTTTTGTAACAGCTGCCACGTCAGCATTCACTTCCTTCTCTATAAAATCCCCCACTCACCACCAAAACAGGGTTTTACTGTCGAATTGAATTCTTAAAAATTCTCTTCTCAAAGCAGTTTTTCATCTCATTTTTTCACAAATTTCTTCGATCATCATCTTCAAAATGACAAAATCGAAGTCATCTTCAAAACCCTCATCCAAATCTTCATCGAAAACAGCCTCTTAAAAGGCTATCTCCACTGAAATCCCATATAAACCATCTCACAATCTCCTGGGTCTTCTCACAAAACCAGGAACCACCAATGTTTTCGATTCCATCATTAACACCATGGCAAAATCAAAGTACAAAACTTTGTTCACCGTCGATGCACCAATCTATTTGGAGACCCAAAGGGAGTTTTGGAAGAATGCAACCCTTGAAAAACAAGGAGACATTGCAACCACCATACACTCTTCTATAAAGGGTAAAGCTGTCCAAATCACGCCACAATCCATTTCAGAGGTCTTTCAACTCGATGATCAAGAAGGTAAAATTTCTTTCACTAAAAACGAGTTGCAAACTGACTTCATTGAAAGAGGGTATGAAGCCACAATGATGAAGAAACTTACCTTACAAAAGGTTATTTTCCTTCTGCAACCAGATTTTTATTTCATACCCTCCTACTATGTGTTTCAAATAAAACCACTTCTTTTAATGAAATCCCTTTAAAGATTCAAAATCTGGGATATGCAATTCTTCAAGAAGAAAATTTTAACTATTCTCGGGAAATTTTTAAATATTTGGTTAATAATGTTGAAACAAAATCATTCTTACTGTTTCCAAGGTTTTTAAGTTACTATTTTGCAAAGAAATTCAGTAAGGATGATTTAGCTGCAATAAACCAAGGTGATTCTACTCAAATAAACAGTTTAACAACTGAAACTTTTTCAAGAATGTTAGCACCTTGCAAAACACAAGCAGAGGTGCCTGAGCAGATTTTAGCAGTTACAACTGCTCCTCAGGTATCTGCTGCTGAGCCCACTGCTCAAGGTGATCAAAGCAGCAGACCAACTGTTTTGAAACCCACACCTACAATTCACAAAAAGCCACACAAAAAGAAAAATCAAAAACCCCCCAAACCAATCAAAAAGGCAACTTTGGAGGATGAGATACCAGAGCAAATGCCTGTGACAACACAAAAGTCACAAGAAACCAATGCTGCTTCTTCCTCACAGCAGTTGGTACAAATATCTCAACCCATAACCGAAACTCCTCCTGCTTCTTCACAAAAAGAACAGGTTGTACAAATAGG
Source organism: Helianthus tuberosus (assembly GCA_030545235.1). Classification (NCBI taxonomy): domain Eukaryota; kingdom Viridiplantae; phylum Streptophyta; class Magnoliopsida; order Asterales; family Asteraceae; genus Helianthus; species Helianthus tuberosus. The sequence continues at coordinate 59,294,190 of CM060415.1, read as the reverse complement.
GTCTCCACATCATGATGCTCTGGAAACACTTGTTTCTATCATCCACAGCTCAATACCCGGGGCAAATCCACTTTCTACACCACCCATCACATCCACAATTCCCCCACCAACTAAACTGCTGTTGGATGCAATTGATTTGAACCAGGCACTAACCAGTCCTTCTCAATCACCTATCAATGAGAATACACCTCAACAACTGACTGGGTCTGATGAATCAATCTTTGCTAACCCACCAACACAACCTGAGGAGGTTACACCCCTTGAGTTACAAGTAGCTCTTGGTGGTAGTCCAAGTGAAGCAGCCACTACAACTGTTGAACCCACTGGTTTACAGTTGGACAGTGGTTACATCAATAAGACTTCCTTGGAGGAAATTCCTTACATAGCACCTTTGCCAACCACCAGTGGATTTATTTATCCTACTGGCAACATCAAAAGGTTGTCAAGTGTTGAAGGAAGAAGACCCAGTACCAAGAAAAAGGGGCATCAGTGGTTAATGTTTGGAGTACACTCCCTACATCAACTACTGATAAAACCACTACTAGTGGGAAATCAGATGATCCCATTAACTTGGGTGATGGTTTAAAGTACCAGAAATTGACGGATCGTATTGAAAAGCTTGATAACTCTGTTGCAGAACTCAAAGATATGCTACAACAAGTGTTACAAGTACAAAAGGTACAATCAACTGCTGTTCCATCTCAAGCACCTGCTCCACAAAAGGCACCTGCTACAAATGAGCTCTGGAATTTGTTTCAACCTTTTCTCCATCAACAAGCACAATTAGCAGATCAGCAACATGAAAAACATGTCCAACAGGTGAGAAATGCAATGGAGTCAAGGTTCAAGAACACTCAGGCTGATCTAAAGGCTCTCAAAACTCAGATCCTGCACACCACTGGCACAACTCCTCCAAAAGTTCGCTTCATTTATCAACTTCCCCCAGATAATGCCAAAAAGGGGGAGAAAATTAAGGAGTGGAAAAAGAAGGGAATAGAGGATGGTCTCTACATTGAACCAGAAAATGCAAACATGACCAAACAAATCCCTTTGCCAGATGGAAGCAAGAAAATTGATGTGACCACAAATGCACTGGCAGAAGCAGTTGCAAGTGTAAAAAGGGATAGAGAGGCCAAAAAGAAAGCCAGGGTGGATTATCCGGATCAGGGCACTTCAGAATCAAAAGATGATGAAAATCTTGTTGATGAAAAGAAGAAGCCTACAAGAAGAGTAAGGCTACCCAAATCCATTCCAACCAGACGTTCAAAGTCTGCTCCAAAACCACCACCTAAAACAGCTGTTGTAACTCCTGTTGTATCAACAACTGTTGGTACTTCAGTGGTTTCAACATCTGCTCCCACTTCAACACACACCACTTCAACATACACCAAATCCACTGCTCTACCACCATTACCACCAAAAACAAAATCACCTCCTGCCAAAAAGCAGAAGACAGTAGTTGTTACAACATCTGCTGTAATGACAACAGTGGTTGGAACACCAGTTGTTTCAACAACTGTTAGTCAATCACAAACCACTGCCACTACATCCACCACCACTATTCCATCCAAAACATCATCAGCCCCTCCTCAAACAAAGAGGAGACGGCTAATTCTCAAAGATGATGACACTTCACGACCACAACCATCTTCAAAATCTTTAGCTCTTGTCACAATACCAAAACCTGTTCCTCTCTCTTCAGTTCAAATGTACAAGCCCTTACCTCCTGCAGGTGTTCAATTTCCTCTTGAACTAGCAGCTGTTAGAGAAGAAATAAAATCCTTTTACTATGAGGATGACCCTGCCAAAAGGAGTTTGCCATCAATAAAAGGATATCCCTGGCCTAAAAATGTTGATGAATATTTGAAAATCAAGGCCAAGCAAGCAGAAGATATCTAAAAAAGAAACACACAAGGGAAATCTGACAAAGAAATTTCAAGAAACTATCAATATCTGCTCACACAAGTCAGATCCCTAGAACAATTTGCAAAAAATGTCAGTCAACAAATTTCAGAAAGAGCAGCTGAAAGTTTGAAGAAAGACTACATTGAAAGCATTATGGCTCACAAGAAGTACAAAGGAGAGAAATACATGTACAAACAGTGGACTGTTCCTGAGCTTGAAAATGAAGCTGCAAGAATTCAAGACATGATAAAAAGGAAAGTCACTCACACTCCTCCTGTCTGGGAAAAGTTTAGAAAGAATGTACCTGACAAACAGGTAGAACTGAAAAGAATGAAAGAAGAACTGGTTGCTGCTGAATATGGAAACAAAAGACAAGTTGCTAGATGGAAAGAAGATGTGGTCAGGATCACCTACAAAAGGTTGGAGGAACTAAGAAAGAAAGATCCAAATGTTCCTCAAAAGCCTGACTATCCTGAAGCAGAGGTTTCAAAAAGACCAACAAAGCTGCAGATCAGGAGAGCCACTGCTCCAACTGGTGCTGCCATCTATAAAAGAAGGGCACACAAACAGTTGAGAGGTGAAACCATTCAAGAGATGATAAGAGGAGATGTCCTTGTAAAAGAAGGCATAAAGAAAATGATCATAGAAACTCTTGGTTTGGATCAAACTGCAAGTACTGCTCAGCCAGTTATGAATAGGCCAGCCTCACCAAATACTTCTGCAAATAAACATCTCCCAAGAAACCCACCAGGCTCAAAAATACAAAAGTGGGAAACTGACAAACAGACCTGCGTATTGACTTTGCTCAGGTCTGGTGGAGAAGTGGAGAAAATATCAAGGGAACAAGCTCTTGGCCTGAGTCTTGAAGATTTGCAGGATCTCCTTGATCTTCCACTTAGCAGGGTTGATGAAGACACAGATGCCCTAGACTTTGAACTACAATTTAAAGGTCAGATAAGGGAACTGTTGATGAGGCAATAAAGATTTCCACAATAATAAAGAGTTTTGGCATTATCTGTTCCAGGGGGAGATTGTTGGGATTGAACCCTATCAGAGGAACAGATAATTAAAGCCAAAACTGGATCAGAGCAGTGGATCCAGAATAAGCAGATGTTTACATACAAATCTCTCCCCTTGAAAGTGATTTCATATCTGCTGACCTCCTATCTGCTGATCTTGCAAAGTGCTGACCTACAACTGCTACTCAAAGTAAAGACCTGATGAAAGACCAAAGCTATGCTGATTCAATCTACTGCCTTGAGTCAAGTACTGCTGATCCGGACAAGCACTGCTGGGTTCACAGCAGTGGAAGGATGCAGCAGCTGTTTAAGTGTCTTTTATGTAATGAAATGTAATAGCAGTAGTTAGTACATCAGTGTTTGTATAGATCAGAGGTTAGAGTTTGTTAGGAGGTTAGATGTCACTTTCATGGTGACGTCAGCTAAGATGCTCAGTGGTTTGCAAGTGCCTATAAATAGTTCAGTACTTTGTACTGTTCTATTAGCTCTTTTGTATCATCGTCTTCTTTGCACGAACAAACTACTGAGCTCTGGCTGAGGGGGAGTTTGCATTCATTCATCAATCATTGTAATCGTTATTGAAATAAATTCAATCTTTCGATTCATTGTGAAAAGATGTTTGATCAAAGTATTACTCTCGTTTGATTGTATGCAAAGTTTGTTTTCATCATAATTCCGCTACACACTCATCCATTTTCATTTTAATTACAAACACAAAATACAATCAGAATCAAACTCAGATCCAACACAGAGCTATTTGCATAGCGCCCGTAACATTCAATCCCAACATGATCTCGAAACCCTTATCCGCGAAGCCTAACATGCTTGTTTTACCGAACGCACTTTGAAGAAGGAAAGGATTATCAACGATGGAGCCCAACTAGTGAATAAGTCGAATGGGATTTTCCATTATCTGGATCAAATTTGGATCCCTAAACGGACCGATTTACGACAGATCTTGATGGACGAAGCCCACAAATCCCGATATTCTATTCATCCCGGTGCCGATAAGATGTACCAGGACCTTCGCTACAAGTACTGGTGGCCGGGCATGAAGAGGGATATCGCTCTCTATGTTTCGAAGTGCCTGACTTGTTCCAAAGTCAAGGCCGAACATCAAAAACCCTCTGGCTTACTCGTTCAACCCGAGATTCCTATATGGAAATGGGAGAGTATAGCTATGGACTTCATAACTAAACTTCCGCGTACGCCATCAAGTCACGACAGCATCTGGGTTGTCGTTGATCGTTTAACTAAATCCGCTCACTTTCTGCCGATACGAGAGGACTATAAGGTAGAGAAATTAGCCCGAATCTACACCAACGAGATCATTTTTCGACATGGGACGCCTCGCGTCATTATCTCTGACCGCGATGGTCGGTTTACCTCGCGTCTTTGGGAAACATTTCAATCTGCTCTCGGTACTACGCTTAATCTAAGTACCGCTTTCCATCCCCAAACCGACGGTCAGACTGAAAGAACGATTCGCACCCTTGAAGACATGCTTTGTTCGTGTTTTATAGATTTCGGTGGTAATTGGGATGCGTACTTACCTTTAGTCGAATTCTCGTACAATAACAGTTATCATTCCAGCATTCAAATGGCACCATTTGAGGCATTGTATGGAAGAAGATGTCGATCGCCTATTGTATGGCACGAGATCGGGCACTCGCAATTAACCGGTCCTGAGCTATTGCAAGAAACGACTGAAAAATCCTCCAAATTCGAGACAATCTGCTGAATGCTCGGATTCGTCAGAAAAGTTACGCCGATAGACGACGCAAGCCCCTTGAATTTGACGTTGGCGACTACGTACTCCTAAAGGTTTCACCTTGGAAGGGTGTGGTCAGGTTCGGCAAGAAAGGAAAGCTCGCGCCTCGATCGTTGGACCCTTTAAGATTTTGGAGAGGATCGGTAAAGTGGCCTACAGACTCGAACTACCAGAGGAACTTAGCAACGTTCACCTGACTTTCCATGTTTTGAACCTCAGAAAGTGTCTAGCTGAGCATGATTTACACGTTCAACTCGAAGATCAACAAGTAAACGAAACATTACACTTCGTGGAAAAGCCTATCGAAATCATGGACCGACAAACCAAGCAGCTCAGGCGCTCACGCATTCCCATTGTGAAGATTCGCTGGGAAGGCAAACGAGGCGCAGAGTTCACTTGGGAACTCGAAAGTGACATGAAGGCGAAGTACCCGCAGTTATTTACGGCTTCGGCCTAATTTCGGGATGAAATTCCCTTAAGAAGGGGAGGCTGTAACACCCCATGTTTCGAAAGTCAAAGTCAAAGTCAAGACTGACTGTTTTGACTTCTTTGACTTGTACATAATCTGTTTATTTTATCACATTAGCTGTATTATGTGGAGTACTTGTTAATAATCGAGGTTTAACCGCTATTTATCGTATGTTTATCGCTTATCGCACTCGCAACTCGAATTTACGCGCTCTGGTTATTGTTTTATGTGTGTGTGCTACTTATGTGTTACTTGTGCATGCTTATTTATGTTATATTATGATGTTGTAATCAATCAAACGCAATCGCAACGCTACTGCAACCGTATCGCAAACGCTAAACGTAAGATATCTAGGATGATTGTATGTTAGATATAGTAGTTGGGATTAAAAGTAATACTTAAAGGAAACTCTATCACATCGCTCACTCGAATCGCATCACAACGTACTACACGCGAATCGAGACGACAAAACTCGTCACGCGAAACACTAGGGTCGAGTGGCCAACCGATCGGATAGCCATCCGATCGAGTTGTCACCCGATCGGGCCGCCACCCGATCGGACCAGCCACCCGATCGGCCAGTGCTTTCCATTTTGGGAAACCCTATAAATACCTCACTTGTTACATCATTTGATGGTGACAACTCCTTACTCGATCCAGCCGCTCTCAAGCCCTTTTCTCCCGATTTCTCTTAAATCTTGTAAGTTTTCAACCTAAATCCTGTACTTCCTTGATCTACACGCACTCCTACACCTTTTTATCTTTTGAATCTTAACTTTTAACCGTGAATTCACTAGATTTGAGGTGTTCTAGGATGAGGTTAGCATGGTGTTCTTAGGAACTTCATGTTTTGGCTTCAACCCACCAAGAACAACTCGGATCTGGACGATTTCCACATGAATAAACAAAGATCTTGCAAAGATCTGAACATATTTATGGTGAAAAGGATTGAAAGATGGTTTTCTAACTTTCTTTCAACTCTTTTACACTCAATGCACTCAAACCCGATGGAATCGGAGCTTGTTCTGATCGTCTACTCGTTCTTAGTGATGAATCAGTTCTAGATCTGAATTCTGTCCGAGAGATATTGATTTCGGGTTTGAACATGAACAACCGTCTTGAACCATGAACTGGTCGGACTAGGGTGATTCCTGTTCGGTCGGGTCACATGGGCCAAGATGAGGTTTCTATTGTTTAAACAAGCTTTCATAACGTCTCGTTCAAACTGCAACACTTCAAATAGAATCAAATGACAAAACGATCAGATCGACGGGGCGGATTGTCGTCTGATCGGATTGCCATCCGATCGATCGACTATCCGATCGAGTTGCACCTTGATTCAACACTTAACAATTTTCAACATGTTCAATGCACTACCAGTTCTAGCGGTGTATCACCCGAACGGTAGACCATCTGGTTGGATGATAAGACTGCTGTGAACTTGTTCTCTGAGAAATGTCTCACCATACGGATCGCTGTTCGATCAAACCGACGTCCGATCGACCGACCTGAAGGGTAGAGATACTTCTCTGTTTTCAAAATGCTACAACGAAAACTTCAAAAGACAAACCATCATACACAAACACATCCTCACCAAACGAGATGACAATCTAATCGAATGGCCACCCGATCGGGTGACCATCCGAACGGATTATCAACCGATCGATCGGCTAACCGATCAGATTGCTATCCGATCGGACTGTTGTTTGACACTTGGTTTCTTTGCACCGTTTTACGCGCCGCTTATCGTTTATGCTATCGTACTGTTCAGGCTAATCTCGCTCTAAGCGCTCCCTTCAATCCATCATCGCTGTGAGTATACTCGAACCCTTTTTGCTTTACGCACTTTTTGGTGTTACATACGTTACTTATTCTACGTCACATCGAACACACTACGCAATACTTTAATGCTAACCGTTACCGCATGTTATACGTGACTTAATGAATGCTTGTTTGTTATGTTTACACATGGAATGCTGTCTACCTGCCTTAGCAACGATAGTACTATAGTTTGGACTCAGCACCTGTTCACTCAGGGGTTGTTAAGGACAATTAATTGCATGGCTCACAGTGGTGAGTGTGTATTACGAACTGCCTTGGGCAGTCAACCCACAATTATTGGTATCGATAGGTTCATGTCGATAACTAACGTGCTTCATTTCACTCTGTGTACGTGCTGGTTATGCGTAACGATTTTCGAACTCTATTATATCTACTAAACTTGTATGCTCACCTTTACACTATGTGTATTTACTTTTACTTTAACGTATGTGGCAGGTGCTTAAGATGTTTAAATGCTTGGCTTGCTGTGAAATCGAGGCTAGGAAAGGTCTAGAAAGAAATAAACGAATTGTCTGTACTTGAAATCTAAGTTGTCGGAACAGAACAATTTGACTAGATTTTGACTGTAATAATTATATTACTTTTTATGTCATGGTATGGGATGTGATGCTTTAAATAATTGGTAATCATAGTTATTATGGAAACTTTTGGACAATCTGTTTTGCTCAGTGCCACGCCCCGATGTTTCCGCCATCGGTTGGGGTGTGACAATTTGCGGCTCATGTTGCACTTACTAAATTTGGCAAAGAGTGATGAGTATATAAAGGCTAAAACGAGCTGACAGTGATGACGAAAGCATAATTAAAGAAGATGTAAGAAGTCATGATGATTAACGTCAAATCGCCACCCTTTTGAACGGAGACGCTACCGTAATCATGGATTTCATTAATGATCCCTGAAAACATCAAGTGCTTACACATTCCAACAAAATGGTTTTTACAAAATATCACAATCACAATACAAAAAACAATCAAAGACCTATTCTTCTCCTGATTCGTCCGCCACCTCCAGCATGTGGCGTAAGGATTCCATGCCATCCTCGACCACTTTGTTGGTCAAATCAGCATTCGCCGATGAAAGATCGTCATACAAATCATACGTTGAAGTCTCCACCACAGCAGGAGGCATATATAACTGTACATCCTTGATAACAATCAAGGAAACAACGCCATCCACGCATGTTCAGTTTCCACGGCGCACAACTAGAAAACATCTCCCATAGGAAGAATCTTCTTACCTCGCGCCAAACAAGCCTGCTACTTCTCAAAAGCAAAAGCGCACACTTCATTTTGCATAGTCCAGTGCTCCACCTACTTGCATAGAAGCAACACTAGACTGGAGGGACTTGAAGGGGTATGGTCTCAAAAACCTCGGGCAGGCGCATAGGACCATAGCATAACCCCATCCCAAAACATCTTGAACAAAGACCCTGAGCGGCTGCGTAGCAGTCCTAAACATGATTTGGGAAGAAACAGTTCAATAATAATGAAGTATGGTCCCAGAAGCCTTGCGAAAACACATAAGCCCATTCCATAGTCTCCTCTAGAAACATATTTAATAAGACCATGCGCGGCTGCGCTATGGTCCCAAACAGATGGAAGAAGGCAGACTTCAATAAACACACGCGGGAAGAAAGGAGAAACCAACATTCAACTAACACCCTTGCGCGAGCACGCGCAAGCGAACAGTTAGACTTGAAGATAAAATCCTAAACATTTCCGCGCGACTGAAATCAAGACTTGTAAAAAGGAATCTTTTCTGTTACAACAGAATGGACACGTGGAAAGGGTATAAAGGTTTACAGCTGTAAACCTTCTGTCACACCGCGATATTTCCACATATTACCGGTGGGCCCGGTGGGGAGTATCGTGACGTAGTTGATATCATCACAGTCAATATACACAATATAATAGCACAGCGGAAGGCTTGGTAGAATATTACTATTACAAACCATAGTGTATGAGGTGTATGAGTGTCCAAATAAAAGAATATACAGACTGGTTGTAACAGCGATCCACAGGTGGATCGTAAAACAAATACAAGAAAATGAAATAACAAACTTCAGGCATCTAAGGATTTGCAAGATCCTCTTATTTGACACCAAGTAGCTCCAGCCTAATTTCGTGAGGTACCTGTCACTTAGTCTTTGGAAAATACGTCAGTTTTCACTGGTAAATACAATTAACCGACTCATTTGAAAAGAATTTATGAAAATTGATTTAAGTGCACAAAGCACAAACCATTTATAACTTGGGACAATTATTTAAGATAAACTTGTATACCATTTTACATGTTTGTCATACATATGGGGCCTGTTTGGAAGCCGGTCATGATTAACCGACTCACCACTATAAACCCACAAAGGAGTTATCCCCAAGATGTGGGTTATTTAGCATTTTGCATCTGTCAGGTGTATGCCTACACCCCGTGCATAAGTCATGGTCATTTACAAATGAAATGAGCCAGGGATATCCAGGACACGGTCGTATTAACCCCCAATGTTTATGTTATCAAACAAAACAGATTAAAACGGGTTATGTAATTTATTAATCACAATCCGATTAAATGATTTCATACCCAACCAAGCGGCATTATTATTATACCGTATCCCAAGCCCGTATAAGGGAAAATAAGTTAAAAGTATTTACCTGAGCTAGATGTGTTAAGATGTAACTCAGCCGTATATTTCCTAAAGCTTTATGTAAATACCTTCTACCGAGGCTACTCAATCTGTATGAAAGGTTTAATAACCTATTAGGATACTATCGTTTAACAACTCTCACTAAAAAGTCCTAATTATTACTTTATTTGATCATTAGGAAAACCTAGTTGAGACACCCAAGTGATTCCGCACAAACCCTAAAATTTTCAGAACAATCGGAATCAGGATTAGGGCCCCTAAAACTTAGGGGGGGATAAAACCTAGTGGACGATTATCCACTTTAAACGTTGTCACGTAACTGAAATTTGAAATTGTAGAGTCAGCTGAGCTAGTCCCAATCGTGGCTACCCTATAGGCTAGTTTTATGCCTTACGCACCGTAACAATACGGGCCTTACGGTGCGCAAGGACCCTTACGCACCGTAAGATTAGAAATGTTGCGGTGCGCAAGCTTGTCCAAAATTCAGCTATAAATAGAGAACATTGGGACTTGATTCTGGACGATTGAACGACGCTCAAATTCACTTTGTGCGCTGAGATAAGTTCTGTATACTCCAATTAACACACACAGGCACTAAATCGACGCCGCAATCAGGGTATTAGCACGATCGCTATTACGATTCATTTTCCGATCGATCAATATATCCAATGGATGTTTAAGTGCCGCCCACATTAGGGCTATACTTTGTCGTTCGTCGTTAAATCGATGGATGTTTAAGTATTATACTTTGTCGTTCGTCGTTAATTCGATGGATGAAGTATCGCACTTTGTCGTTCGTTGTGAGAATTTGATCTCGTGAGTTATCGTAAATGCTAGATTGATTACTAACCCCGAATTGTGTGCCTGTTATAAAAATTTAGGTTGAAAAGGCTAAATCAGTAGGCTAAACTCTGCCCGTATTAAATCAGCAATGTGAGTCATTCTCCTTTTCTCACAGTTTGTGAGTCATTCTCCTTTTCTCACAGTTTGTGAGTCATTCTCTTTTTATCAACTATTTTACAATACCTCAAATTATTTTCAAGGTTATAATTACAGGGACTAAGTCGTGGATATCTTGAATTACTGGTTAGTGGGGTATTGTGCACATTACTAATTTTCTCCCAGTTAGGTTCATTGACCTACTCGGGATAATCACTGTTAGGTTCATTGACCTACAGAGATAATCGTCACTATTTAGGTTCATTGATCTAAATAGTGGTATGACCATCGTCACCATTGTGACAGAAAGCCAGATAAAAAAATAAGATAGAAGCCATTATAATCGCTCTTATGCTGTAATTGATAACTATGCATCATTATGCAAAATTGAATGATTCACTCAGTATTTCCCGCTGACAAAACCTTTTTCAAACATGTTTCAGGTGACCTGTTATGAATCAGGAAAAGTGCCATATAGCACTACAAGCTCAAGGAAGTGGCTCAGTATAAAATAAAGAAACATGTTTTGTAAAAATAAAAGATTTCTTCGTGAAATCAAACTATTGTAAATTACCGGGTTTTATCCCGAATTGTGAAATAAAATAATCGGGAAATATTTACATTTTAAAAGATCCTGATGAAAACTTCCGCTGTCAAACTCAATTAATTAAATACCGCAGGATTTCTGTCCCGCGGCTCCTGAAACGGGTCAAACCGGGTCGGGGGCCGTGACAGAAAAAAGTGGTATCAGAGCCACTGATCGAGCCACTGATTTAAGCCAGTTAAGTATTTAGAAATACTTAATAAATTTTATTAATTGCTATTTCGTGATTATGTGTTTTATTATCTGACTAATTTTGTACAGTATGGGCAGATATTTATATGCTAACCACTGTAGCAGTAAATACAAATCTTTAAATATTTTAATTCAAGTTTTAGCATCCTTATTAAATATAAATCAGAAATCTGATTCAGTAAATAAATAAATTTACAAATAAAACCTAGTATGTTTTCATATTCGGTTGTTTCATAGTTACCCAATATAAAATAATATTTAAAAGTTTTCTATGAAATTTGATATAATTTTAAACTTAGTAATTGTGTGTATCTTGCATAAACAGCATGAGTGATCTGTCGGAAGCTCTTCAGAATTTAAATCTCTATCCAGTAAGAATCGAAGTTTCCAGAGATTTCAATAAGTATATTCCAGACATAGAAGAACCTATAGAATTCAACGCTTTACCTCTTGAGAAACCTAAGCCTAAGAAAATGGAAATTGGGGAAAGTTCTAGGCAAATTGAGGGGTTACCATCTCAAAAAGAACTAGATTTTATAATGGCAACCGATGATACTATTGAGCCTATTAATAAAAATGATTTTATTCATTCTCTTGAAACACCACTACCAATAAACTTAGAACCAGCTATTCCAAACCTTTCAATCCATTCGCAAATAGACGAATGGGTGACTAATGAAATACTGTTACAAAACCATCCCTATAGGCTTTTTCCTAAGTTCAATCCAGAACCTTTACCAAATCCACCAATGAGTAACGAGAATATGGCTAAACTCCATCGTTTTGACAAAATGGATGCTGGGAATAAGATCCAAGAGATTTTGGGACAAATCTCCTGGAAATACGATGAGAAGGAACGCCGTTACTAGAATATCATCTGACAAAGGATAGGGGATTTATGGAACTATGGTTGTGTAATAGTAGTAGTAAAATCAGTACGTGTAAAATAAATGATAAAACGGTTGTATATAGAAGCATGATATAATCTTTACAACAAATGAAATATTAGAAAAGTTACAATTTTGTTTATATATTCGTTTACGTGATTATGTGCAATTAAATTGTGACATTGGATTATTTCCTTATACTAATTATGTATCTATAAATTAGATATCAGATGGAAAACGCTAATAACGAACCAGTTAATGAGGTTAATCAATCTGAGCAACAACCGGGGGATCAATATGTGACTAGGAAAGATATAGAAAATATCGTTGCTCAAGGGATAGCCAACGCTATTCCAGGAATAGTTGCTCAAGGGATAGCCAATGCTATTCCAGCAATTATTGCTGCTGTTAAAAATCCAATCGAACCACAACAAATTGTTCCTAGTAAACGTATTTCTGAAGATAACTTCAGTAATAGTATAAACGGAGGCAGTAATCATGTTAATCATGATAATGAACTAATGAACCACGACAAGCTCAGCCCCCTAAGAAAAGGAAAGCTGCAACGTCTGGTTGCACTTACAAAGAATTTCTTGCTTGTAAACCCACTGAGTTTGCAGGCAATGAAGGAGCGACTGCGACACTGCGTTGGTTAGAGAAAACCGAGGCAGTAATTGCCATAAGTAAATGTGCTCAGAATGATCAGGTCATGTATGCGTCAAACCTTTTCAAAGAAGGGGCGCTAGAATGGTGGAACACAATGTTACAAGCTAAAGGAAGAAATAGGGCTTATGCCATGAAATGGGAAGAATTTAAGAGTCTTGTAGAAAGAAAATTATGTCCTGAATATGAAAAAGATCAAATGGCAAATAAGTTTCTAACCCATCGGATGGTGGATGTAGATTGTCGAGGGTATACTACGACATTCTTCGAATATGCTCGAGTGGTACCAACCCTGGCTTCGCCAGAGCCGGTACTTATTTCTCGTTATATTTGGGGTTTGATTTCCGAAATCCGTAATATCGTCAAGGCTGCGAAACCTCGCACGATTGATGATGCGGTGGAATTAGCCAATACTCTGACTGACGAACTAGTACGGACAAGAGAAGAAAATCGAAGAAAGGAAGTAGCCCAAAAGATTACCCAAGAATTCCATTCGGGTAACCATAACAATTTCAAGAGAAGAGGAAATGGGCAATCTACCACTAGTCCATTTTGCAATTTTTGCAAAAGGAAGCATTTTGGAAGATGCAAAGGATATTGCAATTTTTGCAACATTCCGGGGCATCAAGAAGAAGACTGCAGGAGGAAGAAATTTTCAGTCTGCTACAACTGTGGAGAAGCTGGACATCTTAGGCCAGATTGTCCAAAACTGAACAAACCATCTGACAATAAAGCCAAACCGGCAGAAGGAGCAAAAAGGAATGCGAGAGCCTTCCAACTGACTGCTAAGGAAGCATAACTCATTCCAGATGTGATAGCCGGTACGTTCTTAGTTCACAACGTTTACACAAAAGTATTATTTGACTCTGGTGTAAACCAAAGTTTTATAAATACTTTATTCTTCCAAACTTTTAACTTACCTTTAACCAGCATTGGGCAAAATTCTACAATAGAAACGGCAGAGGGGAATTCAGTCAAAATAAATAAGGTTCTGCAACACGTAGAAATAGAACTTTTAAGTCATAAATTTTCTGCAACCCTATTATCTATGAAATTAGTTGAAATCAAGGTTGTGCTAAGAATGGATTGATTAGTAAAACAATTATGCTCAAATTATCTGTGATAAGAATTCCATAGAAATTTGTGCATCAAATGGAGAAGTAATAATGATTACAGGAGATAAGCTATGTAAAACCCTAAAGTTCATATCAGTAATGAAAATTGCTAACTATGAACAAAAAACAAGGAATAGTATATATGATTTCAGTAATCATTAAAGATAAAGAACTTAAGGAAATTTCTGTAGTTTCAGAATACCCAGATGTATTCCCAAAAAGAGTTATCAGGATTACTACCTGATAGGGAGATAGAATTTAGAATTCCTTTAAAATCCAGGAACTATACCGATAAGCCAAGACACCTTATCGGTTAACACAGTGTTATTTAAAAAGGATGATTCGATGAAAATATGTATTGATTATAGGGAATTGAATAAAGGTTACAATTAAGAATTGATACCCATTACTTAGAATTAATGATCTATTCAGATAAATAGTTTCTAAGATCAACTTATGTTCCGGATATTATCAATTAAAAGTACAAGAGGAAGCCATACTTAAAATTATTTTCAGAATTAGGTATGGTCATTACAAGTTTACAGTCATGTCCTTCGGATTAACGAATGCGCCTGCAGCATTCATGGACATGATAAATAGGATCTGTAAACCATATTTGGATAAATTGGTAATTATCTTCAACGACGATATACTTATGTATTCCAAAAGTTAGGAAGAACATTATCAGCACTTGTATGTACTCTTAACTTTGTTAAGAAAAGAGAAATTTTACGCCAAATTCTCGAAGTATGAATTTTGGCTGCTAGAAGTGCAATTTTAGGTCATATGGTGAATCCCGAAGGTATTCACGTAAATCCTGATAAGATATTACCAAATGAAAGATTCCCTAATCCGCAATGGAAATTAGAAGTTTAGTCGGATACTACAGACGATTTATTAAGGATTTTTCTAAGATAGTTATACCATTAACTAAGTTAACCTGTAAAATAGCTAAGTTTGAATGAGGATCTTAAAGCAGAAATTAACCAAATACTCAGATATTAGCCTTATGAACTAAAGATTTTGAAGTATAAGGTAATGTTTCAAAGTTAGGATTTGAATGCGTGTTAATGCAACGCAAAAAGGTAATTGTGTATGCATCAAGGTAATTGAAAAAGAACGAAGGAACTATACCACTCATGAGTTACAATTAGGAACCATAATTTTTGCCTTAAGATTTGGAGACATTATCTGTATGGAAGTAAGGGTACTATCTATACGGATTATAAGAATTTAAGATATATATTTGGGCAAAAAGAATTAAACTTGAGGCAAAGGAGATGGATGAAAATCCTAAGTGACTCCAACTGTGATATTCAGTATCACGAAGGAAAGGATGAAGACGACAAGAGATCATCAGAAAAGTTATACAGATAATATATGAAAGCTGTTGGAGTTCGAGTTGGAGACAAAATGTAATTGGAAGTATTTCCTTAGAACGGAGTAAGAAAGGAAAGCTAAGTCCAAGATACGTAGGACCATTTCCAGTGATCCAACGTATAGGACCAGTAGCTTATCGTTTAAAACTACCAGAAGAATTAGTTGGAGTACATGATGTATTTCATGTATCCAATCTCAAGAAATGTTTAGCAGATGAATCTCTGGTAATACCTCTTCGAGATATAGAGATAAACGATAAGTTGAAATTTGTTGAGAGTCCTCTTCAAATTGAGGATCGAAAGATCAAGTTTCTCAAACACAAACGACTAGTTTTAGTCAAAGTCAGATGGGATTCAAAGAGAGGAGCTGAATACACTTGGGAGCTGGAATCAGAAATGAAGCGAAAATATCCACATTTATTCCAGTAAATCTCGAGGACGAGATTTTTATTAAGGTAGGGAGAATGTAACAACTCTCACTAAAAAGTCCTAATTATTACTTTATTTGATCATTAGGAAAACCTAGTTGAGACACCCAAGTGATTCCGCACAAACCCTAAAATTTTCAGAACAATCGGAATCAGGATTAGGGCCCCTAAAACTTAGGGGGGGATAAAACCTAGTGGAGGATTATCCACTTTAAACGTTGTCACATAACTGAAATTTGAAATTGTAGAGTCAGCTGAGCTAGTCCCAATCGTGGCTACCCTATAGGCTAGTTTTATGCCTTACGCACCGTAACAATACGGGCCTTACGGTGCGCAAGGACCCTTACGCACCGTAAGATTAGAAATGTTGCGGTGTGAAAGCTTGTCCAAAATTCAACTATAAATAGAGAACATTGGGACTTGATTCTGAACGATTGAACGACGCTCAAATTCACTTTGTGCGCTGAGATAAGTTCTGTATACTCCAATTAACACACACAGGCACTAAATCGACGCCGCAAGCAGGGTATTAGCACGATCGCTATTACGATTCATTTTCCGATCGATCAATATATCCAATGGATGTTTAAGTGCCGCCCACATTAGGGCTATACTTTGTCGTTCGTCGTTAAATCGATGGATGTTTAAGTATTATACTTTGTCGTTCGTCGTTAATTCGATGGATGAAGTATCGCACTTTGTCGTTCGTTGTGAGAATTTGATCTCGTGAGTTATCGTAAATGCTGGATTGATTACTAACCCCGAATTGTGTGCCTGTTATAAAAATTTAGGTTGAAAAGGCTAAATCAGTAGGCTAAACTCTGCCCGTATTAAATCAGCAATGTGAGTCATTCTCCTTTTCTCACAGTTTGTGAGTCATTCTCCTTTTCTCACAGTTTGTGAGTCATTCTCCTTTTCTCACAGTTTGTGAGTCATTCTTTTTTTATCAACTATTTTACAATACCTCAAATTATTTTCAAGGTTATAATTACAGGGACTAAGTTGTGGATATCTTGAATTACTGGTTAGTGGGGTATTGTGCACATTACTAATTTTCTCCCAGTTAGGTTCATTGACCTACTCGGGATAATCACTGTTAGGTTCATTGACCTACAGAGATAATCGTCACTATTTAGGTTCATTGATCTAAATAGTGGTATGACCATCGTCACCATTGTGACTTGTCACCATTGTGACAGAAAGCCAGATAAAAAAATAAGATAGAAGCCATTGTAATCGCTCTTATGCTGTAATTGATAACTATGCATCATTATGCAAAATAGAATGATTCACTCAGTATTTCCCGCTGACAAAACCTTTTTCAAACATGTTTCAGGTGACCTGTTATGAATCAGGAAAAGTGCCATATAGCACTACAAGCTCAAGGAAGTGGCTCAGTATAAAATAAAGAAACATGTTTTGTAAAAATAAAAGATTTCTTCGTGAAATCAAACTATTGTAAATTACCGGGTTTTATCCCGAATTGTGAAATAAAATAATCGGGAAATATTTACATTTTAAAAGATCCTGATGAAAACTTCCGCTGTCAAACTCAATTAATTAAATACCGCAGGATTTCTGTACCGCGGCTCCTGAAACGGGTCAAACCGGGTCGGGGGCCGTGACATAACGGGTCTTTATTTAAGTCAAAGACTTAGACCGGTTAGTTTGAAAGATACTTAACGGTTCAATACGCTAGATTAAGCGAAGACCGGAATAGAACGTGATTTAGACCCGACAAGTTTGGATACTTGTATAATATGGGTAAACTAATCACATTCTGGATTTTGAAGTGAAAATGATAAGGTTAAACCCATTTTGGCTATTTTATGTAAACTAGTCACATAAACCGAAACGAACGCATAAATGCTTAACGGGTAACCGAATGAATTATATACAGGTCTCATATGTTATTATGCTTAAAATATGTTAATACATCAGTAGGATGTTAACATATATGCCCAAAAAGTGTTTAAAACCAATTTAAGTCCCGTAGGGGCATTTTGGTCATTTTAACCTTTATAAAAGAGGTTTTATAGTAAACTGATATTCTGGTCTTAAGTAATCAGTAAAATTATTTATTTTATGTTGTTATAACAGTAAGATATCATACATATGTGTGATTTACCATTTATGTCCAAACAATGCCCCGAAAGGGTATTTTGGTCATTTCACATATGTTTTTAAGGACATTTTTGGAAGTCTGAGTTCATGACTTATACCCACTGTAATAATATTAAAATTTATTTATAAACTCAGTAGGTAACAAGTCTTAGTTGTTAATTATGGTTTTAAACCATACTATGCATCTAATTAGCGTAAAAGTCGCTAATTGACGATAATTAAGATGTTTATGGAAATCTGAGATTTTGATTTGTCTCAAGTGTTCAAAATATTTTATTTAATATACAATATCAGTAGGAAAAGGTTCGGCATTCAAATAATATGTTAATCTCATTTTATGCATGAAAAGGGTATTATCGTCATTTACCGAATTATACAAGAACTCAATGATATGGTCAGTTTATAATCTGACCAAAAATCCTAAAAATCCCTAAAAACAATATCTTAACAGTAGGTAATGAGTTTTGGCTCAAAATCCATGCTTAAACATACTTTATGAAAGATAGCGTAATTTAATTAATAAAAAGTTTCAATTTACGATATCTTGCATATCTTTAGTTTGAGACCAGAAATTGAAGTCAAACTTCTTGGACATACTTATATATCAGTAAGAAAGGTTTTTGTCCCATCACATTTTCAAAAAAATCTCGTTTATATGTTAAAAGGGCAAAATGGGCATTTATAAGCATAATAACGAAACTTAGCATATAATTCCGAATACAAAGGACCAGGTAATATAACATCAGAGGGTTATACTATAACATAATATGGTCCTAATGGAAACTTAAAACATGGAAGAATTAAGCTCAATCGGGTCAAAACTGAATGTCAAAGCAAAAGTCAAGCTTTTGCGACTTTCGGTTGCGAACCGACCCTAAACTCAGAATTGTCGGGTTGAACCTGTTTGGACATTTTCTAATAATAATTACTAAGTTATTAGAGTGTTAAAATATATTTATAACCTCTGTATTATTAGTTTTAATTATTATTTACAATTCTGTTCAGTTTGACTTTTTAACTAAATAGTTTGACCCGACAATTAACTAAGCAAACGAATTAATTAGGAGGTGCCCTTTTGTGGGTTAATCACCTACCTAATTAGGGTCAAATAACCACATTTAGTTCGAATAATGGCTGGACCATTTGTATTTAAACCGAAGGTCAAAGTCAAATTACGATAACTTTGACTTTTCGGTTTTTAAATTAAAAACTTAACTAAAGAGAGGGCTAAGGCACTTACAAAGGGTTCTAGCTATCTTTTCTACAAGAAAGAGCTCCCTTTTTTTATCAGGAACCACCAGATGAGAGAGTAGGATTGATTTCAAGTGAAGTGAGCAAATGAAATGTTCAACATAAGGGCCTTTTTATAGGTGAATGCCATGAATCAAGATCATTGCAGGTGTCAATGGAGTGTTTAGGATCACCCCAGGTGTCCTAGTGGTATTCTAAAACCGTCAACCAGCTCCTAGAATCGAATTTGGAGTGTTTAAGGCGGTGGAACAGGCTGCAACCTGCAGTTGTCAACATTCTGCTAAACTGGGCACCTCTCGCGGGCCGCGAAGGGGTTAAGGGGGTCCTTCGCGCCCCGCGACAACCCTGGTTTCAGGTGAAAAATGTTTCAAGTTTGGCAGTTTCAGTCCCTGGTCCTTTATAACTTTTGTAACTATCATTTCATGCACAAATAACCCTTGTAGTTAGTTTATAGAGGATCATGGGAGTATAACCAAACTCCGTTAGGTCCGGTTTTCATTAAAGGATCACCGAAATACTAGTTTCATCACATTGACGCTTTTCACCCAAAGTATTGAAAACTTATATAACGATCTCGAAACTTCGTGAAACTGATATCACTTATTCTTGAGGGTATATTTGAATATTACGAAGCCCCGGGTTCGTCGGGTTCGTTAAAAGGTCACTCAGAGGTACGAATTAACATGTTGACACGTTTAACCCCGTAGTTTATAATCTTTCGATTATTTTCACTAACGGCTTCTTATATTCAAATAATTACTCGTTCGAGAATATATTCTTCGTGTGTGGTCATTCAGAGGCACAAGTTTGGCATGTTGACACTTTTAGCCCCATTGGTTTCATATTTTCATCGTTTGTCAACTTTAGTCCTTTAAACTCAATCTTTCGCATATTTAGAGTTTAGGACACGTGTCTTTACATAATTGGACAAGTTTTTTACGTGGTGTTACATCCTCACCCCCTTAAAAGAAATCTCGACCTCGAGATTTACCAAAACAAGTGAGGGTATTTCTGTCGCATAGTGGACTCAACTTCCCACGTATATTCAGGGCCTCTACGGGCATCCCATTTAACTTTTACTATAGGCACGTGCTTCCTTCGGAGCTTTTTAATCTGTCGATCCTCGATCGATATAGGTCTTTCAACAAACCTCAGGCTTTCATCAATCTGTACGTCTTTATGAGACATTGCTAGCGATTCATCAGCTAAACATTTCTTTAAATTACAGATGTGGAACACATTGTGAATTCCACTAAGCTCCTCAGGCAAGTTTAGCTTATAAGCTACACTGCCGACACATTCGATGATCTCGAACGGTCCGATATACCTTGGGCTTAACTTGCCTTTCTTACCAAAACGCATCACACCTTTCCAGGGTGACACTTTTAGTAAGACCTTGTCGCCTACCTCAAATTTTAGAGGTTTTCGCC
Organism: Helianthus tuberosus; assembly: GCA_030545235.1. Taxonomy (NCBI): domain Eukaryota; kingdom Viridiplantae; phylum Streptophyta; class Magnoliopsida; order Asterales; family Asteraceae; genus Helianthus; species Helianthus tuberosus. Next base: position 59,273,531 of record CM060415.1, on the reverse strand, counting down.
TCTTATCAGCATAACTCTTCTGCCTATCGCTGGCAACCTTTAGGTGACCATGAATTTGGACAATTTTATCCGTTGTTTCAAGGACTATATCAGGTCCTGATAACTGAGTTTCTCCAACTTCCGCCCAGCAAACAAGCGTTCTGCATTTTCTCCCATATAATGCCTCAAAGGGCGCAGCCTGAATGCTAGTATGGTAACTATTATTATAGGAGAACTCGATCAATGGTAGGTGGTCATCCCAGCTACCACTCAAATCAATAACACATGCACGAAGCATGTCTTCCAAAGTTTGAATTGTACGCTCACTTTGTCCATCCGTTTGAGGGTGGTAAGTAGTACTAAAATTCAAACGAGTGCCTAATGATTGTTGGAAACTTTTCCAAAAGTGAGAGGTGTATCTAGTATCTCTATCAGATATAATAGATACCGGAACTCCGTGGAGAGATACAATCTTATCCACGTACAGCTGAGCTAATTTGTCAGAGCTATGAGTCTCCTTAATGGGTAGGAAATGTGCTGACTTAGTCAGTCTATCGACTATGACCCATATTGTATCATTTCCATGCCTTGTTTTAGGTAACTTGGTTATAAAATCCATGGTTACCATCTCCCACTTCCATGTGGGAAGTTCAGGCTGTTGTAGCAAACCTGACGGCTTTTGATGTTCAGCTTCAATCTGAGCACAAGTCAGACATTTAGCTACGTGTGTGGCAATGGACTTTTTCAAGCCTATCCACCAATAGTTGGCTTTCAAATCTTGGTACATTTTGTCACCTCCAGGGTGAACTGAGTATTTGGAATTGTGAGCTTCCTGGAGAATTATATCTCAAAGCCCTCCATGAATAGGAACCCAGATTCTTCCATTCATTCTAAGGATTCCATCCTTACCAGGTGTTAACTGTTCAGCAGTTACACCTAACTTTTCACTTGGAAGATTAGCTTCCAAAACAGCTTCCTTCTGAGCAACTAACAGCCTTTCATTCAGGCTATTCTTAAGTTCGATGCTTTTGGCATTAATCCTTATAGGTTTAACTCTTTCCTTTCGGCTTAGAGCATCAGGGACTACATTCGCTTTGCCAGGATGGTAGCGAATTTCGCAATCATAATCATTTAGAGTTTCCATCCAACGGCGTTGTTTCATATTAAGCTCCTTTTGATTGAATAAGTGTTGGAGACTTTTGTGATCCGAATATATCACACATTTAGTTCCATATAAGTAATGTCTCCACAACTTTAGTGCAAATACAACGGCACCTAACTCCAAATCGTGGGTGGTGTAATTCTTTTCGTGCACCTTTAGTTGTCGTGATGCATAGGCAATCACCTTCCCTCTCTTCATAAGTACACAACCCATACCAGTGTGTGAAGCATCACAATACACAACAAACTCTTTTATTCCTTCGGGCAATGTCAATACCAGAGCATTGCTCAATTTCTGTTTAAGAATCTCAAAGGACTCTTGTTGTTTCAGACCCCAATCAAACTTCACATTTTTGCAGGTCAGAGTAGTCAATGGTGCAGCTATCCTTGAGAAGTTCTCAATGAATCTTCTATAGTAACCAGCTAATCCCAGAAAGCTGTGGATTTCGGTCGGAGTCTTTGGCGCTTCCCAGTTCATTATGGCCTCTATCTTAGCGGGATCCACTTGGATACCACGCTCGCTCACAACATGTCCAAGGAATTGGACTTCGCGAAGCCATAACTCACACTTGGAGAATTTAGCATACAACTTCTCCTTTTGAAGCAATCCTAAGATACATCGAAGATGTTTTTCATGATCAACTTGACTACAAGAATAGATAAGTATGTCGTCTATAAAAACAATGACAAACTTATCTAAGTATGGCTTGCAGACTCGATTCATGAGGTCCATGAATGCTGCAGGTGCATTAGTGACCCCGAAAGGCATCACTAAGAACTCATAATGTCCATACCTCATTCTGAATACTGTCTTTGGTACATATTCTGTTCTAACTTTGAGTTGATGATACCCAGATCTTAAATCGATATTCGAGAAGAAGCTTGCCCCTTGGAGTTGGTCGAACAAGTCGTCGATCCTGGGCAATGGATAACGATTCTTGATCGTTACTTTGTTTAGCTCTCCATAATCAATGCATAGGCGCATTGATCCATCCTTTTTCTTCACAAACAATATAGAAGCTCCCCAGGGCAAAGAGCTGGGTTGTATGAAACCCTTTTCTAGTAAGTCATCCAACTGAGTTCTGAGCTCTTTCATTTCTGTAGGCGCTAGACGGTAAGGAGCTCGTGCAATTGGTGCCGACCCAGGCAAAATGTCTATCCTAAATTCAACTTGCCTCTCAGGAGGTAATCCAGGTAATTCATCAGGAAAGACATCAAAATATTCAGAAATAATTGGGATATCTTTGATCTTGGGTTTCGGGTCATTGACAGTCACTTGTGCCATGTAGATGACACATCCTTTCTTCAGACACTTCGATGCTTTAAGTATAGACACATTATCGGGTAACCCATAATGTGTATCTCCGAGAATAGTGAGCACTTCACCAGATGGGGTTTTGATGTTAACTAGTTTCTTATCGTAGGCTATTTGGGCTTGGTTATGCGATAACCAATCCATGCCTAAAACTACATCAAACCTAGCCAATTTTATTGGCAAAGGGGATAACGGTATAGAATGATTCTTAATGGATATAAAGCATCCATCCAGAAGAGTTAATGTGGTTTCTAAGGTACCATCTGCGAGCTCTACCTCATATTTTATGTCTAGAGTTTTAATAGGCAGATTCAGTAACTTACTAAACTTATGATCTACAAAAGACTTATCAGCATCTGAATCGAATAGAACTCTAGCATAAATTTTGAAATCTGAGTTTAAAACTTTGGCTAACTGTTAAAATATAAAAATTTGCTTAAAACATCAGTAGGTATTAAGTCTTATATGAGAAAAATGGTTTTAATACATACTATGCGTTTTAAACGCGTAAAAAGACGCTTTTAAGCGATTTCCAGGTTTTTAAAGAAAAGCTGATATTTTTATCATTCCAGAAGACTCAAAATATTTTATTTATTATATAAAACTAGTAGCAAAAGGTTTGGTATCAAAATATTATGTAAAACTCATTTTATAGGCCAAAAGGGCAAAACCGACAATTACCGAATCAAAGCTATAACCCTATGTTATGCTCAGCCTAAAAATAAATAAAAATCTTCAAAAATCCCAAAATATTATTTTACATTAGTAGGTAAAAAGTTTGGTATCAAAAATTGGGTTTAGATAGGCTTTATGCTAATTACGCCGTTTAATTAATAAAAAGCTTTCTAATTACGCTATTGAGCATAACTCTTAATCTAGACCTCAAACTGATGTGAAAATTTAGGGACATGTTTATAAATCAGTAATAAAGATTATTGTCCTCTCACATTTTCAAAATTCTTGTTTTAAGGTCAAATGGGCATATTGGTCAACATTTAGGCATATAACGGAAACATGCATATGAATCGGATAACTAATGAACCAAGTTGTATAATCACAGAGGGTTATACTAACATGTAACCTGGTCTTAATAAAGCTCTAAGGCATTTCAAAAATATACTCTAACGGGTCAGAACTGAAAGTCAAAGCAAAAGTCCACTTATGCGACTTTCGGTTCCGAACCGAGCTTATACTGAAAATTGTCGGGTTGAACATGCTTAGACATGTTCTTACATTAATTACCAAGTTATATGAATGATAAAACAGGTTGCATGGATTCTACATTGTTAATTATGTGTTTATTTGAAAAATTGCTTTCTGTTGACTTTTTATAATTAACTTTGACCCGACAATTGACCTAGTTAGAGTCGGAATCAGAGGGTGCCCTTTTAAGGGTTTATTACCCATATAATTACCAACTCATAGGTACTTTCAATTCGAGAATTGACTGGACCATTAGTGATTAATCACTAAGTCAAACCTTAATTACGACGGGTTTGACACTTACTGAAGTCCTATGCACGACTAATGGTCCTTAGGAAGTGGTCTTGAGCTCCAGAAATCTCCAGAAAAGAAGTTATGAAAGTTTTCAAGTGAGTGCCCAAATGTTGCAACAATGAGCTCTATATATATGGGTTTTAATCTCACTAGATCATGCCAAACAAGTCTATGAGGTTATTCCAGATCAATACAAGTGCCCCTATGCATGGCAAACCATTGGAGCACCCCTTGGAATCGAAATCAAGCCTTGAAAGGCGGTGGAATAGGTTTTACAACCACCTGTGCTTGTTTTTGTCGCTGCAGATCCTCAGGCAGCCCGCGTAAGGATCCTTAAGGATCTTACGCGGCCGGTATGGGTGCCAGAACAGGTTAAACAAGTTTCATAAATTGCATTTTGGCCCCTGGTCCTTTTAAAAGTGGTTTTAACTTCCTATTTTGCACTTTTAACCCACCAAATTGATTTTTAAGGACCCTAAAACATAACCAAACTTTGTTAAGTCCTTGGTTAGTTTTATGATTACCCGAAAAGCCTTAAATTTCAACGTTGACGCTTTTAACCCCTCATATACGAATGTTAGCATAACTTTCTCATACGTTATCTAAACCTTGTGAAATTTTTATCACGTATTCTAGTGAGCATAATTAATCGTTACAAATCTTTGGGTTTGCTAAAAGGTCACTCAGAGGTATAAATTAAACATGTTGACACATTTAACCCCTATAATTTGTAATCTCTCATTTTCTTTCACAATTGGCTTCGTATGATTCATAATTCATTCGTTTAAGGGTATAAACATCGTGTAGGGTCGTTGAAACGTATAATTATCCATTGTTGACACTTTGAATCCTTTTACACACGTAAATTCTTCGTTTGTCAACTTTAGTCCCTCATAAGTAATCTGTTACACGTTTAGAGTTTATGACACGTGTCGATATTATATTGGACATGAAATTACGAGGTGTTACATCCTCACCTCCTTAAAAGAAATCTCGACCTCGAGATTTACTGAAATAAATGAGGTTACTTCTCTTTCATTGTGGATTCTACCTCCCACGTGTACTCGGGACCTCTACGGGCATCCCATTTGACCTTTACAATCGGCACTTGCTTCCTTCGAAGCTTCTTAACCTGTCGATCCTCGATCGACAAAGGTTTTTCAACAAACTTTAAGCTCTCATCTATGTGCACATCTTTATGTGATATGACTAGCGATTCATCGGCTAGATATTTCTTCAGATTGCAGATGTGGAATACATTATGAATACCACTGAGCTCTTCAGGCAAGCTTAACTCATAAGCCACTGTTCCGACACATTCGATGATCTCGAATGGTCCTATATATCTTGGGCTTAACTTACCTTTCTTACTAAATCGCATCACCCCTTTCCAGGGCGATACCTTTAGTAACACTTTGTCACCTACCTCAAATTTTAGAGGTTTACGCCTATCTCTGGCAGCTTTGAGACGATCTCTTATCTGCATAATCTTGTCTGTTGTCTCCAGGACTATATCAGGTCCTGTTAGTTGGACATCTCCAACTTCTGCCCAGCAAACGGGCGTCCTGCACTTCCTTCCATACAAAGCTTGAAATGGTGCAGCTTGAATACTGGAATGATAACTATTATTGTATGAAAATTCGATCAATGGAAGATGATCATCCCAACTTCCACCTAAATCAATAACACAAGCTTGTAGCATATCCTCAAGTGTTTGAATAGTACGTTCACTTTGACCATCAGTCTGCGGATGATATGCTGTACTAAAGTTCAATCGAGTGCCTAGGGATTGCTGCAAACCTTTCCAGAAGTGTGACGTATATATCGTATCCCTATCAGAGATAATAGACACTGGCACTCCGTGGAGAGATACAATCTCCTCCACATATAGCTGAGCTAATTTATCTAAGCTATGTGTTTCCTTAATGGGTAGGAAGTGGCCTGACTTAGTCAGTCTATCCACTATCACCCAAATAGTATCATTTCCTCGCTTTGTCTTAGGTAACTTGGTGATAAAATCCATAATCACCATTTCCCATTTCCAGGTGGGAAGTTCAGGTTGTTGTAGCAAACCTGACGACTTCTGATGTTATGCCTTAACTTTAGCACACATCAGACATTTGACCACATAAGTGGCTATAGACTTCTTCAAGCCTATCCACCAATAATTTGCCTTCAAATCCTGGTACATATTGTCGCTCTCAGGATGAACGGAATATTTAGAACTGTGGGCTTCTTGGAGGATAACATCCCGAAGTCCTCCATAAATTGGAACCCATATTCGTCCATTTAATCTTAGGATTCCATCCTTACCATCTGATAACTGTTCTGCAGTGACTCCCAGTTTTTCATTTGGATAGTTAGCTTCTAACATGGCTTCCTTCTGCGTGGCTAACAGTCTATCACTAAAACTGTTCTTTAATTCAATACTCTTGGCATTGATTCTTATGGGCTTAACCCTTTCCTTTCTGCTCAATGCGTCGGTGACCACATTCTCCTTGCCTGGATGGTACCGGATTTCACAATCATAATCATTCAGTGTCTCCATCCATCGACGTTGTCTCATGTTCAGATCCTTCTGATTGAACAAGTGTTGAAGGCTCTTGTGATCAGAATAGATCACACACTTGGTACCATACAATTAATGCCTCCATAGCTTTAGTGCAAATACAATGGCACCCAACTCCAAGTCATGGGTGGTGTAATTCTTTTCGTGCACTTTTAGTTGTCGGGAAGCATAGGCAATAACCTTGCCTTTCTGCATGAGCACACATCCCATACCAGTGTGTGATGCGGCAGTATACTACAAATTCTTCTATTCCATCAGGCAATGTCAACACAGGTGCATTTCTCAACTTCTACTTAAGAATTTCGAAAGATTCTTGCTACTTAGGACCCCAATCAAACTTGATATTCTTGCGGGTTAGTGAAGTTAGGGGTGCAGCAATCCTTGAGAAGTTCTCAATAAAACGTCTGTAATATCCTGCCAGTCCCAAAAAGCTACGAATCTCTGTGGGCGGCTTCGGCTCTTGCCAATTCATGATAGCTTCAATCTTAGCGGGATCCACTTGGATACCACGCTCACTAACCACATGCCCAAGGAATTGGACTTCACAAAGCCAAAATTCACACTTTGAAAACTTGGCGTAGAGCTTCTCATGTTGATGAAGTTTAAGAATACAACGAAGATGCTTCTTATGGTCAGCTTGACTCTTTAAGTAAATAAGAATGTCATCGATGAAGACGATGACAAATTTATCCAAGTAGGGCCTGCATACGCGATTCATGAGATCCATGAACGCTGCTGGTGCATTAGTGAGCCCAAAAGGCATCACCAAGAACTCATAGTGACCATAACGAGTTCTAAATGCAGTCTTGTGTACATCTTCATCTCTAACCTTCAACTGATGGTAACCAGACCTTAAATCAATCTTGGAGAAGTAACTTGCCCCTTGCAGTTGATCGAACAGATCGTCGATCCTGGGCAATGGATATATGTTCTTGATTGTAACCTTGTTTAGCTCTCCATAATCAATGCACAACCACATTGATTCATCTTTCTTCTTAACATACAGAATAGGTGCTCCCCAGGGGGATGAGCTTGGTCTAATAAATCCTTTTGCCAACAAATCATCCAACTGAGTTCTCAACTCTTTCATCTCAGTTGGGGCTAACCGGTAAGGTGCTCTTGCAACAGGTGCTGCTCCAGGTATAATGTCGATTCTGAACTCCACTTGCCTATCTGGCAGTAAACCAGGTAGTTCTTCAGGGAATACTTCTGGATATTCAGAAATGACAGGGATGTCTTCAACCTTGGGTTTTGGTTCATCGATAGTTACTTGTGCCATGTAGATGACACAACCTTTCCTTAAACACTTTGATGCCTTAAGCATGGACACTTGCTTAGGCAACCCATACTGAGTGTCTCCCTGTATGGTAAGTGGCTCACCATACGGAGTTTTGATCACCACTTGTTTCTTGTCACAAACAATCTGGGCTTGGTTATGAGATAACCAATCCATGCCTATTACTATGTCGAAACCAACTAATTTCAAAGGAAGCAAGGATAACGGAAAGGAGTGGTTCCTAATGGATATAAAACATCCATCTAACACAGTCGAGGCTGTCTCTAAGGTACCATCAGCCAATTCTACCTCGTATTTCACGCTTAGGGTTTTAACAGGTAAATTCAACAACTTACAAAACTTATCATCTACAAATGACTTATCCGCACCCGAATCAAATAATACCCTTGCATAAACATCATTTATAAAGAAGGTACCTGTTATCACATTATCATCTTGAACGACTTCTCGTGCATCCATTCGAAAGACCCTTGCATTGGCTTTTTGGCTTCTTCAGGCTTTTTGGCATATTTAGGGCAATTGGTTTTGATGTGCCCTTTTTCGTTGTAGTTGTAGCACGTTGCATCCTTTATTTTCTTGCAGTCTAATGTCTTGTGCTCCTTGGATTTGCATAAACCACATGCAGATGGTTTTGACTGAGACTTGGATTCAAACCTGCATCTTCCAAAGTGACGTTTCTGGCAGATTTTGCACTTTGGCTTCTCATCTGCTTGTTGACTACCCTTGCCAGACCCAAACTTCTTCTTGTGGTCTGTGGTTCCCTTAAACTTCTTCTAAGTCCGTCGTGAGTTGTCGTCCTCACGTTTTCTCTTACCTTCCTTCGAGTTCTTAAGCGATCTTAGCTTGACCGCATCCAAGGCAAGTGATAAAGATAGGTTAGCTATTGACCTAAAAGTAGCAGGTCGAGATGACTTTACACTGGCTTTGATCTCTGGGGCTAAACCCCTAATGAAACGAGCTATTCGCTTGGGCTCCGGTGTTACCAAATATGGAACCAGTCGAGACATGGTATTAAAGCTAGTAAGGTAAGTCTGACAGTCTAGGTTTTTCATCACCAGAGATAAGAAGTCGGGCTCAATCTTTTCAACCTCATGCCGAGGGCAGTAATTCTCTTTGATGAGTGCAACAAACTGATCCCAAGACAGATTACACAATGGAATCTTCCCAGTAGCCTGGATTAGAGACCTCCACTAGGCTAGTGCTTCTCCTTTAAACGACTGAGATACATACTTCACAACATCCCTATCAGCACAACCACTAATGTCAACTACGGTGTCCATCTCGTCTAACCACGTCATGCAGTCGATAGCTCCTTTTTCCCCAGTGAAATCTCGGGGTTTATAGGATACGGAATACTTATAGGAACAACCCCTAATACGTGGTTCTTGATCGAGTACAATCTTCTTCGACGGAACACTATGCTGATTTGATGAGTGTCGGTCATCATCCTTCTTTGACCGTTGTTGTTTAGGAGGTGGCTTACTATGAGCCTCAGAATGAGTCTTAGGGTGAGGTTTGGAATGAGGTGCGGATAGGGTCCTGCTTCGAGTCCCGCTAGATTCATTAAACTGCCGATCCATGGCTTTTGTAACAACATTATCTATTAGTGCTTGAAGTTCCGCACCGGTCACATTGATCCTGGTGGTGTCATGATTTTCCCGAGGGTGACTGTTTATTTCTTCAGACTCTGCCATGTAGCTTGATGGCTACATAAATTGATGATAATTATTTATTCAGAAGTCTAATACAGTAATATCATTCTTGATGATTTATTAACCATGGTATTAATAACCATATTGGTTAATTTGTTAAATATTATTCATTCAGGATAATAATCCCTTGTTTTAATTATAATAATAGCACAAAAAGGCCAAGTCACAAGGACAATTTAAATTATAAGCCATGATTTTATAGAATCAAGGCATTAAGGCTTGAACATAGTTCATTACCTTTTCTTGACAGGGAGTCGTAGACCACCACTGTCTTTAGTCTTATATGACAATGATTATGGCTCGTAGGCCCTACATCACAAATGGATGTTTAAATAATAAAGAAGGATTTTGAATAATCCAATGTAAGGATGACACGTGTGATTTTACGAATCACGTTAGCCAGGAATGTTAACATGTTTTCAGATGTTAACAAGGATTTGAATCTTTTTAGACAGGTTTTACCATCATGGCCAGGTCTTATAATGATACGTAGGCTAGGTTATACCTTTTAAGATTCTTATTTAATAGACAGATTATTTTTAAAAAGGAATGATATATTTTAGATTTATTTATTTATTCCTTACATTTTACATTTATGCATTTAATGACAAAATAAAAATAAAATTTAAATGATAACATGCCACTAAAATTTAACAAGAGTACAGATTGCCCTAAACGGGACTTTTAACAGAAATAACTTGCCCACGCAGGGGCTAAACAGAAACTACAAGTCCTCGCAGGGACTGATTACAGAAACAGATGTCCACGCAGGGACTTGATTGAACAATAAAGAAATACAAATAAACAAATAAAGGATTTAATGATCATTTTTGCTCTTCCCCTTGATTAAGCTTGCCAAACCTTTAAGAAATCCCCGGTTGTTTCTACGCTCTTCTTGGACCTCCCGCTCTACCTGACTCAACCTTTGGAGAACCTCCTATTGTCGCTCTGGTGGTATCAATTACGGCTGTGGCGGCTGCTGATGTGGAGGTTGAGGAGGTGGCGGTTGTTGGTACCCATAAGCTGGGTATCCGGTTTGGTAGGAGGATGCGTAAGGTCCTTCAAGATGAAGGGCATTGTAGTTGGCTGCTACAAGGTATGGGTCAACATTGGGGGCATTGTAGTAGTTATACCCCGGGTAGGCAGGCTGCTCAAAGGGGTTGTACACCGCTGCAATGGCGTATATAGGAATTGGGTTATCGTAACCCACTGGTGGCGGTGCGACTGGCGCAGACTCCACCTCAGAAACAGGGTTAGAAGGCCCATCCATTTGTGGGTCTTCGTATAGTGGCGGGTAATGGCTGCCACTTTAAAGCTGAGGAGTGCTGATACGGACTCCCCCTCGCACGGACATCCGTGCGGTTGATCTCCTACGCCTCGGTGGCTCCGGAGGCTGTTGCTGCACTGGTGGTGGTGGCGGTGGACCACTATAAGGTGATCCGAGAAAGGGTGACCCATCCGAAATCTCGATGGGGTGAGTAGGCGTTCCTGTTGGTGGCTCGGCAGGTTCCGGATCCTCTTCCATATCCATTGAGAAATGGTCCTCCGGTCCCAACGGGTTATAACCCATTGGCTCTTCAATTAGGTTTGCCGGGTTGAACCGGCTTTGGAAGTAGGGTGTTGGGTCGTTGAAGGGTGAGTTGGGGTTTTGAAGGGGTATGAAAGAGTGATATGAGTTATGGGACTCATTCTCCAACTGAGGCCCGGAAGAATTTTGGTAAGAAGGTGAGGAGCTCAGCGAGACTGAACGCCTCGTGGGTTCTAAAGAGGTCCTCCAGTTTTCCTGAGGACTTTTGCTTAAAGAGTCTGATGGTGTTCGCCGGTGTGATGGCCCGGCCTCGTGATCGTTGGGGGCGACGAATGGCCCCTTGCCTCTACCTCTTCCTCGGATTCTTGGCGGCATTGTCGTAGATCCTGTAAAATAACAAACAAAAGAACAACAAAGAAATATAAAGGACAAATTTAAAAATAAAAACAAATTTGGATTAGTCCTAAGTTCTTTGTCTAGACTCGGAAGTCGAGGAATGTGTAAATTGTGTCATTGAGATTAAACACAAAAGGCTAGTGTTTAATTCACTCAATGTTGGCTCTGATACCAACCTGTTACATCCTGATATTTCCACGTATTACCGGTGGGGGAGTATCGTGACGCAGTTGATATCATCATAGTCAAACAACACAATTTAATGCACAGCGGAAGAAAAAGATGAATCACATTACAAACCGAATAAAAAGTAATATCAAAGTATTACAAACAGACTGTAAAGGAACCAAATGCGGATGAAAAGATAAAAGGATCATTGTTCAACAGACTTTAACATCTAAGCTTGCAAAACTCTTTAGTGATGCTAGGAGTAGCCAGCCTATTCCGTTTAGTACCTGCACTTAGCCTTTTTGGGAAAATACGTCAGTTTACACTGGTAAATAAGATTAACTGACTCATTTTGAAAAGAGTTTAAGAAAATTGATTTGAATGCACAAGGCACAAAATATCTTTTATAACTTGGGACAATTATTTAAAATAATCTTGTATACAGTTTTACTTATTTGTCGTCCGTCAGGGCCGGTTAGAAGAGCCGGACAAGATTAACTGACATGCCACAGGTATAATGCCGACAAGGTTAATTCCTTAAAGTGGGTTACCAGTTTTTACATATGCAACTGTCAGGTGTATGCCTACACCCCGTGCTTAGGTCGTGGCCATTTCAATGAATGATGCCAAGGATATCTGGGACATGGTCATTAACCCCCCAAGGGCCATATACCAAATAAAACAGATTAAAACGGGTTATGTAAATATATTAATCACAATCCGATTTAAACAACTACATACTTGACCAAGCGGCATTATTATAATACCGTATCCCAAGCCCGTATAAGGGAAAATAAGTTAAAAGTATTTACCTGAGTAAGTATATATCACAATCAGCGAGTGCAAGTAGCTTTTACCGGGCTCCTAATCTGGAACGAAGGTTTTTAATAACCTATTAGATTCCTAACGGGTCTTAATTAAGCCTAAACTAAGACCGGTTAGTTTTAAAAGAAGATACGGTTCAAAATGCACGATTAAGCGAAAACCGGATTAGAATGTGGTTTAGACCCGACAAGTTTGTATACTTGTTTAATATGGGTAAACTAAACACATTCTGGATTTTGAGATAAAAATGATAAGGTTTGACCCGTTTCGGCTAATTTATGCAAACTAGTTACATAAACCGTACCGAACGCGAAAAGTGCGTAACGGGTAACCAAATGAGTCATGAACAGGTTTCCTAAGTTAATATGCCTTAAACATGTTGTGATATCAGTAGGATACCTTCCATTATGCCCAAAACGAATTTAAACTCAAATTATGTCCCGTAGGGGTATTTTGGTCATTTTAAAGCTTATAAAAGAGTTTAAATATAAATATGAGTTTCAGGTCTGATATATTCAGTAAAAATACTTATTTTTATAAGTCATAACAGTAGGGTATGGCATATATGTGAAATTTACCTTTTATAACCAAACTATGCACCGTAGGGGCATTTTGGTAATTTCACATAAGCTTTAAAGGTTAAAATTTGAAATCTGAGTTTAAAAATTTTGCTTACTATTAAAATATAAGAAATTGCTTAAAACATTAGTAGGTATTAAGTCTTATATGAGAAAAATGGTTTTAATACATACTATGCGTTTTAAACGCGTAAAAAGACGGTTTTAAGCGATTTCTGGGTTTTTAAAGAAAAGCTGATATTTTTATCATTCCAGAAGACTCAAAATATTTTATTTATTATATAAAATCAGTAGCAAAAGGTTTGGTATCAAAATATTATGTAAAACTCATTTTATAGGCCAAAAGGGCAAAACCGACAATTACCAAATCAAAGCTATAACCCTATGTTATGCTCAGCCTAAAAATAAATAAAAATCTTTAAAAATCCCAAAATATTATTTTACATCAGTAGGTAAAAAGTTTGGTATCAAAAATTGGGTTTAGATAGGCTTTATGCTAATTACGCCGTTTAATTAATAAAAAGCTTTCTAATTGCGCTGTTGAGCATAACTCTTAATCTAGACCTCAAACTGATGTAAAAATTTAGGGACATGTTTATAAATTAGTAATAAAGATTATTGTCCTCTCACATTTTCAAAATTCTTGTTTTAAGGTCAAATGGGCATATTGGTCAACATTTAGGCATATAACGGAAACATGCATATGAATCGGATAACTAATGAACCAAGTTGTATAATCACAGAGGGTTATACTAACATGTAACCTGGTCCTAATAAAGCTCTAAGGCTTTTCTAAAATATGCTCTAATGGGTCAGAACTGAAAGTCAAAGCAAAAGTCCACTTATGCGACTTTCGGTTCCGAACCGAGCTTATACTGAAAATTGTCGGGTTGAACGTGCTTAGACATGTTCTTACATTAATTACCAAGTTATATGAATGATAAAATAGGTTGCATGGCTTCTACATTGTTAATTATGTGTTTATTTGAAAAATTGCTTTATGTTGACTTTTTATAATTAACTTTGACCCGACAATTGACCTAGTTAGAGTCGGAATCAGAGGGTGCCCTTTTAAGGGTTTATTACCCATATAATTACCAACTCATAGGTACTTTCAATTCAAGAATTGACTGGACCATTAGTGATTAATCACTAAGTCAAACCTTAATTACGACAGGTTTGACTTTAGGCCATTAAACTAATAAAACTGAATTAAGAGAGGTTAAGGACACTTACTGAAGTCCTATGCACGGCTAATGGTCCTTAGGAAGTGGTCTTGAGCTCCAGAAATCTCCAGAAAAGAAGTTATGAAAGTTTTCAAGTGAGTGCCGAAATGTTGCAACAATGAGCTCTATATATATGGGTTTTAATCTCACTAGATCATGCCAAACAAGTCTATGAGGTGATTCCAGATCAGTACAAGTGCCCCCTATGCATGGCAAACCATTGGAGCAGCCCCTGGAATCGAAATCAGGCCTTGAAAGGCGGTGGACCAGGTTTTACAGCCACCTGTGCTTGTTTTTGTCATTGCAGATCCTCAGGCGGCCCGCGTAAGGATCCTTAAGGATCTTACGCGGCCGGTATGGGTGCCAGAACAGGTTAAACAAGTTTCATAAATTGCATTTTGGCCCCTGGTCCTTTTAAAAGTGGTTTTAACTTCCTATTTTGCACTTTTAACCCACCATATTGATTTTTAAGGACCCTAAAACATAACCAAACTTTGTTAAGTCCTTGGTTAGTTTTATGATTACCCGAAAAGCCTTAAATTTCAACGTTGACGCTTTTAACCACCCCTCATATACGAATGTTAGCATAACTTTCTCATACGTTATTGAAACCTTGTGAAATTTTTATCACGTATTCTAGTGAGCATAATTAATCGTTACAAAGCGTCGGGTTTGCTAAAAGGTCACTCAGAGGTATAAATTAAACAAGTTGACACATTTAACCCTGTAGTTTGTAATCTCTCATTTTCTTTCACAATTGGCTTCGTATGATTCATAATTCATTCGTTTAAGGGTATAAACATCGTGTAGGGTCGTTGAAAGGTATAATTATCCATTGTTGACACTTTGAATCCTTTTACACACGTAAATTCTTCGTTTGTCAACTTTAGTCCCTCATAAGTAATCTGTTACACGTTTAGAGTTTATGACACGTGTCGATATTATATTGGACATGAAATACGAGGTGTTACACACACATATGTTGTTTTTCGTCATTTTTTGAAACCAATCAAACAATGTCCTAAAAGTGTTGGTAGAAAGTGCTACGCGCACTATTCACGGTTACACTATTCATGCCAGCAAACCTTGAAAACAGAACAAAACAATGAAAAACGACACACGGATAACATAACTGAGTCCATTTACATAAGAAAACACTAATGAGAAAACATATCTTGCAAACATCTAGAAGTTTCCGGTACAACGCCCTAATCACTAAATCGTCCGTTTCACTAAAAATGTGACAACTTTAACTCGTCTGAAACTATAATTAAGCATTTATGGAACCTCGTAACTATGACAATCTATGACATATACACTAAAACACTTTGGGAATATCCTTGTAGTTCTAAAATAACAAGCTTCCGGTAATATGTCGCTATATACATAACTAGTCCGTTATCGAAACGAAAGACTAGTAAGCGATATTTTCGACGCCAAAACAACCAAACGAAGAGGCTAGCGAACTAGTTAAGCTTATTTTGGGACTCGGAATCACTCCATGCATCGCTTGACGGTGGAATAACAACTTGCGACAAAGTCTCGTCGGTACGACACAAAAGTGTCGTAACCTCACCAACGACCAAATGGAAGACATCTAAAGCATCGAAATGCAGTTTCTACTAGTTTAGTGAACTAGTTAAGGTCAATTAACAATCCGAATCCCTAATTACCCCTAATGGTGTAATTAAACCCCTAATCACCGTACTTTGGTTAATGACCAAAATATCTAAGTTTTAATCAATTCTTATAAAAAAATAATACACTTAACCCCCCCCCCCCCCTATACCTATGGTTTTGGTGGGCCCCCATTGCCTCACCAACTTGATTTTTGAAAAGATAAGAAGGCATGGAACTTGTTGAAAATTATAACACCAACCATACTTTTACTACACCACCATAACCTGTCTTTTCAATATCATTCATCACTTTAAAAATTTCAAGAAAACCTCCCCACATATTCATCCATTTTCGGCAGCCATATGCACCCCCCATAAACCCACCATAAATCTTCCATAAACACCTTATTTTCACATAATCTAGCCACTACAAGATCATACACACTTGTGTTAAGCATGGATCATCATTAAGAGCCTTCTTGGAGCTTAATCTTCTTATTATTCATCTTATTTGGCTTGTGCAAAGTTGTAAGACTCCTAAACACCCTATTTAAGTTCATTATTATGTATAGATTATGGAAGTACAAGTTGATCATCTTAAAGGTTAATAAAAATCACACCAAAAGCCCTAATCTCAAAGCTAATAAACACTAAATATAACCATATTATGTGTTGATTTGTGTAGATTAGTGCAACTAGTTAGTGTAATCTTGTTATTTATGTTGATTATGTTAAGACTAGTTGTATGAAAAATGATATTATGATGATCTTAATGCTTATATGTTGTAGTAATTTATTAGCTTTATAATCTTGTTATGTTGAACTCAAAAATATGATTTAAACACGGATATGTTTAAATAATGAAAGATCATCACCTTCAAAATCATGAGTATTATATATATGAAACTTGATTAATGTTCTTGAAAGATAAAACATAAGCATGAACTTGAAACAAGACTTTTAAAACACTAATAACTTGGTTTCTACATGAAACAAGTTGATATAAAATTGTTTATAAAAAGTGTTATGTAAAAGTCTTGGTATTTTTTTATAAACTTGAAAGATATAAGATACGGGGACTTTTAAAAGTATAAAACAAACATGATCAAGTTTATGTGAGGAATGAACTTGAAAAGTGGTTTACTGTCATGTCTTGAAATTTAACATAAGTAATACTCATGAGGAAATTGAACGAAAATGTGTATGATTATTGTTGTAAAAATGATTTTGGTGATACTTGATGAATTAATGATGATTTGAAAAATTGAATTGGTGATTTAAACGAATTTTGAAAACGTGGGAAACGTCATAGTTTAGGAGAAACTATGGCGAATTTTTCTAAAAATCTAATCGCGATTAAAAATGGGGTTAACGGGTGATTAACAAAGTTAAACGCGATTAGTGGTCATAAACGTCATTATGAAACCTTTGATGAAAATGGTTAAGTCCTAAATACTCAAGAATTCTTGTGAACTTGAAAGTATATTTTTACAAAATAAATGGGTAAAATAATAACCATGTATAAGTATAATTTTTGGCAAAAATTATATATTTTGGAAACTCATCAAGTATATGTATTTTGTGCTATCTGTATGTACTTAGATACATTTAGGGTGATCAAAATAATACACCCATGATACCAAGAAATGCTTGTGGGAAACAAGTACAAAAAGACACAAAAATAGGTATACACGTTTCCCAAAGAAATGCAACGAAAATGGACATAAATAAATCCTAAACATATTGTGTCCATAAGCGAATAAACGGATGAATAAACAAAACGGACAACGGGCGAGATCACAAGAAAGGGATATTAAACGATCACAACGACGTGTCTAAAAATATATGTTTCTGACATCGAACTAATATATATTACCGACGACAAAAACCCGAAAAGTTTAAAAAGTATAAAATTACTAAGTGATTTATATGAGTATATCAATATACTTGAGAAACCATAACTTAGTAAAAATAACAAGTGCAAGATTTCCCATTAAATGGACTCATTTAATTATGATGGGCTAGGGCCCAATGATAAAATATTTGGGTTAGGCACAAATTACTAAAATACATGTGCTAGGGCCCGATGAAAAAATATTTGGGCTAGGCCCAAATTACTAAAATCCAAGGGCTAGGGCCCAATGATAAAATATTTGGGCTAGGCCCAAATTACTAAAATACAAGGGCTAGGACCTAATGATAAAATATTTGGGCTAGGCCCAAATTACTAAAATAAAGGGCTAGGGCCCAATGATAAAATATTTGGGCTAGGCCCAAATTACTAAAATACAAGGGCTAGGGCCCAATGATACGTTATTTGGGCTAGGCCCAAATTACTAAAATACAAGGACTAGGGCCCAATGATACGTTATTTGGGCTAAGCCCAAATTACTAAAATACAAGGGCTAGGGCCCAATGATAAGATATTTGGGCTAGGCCCAAATTACTAAATTACATAGGCCAAAGCCTATTGACATAGAAACGTGGGATAAACCCAAAGACATGGTTTATTCCCAATGACATAGGTTCGACCCAATGACACGCTTGCGAAGCACGAGGACATGTGTAGGGCGAAGCCTTTCAATACATATAAAATATATGTAAGTACTTATGAAATCAATATACATAACAAGTGAACGAACAAACTACCAACACTCTAAAATACAAAGTTGTTCCAAAATGACAAGTAAAAACACAATAAGAATTCAAGATGAACAACTTGTACGAGGTCCGATAAGACCTAGTGTCTAATAAAGTTAGTACACATGTAGGTTAATCACGCGTACGGACGCCCACTTACGGTATTACATACAAGGAACGCAAACTTGTGAGTTCATGTCCCTCCTTTCAATGATTTCAATGTTTTGTTTTTAAAATAATCGAGGGGAAATACATGCTAAAACTATGGGTATGTTAGCTATAGGTTTAGATGATAACACGATCAATGTACATAAGTAGGATGATGACATAGTAACCATTAATCACTTAGTGACCAAGGTGCAAAAGGTGTGGATCTATAGAGCTTGAGACACGCTCCACTCCTTATTGTGCCATAGGAGTGCTTTCGTGATCCCAGAAATGTCAAAGTTGTCTCGGTTTGGTTACGTACTTATGGTACATAATGTCAGGGGGCTCGCTACCCACTGATAGATCCTTAAACTCCATAAATGCTAATAACATACCATGATTTCATTACAAAAATACAAAGATTTCATATGATAACAAATATTGCATGAACTCGCTCAACTTTTGTTGACTTTTCAAACTACATGTATTTCAGGAAACAAGTCTTGAGCCGGTGATGCACTACGGGAAACGGGAAAGTCAATGACAACGATAGCCGCTTTTGGATGGTTTGTCTTTTATATCCCAACTTCGTATGGGTATATGACGTGTGCGTATATATACATAATTTTGCAATGAAATTACACACGATTCGGTTGTAAATTTATAAAAGTGATTATTACTTTAACATCAAAACACACACGAAAGAGGCAAGTGTACCCCGTCACATATGTAGTAAAGTATCGGTAAGAACCAAGTATCGATCCAAGGAAATGGGCGGAGGCATAATACTAGACCTTTGTCACTAAACTACCTGTAAAAACATAAGTTGTTTGATTTTTAATAAACTAAAGTAAGCATAAACAACTACTTATAAAAACATAATAGATTATAGATAAATAGCCTTGCTTAATACACAACCAAAGCATGTCAACTAAGTCGGTTATGGCACTAAAAGCATTTGATCAATTCTCCAATTTTGAGAAATTTTGAGACAATTAGTATCCCTTTCGGGAATCCTAACATGACAATCATTCGGAAAGTTAAAACGATAAACACACTTTAACCACCTAAAATTGTTCTTTAACATGCAATTGATAAATGTCTATGAAAATCTCTTAAAAATAAGTTAGTCATCCGTTAGGAGTTTTCTAACCTCACTTAAACAAGGAAAGCGACACCAATAAACCCAATGCAACCACCGAGACAAGCATAAACTAGATTAAATCACAACCGAGTTCATTTTACAAATCTTGCACATAAATTCACCAAGATAGCAATTTTGGCCTAAACTACTAACTAAGCTAACAAATCATGGCAAGAATTTATAACGACACCATTTAACCCGTTAAGGTCCTTACGTACGGCAAGCTTTCTTGATTAACAATAATTACATTTTATTAAACCACTAACCATTTCTAGTATCATGGTGCACACATTTTAACCAAGCTAAACTAGTTAACCAAGTTTAAAGTTTACTAATACAAGATTAATTAAGCTTCATTTTTCAACTATCTTAACTAACCAAGCACCAATCATCCAACACAATTACTTATAACCAAGAAATCAATATCAATAACAAGGTTGCAAACTAATCATCAAAGATTAACATAGAAAATACTTCCAAGTGTCATTACAAACAAAGATTAACATACTAATGGTTATAATCAAGCAAGGGATTGTTGTGTTTTTGCCCAAAGGCTACAATAATACATAAACATTAATCTAAATGCTTGAAAGATTAACAAAATCATGGAAAGATTAGAAAACCAAACCATAAACAAGCATAAGATTAAGAATCTGGAAGATAACGAAGCTAATCGGCACAATGTGGCTTGAATTCGGGTGAAAGCAGAAGCCTCCGGAGCCTGAAAATCACCAGAATCGCTTCCAAAATGTCCAAAGTTACGAGCAGAATGTTTCTGCAGGTTTTTTTATATTTTTTTTGATCTCGCACGGTCGTGCACTTTATGGCACGACCATTCACTTTTGGCATTATTGAAGTTAATGTGCACCATACCGCATACATCAGATCTTGACCAGATTCGATCTCGCACGGGCGTGCCATGGGGTGCACGGGCGTGCATCACCGAGCTGGGGCTGGTCATCGCATCCGCACGGGGGTGCGTTCAGTCGTACGGGGGTGCGTTCCTGAGATTTCGTTGCACTCCTGATCGCACTGGGTGTGCAACGCCGAGCTGAGCTTTGTTGTCGCATCCGTACGGGGGTGCCACCAGTCGCACGAGGGTGCGTTCCCGGGATTTCGTTGCACTCCTGATCGCACTAGGTGTGCAACGCCGAGCTGAGCTTTGTTGTCGCATCCGCACGGGGGTGCGACTTGCCCAAGTCAGAATTTTCCACAGAATGTTCGCAGTTCAGCCGTTTCGCCCGGAAAATCCTCGTTTTCACTATCATCTTGTCTGGTATGCTGTTTTAGGCCTGTAAACAAAAGTATACTTGATTAATTATCCGAATGACGGTTTTACGGCCTAAAACGCATAAAATGGGGATAAAATGGGGGACTAAAATATGTATAAATTAGTGAATATCAAATCTCCCCACACTTGAACCTTGCTTGTCCTCAAGCAAGCTAAACTAAAATGCAATAAAAGATAGAAACTAACAAGAACGATAATTTACAAACTATTTATTGAAACAACTACAAACGGTTAGCCGGTTTTTCGAAAGACAACATCAAATGAATCAAACGAAACAAGCATATGCAAATATATAGCGATAACCAAAAAGCCGTGACTCACTTTCAATTGACTTAACATGCTAATCTTCACACAACTCACAATGTTCACACACACTCGGTTTTATTTGTGAAACATACATAAAATGTGTATGTGCAAACACTCAATGCCTCGTCAATGAAATGTGTAATATCATAAGCTTGTCATAAGATCTCGTCTCCACCAACTAACATGCGAAAAAGTGTAAATCAAGAGGTCTTTACGGGGTGTAACGTTAGGCTTGGGTGATGGGTATGGAAATGGATATTTAAAGTGGCGAAACGGTTAAAACTCGGTTTTAGCGTTTAACTAGAACCAAACAATACAACTATACATACAAACGCCTTAAAAAGGCGACTTATGCTACAACGAGCTCATAAACAAGATTTCATCATTTTATCAATCAAAATTGCTCGAATTTTGTCTACTTCACCCTATTTTAGGGTGTTTTATTTTCTGTTTTTTTTAGTAAACTAATGGATTTATACAATGAAAAATAAACTATAACAAGCGCTAGTTAAACGATTATTTTGACCGAGTTTCAACATTAAAAGGTTTAAAACATAAAAGGCTAAATTTGGCTAAGTGGGCGATTATGTTGGGTAAACAAAGGTAAACGGAAAGGTTCGACATGGTTAATCCTAAAGGTAATGTAAGGTTTACGGGAAACACAACACAGAGAACAAGGGTAACACAAAGGGTTTTCTAAGTGCCTCTATCACTTCTACACAATTTTGCAAGTTCATGGTCTTAACAAGCATGCTAGTGACAAGTTCTAAATTACACATGACATCCGGCTCACTCCTACTCCGAAATGAACAAATATATAATAATTTCAAGGCTCAAATATGCTCACGTAACGAAGGAATGGGTAAAAGTGTTAAAACTATCATGCAAGTCTTTCTTTATTTGTCACGCTTTCCGGTTTTCTTTTTTCAAATTTTATTTTTGCTTGTCGAGTTTTTTTTTCATGTCCGAAGCTTTCTAAAACACAACCAACCGGTTTATTTACTAAAAATATAAACAAAATACAGATATTTTTGAATGATTTTTCTGATGTTTTTTTTTTTAGGACAAACAAAGTTAACAAGTTAAACCCCTCCCCACACTTGAACTTCGCATTGTCCCCATGCGAAACCCGAAATATAGAGAAAAAGGAGAATAACACTCCCCTGAAGATGATTTAGATGAAACGAGTCTCCAAAGCTGCTTCTGTGGTGTGCTCCGGTCCAAGATTTGCTTCTAAAATCTGTAATGATGTCACAAAGCAAAACAAAGCAAAGCAAAGCAAAGCAAAGCAAAACAAAACAAAACACAAGGGAGAATCTAGTCGCAACATAAACTATGATCTAGATAATTCGCATCATTCTTGCAAGGATCAGGGTTTCGTTTGTATTTATGAAGAGAACCCTAAAATCCTCGAAAAAATCTAAAATGCCTAGGCCTATAACGGAAGAAACAGAAAAAAGACAAGAAAGAACGTACCGTGCGAAGAGATGTGTGAAACCGTGCGAAGAAACCGTGCGATTTGAGGCGAAATCGCTCTGGAACGGCTGTCTACAGTTAGGTTTCGCGAATGAGGGAAATGGCAACAGATGGGGGTTTTTATAATGTACAAATGACAAAACTGCCCCTGCCTCTCGCACGGTCGTGCATGACCGATATTGTTCAAACCCTGCACGCTGTTCTCGGAGATGCACCGGGGGTGCGACTCCTAGTACAGGCCAGCCCGCAAACGCATGGTCATGCAACAGCTGCAGATCAGTTTTTTTTTTTTCTGCAGAAGCCATTTCTAGCAACTGTTTGGCCCGTTTTTCGCCATTTTTTCACACGCAAACTGTTTTAAGAGGCTACCAAACAGCCCCTTAACCATATCACAACATAGAACCTTCGCTCGGCACGTATAAAAATAGTACAAACTAACGTAAACTACCAAACACACCTAAATTACGTTAAAACTACAAAAACATAAAAGTGGACGATTTTACCCATATAGTGCCAAAGACGCTCTTGCTACATTTTTAATCCGCGAGCCAGTAGGGTATACTCATGCTAAATTTTTGTCGACGAGTCGTTAGCAAGACTCATGCTAAATTTTTGTTGGCGAGTCGATAGCAAGGCTCATGTACCCACACTTGTTACATGTGCGGGTCATTACGCCCCTTCGGATTCTGCTCTGTATTGCCCGAAAGACCACCTGGGGGCCTCTTAGACATCATCTGTGCCAGCTGATCAACCTGATTCTCGATATTTGACACAATGAATATTTTATTAATATAATAATGCTGTTTTTTTTTCGTACTTTTTTTTTGGCTAAAAAGAAACAGAATATTATTTTAAAAGGGCTGAAAATTTTATAAAAATTCGAAAATGGGCCCGAAATTTTATAAAAATTACAACAATAAAAATAATCGAATCGGCTAATGCAAAAATGATTTTTCAAAGCCGAAAACTCAAAGAATAAATGAATAAATAAATCCGGAATCGAACAAATAAATGGAGCAAATATTTACAAGTGTACAAAACAATCAAGAACACGAATAAATGAATTAAAAACAAGAAATATTAACAAATAAATAATCAAGAAAATATTCACAAATATTAACAAGTATATACACTGATAAAACAATGACTCGGGTCGTTCCTAAAGCTCGCCATTTCCCCGGAAACGGCGCCAAAAACTTGACGTGTGCGTATATATACATAATTTTGCAATGAAATTACACACGATTCGGTTTTAAATTTATAAAAGTGATTATTACTTTAACATCAAAACACACACGAAAGAGGCAAGTGTACCCCGTCACATATGTAGTAAAGTATCGGTAAGAACCAAGTATCGATCCAAGGAAATGGGCGGAGGCATAATACTAGACCTTTGTCACTAAACTACCGGTAAAAACATAAGTAGTTTGATTTTTAATAAACTAAAGTAAGCATAAACAACTACTTATAAAAACATAATAGATTATAGATAAATAGCCTTGCTTAATACACAACCAAAGCATGTCAACTAAGTCGGTTATGGCACTAAAAGCATTTGATCAATTCTCCAATTTTGAGACAATTAGTATCCCTTTCGGGAATCCTAACATGACAATCATTCGGAAAGTTAAAACGATAAACACACTTTAACCACCTAAAATTGTTCTTTAACATGCAATTGGTAAATGTCTATGAAAATCTCTTAAAAATAAGTTAGTCATCCGTTAGGAGTTTTCTAACCTCACTTAAACAAGGAAAGCGACACCGATAAACACAATGCAACCACCGAGACAAGCATAAACTAGATTAAATCACAACCGAGTTCATTTTACAAATCTTGCACATAAATTCACCAAGATAGCAATTTTGGCCTAAACTACTAACTAAGCTAACAAATCATGGCAATAATTTATAATGACACCATTTAACCCGTTAAGGTCCTTACGTGACGGCAAGCTTTCTTGATTAAAAATAATTACATTTTATTAAACCACTAACCATTTCTAGTATCATGGTGCACATATTTTAACCAAGCTAAACTAGTTAACCAAGTTTAAAGTTTACTAATACAAGTTTAATTAAGCTTCATTTTTCAACTATCTTAACTAACCAAGCACCAATCATCCAACACAATTACTTATAATCAAGAAATCAATATCAATAACAAGGTTGCAAACTAATCATCAAAGATTAACATAGAAAATACTTCCAAGTGTCATTACAAACAAAGATTAACATACTAATGGTTATAATCAAGCAAGGGATTGTTGTGTTTTTTCCCAAAGGATAGAATAATACATAAACATTAATCTAAATGCTTGAAAGATTAACAAAATCATGGAAAGATTAGAAAACCAAACCATAAACAAGCATAAGATTAAGAATCTGGAAGATAACGAAGCTAATCGGCACAATGTGGCTTGAATCCGGGTGAAAGCAGAAGCCTCCGGAGCCTGAAAATCGCCAGAATCGCTTCCAAAATGTCCAGAGTTACGAGCAGAATGTTTCTGCAGGTTTTTTATATTTTTTTCGATCTCGCACGGGCGTGCCATGGGGTGCACGGGCGTGCATCACCGAGCCGGGGCTGGTCATCGCATCCGCACGGGGGTGCGTTCAGTCGCACGGGGGTGCGTTCCCGAGATTTCATTGCATTCCTGATCGCACTAGGTGTGCAACACCGAGCTGAGCTTTGTTGTCGCATCCGCATTTCGTAATCATCGCGTTAGTATCGGATGATGATTACGAGCCTGATGTCATTATCATTTCGTTGGACGATGAGTCCGAGCACGACGCCTTTTCAGATGATGATGATATGTTGGATGACTTCCAACCGTTCGCTCTTATTGATCCCATTGAGGACCACACACCACTTAAGGATGATGTTCTAGCTCTTCAGTAGCCACTGCATGATGTGTTTATCTATGGACATCCCGAGGGAGAGACCATGATAGTGCACTTAGCCGTACCTCTAGCTGTTGTCCCTTTTGCTGACCTTGATGACGATGATGTCGTCGTCCCTGTGATCCATGTCGACCACCTAGAGGATGAGCTAGGTGATGGTGAGGTTGTAGATGACATAGCAATTCTTGTGTTGCCATCCCCCGTCATATTGGTTGTTGATATATCGTCGTCCTCGTCTGCTTCCGAGAGTGAGTAATTATCGGATGACGCTTCTTCGGGTCCCCCAGTCCCCCAGTCCCCCTTCCACTGATACACTCGCCACCTGTATCTTCCCCTGCTTCGGTACCACCTACCCCTACTGCTGATCCCATGCATTTGCTAGGATTTTCACACTCTCTGTATCCCCTGTCTCATCATCAGTTTGGACAGTCTGCACATCATCCGTTCCCTTACACATTTCATGACCCCTATGCTGCTGGACCTTCTCACTTTGCTGGACCTTCATCCTCGGTCAGAGCACCCTACATGCATACTCCTATACCCCCACTGGGCATGGACCCTTCTGATCCTTATCATCCCTCTCACTTTCCTCCGACCACCACGGATGACATGATGAGATCTCATGATGTCCAGATTTCCATACTTTTTTGCAGAGTCAGAGAGCTCCAGACTGAGTTAGCCGCGGTTAGAGCTGCCATTACTCCCCCACCACCACCTACATCACCACTACCACCTTTTCCTTCATCACCCCTCCATCACCGCCACCACTACCACAGTCACCACCACCGCCTTCTCCACTCCAGTAGTATATCAGCAGTATGTCAACAGTATGTCAGTAGTACGTCAGTGGCTATCTTTTGGGGTGACTACCCACTTTTCTGAAGACTAAGGCTTATAAAGATCTAAACTTTTGGAAGACCACTTGAAGGCATGAAGATACAATGTAGTAGAAAATCTTACTTTTGTATTGTAACTTGTACTGGCTATGGGTATGTATCCCTAAGTCCTTTTGATCTTCATGAGCAAATGTAACAAGTTCTCATTATGTATAAAAGTATGTTTTCTGTATTTCACATTGTATTTCTTTTATGTTGTGGTTGATATTATGGTGATGTGATGATATTGTGATTGATATTGTTAGGACATGGTGGGCTTATGGTTGATGTTATGTTATGGTGTGGTGTTTTTCTACACATTGAGTTATACGACCATTGTGGTGATTGGTGTGTTCATGTATGCTCGTGATTGTGTGGTTATATCATGTATATTTATATATACATTTCTTATTTATATAAACCCAATGTGTTTATATATATTTATATTTGACAATATTTATTATTAAATATTTGTCTAATGGAGATCGATATTTTATCTAGAAGACAATGCCGCCCCGCCATGGAAGAATGAACACAAACCAGCTACCGACGACACAAGAAGAGTTGAACGAACGCATTTCGCAAGCAATCGCTCAATACGAAGCTAACCGCACTAAACACAGCGGTGAAACAGGAGGTACTTCTGGAGGCAACCCTCCGACTGGTAATACTTGGTTATTCATTAACTTACACGATACTCTCATCTATTCTAATCGTGTTCTTGATACTCACTCTTGAATTTATGCATACGATGATTTCAGGTTGCACCTATAAACAATTCTTGGACTGTAAACCCTTGAATTTTAACAGTACGGGAGGTGCTGTTTCTTTCGTTCGCTGGACTGAGAAAACCGACTCGATCATTCGAATGAGCAAATGCCCTTCTGAGCAAAGGGTTACTTATGTCACTGGACTCTTTATTGATGGAGCACTGTCCTGGTGGAACCTCCAGGTCCAAACTAAAGGCGAAACTGCTGCATACGGCCTGACCTGGGAGGAACTCAAAGAATTAATGAGGAAAAAGTATTGCTTGAGGTTGGAAATTCAGAAGTTAGAAATAGATTTCTGGAGCTTGAAGATGATTGGGTCAGATATCACGAGATACACGCAGCGATCCATGATTTGTCCCGTGTGGTTCCATACTTGGTGGAACCTGACTTCAAGAGAATCGAGAGGTACATCTAGGGACTTGCCCCCCAAATACTAAGTCTGGTTACCTCATCTAAGCCCACAGAGATTGGAGAAGCCATTTATTTGGCTGTAGCAGTTACTGAGGATGCAATACGTCAAGGGAAATTTAATGAGTCTGGGGTGAACAAAAAGGAAACCACTGTGGAGACTTCTAGCTCCAACAAAAGGAAGTTCTCCCATTTCAAGAAAGGTTCACGGGGTAAGAACAATAACAACAAAGGGCAAAACTCGAAAGAAATTAAAGAGGGAAAGGCTTATATTACCACCACTACAAATGATACCGGCAGGAAGCCTTACACCGGGAGTGCACCAAAGTGTAACAAATGCCCCTTCCACCACTACGGGGAATGTCGAAACCACAAGTGCGGTAAATGTGGTAAACTTGGGGACCGCACCGAGGCGTGCCGGGGAACGAACACTAAGGATCAAGGTTGCTTCAACTGTGGTGACAAAGGGCACTTCAAAAGGGATTTCCCAAAGGTAGACCGAGTTTCTCGCATTGGGGAGCTCCGGTACTCTTTGTCAAGAAGAAGGACGGAACCTTTCGAATGTGCATCGACTACAGAGAAGTAAACAAGCTAACTATCAAGAATCGGTATCCTTTACAGCTTTCGTCTGCATTGAGTCTTATTTTGTGCTGTTTATGTAATTTTGTATATGTATGAACATGTATGTATTTGTGTGTAAAGACAACTCAGGGAACGGTGTGATAATGTAAAAGTGAAATCCGTCGGAAGACATTGTCATCCGATCGGGCCACTATCCGTCCGGGTGTCACTTAACCTCCCTGAGTTTGCCTATAAATAACAAGCAAGGACTTGTCATTTATGACTTTTGGCTAAAACTTGTAGCGAAGCTCTACCAGTCTGAACTTCTACCGGAACAGTTGTACTTTCATATCTTCTAATAGAATTCAGAAGATTAAGCGTTGAACTTGTTGTTGTTGATTCTGTGACTCTATCAAGGGATTCCGCACCTTGATTCTTATCGATTCCGCCACGTTCCAACCGAACAGATCCTGATCAAACGGCCTAACAAGTGGTATCAGAGCCACAGGAGGTTGAATCGAAGACGACAACAGTAAATTCACCGGATTTTCAGCGATTCTTTGCCGATTTCAGTCAAATTTCACCGGAAATTTGACCAATTTTTTTTTATCTTCTTCCTCATTTCTTG
This sequence comes from Helianthus tuberosus, assembly GCA_030545235.1. Lineage (NCBI taxonomy): Eukaryota > Viridiplantae > Streptophyta > Magnoliopsida > Asterales > Asteraceae > Helianthus > Helianthus tuberosus. Next base: position 59,244,514 of record CM060415.1, on the reverse strand, counting down.
ATGTTCTTGCATTTTTTTACATCTTAAAACGAGAAAAACTCAAAATTAAATAGGAATTCACGGAAAAAATTGACTAAAAATCATATCAAACGATTCGCAATTGAACAAAGATCAATCCTGTAAAGTTTCATTGAAAAATTCAAACTAAAACTGAATCAAATCAAGCAAAAACCATGTCGAGTTCTTCGTTCATGCTGACGTCATCCACCCGATCGGATCACCATCTGATCGGATTGGCTTAGTATTGTTCTTGTTTTTCAGCTGACGTAATCATATCACTCGATCGGATCACCATCTGATCAGGATAAGTGTTGAAGGTTTAAAGTTTCAAGAAGCTTGTGTCACTCGACCGAACGACAACCCGATCGGATAACCATCTGATCGTATAGCCGTCCGACACTTGTTCCTACCCGACGATTGTACTTGGTTGTGACCCGATCGGATCACCACTCGACCGGATCACCATCCGATCCAAGTGCATCAGTTTGTGTATTTTGAAAATTATGAAAAATTTGTCTAAGTGTTTGAATATCTTTCAGGTACTTAAAAATGGCAGACGAATTCCTGAATCCGTTCAGCGATTTTTTTTCATTCAACACCAGAGAAACATCAACAAATACTTCCAACGCTAATCCAAATCCGAAGAAGGCGATTGCTGATTCACTCAGTGTAGACGACGCCTATGGTACTTTTAACAAACCGCCAAAGCTTATACAACAGATGGTCAAGTAGATTTGAGGATTGGTTGAAAGCGTTTGCTTATCAAAGCTGGAAGTGTATGAGGAATGGCTATGACATAGGGAGAAAAGATTATGAAAATCTGAACGAAGGAGAACAAGAGACATTTGTAGCTGAACAAAAATGTATAGCTTTATTGCATCAGTCTGTTAGGGATGATATTATTTCGTTGATTAGTTATGAAAATGTAAAAGATTTGTGGGCAAAATTAGAGAAGAAATGCATTGGAGGGGCAGAGATAGTGAAGAACAAGAAACGTCTACTGAAGAAAGAGTTTGACTTGTTTGCGTGCATGAAAAATGAGAATGTGCTAAAGATGGTTGAAAGGTTCTGTCATTTGAAGATAGAACTTGCTAGACACGGGATCACAGTGACTGAAGAAGAGATGGTCGAGAAACTGTTTGAATCGTTACCCGAAGAAAAAGATTGGCAGTATTACGGCCTGGTTTTTTTGAAACACAAAGGCATTGTCTGATATGACTGTTGACTGGCTGATCGAAAGGTTTGAGAGTTATGAGCTAGATATTAAGAAGATGAACAAAGTCAACAACACCCCATACCAACAAAATGTTGATCTTTACTACAGGGGTAGCATGATTCCTAAGACCTCTTCACCAAAAACTGCTTTTTCTGCTGAGAGTTCAAGCACGATGAATCAAGAAAAGCAAAGTAACAGTTCTGCACCGAGCAGTGGTTATCACGGAGGTTCTTCTCCATCTACTCCAAGCCAGCAACAACAAACTGTTCCTAAAAACGTGTTTCAATGTAACATTGCAGTGAACTTAAACAATGCTCAAAACTTCAATAAAGATACTGCAAAACAACAAATGGTGTTTCTGGCCTCAATCTTGGAATCATATGAGAGCTTGGTAGCTGGGAAAATAGGGAATACGAATATGACAAAGGAAGATTATGATCAGATTGATCCCGAAGAGATGGAATTAATAGACATACACTGGTGCATGGCTAGCGTAGTTCGAAGAGCGCAAAGGTTTATGGAGATAACGGGAAGAAATTCAATCGGTGGGCCTTCGACAAAGTTGGGATTCGATAAATCCAAAGTTACTTGCTTCAAATGTAAACAGAAAGGGCACTTCAAGAGAGAATGCAGGAACTCAGCAGCGGACGAATCAGCCAATCCATTTCATGATGATTATTACAAAAAAGCTATATATCACCAAAATCGAGAAGACCCGCCAAGAATGAAACAAATTGAAGAGACTCCTAAGGAAAAGTCAAGAGCCTTAGCTGTGATTCACAACAATGAAGGCTTCGACTGGAGTGAGTTCTTACCAGAAGATGATGTTGTAGGTTTTGCTTACATGGCAAAATTTGAACCATACAAAGATACCCGAACTGAAGAGCAAAAATACACCTATCGAAAGATGGTAGCACAAAATGTGAGAGATAGAAACTATCGAGCATGGAAAGAAGCCAAGAAGGAAAACAGATGGGATCCGGATCGTGAATGTTATTTGGATCCGAAAGGCAGAATAATTGCTGAACCTTCGACATTCAATCTTGAAACCATTATAGAATCCCTAAAGCAACAAGATGAACAGAGAGAGAGAGATGCGGTAAAGAAAGCTGAGGAGGAAGAATTAAAGTCAAGAAAAGTCGACAATGGGATAATTGACACAACAAAAGAAATGACAGCTGGAAATTTGACCAAGAGGGCAGACAAAGTGCTTATGGCAAAGGAACTAGAGGTAGATTCCAAAACTGCGTCTGAGTCTACAAACAAGGTCAGTAAAAATGATTCAAACAATGAATCAGGTAAGACTGATGGGGTTAAAATAGAAAGTGATTGCAAAAATTGCACTAAACAATGCAAAGTTTGCAGCACAAATGCGTTTCTTACAATGAGAAAGACCGAAGAACTGGTTGAGAAAGTCAAAACGACTGAAGAAAGTTTGTTAAGTCGAAACAAACTTCTTAAAATTTCAAATGAAAGAATTGATGAGTTAACTAAAAGGATTGAAAATGATAAAAATGATGTTGAACGTGTTAAGAAAGAAAATGAGAAATTAATTCATGAAAACAGAAACATTTCTGAAAATTTTGAAAAATTGAAAAGAACTGTTAAAGATTCTGATGAGCGAAACAGTAAAACTTCAAAAGAGAATTTTCATATGAATGGAGTGCTTCAGGAAAAAGAAAGACAAATCAACCAGCACTTGGACGAGATCGCAAATCTTAAGCTTCAGTTTCAGGAAGCTAAGATTGAAAATGAAAGAATCACTATGAAATTGAATAGTTACAGCTCCGCAAGCTTTGTTCTTCAACATATAGTTCCCAAACCCATTGGGAAGAACAAAGCTGGTGAAGATATCTACTCGGATGGAACAGGGGTGGGTTATCATCAAGTTCCACCGCCCATGTTAAACAATTTTTCAAAGAAAAAATCTAGGTTGGATAAAATTTCTGAAACAAATGAAAAATCAGATGCTGAGAAACTTCCAAAAACAATCGATGTCACATTCACTTCATCGTCTGATGAAGATAGTATTCGATCTGAAGTCGTAAAAATGTGGTTGAAAATGTTTTAAAATCAGACAGTGATTCGACTGAAGATGAAGAATGTTTTCTCAACAATTATATTCCGAAATCAAAATCCCAAAACAACTCAAATGATGAACCTACTCTTGTGATGTACAAGATGTCGGGTTCTGATAAATTGTATTTGGATATTGAACTTCCACTTGAGAACGTGAATGTTGACTAACTGAAACAAGTGTTCAAATTGGTTGAAATCGATGTTTCTGAAATTGAGGGTTTAAAGAAGTCAAAAAGGTTTTTGAACTTTAAAAAGGATAAATCTTACTATAAGAAACCTGCTGCACCCCCACGTTTTAACAATAATACCAAAACAGATGGTCGGGAGGTTATCAGGGTGGTAAGAAATATCAAAAGAAGAGTTTTCAAAACAAAAAGTTTGTCGAAAAGAAAATGTTTGTTAAAAGCTCAAGTTCACATTCCGAACAAGAATCGGAATTTTTTTTGAAAACGAATGAAGAATTCTTTGAGAAAAAGGCCTCACAGCCTCAGGCTGAAGGCAGAAGTCGGGATGTTGACACCCGCACGTGCTTCAAATGCAATAAAGTTGGACACATTGCACGAAAGTGCACCAACTCAAAGCCAAAGTCTGTGGTTGTTGAGAATCCAAGAAAGAAGAACGATTTCAAAGGAAAAGCTCCAATGTTTGTTGAGAAAAAGATTTTGAAAAATGAAAACATCAAAATAAAAAATGAAACTGTAAAATAGCCGGTAAAGAAAACTGATAAATTTTACAATCGGGTTGCTTCTCCTCAGCAAACTTGGAAGCCAAAATCTGAGGCTAAGACATCGAGTGTTCCAAAACCAAAGGTTCCTGTTATTGAAAAACAATCATCCTCAACCAAACCGATTGAGATGAATGTGCCTTTGGACTATTATCAGAAGTTGGAAAAACAAACTTCAACCCCACAAGGGAAGAAGTATGTTCCGAAGAAAGACCAACCATCTGGTCAACCTCAAAAAGAAGAATTTTTCTTATACAAAGAGGTTGAGGTTGGGTCTGAAGAAAGTTTGAAAATGAATGACAAGAATTTTCCACTTTTATACACCACAACCACGCACCTTAACGTCAAGCTACCCGAGTCGAAGGAGGCCTGGGTTGCTTCCAAATATAACTAAATGTTTGTAAAATGTGGAGGAGCTTCCAAGGTCTATCTCATAGTGGATCATGGACAGTGGAGCTTCTCGGTACATGACAGGGAGAAAAACCCTGCTTTACGATGTTAGAGGGTTTAACGGTGGATATGTCGGTTTTGCTGGTAATCAAGGAGGACGTATTATTGGTGAAGGAACATTATCAAATGGTGTTATCACGTTTGAAAGAGTCAATTACATAGCAGACTTGGAGAATAATCTTCTTAGCATTTCTCAAATATGTGACCGAATGTATTCGACACATTTCACTGATAAGGAATGTCTGATCTTGAAGCCAGGGTTTGTCATCCCCGAGGAGTGGATCATCATGAGAGCACCACGAGTTAATGATCTGTACGTGTTGGATATGAGTGTTGCTACGACTACCACGGGTCAAACTCATTGCTTCATGTCAAGAGCTACTGAAAAAGAGTCTCAGTTGTGGCACCGGAAGATGGGCCACATTCACCTACGCAAGATGAACTACCTGGTGCATAATGATTTAGTGAAAGGTGTTCATTTGAAGAGTTTTCATCTTGAGGGGGAGTGTATCAGTTGCATAAAAGGGAAACAACGAAAGAAATCTCATCCTAGAAAAAAAGATGAACTCTATCTCGAAGTCTCTAGAGAGACTTCACATGGATCTTTTCGGTCCTGTGAATGTCAAAAGTATTACGGGTGATCTTTATTGCCTCGTAGTCACTGATGATTATTTGAGATTCTCGTGGGTGTCGTTCCTAAAGTCAAAAGACGAGACATTTGAGAGTTTGCTGAGGTTATTCAGAAAGATAGAGAATTTGTACCGAACACGCATATGAAGAATACGAAGCGACAATGGTACAAAATTTAAGAACAACAGAATGGAGGAGTTCTGTGATCGTTGAGGTATATTGCAAGAGTTCAGCGCACCATATACTCCGCAAAAAATTGGAGTCACAGAAAGAAAGAACAGAACGCTGATCGAAACAGCGAGAACAATGCTAGCTATTTCCAAGTTACCAATCAATTTCTGGGCAGAAGCAGTATCAGTCGCTTGCTATACACTCAACAGGGTACTTACTGTGAAGAAGCACAACAAAACATGTTTCGATTTGATCAACAATCGCAAGCCTAATCTCGAGTATTTAGAGCCGTTCGGGTCTCCCTGCACTGTTCTAGATCCCGATGGAAAATTTGGTTCAAAGAGTATTGAAGGTATTTTTGTGGGATATGCAAGTCCACTCAAACGTGTCTTTGTTCCAAGTCTAAAGAAGATCATCGAAGCACAACATGTTGAATGTCAAGGCTACACAATGCCTCCACAAAAGCCCGCGGACTCATGGCGATTCAACTACGATACCCTATGGGATCCATTCGAGTTAGAAGAAGAGCCAGAGTTCTTTGATGATTTGGATATTTTACGAGAATATGAAGCATCTCAGGGAAGATTTCCAGCAAGTTCTTCTAAACGTCAACAACAAACTTCCAATTATGATGAAGCGGGTCCCAGTTATGCTGGAGAGAATGATGAAGCCCAGCAAACTCCGAATACTTCGGAACGCGAGTCTGCTCCTGAAAATCAGACGGCTATCAACAATGATAATTCAGAATCTGATGATATTCCTACTTTTAACCATGGTGATTCAGAGTCTGAGGGGGAGCAAATCCAACCTTCAGATCAGACAATTCTTGACAATGAACATGTTGCAGAGCAGAACGTTACTAATTTGGAAGGCGAGGTGGATGTTCCTGGCGAGGTTATTCCAAGGACTCTTTCATACCATCCAGAGGAGTTGATAATCGGAGAGCTGCAGTCAGGCGTTCGCACTAGAAGCCAAATTGACCATGGCTTTACTTGCTTTTATACTAAAATTGCTCCGTTACAAACTGAATTTTCACTTAGTTGTTTCATTTCGCAGATAGAGCCGAGAACTTACAAGGAAGCACTAACTGAAGATTCATGGGTCAATACAATGAGCTGAGTCAGTTTGAAAAGCTTGGTGTATAGAAGCTTGTGGATTTACCTGACAGACACCGAAAGATAAATACAAAATGGGTGTTCAAGTGTAAAAGAGATGACCGAGGAGTTATTGTCTGTAACAAAGCTCGACTCGTAGTCCAGGGTTTCAGTCAGCAAGAGGGGATAGATTTCACTGAGGTTTATGCTCCGGTTGCTCGACTTGAAGCTATCAGAATTTTCCTAGCTTTTGCTTCATGGAAAGGATTCAAAGTGTACTAGTTAGATATCAAATCGACATTTCTATATGGAAAGGTGAAAGAGGAAATATATGTCGGTCAGCCACCGGGCTTTACTGACCCGATCCACAAAGACAAGGTCTACATGCTTGACAAAGCACTGTATGGTTTGCATCAGGCCCCGAGAGCCTGGTACGAGACGCTCTCTCAGCACTTGCTTGCCAACCGCTTTATTCGAGGAAAAGTGGACACTATCCTCTACACGAAAGAAGTCGATGGGCACTTACTGATCGTACAAATTTATGTTGATGATATAATCTTTGGGTCAACAAATGAAGAACTCTGCAAAGATTTTGAAAAAGTAATGAAGCAGAAGTTCGAAATGTCGTCAATGGGTGAGAAGAAGTTCTTCCTAGGGCTGCAAGTCGACCAAATGCCTGAAGGAACCTTCATTCATCAAACGAAGTATGTTTACGACGTTCTGGAGAAATTCGGGATGTCTGAGACAGCTCCTCTTTCCACCCCAGTAGCAACCAATCATGGTATCAACCCTGATCTCACCGGAGAGAAGGTGGACGAGACACTATATCGCTCAATGATTGGTTCGCTGATGTACCTGACAGCATCCAGACCCGATATCATGTACCCAACATGCCTCGCGGCCCGATTTCAGTCAAGTCCTAGAGCTTCACATATGGCTATAGTCAAAAGGATACTACGCTACCTGAAACGAACTCCAACACTGGGGTTGTGGTATCCAAAATATGGTGACTTCACGCTCGAAGGATACTCTGATTCTGACTTCGGTTGCTGCAAAGTCAATGCTAAATCAACAACTACAGGTTGCCAATTTTTCGGACCCCGATTGGTCACGTGGCAATGTAAGAAGCAAACTTCTGTTGCTTTATCAACATGTGAAGCAGAGTACGTATCTGCCAGCAGCTGCTGCTCTCAGATCCTGTGGATTCAGCAACAGATGCGCGATTACGGTTTGCAATTTCTTACTTCACCTATTTTTGTTGATAATGAGGCAGCAATAAATATAACGAAAAATCCGGCACATCACGCTAAAACCAAACATATAGAAATTCGTCATCACTTCGTACGCGATTGTTATGAAAAGAAGTTGATACGAATTGACAAAATCCACACCGACGAACAAAAGGCAGATTTACATACCAAAGCTTTCGATAAAGCTCGTTTTCAATATCTTTTAAAACTAAATGGTATGAAATTGTTGTCGGATGCAGAGGAGTTACTTGGCGTTGATGAGAATACCGCTACAGATGATGTTGAAAAGCAGACTGCATTGGTTTGTCGTATTTTTAGTTGTTTTGGTATTTAGGGGGAGATATATAATATTTTCAGAAAATACAAAAACAATAAAAAATGCAAAAATTCAAAAACAATACAAAACCCTAAAAGAATTTGTGTAAAAAGAGGAAATGATAGTATATCAGCTAGACAGTTATAGTATGCTAAAGATATGTAATGTTTAAAGGTGTTAAGCAGTCTCGCTGATGATATGCCGGTAGGTTTTTACACATTTAGTAGATTTGTTCGGGATATAAACTTAAAATCATTTCTTGCTTATTACGTGGGGAACATCTCTTGGATATTTAGGTAACCCCTGAAATCTTGTTTGAAAGGCTTTCTATTTCTGACATACTAGGTCTATGTGCATGATGATATCTGGGGTTTTATACTGGGACTTCTGATTTTGCGGAAGCAATAGCCTAGTCCTCGTATAATACTCTGCAGTGCTTTAATCTTAAAGCCTACCCTCAGCATAAAAAATGATGAAACATTGCAAAATGTTAATCATGTGCTGTTGAAGAAAAGATCCCCAAATGGGACACACCGAAAGTCGAGCCATCATCTCTTTGTCTGAACGGAAGTTCTAACCTGAGCTCTCATGGCCTCGCATTACCCGTTACAGATATCATTATTGTACATTCACCTATAAGACTGAATATAGGAGTCTGGATACGAGAGTATATTCTGAGGTGGGACACGCTTATAAGTTAAGCTCTTAAAACACTAATTCGTATCTTGAATAAGTTGAAATTTGTGTGAAATTTTAAAAGGATCAGTATATCGGCAATCTAAGTGAATTGTTTAATGCTTTGTGTGAAATCAAGCTCAACGGTACTTGTAACTTATCATGAAGCTGATATGATCCTCTAACACACTCATCAAAAATATGTTTGTAAATAGTTACGTTTACTGCATTTCTTTTCTTAGTTAGTCTAAAAACCCAAAAAGATTTCATAGTGTTTCAGTATTAAACTTTCGTAAAATCCCAAAAAGATTTTACTTTTCTGCTTTAGTTTCTCGATAAACCAAGGCAGAAAACTGATCTTCAGACTCGCAGTCATGAAGCAAAGCAGGAAGTTTCTGAACTGGATGACAGGGTTATGAGCTAATCTTGGAAAAAGGTTTAAATATATCAAAGTCAAAAGCAAGTCCATTAAGTTGACACTTGTTCAATTTTATTGAAAAATGTGTTTGAAAAGTTGAACAAAATGTCAGTTTGTTTTGTTTCGGGTCAACCAAGGTTATTAACTTGGACTTGGTAGGAAAATTAAGTGCCTAGGGTCATTAACTTGGACCTAGATACTTAAGTGGATTTCTAAAACTGTCCAAATCTGATAAAACGGGAAAAGTCAAAAGATCAAAATTCAAAAGTCAAAAGAGAAGTCTTAGGATCGGGCGGCAATCCGATCGGATGGCCAACCGACACTTGGTCACCCCCTATAAATACAAGTCAATGAGATCAGTCAAACTTTTACTCGATCGGGCGACCATCCGACACTCTCTCTCTCTCTCTCTCTCTCTCTCACACACACACTTTCTGATCTTGATTCTACACTTTTGCTTTCCACAATTCATTGGTTTGTTGGCACACTCAATTCTCACAATGGGAAAGGTAAGATTTCAAACTTTAAGTGTTAAATTTGATGTATTTGACGAGTCGGCGTCTGTTCGGACCTTGAAACTTAGATCTAGGCAATTTTAGGATGTTTTGATAGAAATCAAGCATAGGGTTTTGTTCACGAGTCTTAGATCTACATGTTTACCGTCTCAATTTATGAAATAATATGATAGAATCCATAAATTTGAAGTTTAAGGGTGTCGGCATTCAGACGTGTTTTTGACAAATTAAACCCAATTGGCTGAGAGATAGAGAACAATGAACATAGGGTTTTGATCGCCTAAGAATTCTCTACGTAGATCTATGTTCAATTTGGTGATTAACTTAGAAAAATTTTGAAGTTCATAATTTGTTCATGTTGTTCTTCATGTATGAGGTATCGAGTGGCAACTCGATCGGATGGCAATCCGATCGGATGGCCATCCGATCCACTGCACCATACATGTTAAAAATTTCTAAGTGTTTGTTGCATTGAAATCTGTGCTTTAACTATTTGGAATGGTACCTTGGAATTTGATCATTATTTTGTTAAAGTGTTGTTTGGAAAGTTTGGCAACTCGATCGGATGGCCATCCGATCCAAATCACTTCATGTCTTGGAATTTGTGCCATATTTAATTGTCATTGATCTAGTGGCAATCCGATCGGGTAGCAATCCGATCGGATAGCCATCCGATCCTCATCACTAAAAGACAAAATTTCTTTCAACTGTTCATGTTTGTCACTTGGATCGAGTGACAATCCGATCAGATGGCAATCCAATCGGATGGCCACCCGATTCATATGCACTTGATTTGGTTTTATATTTTAATAATGATGGTTCACCCGATCGGATGGTAATCCGATCGGATGACCATCCGACCCTCATTACTACACATAGTGAGTTTCCCAGTGTTAGAAAATTTTTTGAAATTTTCAAATTTTTCATACTTTAAATTTTTGTCACGAACTATGTGCAAATGCTAAACGTTAATTGTTTTTGCAGCCAAGAGGATCTGATTGGGACAAATCACATAACATCTATTGTCTGCTAGATGCACATTACAGTGATACAACTCCATTCAAAGATATAGCAGAATTTTTACGAACGAGCAAGATTCATAAGGCATTAACTGATAGAACCGTAGTATATGAATCACATGGTAGGAGATTTTGGAGTTCAGTGAGGTATGAGGAGAAAGAGAAGATGATTTATTCTGCAGTTAGAAAGAAGGACAAAAATGGTTAGGACGTAGATTTAGAAATTAAGTTTAACGTTGGTGATTTGAGGAGATTTTTGAATTTAGGAGATTCTGACAATGATCCGATCATTATTCTAGAACGATTGTGCAAAGGAATGTGGTGCAGAATGGGGTTTACAGGTCACTTGAACGGGAAAATGCTTAAAACTAAGTTAAGTAAACCTTATAAGTTCATGATCCACTATGTAGTGCATGCTTTATCTCATAGGAAGGGAGCTTATGACGAAACTTCTGATTATATCATGAACATTATCACTTGCCTGGTGCTGAATAAGCCATATAATGTATCTCAGGTGTTATTTGATCATATGGTTGAGAACATTAAGGGTGATAAGTACATCATGTACCCTAGGTTTATCCAGATGATGATAGATGATCAATTTAAGGATATTCCGAAGGATTCTGCTGATATGTTAGGAGTACGAAACATGACGCCTGATACTATAAGCAGATTATCTAAAGGCACTGATGCTAGGGCGAAGAGAATGATTTGCAAAATTGCTAATCCAGCATACGTTGCTCCTGAAAACGATGCGTGGAGACATGAAAACAGCAATTCTGATAATGAAGATGATAAGATGAGAGAGATGACTGAGAAGAAGCTTCGTTACTGGTTTGTGAAAGATGGGAAAAGGAAAAGGACACCGAAGACATCCCCTGTTGTATCTATTTCGAAAGAGTCAACACCGAAGATAGTTATTAAGGGTACAGTTGAAAGGGGGAGTTATAAGTGAAGCAAGAACATTATTTGTTATATTTGTTTAATGAATGCGTTAATTCTTGTTTTTGCAGGGCCTTCTCTAGAACCACAACGAAAGTTGGTGGATGCTCGAGTGTTAGATCCATCGAGCATTTCTCAAGAAGGTATAGATTTGATGAAAGTGACGTTTGAGCAATACTTAAAGCACGCTGAAGCTTCAATTGTCAAAGATCAAAGTACAAGTGTACAAGCTGAAGTTGTTAAACAAAAGGAGCCTGAAGCTGTTGCACATGATGAATCAAGTGACGCTGACGATGAGTCTTTAGAGACAGAACCAGAGATTGATATGGCAACGCTTGGTCGTGGAAAGGTTCAGTTAAAGAAGAAACCTATGAAAATGAAGAAAAAGGGATCTGATGATGAAGATTCTACTTACACTCCATCAGTTGATGAGCAAAAGAAGCTGAGGATAAAAAGAAAAGTTGTTCAAACAGGTGTCATTCCAAGGAATGTGAGAGCAAAGAAAGGTGGTGCTACATTGCCTGAAAGTCAAAGTGGAAAGAGTGAGAAGCACGTTACAACTTCAAAGAGTCATGAAGCTGAAAAAGAACAACATGTTGAAGTTCCTAAGGCTCCAGAAGTGCACATCGTTGAAAATCCTGAAGTTGAGGCTCAAAAGAAAGTTGGTGATGACGTTGAAGTTGAAATTATAGATGAAAGAGATGCTACACCTCCACCACCACCACCAGAAAATCTTGATGTTCCTGAATCATCACAGCCAAAGAAAACTTCACTTCCAGATATGTTTGAAGGTTTTCCTACTATTCACGGAGAACTTAAAGACGACATACTTCCTGAGGAAGAGTATAATATGTTTCATGATGCATCCGTTAAAGCCTTGGAAAAGAAAGTTAGCGTACTTGAGAAAGAAAAGGCTAAAGCAGAGGCGGATCGTGATGAGCTAAAGAAACAGCTTGAACAGTTGATGAAAGTGAATGAAGAAATAAAGACTTTCATGATCAAACAAGCAAAGAAATTAAAGAAAATGGAAGATGACGTTGAAGATAATGCTAAGCTTTTTAAAATTCTACAATCAGAAATTTCCGATCTACATGTGAAGAATGTGAAGCTGAATGATATCAAAAAGACGCTGAATCAGTTGATAAGTGAATTACATGAAGCGTCGACAAATGAGTTCAAGGCAATGAAGCTAGAAATGGAAGGAATGAAGGCTGATAAAGCTATGAAGGATGAACAACTTACAATGTTATATACAGTGATGGAAAGTCATTTGGGTATAGATGTTCATTCTGTCTATAACAACATTGAGATCAAAGGGGCCGAAGAGCGAAGGATTGCAAGAGAAAGAGAGTTGGCTGAAGAAGCAAATCAGAAGAAGAAAGGATTAGTTGTTGATACAGAAGAAATCCTTGGTTCATCAAGTCAAGTTGATGTTGATATGGTTGATGCTGAAGTAGATCCTAAGGGTTTTGTGCTTATTGGGGAGTCTTCTCCTCTATCATACAATTAGGAAGATATCATTCGCCGAGTGCTAGTAGAACAAAGAAAAAGAAAGGCGAAAGAACCGGAAGTATTTTTATTACAATGGAAAGAAGAAGAAAAAGAAGTAGAGGAAGAAGAGAAAGAGGATGGAGAGATGGATTACTGGATGGATCATATTGAAAACTATGATCCAACGAATGATAAAGATGATGATGAAGATTAAGGCTCATCTGGTTTATTATTTGTGGATCCTTCTATTCAGCAAAAGATAGAAGATCTTCTGAACGACGAAATCAACGAACAAGAGGATCATCAACAGGAGTCTTCTTCATCAGGAAAACAACATGCTGACCAGGTATTCCTCACGCAACCAACTGTTATTTACTTACATGCTCAAAATAAGGGGGAGCTAGAGGTACCTAGGTCAAGGGCAGAAATGTTAGAAGAGTTGGGTTTAGACGATGGCAAGTTTAAGTTTGATATAGAGGATGAAATTCCTTCGTCGCCTGAGAAAGAGTATGAGTTTAAGTATGCTCAGGAAGCTGATAAGTATAATGAGGTTTTAGTTGAAGATGGGTCTGATTCTTCTGATGATGAGACAGTGTTTCACTATGCTGGTGTTGATGAAACATTTTCGTCTCTTGCTGAAATGTTTAAAGAAAAAAATGAAGACGAGGTTAGAAGAAATATTGTGGAAAGGATCACTACTGAAGGTGTTCTAGAAACTATTCCAAGAGAGAATCTTGTTGAAGAGAGGAAGAAGTGGTTTAAAGTGATGCTGAAGGAACGGAAGTTTATAAGGCCTCTTCAGTACTTCACGCATGATGCTAATATCTCTTGGGGTGATATCTTATCTTGGGGTTATTTAGAAGATCTTCAAGTGTATGCTATAAGAAGGGAGCAAGGGGTTCAGTATTTCGAGTTCTTGTCAGATATTAAAACCCTCCCATGGTGGGATATTGAAGAGTTGGTACAAACGAAGAACATAAAGCAATTCTACTATGGTTTGGATGTAAAGCAACATGATCAACATCTATGGGATTACATAAAGCAACAGGCAAAGGCAAGATTTCCAGATTGGAAGCCTCGGTATCCTAAGCAAATTGTCACTATCTTGGAAAATGGAGAGAAAGATATAACGTTAGATATCAAGCTGCCAAGGTGTTTGAAGAATATGCCACTCCATGCTATGGAACAAAACTTTCATGAAGATTTTCAAGGTTGGTTATATAATCAAAGCATAGCGGAAGCGGTGATCTCTTTGTTTGACAAATCAAAGGGTGAATCAAGAAGGATCAGTGTGTTGGATCCTATGTGGCTTGTGAATTGTTCAAAGAAAGATATAGATTGCTTGTTCTACAACAAGATCGTCTACGAGAAGCCAGACAAAGTTCAAGCGATGTAGTACCAAAAGATTGTGGATGTGTGCTTTGCTAAAGACATCAACTCTGGAAGGTACTGGAAATCTAAATGGAGAGATCTAGAGATTGATGAATTTTTTATGAAGTACAACCAAAGTCAGAAGTTTAAAGAAATTGCTGAGAAAGCTGCGAGACTTGGAAGGTACAAGCTAATGAGACCACCTCCAACTGACTAGACACCGATCGACAAAGAAGAGAACAAGATCCCACGTTAGGATAGAAAGCGCGACGGTGATCCTGAATACCGAAAATGGTGGAATGATGTTGGAAGGCCACTCAGAAGAAAGATGCTTGAAGAAAAGGCAGAAAAGAGAAGGCAGAGGGCTAAGGAAAGAAGACACAGCAGGAAGGATTGAAGTCTATGCAGGAAGGAACTACAGCTACATCCAAGGGGTTGTCTGTTAGTGCATATGTCTGTAGCTTCCGTCTGCATTGAGTCTTATTTTGTGCTGTGTATGTAATTTTGTATATGTATGAACATGTATGTATTTGTGTGTAAAGACAACTCAGGGAACAGTGCGATAATGTAAAAGTGAAATCCGTCGGAAGACATTTTCATCTGATCGGATGGCCATCCGATCGGATGACCATCCGATCGGGCCACTATCCGTCCGGGTGTCACTTAACCTCCCTGAGTTTGCCTATAAATAGCAAGCTAGGACTTGTCATTTACGACTTTTGGCTGAAACTTGTAACGAAGCTCTGCCAGTCTGAACTTCTACCGGAATAGTTGTACTTTCATATCCTCTAATAGAATTCAGACGATTAAGCGTTGAACTTGTTGTTGTTGATTCTGTGACACTATCAAGGGATTCCGCACCTTGATACTGATCGATTCCGCCACGTTCCAACCGAACAGATCCTGATCAAACGGCCTAACAGTTCGATCAACTACAAGGTTCTAGATTTTATTCCAAGATCGATCTAAGATCCGGATACCATCAACAAATAATTCAAGAGGAAAGCATTCCTAGGACAGCGTTTAGGACTCGCTATGGGCATTACGAGTTCCTTGTTATGCCTTTCGGCTTAACAAACGCTCCCGCCGTGTTTATGGATTTGATGAACCTAGTATGTAAGCCATACCTCGACAAGTTCGTGATCGTATTCATTGATGACATTTTGATATACTCACAAACTGGGGTGGAACACGAACAACACTTGAGAACTATTTTGGAGTTGCTTAAGAAAGAACAATTGTATGCCAAGTTCTCAAAATGCGAATTTTGGATTCGCGAGGTGCAATTTCTCGGTGATGTGGTGAACGAGAATGGAATACATGTTGACCCGGCTAAGATAGAATCCATAAAGAACTGGAACACTCCAAAGACCCCAACAGAAGTAAGACAATTTCTGGGTTTAGCAGGATACTATCGAAGCATCGAGAATTTTTCTAAAATTTCTCAACCGCTAACCTCACTCACTCAAAAGGACAAAAAGTTTGATTGGGGTGAAAAACAAGAAATGGCATTCCAAACACTCAAGGATAAACTATGCCAAGCGCCAATCTTATCCCTCCTAGACGGAACCGATGACTTTGTGGTGTATTTTGATGCTTCTCACCAAGGCTTGGGTTGTGTGTTAATGCAACATGAAAAAGCTATCGCGTACGCGTCACGACAGTTAAAAGTCCATGAAAAGAATTATACCACTCACGACCTAGAGTTAGGCGCAGTGGTATTCGCTTTAAAATTTTGGCGTCACTATCTTTATGGTAGTAAGTGTACCATATTCACCGATCATAAAAGTCTTCAACATATATTCGATCAAAAAGAATTAAACATGCGCCAACGGCGATGGGTAGAATTGTTGAACGACTATGACTGCAAAATCAGGTATCATCCGGGAAAAGCAAACGTTGTGGCGGATGCTTTGAGCCGGAAAAAAAAGAGTTAGAACATTACGAGTACGAGCTTTAGAGTTTACAATTCGAACAAACTTCACTACTTGAGTGCGCGAGGCACAATAAGAAGCCCTAATGCCAGAAAACATTCGAGCAGAATCCTTGCGAGGATTAGAGAAACAAATGGAAACAAACAAAGATGACACTTTATATTTCATGGGAAAGATCTGGATTCCATATTTTGGTGGCCTACGAGACTTAGTGCTGGATGAAGCACACAAGTCCAGATATTCAATACATCCAAGATCCGATAAGATACATCAGGATTTAAAAGAATACTATTGGTGGCCTAAACTCAAGAGAGATATACCAACCTATGTTGGGAATTGCCTAACTTGTGCAAAGGTCAAGGCCGAATATCAAAAGGCATCTGGATTATTACAGCAACCCGAGATCCCCGTTTGGAAATGGGAGTAGATATCAATGGATTTCATTACAGGACTCCCACGGACCTCTCGAGGTCATGACATGATATGGGTTATCGTCGATCAATTAACCAAGTCGGCTCACTTCTTACCTATTTGTGAAAAAGACAGCACCAAGAAGTTAGCTGAAATTTACCTCAACGAGATTGTGGCACGTCATGGAGTGCCTGTTTCGATAATCTCGGACCGGGATAGTCGCTTTTTGTTAAGAATTTGGCAGTCATTTCAAGAATCACTTGGATCTCGTTTGGATCTAAGCACGGAATTTTATCCGTAAACCGATAGCCAAAGCGAACGAACCATCCAAACTTTGGAAGACATGCTTCGTGCCTGTGTGATGGATTTAGGCGAAAACCGGGATACTCATTTACCTCTGGTAGAGTTTTCCTATAATAACAGCTATCACACAAGCATTAAAGCCGCCCCATACGAAACACTATACGGACGAAAGTGCCGATCACCGCTGTGTTGGGCGGAAGTCGGAGACAAACAACTCATTGGCCCAGAACTAGTCAAGAAGACTACTGACAAGATTGCAAAGATACGAGACTGTATCAAAGCGGCTCGTTACAGACAAAAGAGCTACGCGGATAGAAGACGTAAACCATTATCCTTCGAGGTCGGAGACAAAGTTTTACTAAAAGTCTCACCTTGTAAAGGCGTAGCTAGATTCGGGAAACACGGAAAACTAAACCCGAGATACATTGGGCCATTTGAAATTCTAGAAAAGATCGGTACCGTCGCGTACAAGTTAAAAATGCCAGAAGAACTCAGTAACGTACACGACATATTTCATGTGATAATCTCAAGAAAAGTTCGACCGTCGAGACAGTTATCATCCCAACAGATGAAATTCATGTAGACGACACACTCCAGTTTACTGAAGAACCCGTTGAGGTTATGGACTGGAAGGTCCACAAGACAAGCAGAAGTCGTATCAAACTAGTCAAGGTCCGTTGGAACTCACGTCACGGACCCGAGTACACCTGGGAACATGAAGATCAGATCAAGGCAAAATATCCCCACCTGTTCAAGAAAACTCCTGCTAAGGATGGCTCAACTTGAATTTCGAGACGAAATTCTTTTTAACAGGGGGAGAATGTGACAACTAGTAAATAACCGGTAATTCCGTACAAACTAATCACTATTTTATTTACATAATCTCATGCATTTAGCGTAATTTAATTAAGTAAATGTGTTGTAAATCAGATAACAATGTTACGACAAGAAAACAATGCTAAAACATATGTTGGTTTTCGTCATATTTCGAAACTAATCAAACAAAGTCCTAAAAGTGTTGGTAGAAAGTGTTGCGCGCACTATTCATGGTTACACTATTCATGCCAGCAAACCTTGAAAACAGAACGAGACAATGAAAAACGACACACGGATAACATAACTGAGTCCATTTACATAAGAAAACACTAATGAGAAAACATATCTTGCAAAAATCTAGAACTTTCTGGTACAACGCCCTAATCACTAAATCGTCCGTTTCACTAAAAATGTGACAACTTTAACTCGTCTGAAACTATAATTAAGCATTTCTGGAACCTCGTAACTATGACAATCTATGACATATACACTAAAACACTTTGGGAATATCCTTGTAGTTCTAAAATAACAAGCTTCCGGTAATATGTCGCTATATACATAACTAGTCCGTTATCGAAACGAAAGACTAGTAAGCGATATTTTCGACGCCAAAACAACCAAACGAAGAGGCTAGCGAACTAGTTAAGCTTATTTTGGGACTTGGAATCACTCCATGCATCGCTTGACGGTGGAATAACAACTTGCGACAAAGTCTCGTCGGTACGACTCAAAAGTGCCGTAACCTCACCAACGACCAAATGGAAGACATCTAAAGCATCGAAATGCAATTCCTACTAGTTTAGTGAACTAGTTAAGGTCAATTAACAATCCGAATCCCTAATTACCCCTAATGGTGTAATTAAACCCCTAATCACCGTACTTTGGTTAATGACCAAAATATCTAAGTTTTAATCAATTCTTATAAAAAAATAATACACCTAACCCCCCTATACCTACGGTTTTGGTGGCCCCCCATGGCCTCACCAACTTGATTTTTGAAAAGATGAGAAGGCATGGAACTTGTTGAAAATTATAACACCAACCATACTTTTACTACACCACCATAACCTAACTTTTCAATATCATTCATCACTTTAAAAATTTCAAGAAAACCTCCCTACATCTTCATCCATTTTCGGCTACCATATGCACCCCCCATAAACCCACCATAAATCTTCCATAAACACCTTATTTTCACATAATCTAGCCACTACCAGATCATACACAGTTGGGTTAAGCATGGATCATCATTAGGAGCCTTCTTGGAGCTTAATCTTCTTATTATTCATCTTATTTGGCTTGTGCAAAGTTGTAAGACTCCTAAACACCCTATTTAAGTTCATTATTATGTATAGATTATGGAAGTACAAGTTGATCATCTTAAAGATTAATAAAAATCACACCAAAAACCCTAATCTCAAAGCTAATAAACACTAAATATAACCATATTATGTGTTGATTTGTGTAGATTAGTGCAACTAGTTAGTGTAATATTGTTATTTATGTTGATTATGTTAAGACTAGTTGTATGAAAAATGATATTATGATGATCTTAATGCTTATATGCTGTAGTAATTTATAAGCATGATAATCTTGTTATGTTGAACTCAAAAATATGATTTAAACATGGATATGTTTAAATCATGAAAGATCATCACCTTCAAAATCATGAGTATTATATATATGAAACTTGATTAACGTTCTTGATAGATAAAACATAAGCATGAACTTGAAACAAGACTTTTAAAACACTAATAACTTGGTTTCTACATGAAACAAGTTGATATAAAATTGTTTATAAAAAGTGTTATGTAAAAGTCTTGGTATTTTTTTATAAACTTGAAAGATATAAGATACGGGGACTTTTAAAAGTATAAAACAAACATGATCAAGTTTATGTGAGGAATAGACTTGAAAAGTGGTTTACTTTCATGTCTTGAAATTTAACATAAGTAATACTCATGAGGAAATTGAAGGAAAATGTGTGTGATTATTGTTGTAAAAATGATTTTGGTGATACTTGATGAATTAATGATGATTTGAAAAAAATGAATTGGTGATTTAAACGTGTTTTGAAAACGTGAGAAACGTCATAGTTTAGGGGAAACTATGGCGAATTTTTCTAAAAATCTAATCGCGATTAAAATGGGGTTAACGGGTGATTAACAAAGTTAAACACGATTAGTGGTCATAAACGTCATTATGGAAGCTTTGATGAAAATGGTTAAGTCCTAAATACTCAAGAGTTCTTGTGAACTTGAAAGTATATTTTTACAAAAATAAATGGGTAAAATAATAACCATGTATAAGTATAATTTTTGGCAAAAATTATATATTTTGGAAACTCATCAAGTATATGTATTTTGTGCTATGTGTATGTACTTAAATACATTTAGGGTGATCAAAATAATACACCCATGATACCAAGAAATGCTTGTGGGAAACAAGTACAAAAAGACACAAAAATACGTATACATGTTTCCCAAAGAAATGCAACGAAAACGGACATAAATAAATCCTAAACATATTGTGTCCATAAGCTAATAAACAGATGAATAAACAAAACGGACAACGGGCGAGATCACAAGAAAGGTATATTAAACGATCACAACGACGTGTTAAAAAATATATGTTTCTGACACCGAACTAATATATATTACCGACGAAAAAAACTCGGAAGGTTTAAAAAGTATAAAATTACTAAGTGATTTATATGAGTATATCAATATACTTGAGAAACCATAACTTAGTAAAAATAACAAGTGCAAGATTTCTCATTAAATGGACTCATTTAATTATGATGGGCTAGGGCCCAATGATAAAATATTTGTGTTAGGCCCAAATTATAAAAATACATGGGCTAAGGCCCAGTGATAAAATATTTAGGTTAGGCCCAAATTACTAAAATACAAGGACTAGGGCCTAATGATAAAATATTTGGGCTAGGACCAAATTACTAAAATACAAGGGATAGGGCCCAATGATAAAATATTTGGGCTAGACCCAAATTACTAAAATACAAGGGTTAGGGCTCAATGATAAAATATTTGGGCTAGGCACAACTTAGTAACATACAAGGGCTAGGGCCCAATGATAAGATATTGGG
The DNA here is from genome assembly GCA_030545235.1 of Helianthus tuberosus. Taxonomy (NCBI): domain Eukaryota; kingdom Viridiplantae; phylum Streptophyta; class Magnoliopsida; order Asterales; family Asteraceae; genus Helianthus; species Helianthus tuberosus. The sequence continues at coordinate 59,223,583 of CM060415.1, read as the reverse complement.
CTAGGCCCAAATTACTAAAATACAAGGGCTAGGGCCCAATGATAAGATATTTGGGCTAGGCCCAAATTACTAAAGTACGTGGGTCAAAGCCCAATGACATAGAAACGTGGGATAAACCCAAAGACAGGGTTTAGTCCCAATGACATAGGTTCGACCCAATGACACGAGTGCGAAGCACGAGGACATGTGTAGGGCGAAGCCGTTCAATACATATAAAATATATGTAAGCACTTATGAAATCAATATACATAACAAGTGAACGAACAAACTGCCAACACTCTAAAATACAAAGTTGTTCGAAAATGACAAATGAAAACACACTAAGAATTCAAGATGAACAACTTGTACGAGGTCTGATAAGACCTAGTGTCTAATAAAGTTAGTACACATGTAGGTTAATCACGCATACGGACGCTCACTTACGGTATTACATACAAGGAACGCAAACTTGTGAGTTCATGTCCCTCATTTCAATGATTTCAATGTTTTGTATTTAAAACAATCGAGGGGAAATACATGCTAAAACTATGAGTATGTTAGCTATGGGTTTAGATGAAAACACGATCAATGTACATAAGTAGGGTGATGACATAGTAACCATTAATCACTTAGTGACCAAGGTGCAAAACGTGTAGATCTATAGAGCTTGAGACACGGTCTACTCCTTGTTGGGCCATAGGAGTGCTTTGTGATCCCAGAAATGTCAAAGTTATCTCGGTTTGGTTACGTACTTATGGTACATAATGTCAGGGGGCTCGCTACCCACTTGTCACACCCCAAAAATGTCGCAGCGGAATATTAAACGTAGTGGAGACGGAAGTTGGTGCCCATTTATACCTTGTCGGACGATGCACTCATTTGTTGGACATTTTGACTTTTAAAACATAAAGATTAAACATTACATTTTTAAAAGTCATGACACAACCACATAAGTTTAGTTGTTCTGATCCTCACGGATCTTATTACAAACATCCCCGAAATTTTAAAAGTTGTCCAACATATTTAAACAAAACAACATGCATCATCAAACACAAGATACGCCATGATTTCCCGAAGCCGAATTCAAGTACCTGTAGAACACGTTAAAATCAAGTGTCAACACAAAGGAAGGTGAGTTCACTTATTCGTTTACTAACAGATTTTATTCCAAGGGAAACTTTCTGTTTAGGTGTTTATTTAAAAACATCCATTTAATTCTTAGAAAGTCCATTTTACTTTCTTATTAAAAATCCATGGGCCTTCCGTCGGTTCATTACTCCGACAACAGTAATACTGCCCAGGTTTTGTATATTAAATTATGGCGTCAATTTTCAGACTCGTATGTTAGCTAGACGATACGAACTATATATTAACCATGCAGGGATAATCAATGCTAGACAATAAACAGAATAATAATTCATCGTTTGACATTGACACAGGGCGACCGGTCACGACGGGGTTGTCAACCCGATAGATCCACCAATAATTCCTCGCGTACATTACTTAACTGATTAAACGACATCATGGGCGCAGGGTTCTTTCTCGAAGAACAATATGATGTCTGCATCACGTACAATAGATATATCCTACTAATTTGACAATTTAATACATGACGATTTACGAATTCCCCTGTCACTCAAATGTTGAGACTCATTCCGGAATTCATCCCCAATTCGTACGGTCTCGTTTCACTTAAGAAATACCGCACATATAATATTCATTTATAAAAAACGTTTTACTTCGAAACGTATAACTTATCAAATTCATATATTTTCAGCGAAAATATATATTTTATATTAAAAGGTATGTTTTATTTCGAAAACATTATTAAACCATTTTAACGACGTGTTCCACCCCCAAAATATATACAAAACAGTAAAAAAAGAGGGGTTTAGTGACACTCACCTTTGGGTGCGTATTTTAATATCACAATCCCAGAGATTGATTATATACGTCCTAATATAGGAACAATTCTAAATCAACATACATTTAACACAAAAATCCTAAGTTTCTCCGTTTCTTAGAATTATCACATAATTTTGAGATTTTCTCGAAAAGTTGTCATTTTTTATTATGTTGGCTCGTTAATATATATATATATATATATATATATATTATGATTTTCGCGACTTGAACGACATTATTGGTGACCATTATTGTGTAAATCCGTTAACTCTCTCTTTTATACGCAATATATCTACGATTTGCGCGTCGTAATATATATACATAAACGTTCATATCATTTAACACCGATACAAGCGGAATATTACTAACTTATCTATTTTTGTCATTTTTAAACAAACATACATAAAACATCATATATATATATATATATATATATATATATATATATATATATATATATATATATATATATATATATATATATATTATGATTTTCGCGACTTGAACGACTTTATTGGTGACCATTATTGTGTAAATCCGTTAACTCTCCCTTTTATACGCAATATATCTACGATTTGCGCGTCGTAATATATATACATAAACGTTCATATCATTTAACACCGATACAAGCGGAATATTACTAACTTATCTATTTTTGTCATTTTTAAACAAACATACATAAAACATCTCATATGTACCAAATTTCATGCTCGACAAACAAGTTACACATTTAACGCAATTTTACCGTTTCTACCGCACAAAACGTACATGCATATATGCATAGTCTAACTTTCCCATTATCAAATTAACACTTAACATATTATCACATTTACATGTTTAAATCACCTAACACATTTTATCACGTACGATTCACTCAAAATTTATCCATACTAGTGTTTATCGAAAAATGTGTATTTTAGCGATTCAGTAACGTTTTTGGGCGTCCGAAGTCACGTATGACCAACCAAACATCAAGTAAACTTAAAATCAGTTAAAATACTTGTTTTTAAACTAAAAACATCAGTAAATTTACTGATCTAAATCAGTTTTATAAAAATCACCCGAAAAGCCGATTTTTGACCGTTTTAACGCATAGTTTTGCGTTAAACGTCACTATAATCATCCCAACTCGAAACGACTTGATATTTTAACACAATACATGTTATTTACTGATTAAAATAGTGGTTATAATTAGATTAGTTCAGTTTTTGTGTAAGTCACATAAATCATGCGATTTCACGTATTTTACAACTTTTAATGCACCAAGTACAACATGCAAAGCTAGCAAACATTATGACAAAGTTATATATCATTAAACACTTCAAAATAACTTTATTTTAAGGTTTATAATCTGATCAAAATTAATTTTTATCAAATCATGTTCAAATGATCATTTCATGCTTTCATATTAACATGCATTCCTACATATGTGCATCTAATGCACTCATACGACATCATGAACATTATTTATGATCTAATCATACATCAAGAACACATTAATATCATGTTCTTACAAAACACAACACACACATCAACATGATCATCCAATCATTCATACATAAATGCTACTATCCTTCATATTTAAGAACATAGAACAAACTTTTATATGCATGCATACATACATACATATATATACGAAATATATACACACACATATACCACCAAAATTTCACTTTTCATCATGTCTCTTTTCAAATCTTAAATCATCTTTAGAACCTTCTCATATGACACACTTAGATCTTACATGCATCCTACTTTTCAAGTAATCATGTAACTCAAGAATCTTTCAACAAAAATCAAAAACAAAAACATTTACACACACATATATACCTACGACCATACATAAACATACACACTCATCCATTTCATTTTTTTTAAAAACTCATTTGTTTAAGTTTCAAGTTTATGGTTAGATTCAAGAACAAGAGAAACTTCCATCATTATTTAAGATCATCAAGAATCAAGACAAGGTTTATGAAATAAATTTTATACCTTCAAGTTTTTAGATGGGTTTTTGAGAATAGATGAGAATATGAAGGTTGTTCTTGCTAGAAATCACTTCCAAAGACCCTTTTTAGCTTGAAATCACCTTGAAAGACCCTTGAATCTTCATGGAATGAATTGAAATTTTAGAAATTGTATGTATATGGGGGGTTTCAGCCGAGATTTTTAGTGAGAGAGAGAGAGTGAGCTTCTTTTGATCAAGAATGATGATTTTTGAGTGTTTAAAAGAAGGTGATGATTAACCTTATGACACACACAACACATGGCACATTTTTACACTACCAAAGAGGGGTGGCACCACCTTGGGTCGCCAACTCCTTCTCTCTCTCTTATATACTCACATAATTATATATATATATATATATATATATATATATATATATACATGCATATGTAGGTTGAATGAATAAAACAGGTGTTTTACTGACTACCGGGTATTTTATCTAGCGTTTTAAACCCGTTTTAGTGCGTTTTAAATTATTTTTAACGCTCTATAAAAATAAACCTGCCAAAATATTACAGGACAATATTTTGCTTGCCTAAACTGGCTACGTTGTCGGTATTTGGCAGTATGCGCGCTGTGCGGCGCGGTACGCACTTAAAATCGCAAAAATAGGAATTTAAGCGTTTTTATTTATTTTTGTCATTCTATAAGAATAAACTTATCAAATTATTGCTAAAATGATTTTCAGTTGCCTTGACGGGCTGTGTTGACAGTATTTAGTCAGTATACGCGCTATTTCGCGTCGTACGCACTTAAACTCGAAAAATAGAGTTTCTTAGCATTTTAATTTATTTTTTTCTTACGAATAGGATTAAAATAATTATTATAATCATAACAGACTATTTTTAGGATTTTAACACTGTCCGGGTGGTCACCGACGTTCGTTTCGCATTTTAACCGTTACGCGATAAGCGTTTATCTTACCGTTGCCAACATAATTTTTATCAAAGTTTAATTTTACCAACACATTAAATTTCACATATAAACATCATAACCAGTCAAATATAGCACTGTTACCTATTCACAACATGTATCACAATTGTACGGTACGGCCTGAAAAGTTGGGTGTCACAGTCTCCCCTGTTTAGGAAATTTTGTCCCCGAAATTTTTACTCTACAGGTTTCGTTTTCGCATTAAACAAGATTATCAAAAACGAATCTATTGAATATAGTCTTATAGTTTCTGCGAGAAACTTAGATTCATACGAAGAATCCTTGTAGATCTATATTACACCCGTTCACGATTCCTAAACTCTCATCTCAACACTCTCCACCCTTTCCAGGGTCCAACATTCACAAGCTCTAAATCAAGGTGATTCAAATAAAAGTTCCACCATTTCAGGTATCCACTGGTTACATGACCTATAAATCGTAGATACTACTGGAATGCTGAAATCGCCCTTCCGGTTAGAAACGTAACTTTTCCGGCTATACGCACTGCTTCTTCGATGCTTCGATAATCCTTCGTTTATCTCCCAAATAATCTTTACAAAGCGTGAAATTAGTGTATCACCCATTATACACCCTTTTCAAATGCATCCGAATAGTACATCACGTACACCACTCATTTATGATGGTAACTTGAGCCCATATGCAACTGATCTAACTCAAGATGGGCTCTCGAAAGGACCAAGTCAATGTGGCTCAGCTTTTCTCTCCTCTGCTAAATCCTATAGTATCTCCCTTAATATAACTCTTCTAACAGAACTAAATCTTCAATCGTCTATGATACACGCTTCCCAATTTCAAACTGATCTATAAACATACTTTTATCATCCTTTCCAATTCCATAGTTAACTTCAAACGTTACTCATAATTCTCTTTGGTTCGTGTATAGGCAAACATGTCGTCGATGACTGTTATCACGAACTTACTTGATTAGGGTTTCCATACCCTATTCATGAGATTTATGAATTTAAATGGCACATTAATTAAATCAAAGGGCATGACTAATATTTCGTAATGGCCATATTACGTTTGAAAAGCAGTCCTTGAAATTTCTTCATAGCAACCTTCAACCGATAACATCCTAATTGTAGATCGACTCCTCGTATAGCGGCTGAGTTCCGGTAGTCTGATTGAACAAATTGTCAAATTCTCGGTATTAGGGTACCGATTCTTGACAGTCAACTTGTTCGGCTTTCTGAAGTCCTCACATATCATGAAGAATCCATCCTTCTTTATTCCATCAAGGGAGATGCATCTTAAGGAGAAAAGATCAATTGAATGAAATCCTCGTCCCACAAGCTCTTAAAACTATCTCGTCATTTCTATCATTTTAGGCGGTGCTTAATCTATAAGGAGATTGTGCAATCGGGCGCAGCACCGTGAGTCAGATCGATTCGAAGTTCGATCAATCTCGCAGAGAAAATCCAGGTAAGTCTTTTTAGGAAGACTTCCGGATAGTTGCGATTGATAGAAATCTCTCTGACGTTCCTACATTCGGTTTCCGCATCTATCGCATTCACTGAAAACATAGGATAGTCCTTTCACAATAACTCAGATATCCTTACAACACTGACCACTCTCGACTATTAACACTCAACACTCGACTCAATCGATTCCCGCGAACAGCTTCCGTCTTTCTACTGCCATCAGGATGAGATATTCCAACTAGCCTCTTCGAGCGATAGTCCCCACTTCATCCTTGGAAAGTGAATTGGTTCTTGCATCTTTGTCAAAGTTTCTCAGCTCCACTAATAAAAATCCAATCTCTAGATCTACAATCACCTAACTAAATACTATAATCACGAACGAACTCGCTAGTTTCTATCAATTTACCAACTATTAGTTCTATCGGACACTTTATACTTGGCTTACTTATAGGTGAACACAACAATGGTTCATAGTTTCTCGAACGAAACTCAAGTCAGCTTTAGTATTATAAGTATGAACATAGATTGGCTTTTGATTCGAAACATACCAATAACAGTAGCAGGACTTTCACTTGCCTTCTTGACACTTGTCCCAATGGGATTACTCTGAACGTCATGTCCTTTCGATTTCGGGCATTCTCTTTTGTAGTGTCCTTATCCACCGCATGTAAAGCATCCTTCTAGCACAGCTCCATCCAATGTACTCTTAGCGTAACATTGGGAAGTCACATGTCCAGTTTGGCTACATCTGGCGCACTTCTCTTGTCCATCACCGTCCTTACCCTTTCCTGACTCTTGAGGGTTAGCTGCACTTGCTTTCTCCAATTTGCGTTTCTTCCTACTTTCAACTTCGGGAGTCTTCTTGGAGCTCTCGGGTTTGCGCTTCTTCGAATTTCCAACTCCAGATTCGGATCGCTGAAACACTTGGATAATCGACTCGTTTTGACAGCCTGATATCACGCATATCGACGTCACATCATTGCATAGGACACCAGTAAATGATCTTGGGCTACAACCCTGGATTGTTTTGTGTACGCTCCGGTGCACTGTTCATATGGTTAATAGAAATCAGGAATACGTTCCAATGAGATCATAACAAATGAACAACCAAAACTTTCCGATCATTATTTTACCTGAAGGGTTTCCAATTTGTGTCCCACCAAGATCCTACCCAGGAGTACCGCAATCACGTTTCTTGCCATCATTTTGGTTAGCATCACGCTGTTCCAAGGCAGTATTAACGTGTTGGGTTATGAGTCGTGCCAACTCCTCTGGGGTGGCAGGTAGTCCAGTATCATGTCTTGCTTTTGGCGGCATTTTCGTCGTTTCTATTATTTACAACAATAATAATCACGTGAGACGATAACCAAAAATAAAAATAATTCAATCATTAAATATTAGTGGACCAAACATTGAGCATGTATACTATCCACATATTAATCAGAAAAAATTTTAAACCAAAAGTTAGTCATCTGATATCATCATAGAAATTAACAAACTTGTTTTTCAGTACATCATATCCATCATTGGCATGTCTAAATCGACACCCATAACAAGTTTTTCACAAAATTTCTACCTATTATCACAAAATAAAATCGGCACGCAGGCCCCCAAAAGAAAAGCACCAAAAGAGTATCCAGATACAACAACCAAAAACAATCAACCACAAACAAACATAAACAACACCTAACGCTTCATCCCTATAAAATCTAGCATCTTCCTAACCAACTCCTCCAGATCCACAATCCTCCGATGCATCTGACTCATCGCGCTATCATCTAATTCCTTCAACTCATCAAACCAGTCGATTTGCCCCTCGAGGTCCTTCAGTTTACCCTTGGTCGTTTCCAGTTCTTCACGCATGGTGGCGAACTGTCGGTCACAGTGGCAACATCGATCCACCCAAACTCCTTTCTGCTTCTTAGAAGCAGATGCAGTCTCAACTCATGACGTAGAAGCAACCTCTCCAGCAAGCCTAACTCTCTTTCTGCGGCGATAATACACTAATAGAGGCGTAGAAGATGCGCGTGACTCGATGACAGGTAAAGGTGACTCTGACAAAACAGGTGGAGGGACCTCAGCAAAAGGCTCGATCACAGTAGCAGGTGGAGCAACAGACGGCTCTAATGGTCGAGCTGTAACAATAGTGGCATCCACTGCTGGTGCAATACTAAAAGGTCCTCCAAATACAGGGACATCTCTGATCACGTCATTGATAACTAGTACTGTGCCAGATGATTGTCCTGTCTCATGGATCGAGAGAGGAGCGTCATCGTTGTCATCAATCCACCCGTTGCTCGTGAAAGCATATCGGGGGTCTACCTGGCTAGCAAAAGCAGGGTCGACACAGAATGATGAAGCAAACTCAGCCATACCATCCATCAGTGGGATCGTGATAGGTGTCTCTGGTAAAATAGATCTGGGTGAAGTCTCGAAATCTGGCTCACTACTTGAGTCGTTGATCTCGATGACCTCGTGCTCGTGCGACATCTGTGACACATGTGTAACCGTACAAGTAAGTGTGTGATCAATATGAATAGTAACACATAAGGCTCTGTTGGTGCATATGTCTGTCGACTTCGGCTTGTATCGAGTCTTGTAACTATTTTGATAGATCAGGGCACGTAGAACGATAGAAACGGGAAACAGGAACGAACAAGCAGGTTCACACGAACTGGACCAGTTCGTGCGAACTGGTTAAGTCCAGTTCGTGTGACCTAGAGTGTCTTGTTCATGCTTTCTAGTTCTCCTATAAATAGGTGTCTTGTGTCTCTCATTTGTAACATTCCTGATTCCGGTAGCGAAGCTCTGCCGAAGTATCTCTAGCTTGTAAAACATTCTGAAATCAATACAAGAGATAGTTAAAGTGATTCTAGTGTGTATTCAGCTGAAATAACTTTGATATGTCTGATTCTGCCTTTCGTATTGGGCGAGATCTCTTCTGAACGACTCGTTTAACGATCCTACAAGTGGTATCAGAGCTCAGGAGGAAGAGTTCTTACCATTTCAGCTTGATTTCGTCATCAATTTCTGATTTCTACTCACTTTCTACTCGATTTTTCAAAATTAACCACGATTTCACGGATAAAATGGACTGATTTTCACATATAACACGCGAAACTGTGTTTTAATCAATCCTTGAAAGAAGCAGACCTAAAATCGAACTAAAACTTGATCAATTTAGGCAAAAACATGTCCGATTGTTCGAAGATAATCCAGATCGTGTGAATTTGCTTACAGTTCGCACGAGCTGAAACTCCAGTTCACACAAAGTCGTGTATCAGGTCGTTTGAAAAGAGTTTCCAGTTCGCTTGAAATATAGCCAGGTCGTGTGAGATTGTTATTCAGGTCGTGTGAATAATTTTAGTTCGTTTGAGAGATCAAAGTCAGTCCGCGTGGTTTGAACTTATCAGATCAATTGAACCCAGGTCGTGCGAAGTGAGTTAATTGGTCAGGTCATTTGACAGTTCATCAGTTCGCTTGGTTTGATGTGTTAGAGAACCAGTTCGCATGAATTGTAAACCAGTTCACATCAAGTAGCCCTATTTCGCACCAAGTAGTCCCAGTTCACACCAAATAGTCCCAGTTCGCACAAAGTGTATTTAGGTCGTGTGAAACAACCTTCAGGTCGTGTGAATCAATCCTCAACTCGTTTGAACAATCTGTTATTGAAAATTTTCGAAACCGAAACATGGAAAACGAATTTTACAACGCATTTGCAACTCCAATCACTATGACTCAGAATGCGATGTTAGAAAACGAAATGGGCACTATGCAAAAACCGCCTAAGCTCATGAATATCGAGGAGTATAGTGGATGGGAGGAGCGTTTCGAAAATTGGGTTCAAGCAAATTACTTAGATGCATGGGAATGTGTTGAACAACGATATATTAGACCGGTTAATGATGATGGAGAGGATGTTGCTATTAAAGATCTAAGTGTTGATGAGAAAAAGAAATACAAAAGTGAAAAAAATGATGATTAGTATATTACAACAAGCTATTAAAGAAGATATCTTGATTTTACTGCAACATAACGGAAGTGCACACTCAATATGGAAAGCATTAAAAATGAAGTTTGTTGGAAGTAAAGACATGATCAAGAACAAGAAATCGCTTTTGAAGAAAGAATTCGATCTATTTCGTGGATTAAAAACTGAAAACACCAAGCAGATTATAGAAAGATATTGCAATCTGGTGGTTAACATGAAGAGATTGAGCATCACGAAAGATAATGAAGAATGGATTGAAAAATTGGCTGATGCGTTGCCACAAGATGTTTGGGGCACGTATCTTATGATGTTGAAGAATAATGATGAGTTTGACAATCTAACATTGAGCAAGTTTATTGAAAAACTCGAAGTTCAAGAAATGGAACAACGGAAGATGGCGAGAATGAAGGATTTTGATGGTGAACAAGACATTGGTCTGTATTACAAAGGAGGTACTAGTGATAAGACCAACATTGCACCAAAGATCGAAACTGCATTTTATGCAAAAAGTTCTTCTGGAAGATCTTCTCAAGGATCGAACAACAATAATGAATTTTCTTCATATTCGTCATTTGATACAAATTTTTCAGCAACAAGTAATGGCCAAGTACTACAATGCAACATTGCATTACATCTTCAGAATGGTCAAAATTTCTAGGAAGAGGTTGCCAAAGGTCATATGTCTTTGTTGGTGACCGTGTTAGAATCTTATGAGAGTTTGATTGCAGGAAGAATCGGGAATCCTATGTTGACAAAAGAGGATTACGATTAGATTGATGCTGAGGAAATGGAGTTAATGGATATAAAGTGGTGTTTGGATAGTGTGTTGAGAAGGGCTGAGAAGTTTAAACAGATTACGGGAAGAGATGATTTCCGTGATGCTGCAACTTCACCTTTAGGTTTTGATAAATCTAAAGTTACTTGTGTTCGTTGTAGGGAAAAAGGGCACTTTAAGCGAGAATGCACAAACCGCGAATCAAGTGGAGCTCAAAATCCAATTCGGCAACAATGATTATCATCGGAAAGCGATTTATCATCAAGTTGCTCCGCATCAACAACAATCGTCACAAACTTCACATGCTAGGAAGGAGATCGAAGAGCCAAGGTGTCACACCCCCAAAATCCACACGCGGAGTATCACCACTTAGAGGCGTGACTGACCAGGACCAAGCCACCAATCATATTGAACATTGTAAGAAATAAATAAAATTCAACCCAACAATACGAAAGGTGTTCAAACAAAATATAGTTAAGTGTTTAGCGGAAGCATAAATGTGAAAACCCAACATAGGTATTAAGTTCAGAATGTTATAATGTTTTTAACATGGCACCCACTGTCCATGTCCCACAACGATCGCGCCTCCCAGTGCAAGCTCCATGAGAACCTAACGACCTGCAAGGCATGTAACAACGAGTCAACAACATAGTTGAGCGAGTTCACAATTGATTGTTCAGTTATTGAGTTCATTTCAGAAATCGTAAGTTCGTTTCATAACCATGTATTACCCAGTATCCTTGATTCCCAAACCTTTACGATATTTAGTGGGGGCTTCCCATGTTGTAAATAACTAACTAGTTGTATTTATAGGTGTCCTTCCCAATCCGAGGACAGTGGTACGTAGGTTTTACGTAGGTTTAGCGCTGGTGTCCTTCCCAAACCGAGGACAGTGGTACGTAGGTTTTACGTAGGTTTAGTGCTGGTATCCTTCCCAAACCGAGGACAGTGGTACGTAGGTTTTACGTAGATTTAGTGCTGGTGTCCTTCCCAATCCGAGGACAATGGTACGTAGGTTTTACGAAGGTTTTAGCACAGGCGTCCTTCCCAATCCGAGGACGGTGGTAAGTAGTCTAGTAGTGTTGAAAGTATGAGTAGTTATTCAATCCCATTCCCAACCCACCGGGAATCCCATGCCTTAGGAGTGTGAACTCACCTTGGTTTGCTCGGTATGCTAAACTATGTGCTCACAAATAATCAGTCGAGGCCTATAGTACGCACGTATACATAATCAGTTTTTTTTGTTGGTTAGGTTTCACATGCAATCAATATCACAGGGTGTGTTTGGCAGTTATCATCATGTAACACATAAACAGTTAGTCAAACCATACAAGGTTCCAAGTTGCATGCAAGTTCCTTGACTAAGTTATCATGCTTAACAGAGTTAACATATTTTAACGGAGTTAATAAACTTAACAGAATTAACATACTTAACAGAGTTAACAAGCTAATAGAGTTAATGAGTTAACAGAGTCATTAATCTTACTGTGCCTGTTAACCCACTTGGCGAAACTCCCCCTTGTTTCGTCATGATCCAATATCGACGAAACTCTCAGAGTTTCGTCGCTCCGAGTTTCGTCGCTCTGAGTTTCGTCAACATGGAGGTTTTCGTTATCAGCAACAGTTACGTATTCACAGAAACCCTAATTGCATTCTAACAGTGGATCATCAAATATTCAAACCTAGCCACCGATTACATGTTATCATAGTGTTGATACAAACAGTATTATCTATAACTTCAATACTCATGGTACACAACATCAAACTGATCAAAGACAGTGAACATAAGCCATTACAATCATAGGCATCAGATCTAGTCTAAATGATTGGCAACAGAATCCTCGAACCCTATCTATTAACTAATTCATCATTACACTATCTCATACAGATCATCAAATCCGAAATTTACAAGTATCATTCCCATCAAACAATTGAATCTCAACATACGGACCATCATGACCGTCTACCCATACAACCCTATGCAAAGATCATTAGATAGTAACAATCAAATCCCTCTATCATAGCATTATGCAAATCAATATGACCGGTAATTGAATCAGTTAATTAATATCTATACACCAACCGGTTACAAGGCGAACAAACAAGGATCCGAGAGAGAGATGATGGTGAAAGATGACAGTTGCCGACGCACAGGGGAACAGGGAGAGAGACTCTAGGGTTTGGGGTATTTTACGTAACTGACGAACGAGGAGGTTTTGATATAAAGAGGGGTTGGGCCTGACCTTACTGGGCCGCGACCTGTTATGGCGAAACCTCAGTGTTTCGTCGCGTAAGGGGGGTGACGAAACCCCAGTTTCATCGTACTGGAGGGATGGCGAAACTCCCTGAGTTTCGTCGGGTTTTCTAACGGTTAAACATCATTACTTCAACAAGTATTGTTTTTAACTATACACCACTCTTATGTTTATAAAAACTGACAAACTGACATATTAACACATTACTCATCTACTGAATAATAACACCATAACACCACATTTCAAGCATATAACAAACGTGTACAATTACAAGGCAAAATAAGTCGTGCAACAAACAACTTAAACAATTAACGTGTAACTAATGCGAAGGTGGAATCTTGGGAACTCGAGTTTTCACATTATCTCCAACTTGAAAGAAATTTCGCCCCGAAATTTAGCATGCGGTTACTGAGGAAGCTAGTTAAGTTGTGTGATTTACTGGTTTTCCTGGGGTGTCACATCATCCCCCCGTTGATTTGGAATTTCGTCCCGAAATTCCGCAGTAGCTTCAGTCTCAGTAGTAGTTGCACTGTTTCCGAACAACTGGGGATACTTGAGTTTCATTTGGTCTTCTCGTTCCCAGGTGAACTCTGGGCCACGACGGGAGTTCCAACGAACTCGTACAAGAGGTATTCTGGTATGCTTGAGAACCTTCACGTCTCGGTCTGTAATCTCTACAGGTTCTTCGACGAATCGCAGCTGATCATCGATAGTGAGCTCCTTCAAAGGAACTATGGGGGTCTCATTTGACAGACACTTCTTTAGATTCGACACGTGAAAAACGTTGTGAACTCCACTGAGTTCTACTGGTAGGTTCAGTTTGTAGGCCACTTTGCCTATCTTCTCAATTATTTCGAACGGTCCGACGTAACGCGGATTGAGTTTGCCCCTTTTTCCAAAGCGAACCAAACCCTTCCAGGGTGAGACTTTAAGTAGAACCCGGTCCCCGACCTGAAATTCTAGGGGTTTCCTACACTTATCAGCGTAGCTTTTCTAACGGTAGCGAGCTGCCGCCATGCGTTGTCGTATCTGGGAAATCCTTTCTGTAGTATCAACTACGAGTTCTGGGCCAGTGATTTGGCTGTCGCCAACTTCTGCCCAACAGAGAGGTGATCGGCACTTACGCCCGTACAGTGCCTCAAACGGAGCGGCTTGGATTCTAGTGTGGTAACTGTTATTATACGAAAACTCCACCAAAGGGAGGTGTTTTTCCCAGCCGTTGCCGAAATCGATTACACATGCACGAAGCATGTCTTCTAGAGTTTGAATGGTGCGTTCAGACTGCCCATCCATTTGCGTGTGATAAGCTGTGCTCATGTCTAATCGAGAGCCAAAAGATTTGTGCATCGCTTGCCACAGTTCTGAAGTAAAGCGTGCATCATGATCGGAAATAATAGAGGTTGGCACCCCGTGCCTTGAGACAACTTCCTTAAGGTAAACATCTGCTAAGGTGGAGAACTTATCCGTTTCCTTGATAGCCAGAAAGTGTGTAGACTTTGTGAGTCGATCCACGATCACCCAAATAGTATCATTCCCACGTTGAGATCTAGGCAGGCCAGTAACGAAATCCATGGAAATTTGCTCCCATTTCCATTGTGGTATTTCTGGTTGTTGGAGTAGGCCCGATGGTTTCTGATATTCAGTCTTGACTCTCACACAAGTCAAACATTTACTAACGTAAGTTGCTATGTGAGCTTTCATGCTAGGCCACCAATATGTAGTTCTGAGATCGTGGTACATCTTATCCGAACCAGGATGTACCGAGTATCGAGACTTATGTGCTTCATCCATTACAAGTTCTCGTAAATTGCCATAGAGTGGAACCCAGATGCGTCCTGTTACGTAGTAGGCGCCGTCTTCCTTTTGCTCTAACTACTGCCTTGAGCCGCGTAGGGCTTCAGCCCTGACGTTTTCCGGTTTCAATGTTTCTACCTGAGCATCTCGTATCTGGGAAGGAAGACTAGATTGAATGGTGAGTTGTAATGCTCGCACACGCTTAGGTGTAGTATCCTTGCGACTGAGGGCGTCGGCCACAACATTTGCTTTGCCCGGATGGTACTTAATGGCGCATTCGTAATCATTCAACAACTCGACCCATCGACGTTGTCGCATGTTCAACTCCTTTTGCTTGAAGATATGCTCGAGACTCCTGTGATCGGTGTAGATGGTGCACTTGGTACCGTACAGGTAATGTCTCCATATCTTAAGTGCGAAAATAACAGCTCCCGGCTCCAAGTCGTGTGTGGTGTAATTTATTTCATGAACTTTAAGTTGGCGTGATGCGTAGGCTATGACCTTGTCACGTTGCATCAACACACAACCAAGTCCCTGGATGGACGCGTCGCAATAAACCACAAAATCGTCTGTGCCCTCAGGCAATGAGAGAATAGGTGCGCTACAAAGTCTACTCTTCAAATGTTGGAACGCTGATTCTTGAGCATCACCCCAACGATAGGTGACACCCTTCTGAGTCAGTAGAGTAAGCGGATGTGCAATCTTCGAGAAGTCTTTGATGAACCTTCTGTAGTAGCCCGCCAAACCCAAGAATTGGCGGATTTCTGTTGGTGTACGCGGTGCAGACCAGTTCTTGATCGAGTTGACTTTTGATGGATCAACATGAATCCCATTCCTGTTTACCACGTGGCCTAAGAAATGGACTTCTCGAAGCCAGAAGTCGCTTTTGGAAAACTTAGCATAAAGTTGCTCTGTTCGAAGAAGTTCCAAGATAAGTCACAAATGTTGCTCGTGTTCCTCCTGACTCTTAGAGTAAATCAGAATGTCATCAATAAATACGATAACGAACTTATCCAGGTACGGTTTGCACACTCGGTTCATAAGATCCATGAAAACCGCAGGTGCATTTGTTAACCCGAATGGCATAACCAGAAACTCGTAGTGGCCGTAGCGAGTTCTGAATGCTGTTTTGGAAACGTCCACGTCCCGGACTCTCAGTTGATGGTAGCCTGACCTCAGATCAATTTTTGAATAGAAGCTCGACCCTTGCAACTGGTCTAATAAGTCATCAATGCGTGGAAGAGGATAGCGATTCTTCACGGTCACCTTGTTGAGTTCGCGGTAATCTATGCACATACGGAGGGTACCGTCTTTCTTCTTCACAAACAACACTGGAGCTCCCCAGGGCGATGAGCTAGGACGAATGAAACCCTTATCCAAGAGTTCTTGCAATTGTTTGGACAATTCTTCTAGTTCGGTTGGAGCTAAGCGATAAGGTGCTCGAGCTATGGGTGCTGCTCCAGGAGCTAGCTCGATTTGGAATTCGACCTGGCGATGAGGCGGTAGCCCAGGTAAATCCTCAGGGAACACTTGAGGAAAATCGCGTACAACTGGAATATCCTCTATTTTCTTCTCTTTCATTGATGCGCCAGTAACAAGTGCTAAAATAGCAGTGTGGCCCTTTCACAAACACTTCTGGGCCTTAAGAAAGGAGATGATGCCCACCACAGCACCACTCTTATCGCCTTGAATTTCAAGAGGTTCTTTACCGGAACGAGGAATACGAACAATCTTCTCTTTGCATAGGATCTCTGCTTGCTGTTGAGATAACCAATCCATCCCAATGACGATGTCGAAACTACCCAGAACTATAGGAATAAGATTGATGGAGAAGGTCTGACCGGCGAGGACAAGATTACAACCCTGAACTATGTGTGTGGCCTCTAGACTTTTACCATTTGCTAATTCTACGACATGCTTGGTGTTCAAAGGTGTTGGTGTGCGTTTAAGCCTTTGACTAACTTTTAGAGACACATAACTGGTATCGGCACCCGAATCAAATAAAACAGTAACATAAAAGTCGTCGAGAAGGAACTTACCCATCACTACGTTAGGATCATTCCTTGCGTCACCCTGACCCAGCACGAACGCTCGACCCCTGGCACCATTGTCGTCGTTGTTACCCCCGTTGTTGCCCCCATTATTGTTCCCATTTCCTTGGTTATGGTTCTAATTCTGATTCTGATTTAACTGCGGGTAGTGTCTCTTGAAGTGACCTTCAGCGCCACACTGAAAGCATCCCCTGTTGCTGTTGCTGATTCTGCGGTGCTTGCTGTTGCTGCTGACGATTCTGATTTGCAGGCCATGAGCTCCTGCAATCCTTGGCTTCATGACCCATCTTGAGACACCTCTGACAACGTCCCTTGTTGCACTAACCACTGTGGTGTCTGTTGCATTTGTTGCATCTTGGGTGGTTTCCTCGATATCCACCCTGCCCTTGACTACCAGAAGATTGCTGACTAGGACTCTGGTAGTCATCGATCTTTCGCTGCTGGGACTGAACTGTAGTCGAACCCTTGTTGGAAGCTCCATCCCATTTTCGCTTGTTGTCACTGGGAATAGCAGAAGTAGTAGTAGCGGTAGTAGCACCGATACGCTTAGGCATCTTATTCTGCTCCACTGCCTGGTCTGTGAGACGATGAGCAAGACGAGTAACATCCTGGATGGAAGCAAGGTTAGCAGAAGTCACATGACTTTGAATCTCTGGTACTAAGCCTTTGAGGTACAGCTCGATACGCTTGATGGGAGGATCCACCATAGTTGGACATAACACTGCCTGTTCATTGGATCGCTTCGTATACGCCTCTATCTCTGACCCCGTCTTCTTCAGGTTAAAGAACTCCACTTCCAGCTTGTGGATGCCATCACGATTACAGTATTCTCGCTTGATCAGTTCCTTGATCAGCTGCCAGCCCTAACATTTGAACTTGCACTTTCCACCAAGTCAACCCAACGCCTTCGAGAGTACCAGTGGCATACTTCACCCTACGAGCCTCAGGGCATTCACACATTTCGAAGACCGATTCGAGCTTCTCGAACCAGTGGAGGAGACCTACGGCTCCTTCAGTGCCCCTGAAAGTACTAGGACGACAGTCCATAAAAGTCTTGAACGTGCATACGGGTGGCTGATCTTTCTGACCTGTTGTGTATATAAGAACAGGACAAAGTTAAACACTAGAGTTGGTTTATGAGGGTAGGATCTAAAGATCCTAGAGTGAGTTGCGACTGCAGGGTATACCTCCTGCTTGAGCGGCTGCAAGTGCCGCAACAACTTGTTCGTTGATCAAAGCCGTCAGCTGGGCTTGTGTGAGGTTGATTCGTCCACTCATGATCTTCACAATACAGAGAACACGAGTGAAAAATGCGTCATATCAATATGCAAGTGTGGAATGACAGAAGAGAGTGAACACACAAAGTTTTCAAGCAGTTGATACCATAAGCAATGTTCTATGTAACTAACAAGTAGGTAATATAAACATGAATCGTATCACCTATAGTGTCGAGTCTTGCACGTGGAGCGAAGCGTCGTTGTGGATCGTTGAGCACGGTTCAGGTTAAAGTCTGGTTTTATCCAAAAGTTTTCCCCCTTTTTCAAACCAAGTTCACTATAACCAATGGCTCTGATACCAATCTGTCACACCCCCAAAATCCACACGCGGAGTATCACCGCTTGGAGGCGTGACTAACCAGGACCAAGCCACCAATCATATTGAACATTGTAAGTAATAAATAAAATTCAACCCAACAATACGAAAGGTGTTCAAACAAAACATAGTTAAGTGTTTAGCGGAAGCATAAATGTGAAAACCCAACATAGGTATTAAGTTCAGAATGTTATAATGTTTTTAACATGGCACCCACTGTCCATGTCCCACAACGATCGCGCCTCCCAGTGCAAGCTCCATGAGTACCTAACGACCTGTAAGGCATGTAACAACGAGTCAACAACATAGTTGAGCGAGTTCACAGTTGATTGTTCAGTTATTGAGTTCGTTTCAGAAATCGTAAGTTCGTTTCATAACCATGTATTACCCAGTATCCTTGATTCCCAAACCTTTACGATATTTAGTGGGGGCTTCCCATGTTGTAAATCACTAACTAGTTGTATTTATAGGTGTCCTTCCCAATCCGAGGACAGTGGTACGTAGGTTTTATGTAGGTTTAGCGCTGGTGTCCTTCCCAAACCGAGGACAGTGGTACGTAGGTTTTACGTAGGTTTAGTGCTGGTGTCCTTCCCAAACCGAGGACAGTGGTACATAGGTTTTACGTAGGTTTAGTGCTGGTGTCCTTCCCAATCCGAGGACACTGGTACGTAGGTTTTACGTAGGTTTTAGCACAGGCGTCCTTCCCAATCCGAGGACGGTGGTAAGTAGTCTAGTAGTGTTGAAAGTATGAGTAGTAATTCAATCCTATTCCCAACCCACCGGGAATCCCATGCCTTAGGAGTGTGAACTCACCTTGGTTTGCTCGGTATGCTAAACTATATGCTCACAAATAATCAGTCGAGGCCTATAGTACGCACGTATACATAATCAGTTTTTTTGTTGGTAAGGTTTCATATGCAATCAATATCACAGGGTGTGTTTGGCAGTTATCATCATGTAACACATAAACAGTTAGTCAAACCATACGAGGTTCCAAGTTGCATGCAAGTTCCTTGACTAAGTTATCATGCTTAACAGAGTTAACATATTTTAACGGAGTTAATAAACTTAACAGAATTAACATACTTAACAGAGTTAACAAGCTAATAGAGTTAATGAGTTAACATAGTCATTAATCTTATTGTGCCTGTTAACCCACTCGGCGAAACTCCCCCTTGTTTCGTCATGATCCAATATCGATGAAACTCCCAGAGTTTCGTCGCTCCGAGTTTCGTCAACATGGAGGTTTTCGTTATCAGCAACACTTACGTATTCACAGAAACCCTAATTGCATTCTAACAGTGGATCATCAAATATTCAAACCTAGCCACCGATTACATGTTATCATATTGTTGATACAAACAGTATTATCTATAACTTCAATACTCATGGTACACAACATCAAACTGATCAAAGACAGTGAACATAAGCCATTACAATCATAGGCATCAGATCTAGTCTAAATGATTGGCGACAGAATCCTCGAGCCCTATCTATTAACTAATTCATCATTACACTATCTCATACAGATCATCAAATCCAAAATTTACAAGTATCATTCCCATCAAACAATTGAATCTCAACATACGGACCATCATGACCGTCTACCCATACAACCCTATGCAAAGATCATTAGATAGTAACAATCAAATCACTCTATCATAGCATTATGCAAATCAATATGACCGGTAATTGAATCAGTTAATTAATATCTATACACTAACCGGTTACAAGGCGAACAAACAAGGATCCGGGAGAGAGATGATGGTGAAAGATGACAGTTGCCGACGCACAGGGGAACAGGGAGAGAGACTCTAGGGTTTGGGGTATTTTACGTAACTGATGAACGAGGAGGTTTTGATATAAAGAGGGGTTGGGCCGGACCTTAATGGGCCACGACCTGTTATGGCGAAACCTCAGTGTTTCGTCGCGTAAGGGGGGTGACGAAACTCCAGTTTCGTCGTACTGGAGGGATGGCGAAACTCCCTGAGTTTCGTCGGGTTTTCTAACGGTTAAACATCATTACTTCAACAAGTATTGTTTTTAACTATACACCACTCTTAAGTTTATAAAAACTGACAAACTGACATATTAACACATTACTCATCTACTGAATAATAACACCATAACACCACATTTCAAGCATATAACAAACGTGTACAATTACAAGGCAAAATAAGTCATGCAACAAACAACTTAAACAATTAACGTGTAACTAATGCGAAGGTGGAATCTTGGGAACTCGAGTTGTCACACAAGGAAAGCTTGTTATGGTATAATAGCTCAAGAGGATGAAAGATTGCAAGAGGGATTTAGCTAGGACAAATACTGTCCGGATAAAAGTATCTTAAAGACTAAAGCAGTTGTTGCTCAAAATTTTGATGATTCAACTGTTGAAGAAGAAAAAAATCCGAAAAAGAAAGAAGAAGAACCAGTTTCAACAAAGAAAGTTTCAAGAAAAGCACCAATTGTTGAAGATAGTGATGATGATGCCGAAGAAATTCGAAATTTTAAAAATTATCAAAGAAAATTTTTGATTGATAGTGATGATGATGATTTGTTTTTTGCAGGTAAAACAAAAGAAAAACTAGCTGCAAAAAAGAAGAATCATAAGAAAGGAAAGGTTAAAAAACAAGATGATAGTGATGATGATACTTTATATTATGCAAGAAAAATGAAAGAGCTCAAAGAAATACAAGCAAAGAAAGATGACAGTGATGATGAAAATGTTCGAGTAATAAAGAAGAAAGTAAAAAAACAAGATGACAGTGATGATGAAGATGTCTGAGTGATAAAGAAGCAGGTCAAAGAAATTCCAGCTTTCAATATTGAAAAGGAAGCTGATGCAGAAAAGGTGTCTGAGAAATGTGAAAATTGTGATACTGTGAAAAGGCACAACAACAAGTTGATTCAAACATGAACAGATTGAAAGAATCGTATGATGTTTTAAACAAAGCCATGAATCAATATAACCAGTCAAGCAGTGAACAAGCAACAGCTATGAAGACACTCAATGGAGCTTTCATGACAAAGCAGAAAATCATCAATAATTACATAGAGAAATGTGTTGTACTTGAACAAAAGTTGGAAACACAGAGGATAGAAACTGAGAGGGTTAACAGATTATTGAGAAGTTACTCATGTGCTTCTTATGTGATTGACAGGATATACCCAACAGTTGAAGGCATGAAAGCGTTTGAAGAAGAAGAATATGATGTAAAGGATACTGGTAAGAAACACAGTACTAACTATACCAAGTGTCCGCCTCCGCTTGAAAATGGATATTCTCCACGAAATCCTAATTCAGAAAGAGTAAAAAAGGCAACCAACTTAAAGTGGGAATCTGAACCTTCAGATAACTTGCCAGACAACATCGATGTCATTTTCGCATCGTCTGACACTGATCATAAGTCTGAGTTAATAAAGAAAATGGTCAATCAGGTGTTGGATAAAGATGAAACCGAGGAGTCAGAGTCAAAATCAACGTCAAAGTCTGACACGTCAAGTCCAACAGTCGAAAAGGGCAAACAGGTTTACAATAAAGATTTTCTGTTATCACAAAATAATTTGAATGACGAAACATTCAAAGTAGCATATACTTTGAATGATTCCGACAAATTATATTTTGATGAAGAATTTCCAATAAGAGGTGTTAAAACTGAAATGATCAACAAGGTTTTCAAATTAACAGAAATTAATATTTCTGAAATAAAAGATGTAAATCTTACTGAAAAACCTAAAAAATACACCTCAAGAGTTCAACAAAGGTTAAACAAGAAAAAAGGTTACAGTTCTGGTTATCAATGGAAACCAAACCATAACGGTAATTTCAAAAAGAAAGGTTTAGGTTTTATTCCACTAGAAAATCATAAAAATGAGAAAATTTATAAACCAAAAACTGTTTTTGTTTTAGGAGCAACATCATCAGAAGAAGAAAAGAGCTCATTCTGGAAGCAGACAAACAAAGAATTTCTTGCTAAGAAGCAAGAAGGAATGAAGAATGAAGCTGCTCAGAAGGAGACAAGAACCTGTTACCAATGTAACAAAGTTGGTCACATTGCCTTGAACTGTCCAGAGGCAACCAACAACAAACAGGGAGTCTCTGAAAACTGAAAGAAAAGATGGTTGATAATGAACCACCAACCAAACAATTTAAAGTGTTTAAAAACTCAAAATTTGAGGTTGGTGAGTGTTCAAAAAGTTTTTACAAAAGAAAAGTGAAACTTGACAACCACAAGTGGGTTGTTAAGAAATCAGAAAACAGTTCTGGCGATGAATCTGACTCGTCAAAGTCAGAGGAGCCACAAGTTGAGCTACAAAGTGAAAATTATGTCCGCCAATGGATGACGCAAACTTTCCACCATTGCGGACTGAAAATTATAAACAAAAAGTTGGCAAAGTTGAGATTTCAAATCAATTCTTTTCTGAAAAGAAAGAATTTGATGTTGAAAAAGCCTTTAACCCTACAGTTCAAAATATTTTTGGAAAAATGATTGACGGGAAGGTCAAAGGGGTAAAGGAATTTTATGAAAAGAAAAAGAAAGGTAAGAAACTGTCACACCCCGACCACGTAAAACAACAAAACGTGGCGGAATCGCCGGGGAGTGTTGTAACAGAATCATTGTTTCATAACCATGGAAAATTGAAATATTGTTTTATTGATTAAAAGAGTTACAATGTCTTAACAAACAAAGAAGTATAGCAAAATTAACTAGTCTTCCATCTTTTATTGTCACTAAGGCCCAAGTCCGCCTAAGTGTATCTTGAACAATCCTATGCATCATTTCCTGAAACACATGTGAAAATAGGTACGTCAGCATAAAAATGCCGGCGAGTACATAGGTTTTGTGAAAATAGGATTCATGACTTATAAGTTTAGAAAAAGGTTGTTTAACAAAAGTCAGTCATGATCCTTGTAAAATGTTTTGTTTTATAAATCATTTGAAAAACGATGATAAAGTAGATGATATGTAAAATAATAATGTAAGATTAAATGAATAACCAAGTAAAATGAGTTTGTATAAGATAAGTTGTTTGTAAAACAATGTCTTGTGAAAAATATGTTATTTGTATAAAAATGTTATATGTCTAAACTGAAATGATCTAAATAACGCTACGATATGTAATATCATACAAGCACTTATATATAGGAAGTACCAGCGGCGTATCCACCATGCTTGTATCATATTACACACGCCTCGTTACTCAAACCACTTACCCAAACAAACCACCAATGTAAATTGCCCATGTCTAAACCATTTGTCAAATATCTTTGTGTAAATCATGTCAAAATGTTTATGTCAAATATAGTCCATGAAATGTGTATATCAATATCAAAGTGTCTATGTCAAATGTCTTTGTGTAAACTATGTCAAAATGTTTATGTCAAATATAGTCCATGAAATGTGTATATCAATATCAAAATGTCTATGTCAAATGTCTATCATATAATGTGTAAACAAAATGTCATGTATGGCAAGTGAAATATATATATATATATATATATATATATATATATATATCCATTGAGCCATAGGTAAAAAAAAATGCACAAAACAATGTATTGAAGTAAAACATGGTTTAAATCAACGTTATGTCTTGTGGAAATGCATGCTATACTGAATATAAACATTTATGCGGTAATGTGAAAATGCATACATTCAAGCCTTGTGACTGTGGTGATAAACCCTTAAACAAATTAAAGGACTATCTGTGTTATGTCTTAATCGAATTCGGTCATTCCTTTCATCCAAACATACCTAGGATGTCAGGAACGGGAGTTGTCAATTCCTATGGTACCATTACCTACTAACGAGCGGCGTGATCAAAGTTAATGAATGTATATGGTCCCATTTAAACAAGCCAAATGTCATATCAAAATGTAAGCATGTGATGAAATGAAAATGTACTAAGTATGATGAACATACATAGCATGAAAAGGCAATGTAAAACAATGCACTAAGTATGCACACAATGGACATACATAGCATAAAATGTCATGTAAAACGATGTACTAATAATGTACTAATGAACATAGCATGTATATGATGAGAAAACATGAAAAGCATGAAAGTAACAAGTAGGCACATGTGTTTCACCCCCAAAATGTTTGGAAAACAGTAAAAGAGGGGTCTATGTACTCACTTGAGGGTGCTTAGAAGTCTTGAACAACAACCAAGCAAAGCTAGAGGGATCACAGAATCAAACGGCACCCTATATAGATAACTATATAAATAACCGGACCTAAATCGGGAGATTGGGTAGTATGAGGTTTCGTAAACCAAATGAGTATTGGAACTCATATGATATGGTTTAACAAAGCCTACATACTAAAATGAAACCTAGCCTAAGTGCTTTTGACCCATTACGACCCGTTTAGGTAGCTTATGCTACTTTAACGTGTCGTTCGCGTGAAACGCGTTTGGACCGCCTAACTAGTCCTATGACAAGTAAAATATGCCTTAACATGTCTAATATTGTTGCTAAATCAGTTTAGATGTCAAAAGTTATGTTACATATGCTTAAAAATGAATTTTGACGTAAAAAGGGCATTTTGGTAATTTACCTAAGGCATAAGAACTACTTATCATACAACTACTCAAACGATGTGACCATAAGGTATAACCTCGGAAGGTTATTCCCTATACAACTATGGTCACCTAATGTGTTTGGTCGGATCCTAATGATCGACCAAATGGGCCGGGTTCGAAAGTATAAGCGATTGTTTAGATCGCTTACCTTTACGACCCTAGACAAGCACATATCTAAAAGTGACGAGCTAAACATGTTAAAACATGTTTAACGAGGTTTAAAAACAGGGTTGGTATCAAAACAAACGGTTTTGATACCCACAAGTAGTTTGGTTACAAAATACGCAAGAATACGTATTTTGGCCGAAACTACGACTCGTCACTGAGCCTAGATAACGTGGTAATCAGTAGGTATAGTCACTAGGGACTATATCCATCGTGATTACGCTCACGTTATGAAGTTCAACTGAACTTCGCATTGACCATTGACTGGTCAAAGCAGAAAGTCAAACGCAGTTTGACTTTAACGTTAAAACGAAAGAAAAGCACGAAAGAATACTTACAGAAGCTCCCCGCAAGATTTGATCCGATTCTCTCTCAGGTAGGAAGCATATACTTCCACTTAGAGATCTTGAATCAGATTCAAATGTGAGGAATGAATGAAAACATGGTGGGTATTTATAGATTTCATGGAACCGTTAAGATCGTTCGTCGAATAACGTGCTTTAATCTTAACCGTACACATGTGCCCATGGTTTTGTAAAACCATGGGAGCCCCTAGAATGAGTCCATGGTATAATAAAAACCATTGAATATTAGCCCATGGTATTGCAAAACCATGGGTTAAAACCATCAAATCTCAAAAGTGGACCAAGTTCAATGTATCTGCCAGAAATTTCAAAAATGGTCCCTGCACGTGTAAAACTTGATTTTTTTGCACTTTTAAGACCCGTTAACCCCATTTCAAGGCTCTAAAATAAACTTAAAGTATAGGGAACTTAAAATATGCTAAAAAACATCTCGGCTGTCGGTTCGTTTGGTCGTACGGTTGCGTTGTTCGATTAATTACGACGGAAATCGTAATGAACGCAAAAACGATCCAAATTACTCGACGAATGGAATTTTATCATGCCAATAAGTAAAATAAAATATTTTAATGATTACATAAATTTTTGGATGTCCGGATATATTCAGGACGTAAGATATGCGCGAAAATGCAAACTTATGCACTTTTGACGCTTGTAGTCTCTATTGATCAAATAAGTTTATTTTAGCATACCGAACCCCTCAAAGCTATGTAAAGGATATTTAGGGTATGTTTAACTTATAATCAAGTTCCGGAATGTTAGTTACAGTACGAATCGACATACTTTCACAGTTTGTCGAATTTAGTCCCTGTAAGCGAATAAACTTGATTTCGGCACACCAAACCTTCCAAAACTTATTTATAAGTTATGTAAAGGTTATTTCAGGTATGTTAAGCCTATGTCACTATTCCGGAGTGTCTGTTGCATTAAACTGGTTATATTTACGCATCAGTGCGCATAGAACCTTCCAGAGAGTGATTTAGAGCCCGAAATCGAACAAGAATTGATATGTGCAAATGATACACATATTTATAAAAATCCCAAGTATGAAATATAATATTTCATTGGTTTGGTATTTGTTTGATGGTTGAAGTGACACAGGTGTCACAGTCTCCCCTACTTCAGGAAATTTCGTCCCGAAATTTATTTAGAGGAAACTTGTGAGAGCTTGAAACATGAAGTTGAAAAGATCAAACAACACAGGTTAGAGTCCTGAACTTCTAGTAACTTTATATAACATCATGCTTGCAATGCGGGAGGGACACTTATATACAAGTATATAAAGTGTTATTGGTGCGTCCACCGTACCTCTATTACATTGTTCACATTTCGTTATGGTTGCCACTACTGGTTCTTACACATAATAAGCCTTACTGTGGTTTCCGTGCACTGAACTTCGTAATTATGTATGCATCCATAATTAGGTAATTCCTTGCATAGTCACGTAGTGCATCTTATAATGTGCAGGGGGGGGACAATAATGAACGAACTTGTGATGATTGTGACTAGACCACCATACGGTCCTTTTAATTAAATCAATAAATGATTTAAATAGACTACCAAGGAGTCGGTTCAGCTATATCACCACGTGTCGTTCTTAACCAGATTCTGAATCAATCTTTTTGACTAGACCACTAAAAGGGTCTCTTATGAATCATGGAGTGGTACTATATAATCCATGGGTCTTAACTATCATGTAGAAGCCCAATAAGGATTTAAGGTAGTACCTTTTTGAATATCCTACTACGAATCCCTCATATGAAGATATGAAAGGTTCTACGAGGATTTGGATAACGAATATCCAGAGTATACAAAAACACAAAAATGCATAAAAGAAAACATAAAATGCATAAACACATAACCACAAAATTGTTTAACTTGATTTGTTATCATTTTGTTAATTTTTCTGCTAACTGTGCATATGTATTCAAAGCACACCAGGTATCCAATCAGTGGATTTTGATTGGTGCTTTAAATATTTCCAAGAATCTTACTATAAAGATAGAAAGATCTTTTAAAGAGGAAATTCGATTTCGATTATAAGGAACCGAAATGTTCGAATTAAAGTACACAAGGAATCCAATTAAGGACTCTGATTTGAAAGATAATCATCCACAAGGGTCTAATTGTGAAGATAAAAAGATCCCATATGGATTTTAGAAGTTGAAGATGTTTTGAAACCTTGCACTGGATGTGCTTAAGTCAAAACATGAAGTAAAAATGCTTATGAAGTTGAGATGCTAGATATGTCAAGGCGACATATTAAGCAGAATTTAAAGGTTAAGTCAATGCATGAGAAAAATATTTTGAAAATTATGCATGGGGTTTCTTTTAAAAATGTGTTTAATGTTTTGAAACCTTATGTAAAATACTTTTGAAATCATAAAGTAGGTGTATTATGTAGGTATATTTATAAAAAAAAGTGTTTTTAAAAAAATCATGCGAGATAAAATTTGAAATTATGTATAAGGTTTTTGAAAACATGAATGATGCTTTTGAAATCATGCATTTGATATAAGTAATTATACTGTACTAATAACATTTTGAAATCATGAAGGTTGTTTTTGAAAAACATAGACAATGTTTTTGAAATCATGGAGGTTGTTTTTGAAAACATAGACAATGTTTTTGAAATCATGGAGGTTGTTTTTGAAAACATAGACAATGTTTTTGAAATCATGGAGGTTGTGTTGAAAACTTAGACAATGCTTTTGAAATCATGCATTTGATATGTTAAGTAAATACACTATATTAAGAATGTTTTTGAACTATATATAAAATGTTTTTGAAATCATGAAGGTTGTTTTTGAAAACTTATGTTTGAAAAATCAGAACGTAATGGGTATGAGATTCAAAGGCACAGATGTAGGAAAAGCATGATTACTCATAATGTCACTTCATTTCATGTACTTCATTTCTTAGAATGAAATGAGTACTTAAAATTTTTCGAGGAAATCATGAGTGATCACTTGAAAGGGAGAATCACAAGAGTAGTTTGTAAAGAACATAGTTCCTTGATGTAGGTATCATAGGGAAATGCCATACACATATGTAACTATACTTGTACATCAGAATTGTGAACAACAATTTATTTATAAACAAAAAGATTGTTTCACATTACAAGAAAAACAAAGAAAACAAAAGCATAAGATTAAAACAGTAACATCTTATACTCAGCCAAATGCTTATCCATGGGTCAGATTTGCATTGACAATCTCTGATCACTTGTTCCTGAAATAGCTCGTCTCGCCGTAGTTGTACCAAGTACCAGACGGTAAACGAGCTTGAGCAGGGTTGACTTGGGGTTGGTTTGGACCACCTTGGATTGGGTTGAATTGACAAGCATTTGCCAGGTGACCGAGTCGTCCACATGATGCACACAGACGACACTACAGGTAAGCTCGGTGAGGTGCATTACACTTGTTGCACATCAGTGCAGTACCGGCATAAGCTTTCCTGGCAGGAGGTTGAGCAGCAGCAAGGTTTGCAACAGCTTTGTCTTGAATAGCAAAGCGGCATATGTCAACCAAATGTCCCCATCGTCCACAATGGGTACATTTAAAGCAGGGTATGAGGTTTGAATGATGACGGTTGCATCGTCTGCACCTTGGGGCAGCTCCTAAGTACGGCTTCCTAGCTGGTGGCGTTGCCACTTGGCTAGGTCCCGCTTGATTTGGTGCACTCGCTGCGGGTTTCCTTGAAGCCTTACGCTTCCTTGATTTTGGTGCAGGCCTGACTTCTGCTTCCTTTGGTGACTCTTGAGTGGCTTCATTATTGAGACGAGACATGGCAATGCCTAAATCTATAGTCTTCAGAATCACTTCGCCTATTTGCTGGGCAAATTTGGCTGTTTGCTCGGACATTTGACCGTTGTTGAGATGAAGAGACATTCTAGAAGAAAATGAAAGACATAGGAAGCAACAAATGAAATGTTATCGGACAAACAAATCAGAAAGGCAATGCATACGAATTGCGATCATTTGTTTGTTACCTAAGGCAAACAAATGAGACGGTGACAAATCAAAGCAAGCGGGTCATAATAATGTATCGCTGAAGACATGCTTGCCTATAAGTGAACACTCACCCCAAGAGTTCCCAGGTAAGAGTGACTGGTCCGATACTGCGGATTTGTACGAACACTCTAGCCTTAGACAGAAAACTCAGAGTACAGGCGTTCACTCTTCCAGTTTGCACGTGTTCACATTATTTAGAACCCAAAACCTTGACGAGATTTTGAAAACTTAGAAGGCACAAGGCCAAAAATAAAACTGGAAGGGTTCAAAACCATATAATAAATCATCCTAGAACAGATGATTGGTTTTCAAAGCGGTTTTGAAATTTATGTTCTTGTTGTGGTTGTCACCTAAGGATAGGTGACGATATTGTTTTATGACTAAACGCAAGTAAACTCGCGTTAGGGTCCTAGGAAGGTTATAGACTAGGTCAAAGCATTACTAATAACCTAATTCCCTATAACCATGAGCTCTGATACCAACTTTTCTGTCACACCCCGACCACGTAAAACAACAAAACGTGGCGGAATCGCCGGGGAGTGTTGTAACAGAATCATTGTTTCATAACCATGGAAAATTGAAATATTGTTTTATTGATTAAAAGAGTTACAATGTCTTAACAAACAAAGAAGTATAGCAAAATTAACTAGTCTTCCATCTTTTATTGTCACTAAGGCCCAAGTCCGCCTAAGTGTATCTTGAACAATCCTATGCATCATTTCCTGAAACACATGTGAAAATAGGTACGTCAGCATAAAAATGCCGGCGAGTACATAGGTTTTGTGAAAATAGGATTCATGACTTATAAGTTTAGAAAAAGGTTGTTTAACAAAAGTCAGTCATGATCCTTGTAAAATGTTTTGTTTTATAAATCATTTGAAAAACGATGATAAAGTAGATGATATGTAAAAGAATAATGTAAGATTAAATGAATAACCAAGTAAAATGAGTTTGTATAAGATAAGTTGTTTGTAAAACAATGTCTTGTGAAAAATATGTTATTTGTATAAAAATGTTATATGTCTAAACTGAAATGATCAAAATAACGCTACGATATGTAATATCATACAAGCACTTATATATAGGAAGTACCAGCGGCGTATCCACCATGCTTGTATCATATTACACATGCCTCGTTACTCAAACCACTTACCCAAACAAACCACCAATGTAAATTGCCCATGTCTAAACCATTTGTCAAATATCTTTGTGTAAATCATGTCAAAATGTTTATGTCAAATATAGTCCATGAAATGTGTATATCAATATCAAAGTGTCTATGTCAAATGTCTTTGTGTAAACTATGTCAAAATGTTTATGTCAAATATAGTCCATGAAATGCGTATATCAATATCAAAATGTCTATGTCAAATGTCTATCATATAATGTGTAAACAAAATGTCATGTATGGCAAGTGAAATATATATATATATATATATATATATATATATCCATTGAGCCATAGGTAAAAAAAAATGCACAAAACAATGTATTGAAGTAAAACATGGTTTAAATCAACGTTATGTCTTGTGGAAATGCATGCTATACTGAATATAAACATTTATGCGGTAATGTGAAAATGCATACATTCAAGCCTTGTGACTGTGGTGATAAACCCTTAAACAAATTAAAGGACTATCTGTGTTATGTCTTAATCGAATTCGGTCATTCCTTTCATCCAAACATACCTAGGATGTCAGGAACGGGAGTTGTCAATTCCTATGGTACCATTACCTACTAACGAGCGGCGTGATCAAAGTTAATGAATGTATATGGTCCCATTTAAACAAGCCAAATGTCATATCAAAATGTAAGCATGTGATGAAATGAAAATGTACTAAGTATGATGAACATACATAGCATGAAAAGGCAATGTAAAACAATGCACTAAGTATGCACACAATGGACATACATAGCATAAAATGTCATGTAAAACGATGTACTAATAATGTACTAATGAACATAGCATGTATATGATGAGAAAACATGAAAAGCATGAAAGTAACAAGTAGGCACATGTGTTTCACCCCAAAATGTTTGGAAAACAGTAAAAGAGGGGTCTATGTACTCACTTGAGGGTGCTTAGAAGTCTTGAACAACAACCAAGCAAAGCTAGAGGGATCACAGAATCAAACGACACCCTATATAGATAACTATATAAATAACCGGACCTAAATCGGGAGATTGGGTAGTATGAGGTTTCGTAAACCAAATGAGTATTGGAACTCATATGATATGGTTTAACAAAGCCTACATACTAAAATGAAACCTAGCCTAAGTGCTTTTGACCCATTACGACCCGTTTAGGTAGCTTATGCTACTTTAACGTGTCGTTCGCGTGAAACGCGTTTGGACCGCCTAACTAGTCCTATGACAAGTAAAATATGCCTTAACATGTCTAATATTGTTGCTAAATCAGTTTAGATGTCAAAAGTTATGTTACATATGCATAAAAATGAATTTTGATGTAAAAAGGGCATTTTGGTAATTTACCTAAGGCATAAGAACTACTTATCATACAACTACTCAAACGATGTGACCATAAGGTATAACCTCGGAAGGTTATTCCCTATACAACTATGGTCACCTAATGTGTTTGGTCGGATCCTAATGATCGACCAAATGGGTCGGGCTCGAAAGTATAAGCGATTGTTTAGATCGCTTACCTTTACGACCCTAGACAAGCACATATCTAAAAGTGACGAGCTAAACATGTTTAACGAGGTTTAAAAACAGGTTTGGCATCAAAACAAACGGTTTTGATACCCACAAGTAGTTTGGTTACAAAATACGCAAGAATACGTATTTTGGACGAAACTACGACTCGTCACTGAGCCTAGATAACGTGGTAATCAGTAGGTATAGTCACTAGGGACTATATCTATCGTGATTACGCTCACGTTATGAAGTTCAACCGAACTTCGCATTGACCATTGACTGGTCAAAGCAGAAAGTCAAACGCAGTTTGACTTTAACGTTAAAACGAAAGAAAAGCACGAAAGAATACTTACAGAAGGTCCCCGCAAGATTTGATCCGATTCTCTCTCAGGTAGGAAGCATATACTTCCACTTAGAGAGCTTGAATCAGATTCAAATGTGAGGAATGAATGAAAACATGGTGGGTATTTATAGATTTCATGGAACCGTTAAGATCGTTCGTCGAATAACGTGCTTTAATCTTAACCGTACACATGTGCCCATGGTTTTGTAAAACCATGGGAGCCCCTAGAATGAGTCCATGGTATAATAAAAACCATTGAATATTAGCCCATGGTATTGTAAAACCATGGGTTAAAACCATCAAATCTCAAAAGTGGACCAAGTTCAATGTATCTGCCAGAAATTTCAAAAATGGTCCCTGCACTTGTAAAACTTGATTTTTTTTGCAGTTTTAAGCCCCGTTAACCCCATTTCAAGGCTCTAAAATAAACTTAAAGTATAGGGAACTTAAAATATGCTCAAAAACATCTCGGATGTCAGTTCGTTTGGTCGTACGGTTGCGTTGTTCGGTTAATTACGACGGAAATCGTAATGAACGCAAAAACGATCCAAATTACTCGACGAATGGAATTTTATCATGCCAATCAGTAAAATAAAATATTTTAATGACAAATAAATTTTTGGATGTCCGGATATATTCAGGACGTAAGATATGCGCGAAAATGCAAACTTATGCACTTTTGACGCTTTTAGTCTCTATCGATCAAATAAGTTAATTTTAGCATACCGAACCCCTCAAAGCCTATTTCTAAGCTATGTAAAGGATATTTAGGGTATGTTTAACTTATGATCGAGTTCCAGAATGTTAGTTACAGTACGAATCGACATACTTTCATAGTTTGTCGAATTTCGTCCCTGTAAGCGAATAAACTTGATTTCGGCACACCAAACCTTCCAAAACTTATTTCTAAGTTATGTAAAGGTTATTTAAGGTATGTTAAGCCTATGTCACTATTCCGGAGTGTCTGTTGCATTAAACTGGTTATATTTACGCATCAGTGCGCATATAACCTTCCAGAGAGTGATTTAGAGCCCGAAATCGAACAAGAATTGATATGTGCAAATGATACACATATTTATACAAATCCCAAGAATGAAATATAATATTTCATTGGTTTGGTATTTGTTTGATGGTTGAAGTGACACAGGTGTCACAGAAACCGAGTGACGATGACTCGGAAACTCCCAAGGACCGTCAGGCTTCGGAGAATCTCTATATCTGAAAAACCTGACTTGCCGGAGCTCCCAATGTTGGTAATCGTAGAGCTTGAATCGGCATCTTTCTCAAAGCTGAAAACTGTTATATTTCAATTTACAAGTGGTATTGTTGATGAGAACCTACAAGTGGTTAATCAAGGTCATTAAGTTGAACTTGATTTAACTTTCATACAAGTGGTATTTGGGAAACAAAGTGATGAATTAAACCCCGTTCTTACATGTGATAACAACAAAACTAATTTTCCGGAAAAACCATTTGATTAAAACAAACTTAAGTGTTTTGAAATCATAATGGGAAAATAGTTTGTTGTCAGGGGGAGTTCTGATTGTTTATGCCAAGTGGATGGCGATTTGAAGCAATTCACATTAGTTTGTCATTTTACTTTTTACAGTTTTACTGCGTTTATTTTCAAATTTTCCCGAAAAATCAAAATTGAAACATATTTTGATTTTAGGGGGAGTAAAAAATTTAGAAATTTTGAAAATTTGAAAAGACAAAAACATCGAAAAATCAAAAAGAGTTTTGTTGTGAAAAAGAGGAAATGATAGTACATCAGTAGACAATCACAGTACGCTAAAGAATTGGAAAGTTAAAATGTGATAAACGGTCTCACTAACGATATGCCAGTAGGTTTTTACACATTCAGTAGATTGTTTTCGAGATATAAACCTAAATATCATTACTTACTTATTTCGTGGGGAACATCTCTCGGATATATACGTAACCCCTGAAATCTTGTTTGAAGGGCTTTCTATTTCTGACATACTAGGTCTTTGTGCGTGATGATATCTGGGGTATTATACTTGGACTTCTGATTTTGCGGGAGCAATAGCCTAGTCCTCGTATAATGCTCTGCACTGCTTTATTCATAAAGCTCACCCTCAGCATAAAAATGATGAAACATTGAAAAATGCTAATCATGTGCTGTTGAAGAAAAGATTCTCTAAAGGGAACACACCTAAAGGCGAGCCATCATCTCTCTGATTTTGTGGAAGCAATAGCCTGAGCTCTCATGGCCTCACATTTACCCATTTACAGATATCATTAGTGTGCATTCACCTGTAAGACTGAATATAGGAGTCTGGATACGGGAATATATTCTGAGGTGGGACACGCGAATAAGTTTAAGTTCTTTAAAACACAAATCTCGTATCTTGAAGCAGTTGAACTTTGTGTAAAAAATTAAGTGGATCAATATACTGACAATCTAAGTGAATCGTTTAGAACTTAAAGTGTTTATAGCTCAACGGTGCTAGTGATTAGTCTAAAAAACTGATATGATCCTCTTACACAAACTCACAAAAATATTGTCTGTACATATTTCTTTACTGCTTTTCTTTAAAAACAAATTTTCAAAAAGTTTGTGTTTTAGCATAAAATTTGGAAAAATCAAAAAGATTTTATTTCATCTTATTTTCGACAACTGATGTTGGAAAGCTGATTTTCAAAATTCCAAGTGCTGAACATGATGAACAACAGGGTTGGGAGAGTTTGTTTGTAATGAGAAATGATTTTGAAAAGATTTAAATGGTTTCAAATTAATGATTTAATGAACCAAATTTAAATATTTTAAATACAAGTGGTGAAGAAAAAATTAAAATTGTTAAAAATTCAAAATCTTATTTTTGGGTAGAGTTTGTGCAGGCAGAAGCAGCCAGGTTTCGATTCCTGAGCATATGCAAATTAAAGCCAGGTTCCAGATCCTGTGGCTACGGAAAGCCAGGCAACGATCCTGAATCTGTGAAAGCTGCAAAGTGTGAGCAGAGTTTGAGCCAGGATTCGATTATAGAACGAGAACTATTCCAGACTGCGATCCCAGCTTGTCGAAAGGGGGAGTCTGAAGATGATAAGAGCCAGTTTACGATTCCGAAAGAAAGCTCGATATAGAAGCTGCTGATGCTGATGAGCTTAAGGAATCAAGAGATCTGATCAAGAGAAGATAGAGTCAGATTGTAATTCTGATGAGAGAGAGAAAGAAAGAGATTGAAGGATGCTTACATTGTCAGATACTTTGAAAGAGCATGAAGACTGATCAAGTCTGAAGACTCGACATACTGAAGACTTGTACTGAAGACTCGTCAACATCCAAGGGGGAGTTTGTTGGTGCATATGTCTGTTGACTTCGTCTTGTATCGAGTCTTATAACTAGTTTGATAGATCAGGGCACGAAGAATGATAGAAATGGGAAACAGGAACGAACAAGCAGGTTCACATGAACTGGACGAGTTCGTGCGAACTGGTTAAGTCTAGTTCGTGCGACCTGGAGTGTCTTGTTCATGCTTTCTGGTTCTCCTATAAATAGGTGTCTTGTGTCTCTCATTTGTAACATTCCTGATTCCGGTAGCGAAGCTCTGCCGAAGTATCTCCAGCTTGTAAAACGTTCTGAAATCAATACAAGAGATAGTTAAAGTGATTCTAGTGTGTATTCAGCTGAAATAACTTCGATACGTCTGATTCCGCCATTCGTGTTGGACGAGATCTCTTCTGAACGACTCGTTTGGTCGCAACAGCGATCCTACAGGCTCAAAATAAACAGAAAATCACGTATGCACATAAACACATAAGGGTTTTCATACATGATACAATTTTTATTTGTTTATTTAAAATTCTTGGCTTCGAGAATTTTGGACTTAAATTTCAAAACTCTCCGGTTGAAGTCTAGTGTTTTCCTCCGAAAACATCTAGTTCGCTAACAACTAATGGCTCTGATACCAACTTCTGTCACACCCCAAAAACGTCGCAGCGGAATATTAAACGTAGTGGAGACGGAAGTTGGTTCCCATTTATACCTTGTCGGACGATGCACTCATTTGTTGGACATTTTGACATATTTTAAAACATAAAGATTAAACATTACATTTTTAAAAGTCACGACACAACCACATAAGTTTAGTTGTTCTGATCCTCGCGGATCTTATTACAAACGTCCCATAAAGTTTAAAAGTTGTCCAACATATTTAAACAAAACAACATGCATCATCAAACACAAGATACGCCATGATTTCCCGAAGCCGAATTCAAGTACCTGTAGAACACGTTAAAATCAAGTCTCAACACAAAGGAAGGTGAGTTCACTTATTCGTTTACTAACAGATTTTATTCCAAGGAAACTTTCTGTTTAGGTGTTTATTTAAAAACATCCATTTAATTCTTAGAAAGTCCATTTTACTTTCTTATTAAAAATCCATGGGCCTTCCATCGGTTCATTACTCCGACAACAGTAATACTGCCCAGGTTTTGTATATTATATTATGGAGTCAATTTTCAGACTCGTATGTTAGCTAGACGATACGAACTATATATTAACCATGCAGGGATAATCAATGCTAGACAATAAACAGAATAATAATTCGTCATTTGACATTGACACGGGGCGACCGGTCACGACGGGGTTTTCAACCCGATAGATCTACCAACAATTCCTCGCGTACATTACTTAACTGATTAAATGACATTATGGGCGCAGGGTTCTTTCTCGAAGAACAATATGACGTCTGCCTCACGTACAATATATATACCCTACTAATATGACAATTTAATACACGGCGATTTACGAATTCCCCTGTCACTCAAATGTTGAGACTCAGTCCGGAATTCATCCCCAATTCGTACGGTCTCGTTTCACTTAAGAAATACCGCACATATAATATTCATTTATCAAAAATGTTTTACTTCGAAACGTATAACTTATCAAATTCATATATTTTCAGCAAAAAATATATAATTTATATTAAAAGGTATGTTTTATTTCGAAAACATTATTAAACCCTTTTAACGACGTGTTCCACCCCCAAAATATATACAAAACAGTAAAAAAAGAGGGGTTTAGTGACACTCACCTTTGGGTGCGTATTTTAATATCGCAATCCCAGAGATTGATTATATACGTCCTAATATAGGAACAATTATAAATCAATATACATTTAACACAAAAATCCTAAGTTTCTCCGTTTCTTATAATTATCACATAATTTTGAGATTTTCTCGAAAAGTTGTCATTTTTTATTATGTTGGCTCATTAATATATATGTATGAGTTCATATATATATATATATATATATATATATGATTTTCGCGACTTGAACGATTTTATTGGTGACCATTATTGTGTAAATTCGTTAACTCTCCCTTTTATACGCAATATATCTACGATTTGCGCGTCGTAATATATATACATAAACGTTCATATCATTTAACACCGATACAAGTGGAATATTACTAACTTATCTATTTTTGTCATTTTTAAAGCAAACATACATAAAACATCTCATATGTACCAAATTTCATGCTCGACAAACAAGTTACACATTTAACGCAATTTTACCGTTTCTACCGCACAAAACGTACATGCATATATGCATAGTCTAACTTTCCCATTATCAAATTAACACTTAACATATTATCACATTTACATGTTTAAATCACCTAACACATTTTATCACATACGATTCACTCAAAATTTATCCATACTAGTGTTATAATCAGATTAGTGCAGTTTTTGTGTAAGTCACATAAATCATGCGATTTCACGTATTTTTACAACTTTTAATGCACCAAGTACAACATGCAAAGCTAGCAAACATTATGACAAAGTTATATATCACTAAACACTTCAAAATAACTTTATTTTAAGGTTTATAATCTGATCAAAATTAGTTTTTATCAAATCATGTTCAAATGATCATTTCATGCTTTCATATTAACATGCATGTCCACATATATGCATCTAATGCACTCATACAACACAATCAACATTATTTATGATCTAATCATACATCAAGAACACATTAATATCATGTTCTTACAAAACACAACACACACATCAACATGATCATCCAATCATTCATACATAAATGCTACTATCTTTCATATTTAAGAACATAGAACAAACTTTTATATGCATGCATACATACATACATATATATACGAAATATATACACACAAATATACCACCAAAATTTCACTTTTCATCATGTCGCTTTTTAAATCTTAAATCATCTTTAGAACCTTCTGATATGACACACTTAGATCTTACATGCATCCTACTTTTCAAGTAATCATGTAACTCAAGAATCTTTCAACAAAAATAAAAAACACAAACACTGACACACACATATATACCTACGGCCATACATATACATACACACTCATCCATTTCATTTTTCTTTAAAAACTCATTTGTTTAAGTTTCAAGTTTATGTTTAGATTCAAGAACAAGAGAAACTTCCATCATTATTTAAGATCATCAAGAATCAAGACAAGGTTTATGAAATAAATTTTATACCTTCAAGTTTTTAGATGGGTTTTTAAGAATAGATGAGAATATGACGGTTGTTCTTGCTTGAAATCACTTCCAAACACCCTTTTTAGCTTGAAATCACCTTGAAAGACCCCTTGAATCTTCATGGAATGAATTGAAATTTTTGAAATTGTATGTATATGGGGGGTTTCGGCCGAGATTTTTAGTGAGAGAGAGAGAGAGCTTCTTTTGATCAAGAATGATGATGTTTGAGTGTTTAAAAGATGGTGATGATTAACCTTATGACACACACAACACATGGCACATTTTTACACTACCAAAGAGGGGTGGCACCACCTTGGGCCGCCAACTCCTTCTCTCTCTCTTATATACTCACATAATTATATATATATATATACATACATATGTAGGTTGAATGAATAAAACAGGTATTTTACTGAGTACCGGGTATTTTATCTAGCGTTTTAAACCCGTTTTAGTGCGTTTTAAATTATTTTTAACGCTCTATAAAAATAAACCTGCCAAAATATTACAGGACAATATTTTGCTTGCCTGAACTGGCTACGTTGTCGGTAATTGACAGTATGCGCGCTGTGCGGCGCGGTATGCACTTAAAATCGCAAAAATAGAAATTTAAGCGTTTTTATTTATTTTTGTCATTCTATAAGAATAAACTTATCAAA
This sequence comes from Helianthus tuberosus, assembly GCA_030545235.1. NCBI lineage: Eukaryota > Viridiplantae > Streptophyta > Magnoliopsida > Asterales > Asteraceae > Helianthus > Helianthus tuberosus. The sequence continues at coordinate 59,183,565 of CM060415.1, read as the reverse complement.
TTATTGCTAAAATGATTTTCAGTTGCCTTGACGGGCTGTGTTGACAGTATTTTGTCGGTATACGCGCTATATCGCGCAGTACGCGCTTAAACTCGAAAAATAGAGTTTCTTAGCGTTTTAAATTATTTTTTTTCTTACGAATAGGATTAAAATAATTATTCTAATCATAAAAGACTATTTTTAGGATTTTAACACTGTCCGGGTGGTCACCGACGTTCGTTTCGCATTTTAACCGTTACGCGATAAGCGTTTATCTTACCGTTGCCAACATAATTTTTATCAAAGTTTAATTTTACCAACACATTAAATTTCACATATAAACATCATAACCAGTCAAATATAGCCCTGTTACCTATTCACAACATGTATCACAATTGTACGGTACGACCTGAAAAGCCGGGTGTCACACCACTGATAGATCCTTAAACTCCATAAATGCTAATAACATAGCATGATTTCATTACAAGAATACAAAGATTTCATATAATTACAAATACTGCATGAACTCGTTCAACTTTTGTTGACTTTTAAAACTACATGTATTTTAGGAAACAAGTCTTGAGCCGGTGATACACTACGGGAAACGGGAAAGTCAATGACAACGATAGCCGCTTTTGGAGGGTTTGTCTTTTATATCCCAACTTCGTATGGGTATATAGGGGACAAAACCTCACTATGTTTTATGTCAAAAACTAAATTTTGTGATGTGTAATATAACTATGTTATGGTTAACGTTGGTGAACGTTGTTGAAACTAGAAAACTATGTTGGAAACTTGTAAACTTTGTTTGAAAACAATATAATTATGGCATCGTTGTGGTTTATTATGTTTACACATTTGGATGCAATGATTACCTTTCTTACGTTACACACAATACGCATCCGCTACTAGTAGGGTGTGACAGGTGACTTGCCTCTGGCTCATGCTTGCCCAGCCCTATTTAACATTGAGTCGGATAAAATATGCACGGTGTCGGTACGAGTAGTAAACAATGCTCAAGGGGTGATGCTTAATTGGGTCTGGAACAGGGAGCCATCGTCTGTAGCCGAGATGAATGAACTATAACAGCTCATTCAAAAATTAACCGGGATTCGATGTGAAGTTAAAAAAGATTAGTGGATATGGGGCTTGGATCCGAACGGGGTTTTCTCAGTTGGTAGCATCAGAAGCCAGGTACAAACTTTTAATCGATCTCCACCGAACTCGGTATTTAATTGGACGCCTAAAAAGGTTGGGATTATCGGTTGGATCGTGATGTTGGAGAGATTACCGACAAGGACGACATTGTCCATGAAAGGTATCCATCCGGCTTCGGTGCTATGTCCTCTTTGCAATGAAGTTCCGGAAACCCGCGATCACCTTTTCATGTCATGCCAGTTTGATCAATTGTTGTGGACCGTTATTACTCAATGGTGCAAGATCCCAGATTTTATTGCTTTCAGCCTTATAGATATCCTTTAGGTTAGCGACTTGGTGACTGGCCCTGTCAAAAGAAGGAAGGCTCTACATGTTGTCGCCCTTGTGGTCCTTTGGAGTATTTGGCAGATGAGGAATAAGGCTGTGTTTGAATAGGTCCCTATCTCAGTCGGTAAGGTAGTAGAGGAAATAAAAAGTATGAGCTGTCAGTGGGTAAAAAAATCGATCAAAAAAAGTCAGTCTCACATGGGATAGTTGGAAGAGGTTTGAAGTTTTCTAATATTTTATGTAATCTTTGTTATGTTTTCATTATGTTTCCTTCCTTTGTTCCATGTTTGGTGGATGTAATTGTGGTGCTAGCACCTTGCTAGATTGGTGAATAAAAAATTTGTTGGCCTTTCAAAAAAAAAAAGGAATATCACGCGCCTCCTTGTTTTGTTCAATTTAACTCATTTATTCTTAGCATTTGATTATTCAATTTATGATCAAGATTACTCCAACACTAATACGTCTTCTTATTATATCCTGACCTTAAAAATTTAAAAGAAAGGAAAAAATATACTTGAAATTCCTTTTCGTATTTTAAAACTGTTGGACCGTTTCTTGACCCGAAAACGTCAATCCGAGTAGCTCATCTTCATATGTAAAGGCGGAATCAATGCATATAAAGTCTACAACAGCTTATCCTTTCAATTCCTATCTTTTATTGCTTCTTGATGAAATTTTGACAAAGGTTCGGCTCCTAAGCACACACATACAACTATGAGATCCGCTCAAACTACTCCCCTATATATATACATTGTGGTTCGCTCATATGACATGCCATATGAGCGATCCAGACCCTTGACGAATAAGCGGACCAGACTAAAACCCTATGAGCGAACCAGACTAAAACCCTATGAGCGAACCAGACTAAAACCCTATGAGCGAACCAGACTTAATATAATGACATATAAGCGGACCAGCTCATAAAATACATATTTTGACACTTTTGACCCTCTGTTGACCATTCTTAACTTCAGACTTTTTGTAGACGCAGTCAACAGACATTCCGTGTATCAACAGACTCCCCCTTGGATGTTGACGTAGTCTTTTAGCATCTTTAGATCCGTAGTCTTCAGTCTTAGTCTTTTCTTCAACTCTGTCTTTTCATCATAAGCACTCTATCTTCACATTCCCATTGACTGTTGATCCAGACTCCCCCTTTCACAGACTCCCCCTCTCGATATGCTAGAATCTGAGATATCTGGTTCAAGCTTTGACAAATAACTTCCATTGGGAATAATGAAGATCAAACCTGTTACTCAACCAACAAACATTACAAACTATCTTTTCATCATTAAATCACAAACTCAATCAGTTATAACAATCCACTCAAGTATTCAGGTCCAAGTAAATGACCCTGATTACTCAATTAATCTACCAAGTCCAATTTAATGACCTTGGTTGATCATTTGACGAAACAAACTGATTTAAAACTACAATTTCAAACATTTTCTGAAAATAACAAGTATCAAATTAATGAACTTGTTTTTAACTTTTCAAACAATTCAAACTTCTTCAAAGTAAGCTCTCCTCATTCTTCAGCTCAGAATCTCCTGCATCTGCTTCAAACATCTAAGAATCCAACAATCAACTTTCTACTCTGGTTTGTCTAAACTAAAGCAGAAATAAAATCTTTTTGGATTTTAAGGTGATCTAAACTAAGAAATGAAATAACAGAAAACTTAAATTGCAGAAATTAAACAAAGTAAACTATTTACAAACATATTTTTGGTGAGCGTGTCAGGAAATCATATCAGCTTTTCAGACAAATTACAAGTACCGTTAAGCTACATTACATACTCAGATTTAAACAATTTACCTCGATTGTCGATATACTGATCCATCTTAAATTCTCACACAAATTTCAACTTACTCAGGATACGATTTAGATGAATTAAGAACATAGCTCATTCATGTGTCCCACCTCTTGAATATACTCCCGTATCCAGAATCCCAATAATCAGTCTTACAGGTGAGAATACTACAATGATATCTGTATATAATTTAGGTATGCGAGGGCCGAGGGATCTCAGGTCGATACTTCCGTATACGCAGAGAGATATCAGCTTCGACTTTTCGGTGTGTCCCCTTTAGAGGATCTTTTTGCTTACAACAGCAGCATTTATCAATTTTATTGTTTCAGCATGCTGAGGGTTTAATGCTGTGTTTCAAGCATTGCAACAAGTATTAGCCAAGGACTAGGTCAGAACCACCGTTCAGCAGAAGTCCCGGAATAATACCCCAGACATCATTGAGTATAAAGACCTAGTATATCAGATTAAGAGACCTTTCAAACAAGATTTCAGGGGTTACCTATATATCCAAGTAGTATTCCCCACGAATTCACAAGTTTGAATTTAGGTTTATATCCCGAATAAATCTACTAAATGTGCGAAAACCTATCGACACATCATCAGTAAGATTGTTTAACTCTTTTATACTTTTCAAATCTTTAGCATACTGTAATCGTCTAGCTGATGTACTATCATTTTCCCTATATACACAAGCTCTTTTTCAGATTTTATCATGTTTTTGTATTTTTGCATTTTTTATTGTTTTTGTATTTTCTGAAAATAACTATGTACAAACATCTACTCCCCCTAAATACCAAAACAAGTAAAAATTCGACAAACCATTGCAGATTGTTTCTCGTCTTCATCCGCAACAGTACTCTCATCAACGCCAATTATGCCATCCGACACCGACAGAAGCTTCATACCATTCAGTTTTAACAAATATTTAAACCGATTTTTATCAAAAGCTTTGGTATGTAAATCAGCTTTCTGTTCGTCTGTGTGGATTTTCTCAATTCGTATCAACTTTTTCTCAAAACAATCACGAATAAAGTGATGACGAATTTCTATGTGTTTAGTTTTAGCGTGATGTACTGGATTCTTTGTTATATTTATAGCGGCCTCATTATCAACAAAAAGAGGTGTGTTAAGAAACTGCAAACCGTAGTCGCGCATCTGTTGCTGTATCCACAAGATCTGAGAGCAGCAACTGCTAGCAGAAACATACTCCGCTTCACAAGTAGATAACGCCACAGACGTTTGTTTCTTACACTGCCAGGTAACCAATCTAGGACCAAAGAACTGGCATCCTGCAGTTGTTGATTTTGAATTGACTTTGCAGCATCCGAAATCCGAATCGGAATACCCTTCGAGCGTAAAATCACCTTTCCTAGGATACCACAACCCCAATGAAGGAGTTCCTTTCAGGTAGCGCAATATCCTCTTCACAATGATCATATGTGATGCTCTCGGGTTAGACTGAAATCTTGCTGCGAGGCACGTTGGGTACATTATATCAGGACGTGAAGCAGTTAGGTACATTAAAGAACCTATCATGGATCGATAAAAAGTTTCATCAGCCCTGTCTCCGGTGAGATCTGGGTGAATCCCATGATTTGTTGCAAGTGGGGTAGCAGCTGGAGTAGAACTTGACATCCCAAATTTCTCTAGAATATCATGAACATACTTTGACTGATGAATGAAAATTCCCTCAGGAAGTTGTTCAACTTGTAATCCCAGAAAGAATTTCATCTCCCCCATTGATGACATTTCAAACTTCTGCTTCATCACTGATTCAAAATCTTTGCATAGATTTTCATTTGTCGACCCAAAGATTATATCGTCCACATAAATCTGAACTATCAGAAGATGACCATCAACGACTTTAGTGAAGAGAGTGGCATCCACTTTTCCACGTATGAACTGGTTAGCGAGTAGGTGTTGAGACAAAGTCTCGTACCAGGCTCTCGGGGCCTGATGTAAACCATACAGCGCTTTGTCCAATAAGTAGACCTTGTTTTTGTAGATTGGATCGGTAAAGCCCGGCGGCTGACCGACATAAACCTCCTCTTTGACCTTCCCATAAAGAAACGCCGATTTAACATCCAACTGATAAACTTTGAAGTTCTTCCAAGACGCAAATGCTAGGAAAATTCTGATCGCCTCTAGTCGTGCTACAGGAGCATAGACTTCGGTAAAATCAATTCCCTCCTGTTGACTAAATCCCTGAACAACGAGTCGAGCTTTGTTCCTTACGACAACTCCTCTATCGTCCCTCTTACACTTGAACACCCACTTGGTGTTAATTTTCCTATGACCATCCGGCAAATCAACTAACTTCCACACTCCCAATTTCTCAAATTGACTAAGTTCCTCCTGCATAGCATTTACCCAAGAGTCTTCAGTAAGTGCCTCTTTGTAAGTTCTTGGCTCAACCTGCGAGATAAAACAACTTAATGAGAATTCAGTTTGCAAAGGAGCAACTTTTGTATAAAAACATGTAAGCCCTTTATTAATCTGATTTCGAGTGCGAACGCCTGTCTGCAATTCTCCTATGATCAACTCCTCTGGATGATATGAAAAAGTTCGCGGGATCACTTCGCTTGGAACATCTACATTTCCCTCCAGATTAGTAACATTCTGCTCTGCATCTTGTTCACCAACTTGGTTTGTTTGACTTGAAATCTGAATTTGCTCCCCCTCAGAATCTGAATCTGAATCACCATGATCAAATACTGGCATGTTATCAGCTTCTAGATTATCATTCTGAGCCGACTGATTATCCTGAGCAACTTCATTCTGTTGGACATCATCATGTTCACCAGCATTACTTGGACCTGCTTCATCATCATTTGAAGTTTCCCATGGTCTTCTCGAATACTCAGCTGGGAACCTTAACTGCGACTCATATTCACGCAAAATATCCAACTCATCAAAGAAATCTTCATCATCCTCTGATTCTTCGCTCATGTCAAACGAATCCCAAAGTTTTTCATAATGATAACGCCATGAATCACCAGGATTCTGCGGCGGCATAGTATATCATTGACATTCAACATTTGCAGCTTCAATAATCCGCTTCTCATTTGGAACGAAGACACGTCTCAATGGATTTGAATAACCAACAAATATACCCTCAATGCACTTCGGACCAAACTTCCCAAAAGGTTCTATAACCGTACAAGGTGACCCGAACGGTTCTAGATACTTCAAATTCGGTTTGCGATTATTGATTAGCTCAAAGCATGTTTTGTTGAACTTCTTGACAGTGAGAACCCTGTTAAGTGTATAGCATGCGGCAGAAACAGCTTCAGCCCAAAAATTAATTGGTAACTTTGAATCTGCGAGCATAGTTCTAGCCGTCTCGATTAGTGTCCGGTTTTTACGTTCTGCGACTCCATTTTGCTGCGGAGTGTATGGAGCACTAAACTCATGCAAAATACCTCGTTCATCACAAAATTCTTCCATCTTGCTGTTCTTAAATTCAGTACCATTGTCACTTCGAATTCTCTTGATACGCCTTTGGTACAAATTCTCAATTTTCCTGAACAGACCCATCAAACTGTCAAATGTTTCATCTTTCGTTTTCAAGAAAGAAACCCACGAAAATCTGGAATAATCATCAGTAACGACCAAACAATAATAATCTCCTGTAACACTTTTGACATTCACAGGACCAAACAAATCCATGTGAAGTCTTTCCAGAGGTCTCGAAACTGAATTGACTTGCTTTGTAGGGTGTGACTTTTTCTTCTGCTTGCCTTTGATGCAGCTAATGCACTCCCCTTCCAGATGAAAACCTTTGATATTAACTCCCAATACCAAATCATTGTGCACCAAATGATTCATTTTTCTAAGATGTATATGCCCCATCTTTCGGTGCCACAATCTTGATTCTTTCTCAGTTGCTCTAGACACAAAACAATGTGCTTGACCAGTAGTTGTAGTTGCTACAGACATATCTAACACATATAAATCATTCACTCTAGGTGCCCTCATAATAATCCATTCTTCAGGAACAACAAAACCAGGTTTCAAAATCAAACACTCTTTATCAGTGAAGTGAGTAGTATACTGATTGTCACAAATCTGTGAGATACTAAGCAGATTATTCTCCAGCTCAGTGATGTAGTTAACTCTCTCAAACGTCACAATCCCATTGGATAACGTTCCTTCACCAACAATTCTACCACCTTCATGACCTGCAAATCCCACATAACCACCATTGATATTCTTCACATCATATAGTAATGCAGTTTTTCCTGTCATATGTCGAGATGCGCCACTATCCATAATCCATCTGGATACCAGTTGTGGAAGATCCTGCACAAAACAAACTACGATTTAAACAACTTCAAGAAAGATGCCGATTCATGCTTCGCTAACCAGGAAGCTCCGGCAATTCAAACTGCTTATTCGAACATGGTGTCCACCCAGGCCTCATCAGCCTTAGGTGTAACCTTGACTCTTGCAATTTGAATTTTGAAATTTTCAGCCTTCAAAGGTGGAAAATTTGCATCATAATCAACCGAAATTGATTCTTCAGCCTTTTTCACTTCAGAAGTTGAAATTTTCATTTCTGTTTTTGGTTTCCAAATTTGTTCAGTTAATGCAACCCGTTTATAAAACTTGTCATTTTTAGTTACCACTTTCTTTACGGATTCATTTTTCACTTTGATGTTGTCATTTTTAACGTTTTGCTTCTCTATCACTTTCTTCTCAACATACATTGGTGCTTTACCCTTCACATCAACCTTCTTTTGTTGAACCTTCACAGCTTCAGTCCTAGGCTTCACATGTGTACACTTTCGTGCAATATGACCAACTTGTTCACATCTAAAACAAGTACGAGTATCAGCTACTCGACTCGTGCCTTCAGACTGAGCCTGCGAAGCTCTCTTCTCAAAGAACTCTTTATTTGATTTTGAAAAAAATTCATTTTCCTCATCAGAAAGTGAACTTGAACCATTCACAAACACCTTCTTTTCAGCAAACCTTCTGTTTTGAAAACTCCTTTTCTGATAACTCTTACCACCTCGATAACCACCCGACCAATTGTTTTGATTGTTATTATAAAAACGTGGTGGAACAACAGGCTTTTTGTAATAAGCTTTATCTTTCTCAAAATTCATTTGCCTTTTTGTTTGACACAAACTGTTCACTTCTGACAACTAAACTTCAACTAACTTGAAAACATTTGTCAACTTTTTCACATTAACATTCTCAATTGGAAACTCAGAATCCGAATACAACTTATCAGATCCAGCCATCTTGTACATCACAAGACCCGGTTCATCACTTAAGTTGTTTTTGGACTTTGATTTCTGAATGTATTTGTCTAAGAAACACCCATCCTCCTCAGAAGTGTCACAATCCGGTTTAAGCACTTTGTCTACCACACTTTTCACCACCTCACTTTGGACACCCTCGTCATTGGAAGATGTGAACATGACATCAATGTTTTCAGGAAGTTTAACTTCACTGTCTTCCTCAATTTCCACCAAACTAGACTGCTTTTTCGTGTAATTGTCTAAAATTGGCGGTGGAACTTTGTGAAAACCTACACCCGTTCCATCAGAAAACACATCCTCGCCATCTTTGTTTTTCCCTATAGGTTTAGGAACAATATGCTGCAAAACAAAGCTTGCTGATTTATAGCTGTTAAGCTTCAACTGGATTCGTTCATTCTCAATTTCAGCTTCTTGAACTTTAAGTTTCAGTTTAGCAATTTGATCCAGTTGTTCATTAATCGATTCTTCTTTTAATCTCAAAACAGCTCTTAGATGTTCATTTTCTTTAAATGTTTTGCCATTTCGATCATCACTATCTTTGACAATGTTTTTCAATTTCTCAAACTTTTCATAAATCTGACGGTTTTCAAGAATTAACTTTTCATTTTCAGATTTTATTTTCTCACGTTCAATTTTATCATTTTCAATTTGAGTCGTTAATTCTTTGATCCGTTCAGTTGAAGCTCTTACAGTTTTGTCACGATCGAGAATCTGATCTTCAACCTTTCTAACTTTTGTTGTCAGATTCCCTGACGCATTTGTTGACACACTTTGACTGACCGACCCCTTTGACTCAGTAACAGAATTAGGATCTACCTCAAGTGCTTTTGCAGCTAGCACTTTGTCAGCCATCACTCCCAGATTCTTAGCTGTCAACTCTTGCGTAGTATCAATTATGCCTGTATCAACCTGCTTTTCTTTCTTCTCTTTCTCCTCTTTCTCCTTTCTCTCTTTCTCTTTTTCTTCTTCAATCATTTTCGAAGTTGGAGTACCCCACCATTTGTGTTGCCAATACTCATCATCTTCTTTGTACTCCTTGATAATGGCTTCGATATCTAGCGTTTTGTCATCAATCGCAATGTTGCCATACCTATCAAGATAGCACTCTCTATCTGGATCCCATCTGTTTGCTCTTCTAGCTTCCAGAAAGACACCAGAAAGTCTGATAATCTTGTTTTCAGCAATCATCTTCCGGTATTGATACTTCTGTTCCTCAGTACGATCATCTTTCCACTTAATGGGTTCATCATTGCTTGCCATGAATGCGTAACCCACCGCATCTTCTTCCAGTAGAACTTCCTTACTCCAATCATACCCCTCATCATCATAAATCACAGCAAGAGCCCTTGATTTGTCTCTGTTGTCTTCAACCTGCTTCAATCTAGGCGGCTCGGATTTATTCTGATGGTAGATTGCCTTTTTGTAATAATCATCTCGAAACGGATTCTCCGATTCATCAACATAAGCGTTTCGGCATTCTCGTTTGAAGTGACCCTTCTGCTTACACTTGAAGCATGTCACTTTGGATTTATCGAACCCCAGCTTAGTAGAAGCACCACCAATTGTTTTTCTACCAGTAATTTCCATGAATCTTTGTGCACGACGAACAGCACTTGCCATAGCCCAAGGAATATCGATCAGTTCCATTTCCTCCGGATCAATCTGATCGTAATCTTCTTTCGTCAGATTTGTATTGCCAATCTTCCCAGCTACCAATCCTTCATATGATTCCAACACTGATGCTAGAAAGATCATCTGCTGCTTGGCCGATTCCTCATCAAAGTTCTGAGCATTCTTCAAGTCTATTGCGATGTTGCATTGAAAACGATTCTTTGCATCAGCATTTCCAGAAGATGAAGATCCACTGTGAAAACCACTATGACTTCCACTGCTTTGACCACTTTGACTTTCTTTGCTTTCTGAAGAAACATTCTCAGCAGAAAATGCAGTTTTTGGAGAAGTAGCTTTCGGGATTAAACTTTTTGGATAGTACAGATCCAGATTCTGTTGATAAGATGAATTATTAACTTTGTACGTCTTTTTCAACTCCAACTCGTGACTCTCAAGTTTCTCAATCACCAAATCTGGTTTCAACAATTCAGAAGTAATAGTGTTCTTAAGCATGAGAGCCTAATATCTCCACTCCATCTCGTCTGGCAACGAATCTAACAGTTTATCCACAATTTCTTCATCAGTATACGTGATCTCGTGTCGAGCAAGCTCCAGTTTCAGATGACCAAACCTTTCAATCATTTTACACACCGATTCATTTTTAAGACAACTAAACATATCAAACTCTTTCCTAAGAAGTTTCTTTTTATTTTTTACAATCTCTTTGCTTCCAAGACACTTCTTTTCGAGTTTTTCCCATAAGTCTTTAGAATTTGAGTAATCTATCAGTGAAATGATGTCTTCCCGCACTGATTGAAACAATAATGCCACACATTTTTGCTCGGCCACAAAACTGTCAATCTCTTCAACTGATCTTAATGCTTCACCATTCTTCTTTCCTTGAGCATAACCACTCTTCATACTCTTCCAGCAAGGAAAAGCAAATGCCATTAACCAATATTCGAACTTTGTTGCCCACCTGCTATAATCTTCTATAGCCATCAGCTTAGGAGGTTTGTTAAATGTTCCAAATGCGCTTTCGGACTCCCAAGCTTCCTTCTTTCTTTCTTTCGGTGGACTTTTATTTGCATTGCTTGAAGAAGTATCGTTGTTTCCTGAACTACCCGTGAATGCATACATATCGCTGAACGGATTCATGAAAATATCATCCATTTTGATCGTACCTGCAAAATCAATCAACACTTAGCCAAATTTTCAAGATTTTTGAAAAAACAGAACCATAAATGCGAACTAATCTGTGCACGTGACAGATAAGCGAACTAAACAGATTCAGATAAGTGAACCAGAAAGTGTCTGTTCGAGCGGACCAGAAAGTCAGTTCGAGCGGACCAGACTTTGTCCGTATGAGCGAATCAGATGTTGTCCGTTCGAGCGGACCAGCTGATGTTCGTTCGGGCGAACCAGCAGATGTTCAGATAAGCGAACCACACAAGCTGTTCGTTCGAGCGAACCAGCTAATGTACGTAACAGCGATCCAGAGAATGATCGTTCGAGCGGACCACGTAATGTCCGTTCGAGCGATTCAGAATATGATCGAATAAGCGGACCAGGTCAATGTCCGGATAAGCGGACCAGAAACTTGCGATGACCGAAAAAGCGAACCACAAATTTTAACCGATTTTAGTCCGAATAACACTCTGATACTTTCAAGGATTGTACTCCTCTTAATTCCGATCACAATGATATAATTTTCGTTCAATTCCGACCGCTAATTCGTTCTAGATCTAAGTTTTAAATTCTGTCCGAAAACCGATCACGTTTTTGATGAAATTGAATGATTTTTACTTTGTTTTAAAGGCTGAAACTTATACGGATTGTTTAACAGATAATATCGCTCAAAATACTTGACTTTCAACTCATTTTGTCCGATGAAACTTGTTTAAACCGAAAAATAAAAGAGAAAGATGAGTAGAAATGAGATAATAGATCCGAATCAGCTGATGTAGTATGAGCTCCTCGTCCTTAAGCTCTGATACCACTTGTTGGACCGTTTCTTGACCCGAAAACGTCAATCCGAGTAGCTCATCTTCATATGTAAAGGCGGAATCAATGCATATAAAGTCTACAACAGCTTATCCTTTCAATTCCTATCTTTTATTGCTTCTTGATGAAATTTTGACAAAGGTTCGGCTCCTAAGCACACACATACAACTATGAGATCCGCTCAAACTACTCCCCTATATATAGACATTGTGGTTCGCTCATATGACATGCCATATGAGCGATCCAGACCCTTGACGAATAAGCGGACCAGACTAAAACCCTATGAGCGAACCAGACTAAAACCCTATGAGCGAACCAGACTAAAACCCTATGAGCGAACCAGACTTAATATAATGACATATAAGCGGACCAGCTCATAAAATACATATTTTGACACTTTTGACCCTCTGTTGACCATTCTTAACTTCAGACTTTTTGTAGACGCAGTCAACAGACATTCCGTGTATCAACAAAAACACTAATGAGTATATCTGATACCCTCCTGTATGCTCGAACCCTGAAGGATAATTATCAGGTAAACACTCGACGAGTTTTGTATCGAGTATGAAACATGATTTTACCCTATAATCTTTGTTAAAGGAGAGAAGGGCCGCCCGTGTATGTTATCGGGGCCCATCCTTTGGAGATGCCCTAGTTAAGTTAATATAATTAATTAATAGTTTATTTAACTAAACAAAGAAGAGCAAATCCAGCTATCTTCATCATCAATAGCTTTGGTTTCCGAAAAGTCAAATCACAGTGTACATCCCCCCATACATACCTCACTCATCACACCACTCTCACACACACAGTTCACTCAACCAAGATCTCGATCACCACGCAAATAAATCACCATCACAACACTTTCCGTATCAATCAATCAATCCAGATCTCAACCGAACACCCTTAATAATAAATATAATAATCAAACCGATAACTAATAGCTGATGGCTGATTCAATGGCTTCACCTGCAAATCAAAATCAACCACCACCGTTTGATGTTCAACGGTTATTCAACCCTATTTCATCACCACCACCACCACCACAACCACCACCAATCACTCTCCAAAACCCTAACCCTAGAAAACTATGTTGGAAACTTGTAAACTTTGTTTAAAAACAATATAACTATGGCATCGTTGTGGTTTAATATTTTTACACATTTGGATGCAATGACTACCTTTCTTACGTCACACACAATACGCTTCTGCTACTAACAGGGTGTGACAGATTAGTATCAGAGCTCCGATTTTAGCGAACCGGGGAAAACCTTTTACTAAAGTTTGGTCTACAATCACCAAAGGGCTCTCACATGAAAACAAAATTGATAACATTACAGAAGTGTTTTCAAAAGTATGACAAATGACAAAAGGTTTTCATTGTGTCACTATAACCTGAGGATCTATCACGCGGGCTCAATCATAAGTAACGGATAAGAATCAATACATGGGTAGTCTATAAGGAATAGACTTGAAAACATTAAGGATTACATATGAAACATGAGAACAAAAACGGCATGAGATATATAGTGATTGCATGAGATATATCATAAAGAATGAATTATTTTGCTAACATATATATATGCATATTGTACGGAATATTTCCCAGGACCATGTCATCTTCGTCGGACGTTTCTGAGGCTAACCCACTGGAGTTAGTATCGGATGATGATTACAAGCCTGATGTCATTATCATTTCGTCGGATGACGAGTCCAAGCACGATGCCTTTTCAGATGATGATGATATGTTGGATGACTTCCAACCGTTCGCTCTTATTGATCCTGTTGAGGACCATGCACCACTTGAGGATGATGTTCTAGCTCTTCAGCAGCCACTGCATGATGTGATTATCTATGGACATCCCGAGGGGGAACACATGATAGTGCACTTAGCCGTACCTCTAGCCGTTGTCCCTTTTGGTGACCTTGATGACGATGATGTCGTCATCCCTGTGATCCATGTCGACCAGCTAGAGGATGAGCTAGGTGATGGTGAGGTTTTAGATGACATAGTTATTCTTGTGTTGCCATCCCCCGTCATATCGGTTATTGATATATCGTCATCCTCGTCTGCTGCCGAGAGTGAGCAGTTATCGGATGACGCTTCTTCGGCTGCCCCAGTCCCCCTTCCACCAATACACTCACCACCTGTGTCTTCACCTGCTTTGGTACCACCAACCCCTACTGCCGATCCCATGCATTTGCCGGGATTTTCACACTCTCTGTATCCCCCGTCTCATCATCAGTTTGGACAGTCTGCACATCAGCCGTTCCCTCAAACATTTCATGACCCCTATGCTGCTGGACCTTCTCACTTTGCTAGACTTTAATCCTCGGTCAGACCACCCTACAAGCATACTCCTATACCCCCACTGGGCATGGACCTTTCTGATCCTTATCATCCCTCTCAATTTCCTTCGACCACCACGGATGACATGATGAGATGTTGCAACCCCCGACCCCTTGCCCCGGGTGGCGGGCGGCCACAAGCTTCGCACATTCGGTGTATCGGTGTTTATTTAATTAGGCAGCGGAATTTACACCAGGACCGTAGTTAGGAAGTATTTTATCAGAGTAACACCTCATTTTATACATGGGTAAAATCTAAATTTCCATTACAAACATGTTTATAGGGACAAACCCTAATTTATTGAAATAAAACTTTTTCTTTATTAAGGTAACCTTTATAGCCACTTTTCCAAGCCTTCGGTGCTCTCCAGCTGGCTTCTATTTGGCTTTCACATTTTGTTACCTGAAACGCGTTTTAAAAACATTTGTCAGTGGAAAATACTGGTGAGTGAATCCCAGTTTAATCAAAACAAGTTTTATCATTTTACAGCATTGAGGGCAACCCGCAATTACATTTGTTTACATCTACTTTAATTACCACCCACGGTACAGTCAACCCTGACTTGTAGTCATGTTACTATTCATAGTATTAGTAACAAATTTTGTATACAAAACCCCAACATACCGACGATAATTGTAGAATTACAAATACTCAATCACTGCTAATTATAATGTAAAACAATTGAGGTTTTGTAAAAACAGTTTATAAAAAGAATTTACAAAAAGAGGATAAACTCACATTGCTAATTTAGGTATTTCCTTGTGACTTCCTGGTTATAGTCTATTAATTTAAACAATGCACACGCATTAGTATAATAACCCAAATTTACATTAGCTATATCCCTCTCCTGAGATAGAACTCCAACGTCGAAGTCAGGCAGAGCCTCGACATGCGTTACGGAGCACTAGATCAATCGGATAGAGTAACTAATACGTAACCGAGGGTTATAATACTTACAACGAGGCAGAGCTTCGCTATTTAGGGGGGGTATTATACCTGGAAATTATTATTGCTATAAAAAATTTAGAGAGAATTTGAAAGTTTTGAACGATTTTGAAATGAAGCTGATGGCCTCTATTTATAGTGCCTGATCGACACTTTGTCGCACCCCGCGAGAACAGAAGGCAAAGCCTTCGCGGCCCGCGAGTGCCTCTAGGGTAGGCCCTAGCTTGGCTGACTCAAGGGGTAGCCTCGACACGCATCGCGCCACGTGGCATCACCAGGTGTGCCCTGGTGGCCAGCTGTCGCGGCCCATGACTGAGGTAGCCAAGGGGTTCGCGGCCCACAAGCGTCTTCTTATTTTTATTTAGTTTTTATTAAATTAAATGTATTTCGGGCCTGTTTTTCGTATACGGGATGTATTTTAGGACGTATAAGGGTGTCGGAAATATTTTGGGAGAGTTGTTATATCCTCCCCACCTTGTTTTAGAACTCGTCCTCGAGGTCTACTGGAACAGGTGTGGATATTTCCTCTGCATTTATGATTCAAGCTCCCAAGTGTATTCGGGTCCTCTTTTGGAATTCCATTTTACTTTGACTATAACTAATCTCTTGTGTTTGAGATTCTTGATCTTTCTGTCTTCAATCTGTAGCGGTTTCTCTACAAACTTAAGTTTCTCATTTACCTCTACGTCCTTAAGAGGTACTACTAATGATTCATCTGCTAAGCATTTCTTGAGGTTACATACATGAAATACATAATGTATTCCTGCCATTTCTTCTGGCAATTGTAGTTGATAGGCTACTGGTCCTATCCTTCTAATAATCTCAAAAGGTCCAATATACTTGGGGCTTAGCTTTCCCCTTTTTTATGAATCTAACTATTCCTTTCCATGGTAGAACTTTTAATAATACTTTATCTCCTACTTGAAATTCCAATGGTTTTCGCCTGTTATCAGCATAACTCTTTTGTCGATCGCGTGCTGCTTTTAATCTTTCCTTGACTTGAATAATCTTGTCTGTGGTTTCTTGTACTATCTCAGGTCCAGACAATTGCTTTTCTCCAATCTCTGCCCAACAGACTGGAGTTCGGCACTTTCGTCCATAAAGTGCTTCGAAAGGTGCAGCATTAATACTGGTATGATAGCTGTTATTATAAGAAAATTCTATTAATGGTAGATGATCGTCCCAATTTCCTCCAAAATCAATTACACAAGCTCTAAGCATATCTTACGTTGTCTCAATTGTCCTTTCACTTTGTCCGTCCGTTTGAGGATGATAAGCTGTGCTTAGATTTAACTTGGTTCCCATTGCTTTTTGGAAACTAGTCCAAAAATGAGAAGTAAAACGGCTATCTCTATCAGACACAATAGATAAAGGAATTCCATGTAATGAAACTATTTCATTTACATACAACTTAGCTAATTGTTCCATATTGAAAGTTTCTTTCATCGGTAAGAAATGAGCAGACTTGGTTAATCTGTCTACAATCACCCAGATTGTATCATTGCCTTTTCTTGTCTTGGGTAATTTGGTAACAAAGTCCATTGTTATCAATTCCCATTTCCATATAGGCATTTCTAATTGCTGCAATAAACCTGAGGGTTTCTAATGTTCAGCTTTAACTTACGAACAAGTTAAACACTTAGCAACATAGGCTGATATATCCTTTTTCATTCCTATCCACCAGAAATTCCTTCTTAAGTCTTGATACATCTTATCACTTCCAGGATGTATTGTATACTTAGACTTATGGGCTTCTTCTAAAATTCGGTGGCGTAGGTTTCATAGTTTAGGTATCCAAATTCTTTTCTTATGGAATCTCCAAATTCCATCTGTTCCTCGTTCTAATTCCTTAATCATTCCTTTTAATTTCTCAGTATCGTCCTTGATTACTGATTCTTGTACTTCGCTAATTTGTTTATTTAAATCTATCTGCAGATTTAATTTGAGAGAACGTACTTTTCTTGGCTTATCATGATACTTTCGACTTAAAGCATCAGCTACTACATTAGCTTTTCCTGCATGATACTGGACACTACAATCATAATCACTAAGAATCTCCATCCAGCATCTCTGTCTCATGTTTAACTCTTTTTGCCCAAAAATGTACCTTAAACTCTTATGATCTGTGAAGACTACAAATTTATTTCCACATAAATAGTGTCTCCAAATCTTAAGGGCAAAAATTATAGCTCCTAACTCTAAATCATGGGTTGTATAATTCTCTTCATGATTCTTAAGTTGTCTAGAGGCATAAGCTATAACCTTTTGATGCTGCATCAACACACATCCATAACCCAACTTAGAAGCGTCACAATAAACTACAAAGTCTTCAGTTCCTTCTGGTAACGCTAGTATGGGTGCGTTGGTTAATCTTTGCTTAAGGATTCTAAAGGTTTCTTCCTGTTTTGGTCCCCATTCAAACTTAACAGATTTACAGGTCAGTTTTGTTAAAGGAATGGCTATTCTAGAGAAATCTCGGATAAATCGTCTATAATAACCTGCCAGTCCAAGAAAACTTCTCACCTCCGTTGGCGATTCAGGGACTTTCCATTTAGTAATTGCCTCATTTTTTGTGGGATCCACGTGAATTCCTTCATGATTGACTAAATGTCCAAGAAATTTCACTTCTTCTAACCAAAATTCGCATTTTGAAAATTTAGCATAAAGCTTTTCTTTTCTCAGCAAATTTAAGAGTGTATGTAGATGCGCTGCATGTTCTTTTTTACTTTTAGAGTAAATAAGAATATCATCTCTAAAGACAATTATGAATTTATCCAGATATGATTTGCATATTCTGTTCATCATGTCCATAAATGCAGCTAGGGCATTGGTTAGACCAAATGGCATGACTGTAAATTCATAATGACCATATCTTGTTCTAAAGGCAGTCGTAGGAATGTCCTCTTCCTGTACTTTCAGTTGATGATATCCTGAGAGTAAATCGATCTTAGAAAAGAATCTGTAGGTCCGGATTCGTCTCCGATTCGATTGCGTAACAACACGTTCAACGTGCGGAATCCGTGAACGTGCTTGACCGAACACACGAAAACGTACAATAACCGTGATTCAATTGATTATGATGACGTATACAAAGCCGAGAATCACGTAGAGAGAACTTTCTCTCTCTAAGATTATCTCCCTAAACCACCAAATGAGCAAAAGTCTTCTATCTAACACTATAACTCCCTATTTATAGGCACAAGGTTATAAGGGATTTCCCCTTATTTACAAGATTGCCACCTTGCCTTTTTAACTACAACATGTAAAATAAAGTCTAGATCTCTTCTATTTCTACTACGGTTAAGATTGACGAAGGCGATAGACATACTGTACTAACAGACTCCCCCTTGGATATTGCCGCAGTCAATCTGTAGTCAAACTCGTAGCGACTTGTTTCTCTCTCTCTCTGATTCTTCTTGAAGCTTTATCATCTCTTCTGCAACATAGACTCCCTCTTTCTTGAACAGAATCCCGGTGGATCTGTCTTGAGCTTCAGCTCCCCCTTTCAGTAAACTCTTCAGGCTCCCCCTTTCATCAAGCTCCCGTGCTTTGGGATCGACACCTGGCTTTCCGTATACAAGCTCCTTCAGGATAGTTTCCTGGCTTCTTGAATCCACGCTTCCTCTTGCGTTGAGCTCGTCTTCAGACTCCCCCTTAGACTCAGCTGTCGGGATCGTAATCTGGCTTTCACAAATTCACAAATTCAGGATCAATTCCTGGCTCTATTATGTATCTGCTCAGGATTTGAAACCTGGTTAACCTGCACATCCTCTACCTCAACATAAGTTTTACAAATTTATAACAGTTAGATTTAAGAAACTTACTGGTAGAAATCATTCATTCATCAATCTATATAGTTACATCAAGTTCAAATGAATGACCTTGATTAACTAAACCCACAATCTTTCAAAACATTTGTATATAACATTCAAATTTTCAACATATTCTCCCAACCCTCAAGTTCATCATGTTTAGCACTTGGAATTTTGAAAATCTGCTTTCCAACATCAGTTGTCGAAAATCTTTTTGTATTTTTCAAAACTTTATGCTAAAACACACTAAAATCTTTTTGGATTTTGAGTTTAAAGAAATGCAGTAAAGAAATATATACAAACAATATTTTTGTGAGTTTGTGTAAGAGGATCATATCAGTTTATGAGACAAATCATCAACACCGTTAAGCTTTAATCATTTTAAGTTCTAAACGATTCACATTGATTGACGATATGTTTGTCCTCTTAAGCTCAATCTAAAAACTTTCGAAATGCTTACCGATACGTTAAGGTATATTAATTTTGCACTAAATTCTTATGGACCCCACGATCTCAGCATATCCCCTCATCATGCATTACACTAACTCAAGTAATGCCTTTAAACTTTCATCAACTGTGATATGTGCGAAAATAATGCAGAATGTTTAAACATTAACAATCAGGTCGATACTTCCGTATACGCAGAGAAAGTCCAATGTTTAAACAAAATAAGAAAATAAAACAAGTTGAAGTTGTTTAGGCTTTAACCACCAGGTCGATACTTCCGTATACGCAGAGGAGGTCCAAAGCTTAAACGAAACACCAAAGAAAATAAAGCAGAACGTTTAGGCAATAACATCCAGGTCGATACTCACGTATACGCAGAGGATGTCCAATGCTTAAACAAAATAAAGAAATCAAACAAGTTTAAATCTTTGCAAAATGAAATGCACAATCACAGCGACTTTTCAGCAAAGTTGTGAAAGCTCACAAACTTAACCGGTTTTATGTCTTTCGACAATCAGGGATTACCGAGCAGGCACACAGTCAAGAAGGACAAAACTAAGTACTATGCTTTCAACCATGTTTTCCACTAGAACTAGGCTTTTTCATTTAAGTTTGTATCGTTATCGCAAATCTACTAGTCTAGCTGAGCCTATCGTCACATCTTTAGTGAGACCGTTTATCACATTTGTCATTACATTTCGTTAGCATGCTGTGATAGACCACTGATTTACTATCATTTCCTCTTTTTCACAACAAACTCATTTTTGATTTTTCAATGTTTTTGACATTTTCAAATTTTTTTTTTAAATTTTTCTCCCCCTAAAATCAAAATATGTTTCAATTTTGATTTTCTGAGAAAATTTGAAAACAAACTATACAAAAAACGTGACAAACTGATATCCAATCGCTTCAATTCGCCATTCTCCTGGCATAAACAATCAGAACTCCCCCTGTCAACAAACTATTTTCCCATTTAGATTTCAAAACACTTAAGTTTGTTTTAATCAAAATGGTTTTTTCAGAAAATTAGTTTTGTGTGTCATTAACAAACCACTTGTTGGTTAGGGGATTACTTTATCACTTTGTTCTCCTTTAACCGTTTTGAAAGATTTAACAGTTCAAGATTCTATCAACACAAACACTTGTAGGAAATCAAGTACAACTTAATGTCCCTGATTTACCACATGTAAGGCGAAAAATCACCAGAGTGAAATTTCTCAAGAAATGTGCCGATTCATGTTCCACGCTTACCAACCTGGGAACTCTGGCAAGTCAGGTTTTTCTATTTGAAAAGTTTCACCCAAGCCTGACTGACTTTGGGTGATTTAGAATTCTTGTTCAACAATGATGGAAAATTTGCATCATCCATTGTTAAACCTGAATTCTCCCTTTTTACCTCAACACTATGCTCCTCTGGCTTTGATGCACCAGAATCATTGCCTGATGGTGGCTTGTCTGACTTTGACACATCAGATTCATCGCCAACATGTGGCTCCTTTGTTTCCGAAGAAACAGATTCATTGCCACAAACTTTCTTTTTCTTCTCTTTTGTCCTCGGATTTGTATCTGATGAATTCGTTTTGCTTGCCTTTTCAGTTGAGGAAAGCGATTCATCAGAACTTTTTCTCGGATTACCAGTTGTATCCGAGGACAAAATCCTCTCGAGATATTCTCTCGCCTTCTTTCTTTTCTTCCTCAGTTTGTCTTTTTCCCCTTGTGAAAGCTTCACTTTCTTTTCTTGAACTTTCTGTTCTTGAACTTTTGGTTCTTGAACTTTCTGTTCTTTGGGCTTGACATTGACTGGTTTCTTTGCCATTTTCTGAGATTCAGCCCTCAATCTTCCCTTTGATCTCATTGGGCAATCTCTTGCAATATGTCCTCTGATTTGGCATTCATAGCACCTTCTTGTTTCGAGTCTCTGACTTTGGCAGTTAACAGCAATGTGTCCTTGATAGCCACAAGTGTAACACACTCTGTTATCATACCTCTCTCTGCCTTCATACCAAACACCGTCTTCATACCACACACTTAGATCATAGCATTGATTTGCCTTGTGGTACTCATGTCTCCTCTTGTATCCTTGATTTGGCATTTGAGCACTGTGGTCAAACCTGCACCACTGGTTACCAACTTTTTGTGAGTTTTCATTTACAATTTTTTGTGATTTTTTATAATGATTGGATGACTGAACCGATGAGCTTTTATTTTCATTTTTAAAATTTTTCAAATTTTTAACTTTTTGTTTCTGTTCTACATTCTTCTTAACAGGTTTTTGCTTAGAACATTCACCTGTTTCAGTAGATTGCAAAACAGTATTTTTAAATTTTTCTTGTAAATCTAAAAATATTTTTCTTTTCTTTTCCTTTTCTTTTTCATCATCAGCTTTGTCATCACAATCTTCAATTTTGTCTTTGTCAAAATTTGTGACATTGTCACTTATTGAAACAGAATTGATCGGTTTTGGACAAACATATGATGCAGAAGTCACAAAACTTTTCAATTTATTCTCTAAAACTTTGATTTTCTTTCTATCACCTTCTGCTTCTTTTTCAAGTCGTATAATCGTCTGACGATGGGAATTTATTACCTTTTGCTTTTCAATATTATTCTTGCTAAAAACAGACCTCCCATCTTCAAGAATCTTTATTTGACTTTGAAATTCTTTTTCAATTTTTAATTTTTCAATTTCAAAACTTTTTTCTTTTTCTTTCAAAACCTTGTTTTCTAATGTCAAACTGTTCCAGTCATTTAACAGTTTAACATTTTCAGATTTCTGCTTTTTGATTTCCAATGTCAAACTCTCCACATCTTTTAAGAGATTGACATTTTCTGCTACGGATTTTTCGCATTTTGAGCACACAACTTTACATATTGAAGTTTCAACCTTCTTTGATTCTTCAATCTTTGACGTTCCTGCAAGAAAAATTTTAACAATATCAGCAGGATTCAAGTCTTCATTTAAAAAACAACCTCTCTTGAAATCATATTTCATCCTACTTCTTGCACTAAGACCATTTCTAATTCTTTTGATTATTTCAAGAATCACATCCAAACTTATATATTTTGAGCTTCTTTCTAATTCCTCTATCAACTCTTTCTTTTTCTTCTCAATTTCACAATTGTATGTTCTAAGCTCTCTGATGAAGTCACCTGGACTAAATTTTGAGAACCTAGAATCCTTTTTCAGCTTACACAAAAATTCATCCCATTCTGAAGGTAATGTATCAGCAAACTTAGATATCTGTTCAGCATCTGATATCTTTAAGTAATTCATTCTCAAACCTTTAAGTAAATCATCATATCGCTTTTCCATATCATTAAAGTTCTCAGATTTTCTACACATAAAATATTTAAATCTTTCAACCACAACCTCTTTTTTCTCAAGATAAGAACCACATGTCCAATTGTTTATTCTTTCAAGATTAATATTTTCCTTTTCGTCAAACATTTTAACCACAATTTCTTTGTTAAATGACTTGGTTCAAAAATTATTTTTAGCTCAAAGTCCACAAAATTTCAACTTCTTGATATTTGCGTCTTGTAAATCCCCTCGAATTCACCTGCAAACAAACAATCAAACAATCAGTTTAAACGAAGTGAATATGTGAAAGTATGCGACATGGAATTAATCTAAGACTCATGTCGAAGATTTGTGGACTTGTTCAATGTAGTTCGGGTGAGTTATTTGACCGGATTACTTTCTCGTTTGATGGCACAAAAAGACAAAACTGTTTGACCGATCGGATAGACTTCAACGATGAGCTTTGAAATTCACAAAAATCACGTGATATACCCCTTTTAATACAATGTTTGAATATATGTGTAGCCGACAATTCTGATTGCAAACAGAAACTCACGTGAACTTTGACTTAAATGAAATGGAACAAGTGATGTTTGAATCAGATTGTTGTGACGCGGATTGCTATGACACGAATTGCTATCCGTGCGGAAAAGTGTCCGTGCGGATAGGTCAACTAATAGTCAACACGGATTGCTATCCGTGTGAGTAGGTCAATCAAGTCAATACGGATTGCTATCCACTCGTATGGTAATCCGCTCGGATGGTAATCCGCTCGGATAGTAATCCGCACGAGTGATGAAGTTATCCACGCGGATGAGAAATGATGTTATCCGTGCGGGTGAGAAATGATGTTATCCGTGCGTGTGAGAAATGATGTTATCCGTGCGGGTGAGAAAATGATGCTATCCACACGGGTGGGTGCTATCCGTATGGGTGATGATCCAGACGACTAAGGTGATATGTACGGGTGGGCTATCCGTGCGTATGAAGTTGACTTCGTTGACTTTAACTCTCTTGCAATAAGACAAAAACCTTCACGTGAAAGCCATTATTTCACATGCTTATCGACAAAGTTATACAGGCAACTATTCTTGGGCAAATATGATCACGTGATAACTTCAACTTCACATGCACTAGCACATGGGCTATCAGACTTTTAATCAGATTCTTGTGAAATTAAATGCACCGATTGAATTTAATGTTTCACATGCTCACCTAATATGTTGACTAACAAGCTGAAAATGTTGACAAAATGAGGGTCGGTCGAGTGAGGTGCAATGACACGGATTAAGAGGTCAACTACGGTCAACCTGGATAAGTTGTGCGTGCGGTCGACTTATCCGTACGTATAGGTCAACAATCAGTCAACGCGGATTAGTTATCCGTGCGTATGACTTATCCGCACGTCTAGGTCAACAATCAGTCAACGCGGATTAGTTATCCGTGCGTATGACTTATCCGCACGTAGAAGTCATCCGTGCGTGTGACATCAAGAACAACAGCACCAATTTTCAACTTTTTTTCGAACCACAAAAATTAAGATTTCTCACAAACTACTTCGAATTAAGTTCTGAAATTTTGTAGGGTTATAGATCAGATATGTTCGCACAACATATCCAAAAATTATCAATTTTTAACCGTAAAAACCCATTTAATTTGCCAATTTTCAGTTAAGAACGTGAAAGGATGAAAAATATGAGAAATTCGATAAATCTGAATGATTTTTCGCTCTGAATCTGCTGAAATTGAGTGCGTAATTGTGTGTTTGATCCTCGCAACCGAGCTCCTGCTCTGATACCAATTGTAGGTCCTGGATTCGTCTCCGATTCGATTGCGTAACAACACGTTCAACGTGCGGAATCCGTGAACGTGCTTGACCGAACACACGAAAACGTACAATAACCGTGATTCAATTGATTATGATGACGTATACAAAGCCGAGAATCACGTAGAGAGAACTTTCTCTCTCTAGACTTTCTCTCTCTAAGATTATCTCCCTACACCACCAAATGAGCAAAAGTCTTCTATCTAACACTATAACTCCCTATTTATAGGCACAAGGTTATAAGGGATTTCCCCTTATTTACAAGATTGCCACCTTGCCTTTTTAACTACAACATGTAAAATAAAGTCTAGATCTCTTCTATTTCTACTACGGTTAAGATTGACGGAGGCGATAGACATACTGTACTAACAGAATCGAGCTCCTAGCAATTGGTCACACAGATCATCGATTCTCGGTAATGGGTACCGATTTTTAATCGTGACCTTGTTCAATTCTAGGTAATCAATGCACACCCGCATCGATCCGTCCTTTTTTCTTGACAAACAAGATTGGTGCTCCCCATGGCGATGAACTTGGCTGTATGAAACCTTTCTCCAAAAGTTCGTCCAATTGTTTCTTCAGTTCTTGCATCTCTGCTGGTGCCAAACGGAAGGGTGCCTTGGCAATCGGTGTTGTTCCTGGTAGTAGGTGAATTCTGAATTCAACTTCCCTATTTGGCGGTAGTCCGGGTAGCTCTTAAGGAAAAACATCTAAGAATTGAGATACTACGGGAATATCTTTCAATTCTTTTCCTTTAGTGTTAAAGATGATAGAAATTATATACACTAATGATCCTTTCCTTGCATAACTTGTTGTTTTCATCACAGAGATGAATTTCGTAGATCTAGTTGGCTTATCTCCTTTAATTGTGATCTTTTCATCTTTTGGTGAATTTACTTGTATTGACTTTTGACCACATAGAATACTAGCTTTATTGGTTACTAACCAATCCATTCCTAACACAATATCAAATCCAGCTAGGTTCATTGGGTAAAGGTTAGCAATAAAATTATGGTTTAAGATTTCTATTTTTGCTCCCTGCAAGATTTCAGTGATCCTAACGGATTCTCCATTTGCCGTCTCCACCAGACATTCTTGTTGAAGTTTAGTTAATGGTTGATTAAGAATTTTGCAAAATGAAGTGTTAATAAAACTTTGGTTCGCACCAGAGTCAAATAATACTTTGGCAAAAACATCATTAACTAAAAACGTACCGGCAGTCACATCCGGAATTATCTTGGCTTCTTCTGCTGTCAGAACAAAAGTTCTAGTATTCTTAGTAGTCTTGTTGTTTATGGCTGGAGCTAGTTTTGGACAGTTCGGTTTGATATGTCCCTTTTCTCCAAAATTGAAGCATATTCCATTGCTGGGCTTCTTCATACAGTCTTCTTCCTTGTGTCCCGGTATTTTGCAGAAGTTGTAGTAAGTAGAACATTTTCTCGAATGTTTCTTCTTGCAAGACTTACAGTAAGGTGCAGAAGTAGAACCTATACTTTTCCCACGATAGTTATTTCCATAACGAAATTCTTGGGTAAGTTTCTGAGCTAGGTTCTTTTTCTGATTCTCTTCTTGCGTACGCACCAATTCATCAGTCAAGGTATTTGCTACTTCTACAGCTTCTTCTATGGTTTGTGGTCTAGCTGCCTTGACAACATGTCTAATCTCACTGATTAATCCCTAGATGTAACGGGAGATTAATACTAGTTCTGGTGAGGCTAGGGTTGGCACTATTCTAGCATATTCGAAGAATATGGTAGTGTAACCCTTACAGTCTATTCCAGTCATTCTAAGGTTTAAGAACTTATTAGCAATTTGTTCTTTTTCATTGGGAGGACAAAATTTCCTTTCGACCATGTTCTTAAACTCAGTCCATTCCAAGTTATAGACTCTGTCACTTCCCCTAGACTGGAGAATAGTATTCCACCATTCTAAGGCTGCATTCTTAAAAAGATTAGAAGCAAACATGATTTTTTCTTCCTCTGCTCACTTGCTTATTTTTAAGACAGCCTCTGTCTTTTCTAACCAGTGTAGAGTTGCAATGGCTCCTTTATTGCTAGAGAATTCTATTAGTTTGCAGGACCAGAATTCTTTGTAAGAACAACCATATGACATGGTTCTTCTTCTTTTTGGAATAGGCAATTGAAGTAATGGTCCATTGTTTACGCTGTGACTGGTTTAGTAGGTGGTCGTTTACTTCCACTCTTACTTTTATTTTCCGCTTCTTTAACAGTTTGAAGGATATATTGCATAGCATCTATAATCCCTTGTGCCACTATATGTTGGATGGCATTGTTATCTATTTGGTTTCCGTTATTATCGTTATTCTAGTTTTCCTGATTTACTTCGTTGTCCATCGGGATTTACAAGCAATTGTCAGGTATCAGTATCACATAACAAGATTTAATGCTAACAATTACACCAACAAACACATTGGTCAAAACCGTCGAGCATTGCGATATTTACTCTATTTTATATATATATATATATATGCATCTATTACAAACTATAACTGGAATTTAAAACCTACTACTAGTTATGCATTAGTAGGTATTAGATTATCTATTTTAGTTGATATATATATATATATATATTATTACTACGGGTTAAACTGCATTTCCCGCTCGTCGTACTTCCAAACGAGCTTCTCTCCTATCTCTTTTATCCTCTCTCCTTCATCTATCAACTCTTCACCATACAGGCAAAGTTCCTGAACGTTCTCATCACTCATGGGTGGTCGTGGTGCGGGTACTGGGTCAGGATACATAGGTAAAGGTTCTCCATATGGGTATGGGTTTTCTAGGATTTCCCGAACATATTTATCGGCATCCCAATATGGATCTAGAGGGTCAAGATTAGGATATGGTGCAAATGGGTTTGGCATGTGCTCCTCCTGTGGGTAGAGTTCTTGATAATCCCTATGGTCATCATTCCATGGGTTATATGCTAAGGGATTGGGTGCTGGAACTCTAGGTATCTCATTAGGGTTAAAAGTTGGTATGGGAACTGGTTCCTCTTGGTTGGATTCTATTTCCATTGGCTGAGTGGGATATAGTGGTAGTGGTTGTGGTTGTGGTGCAATGATTTGTTCTAGGTTTGGGTCTGCGGTTGTGGTAGCTAATATATAAAAGTTGGCCAATCGCCTATTGATTATGTCTTGGGTCTGGGTATTCATTTCCTTATTTGCTGCTGCTAAGGCCCTTTGTTGCTGTAATTTCCTCATTCTCTTCCTACACTCATGTGCTCCCCGACTGAACCATCCTCTCTTTTTGGTAGGGAATGGTTCTTCGGATTGCGCCTTAAATACAAAGATCCCCTCTTCTGTGTCAGCTGAGTACCCCGAAGGAGTAGGCTGGGAAGAAGTTCCTTCATCTCTAGGAGAATCGGACAGTTGACGATAAACGTCTGACGGACCTTGATCACTCATACTGTAAACTAACAGATTGTCAAATAACACAAAACAGTAATATACATGTATGCACATAGTCATATAGATTATTTCCTAACAGAATTGACAATTTTGATGTCAGCAGACCACTTCTGTGACTCAAATCAGTGGCTGTAGCTCTGATACCACCTCCTGTCGCAACCCCCGACCCCTTGCCCCGGGAGGCGGGCGGCCACGAGCTTCGCACATTCGGTGGAATCGGTGTTTATTTAATTAGGCAGCGGAATTTACATCAGGACCGTAGTTAGGAAATATTTTATCAGAGTAACACCTCATTTTATACATGGGTAAAATCCAAATTTCCATTACAAACATGTTTATAGGGATAAACCCTAATTTATTGAAATAAAACTTTTTTTTATTTAGGTAACTTTTATAGCCACTTTTACAAGCCTTCAGTGCTCTCCAGCTGGCTTCTATTTGGCTTTCACATTTTGTTACCTGAAACGCATTTTAAAAACATTTGTCAGTGGAAAATACTGGTGAGTGAATCCCAGTTTAATCAAAACAAGTTTTATCATTTTACAGCATTAAGGGCAACCCACAATTACATTTGTTTACATCTACTTTAATTACCACCCACGGTACTGTCAACCCTGACTTGTGGTCATGTTACTATTCACTGTATTAGTAACAAATTTTGTATACAAAACCCCAACATACTGACGATAATTGTAGAATTACAAATACTCAATCACTGCTAATTATAATGTAAAACAATTGAGGTTTTGTAAAAACAGTTTATAAAAAGAATTTACAAAAAGAGGATAAACTCACATTGCTAATTTAGGTATTTCCTTGTGACCTTCTGGTTATAATCTATTAATTTAAACAATGCACACGCATTAGTATAATAACCCAAATTTACATTTGCTATATCCCTCTCTCGAGACAGAACTCCAATGATGAAGTCAGGCAGAGCCTCGACATGCGTTACGGAGCACTAGATCAATCGGGCAGAGTAACAAATACGTAACCGGGAGTTATAATACTTACTACGAGGCAGAGCTTCGCTATTTAGGGGGTATTATACCAGAAAATTATTATTTCTATCAGGAATTTAGAGAGAATTTGAAAGTTTTGAACGATTTTGAAATGAAGCCGATGGCCTCTATTTATAGTGTCTAATCGACACTTTGTCGCGCCCCGCGAGAACAAAAGGCAAAGCCTTCGCGACCCGCGAGAGCCTCTAGGGTAGGCCCTAGCTTGGCAGACTCAAGGGGTAGCCTCAACACGCATCGCGCCACGTGGCATCACCAGGTGCGCCCTGGTGGCTAGCTGTCGCAGCCCGCGACTGAGGTAGCCAAGGGGTTCGCGACCCGCGAGCGCCCCTATTTCTTATTTTTATTTAATTTTTATTAAATTAAATGTATTTCGGGCCTGTTTTTCGTATACGGGATGTATTTTAGGACGTATAAGGGTGTTGGAAATATTTTGGGATAGTTGTTATATGAGATCTCATGATGTTCAAATTTCCATACTTTTTCGCAGAGTCAGAGAGCTCCAGACCGAGCTAGCCACAGTCAGAGCTGCCATTACTCTCCCACCACCACCTACATCACCACTACCACCTTTGCCTTCATCACCCCTTCCATCACCGCCACCACTACCACAGTCACCACCACCGCCTTCTCCACTCCAGTAGTATGTCAGTAGTATGTCATTAGTACGTCAGTGGCTCTCTTTTGGGGTGACTACCCACTTTTGTGCAGACTAAGGCTTATAAAGATCTAGACTTTTGAAAGACAACTTGAAGGCATGAAGATACAATGTAGTAGAAAATCTTACTTTTGTATTGTAACTTGTACTGACTAGGGGTATGTATCCCTAAGTCCTTTTGATCTTCATGAACAAATGTAACAAGTTATCATTATGTATAAAAGTATGTTTTTTTAGTATTTTACATTGTATTTCTTTTATGTTGTGGTTGATATTATGGTGATGTGATGATATTGTGATTGATATTGTTACGACATGGTGGACTTATGGTTGATGTTATGTTATGGTGTGGTGTTTTTCTACACATTGAGTTATACGACCATTGTGGTGATTGGTGTGTTCATGTATGCTCGTGATTGTGTGGTTATATCATGTATATTTATATATAAATTTCTTATTTATATAAACCCGATGTGTTTATATATATTTATATTTGACAATATTTATTATTAAATATTTGTCTAATGGAGATTGATATTTTATCTAGAAGACAATGTCGCCCCACCGTGGAAGAATGAACACAAACCAGCTACCGACGACACAAGAAGAGTTGAACGAATGCATTTCGCAAGCAATCGCTCAATACGAAGCTAACCGCAATGAACACAGCGGTGGAACAGGAGGTACTTCTAGAGGCAACCCTCCGACTGGTAATACTTGGTTATTCATTAACCTACACGATACTCTCATCTATTCTAATCGTGTTCTTGATACTCACTCTTGAATTTGTGCATACAATGATTTCAGGTTGCACCTATAAACAGTTCTTGGACTGTAAACCCTTGAATTTTGACGGTACAGGAGGTGATGTTTCTTTCGTTCGCTGGACTGAGAAAACCGACTCGGTCATTCGACTGAGCAAATGCCCTTCTGAGCAAAGGGTTACTTATGCCACTGGACTCTTTATTAATGGAGCACTATCCTGGTGGAACCTCCAGGTCCAAACTAAAGGCGAAACTGCTGCATACGGCCTGACCTAGGAGGAACTCAAAGAATTAATGAGGAAAAAGTATTGCTCGATGTCGGAAATGCAGAAGTTAGAAACAGAATTCTGGAACCTGAAGATGATTGGGTCAGATATCGCGGGATACATGCAGCGATCCATGATTTGTCCTGTGTGGTTCCATACTTGGTGGAACCTGAATTCAAGAGAATCGAGAGGTACATCTGGGGACTTGCCCCCCAAATACTAAGTCTGGTTACCTCATCTAAGCCCACGGAGATTGGAGAAGCCATTGATTTGGCTGTAACACTTACTGAGGAGGCAGTACGTCAAAGGAAATTTAATGAGTCTGGGGTGCACAAAAAGGAAACCACTGTGGAGACTTCTTGCTCCAACAAAAGGAAGTTCTCCCATTTCAAGAAAGGTTCACGGGGTAAGAACAATAACAAAAAATGGCAAAACTCGAAAGAAGTCAAAGAGGCAAAGGCTTATGTTACCACCACTACAAATGATACCGGCAGGAAGCCTTACACCGGGAGTGCACCAAAGTGCAACAAATGCCCCTTCCACCACTACGGGGAATGTCAAAACCCCAAGTGCGGTAAATATGGTAAACTTGGGCACCGCACCAAGGCGTGCCGGGGAACGAACACTAAGGATCAAGGTTGCTTCAACTGTGGTGACAAAGGGCACTTCAAAAGGTATTGCCCGAAGGAAATCCAAGCTCGGGGTAGAGCTTTTGTGATAGGAGCTAAGGACGCTCACAAGGACTCGAATGTGTTCACCGGTACGTTTCCTATCAATAATCACTTCGCATCTATTCTTTTCGATACTGGAGCAGATTATAGTTTTATTTCTAAGGAATTTAGAAATATACTTGGGGTAGAATCGAGGAAATTAGATATTCCATACTCGATTGAATTAGCCAATGGGGAATTAGTAGAATCGGGGGAAATCATAAAGAAATATACCTTAGAACTGGGTGAACGAAAGTTCGACATAGATCTTTTACCAGTTCCAGTAGGTAGCTTCGATGTCGTTATTGGTATGGATTGGCTATCTGATAATCGAGCCAAAGTCATATGTCATGAGAAGATCATACGCATCCCCCTGCCCGATGTAGAACATTTGCTAGTACACGGGGAGAAACAAGACACGCCATTACGAATCATTACTTGCATGAAGGCTCAAAAATGTTTGATAAAAGGATGCATCGCCTTTCTTGCCCATGTGGTTGACAAGAAGGTCGAGGAGCGCAAAGTGGAGGACATCCCTGTGGTAAGGGAATATCCCTAAGTCTTTCCAGAAGACTTGTCGAGACTGCCACCACAACGACAAGTGGAATTCCGTATCGATCTAGTGCTAGGAGCGGCACCAGTGGCAAAAGCTCCATATAGTCTGGCGCCCTCGGAGATGCAATAATTATCCACTCGGTTGCAGGAACTGCTTGACAAAGGATTTATTAGACCGAGTTTCTCGCCTTGGGGAGCTCCGGTGCTATTTGTCAAGAAGAATGACGGAACCTTTCGAATGTGTATCGACTACAGAGAACTAAACAAGCTAACTATCAAGAATCGGTATCCTTTACCGAGGATCGACAACTTTTTCGATCAACTACAAGGTTCTAGCTTTTATTCCAAGATCGATCTAAGATCCGGATACCATCAACTGAGAATTCAAGAGGAAAGCATTCCTAAGACAGCGTTTAGGACTCGCTATGGGCATTACGAGTTCCTTGTTTTGCCTTTCGGCTTAACAAACGCTTCCACCGTGTTTATGGATTTGACGAACCGAGTCTGTAAGCCATACCTCGACAAGTTCGTAATCCTATTCTGTAACACCCTTAATACTGGACGCAATTTATATTAATAATTATATGAACTTTATACTATTCAGAGTTTACTAAAACTTTTCGTGTTCAAATACCATACACATTTGTTATAGTACCCAAAACAAATGCAAGATAATGCTTAACAAGTTTAAAGTTAACCCCGGCTAGTCCACTAACAACTAGTTTAAAGGATTCAAAACACGACTAACAAAAACATTTACAACATGATTAAAGTCTAGACAAGTTTAAGTTTGGTGCGGAAGCTTCAAAATGCGTGTTCGGTTCTTGACTACATACTTGATCACCATCCAGGAGGATCTCATCCATACCTAGGGTCAAACAACTAAAGACATTAGTTTCGACATTAGTATAGCATATATATATACAAATTCCGACATCGAAAAGTGAATTAAAATACAAGTTTTCTGGGCTCCACCGTAACTTACGGTGTCTACCGTAAGTTACGGTAGACCCTGAATGATTCTGGTTCTGCCGTAACACAGGGATAACCCAACGTAACATTTTTTATTTCCACCGTAAATTACGGTGTAGACGGTAATTTACGGTGGACGCTGGGATTTTTCCATTTGACTATTTTGTGAATTTCGCTCTAATTCGCATACCGTTTTAGGCTATTTCCTTCCTGTATGTCTATAAATTTATTACGGACATGTTCGTTTTGTTTATCATACCAATATTTGTCTCGCCGATCATTCGGCTAAAAGATACTATACTTGCATTTATTCGATCCATTCTAACTATAAGTGTATATTTCAAATTTCTTATTCTAAACCTTTTAGATGCCATTACCCAAGTTCCCGGGTTTGTACATCTTGGTGTGTTTATGTTATTCATGGCTTCATGTTTCCTTGGAACTAAAAGCTCGTTTCCTCGGAACTCAAGATTCCGTTTCAAATGACACATTTTATTGACCTTTAGTGTTTGTCCCGATATCACGGGTTCGTAGACTTAAATTAACATAACCAATTTATTGGTGTGGTACAATCCATCACCTAGCGAGATATGAAACTTTCAAGTCTCTACCCACGTGATTCCTTTACAAGCCTCATTTCGACCCGTTTGGCTATCTAGTGAAGACCATCACTTTATTGACAAGCCAAACCTAATTCCAAATCTTTATTTTGACCCATTTGGCTATCTAGTGAAGACAATCACTTTATTGACAAGCCAAACCCAATTCCAAATCTTTATTTTGACCCATTTGGCTATCTAGTGAAGACCATCACTTTATTGACAAGCCAAACCCAATTCCAAATCTTTATTTTGACCCGTTTGATGGTCTAGTGAACTTCGCCACTTTAACGACACATCAAACACATCCATTACACTATGACATCATTTATACACTAAAACCAAATATTTTTACATAATATAACGAGACTAAAGTCACGCACCTTTAAAGCACACCTTTTCCGCGTGTATCTCCTCTGGCGTGTCCGCTTGACGTTCCGGATTCCTTGCCTAAAGAGTTCAATTCATAATAAATTTAGGACTCTTTCATAAGCTTTAACGCATTATTTCTTAACATATTCAAATCTGCATTTTACCCAACTTTTAACATTTTAACCTTCATTTAGTCGTTTTATCGATCACCTAGCGGGTCAGATTTCTACATGATCTAAACCAAGTTCATGACTTGAGTTTATCACTCTAATTAACTTCAATTAGACAATATACACATATTTTAACATCAATAATTTAAAGATTATCTCATAAATTTCAGTTTACACTAGAACAAGAGTTTTAATCCTAGTGTTTATCAAGTTCTACTAACATATTAATCACCCACTATGATGATTTTGATCCATACAACCATCATGCAAGGATTTGACAAGAAATCATCTAGGGTTTGCCCCTAAACCTTATATCACTATCAATTTCATATTTACAACACATAATTAAGCTCAACACTCGATTTCAATCACATGCAAGAACTTGGGTTGAATCGAAATACCCTAATTCGACTTACCTTATGATCCTCTTGTCAAGGTGATCACGATTCTATGTTCAGATTTCGATTTCAACTTGGATGGAGCCTTCAATTTGAGAGTTTAGTAGATTTAGGGTTTTGAGGATGAGGGTGTCGCCCTCTCCTGCTCTTGATCGACCAGACCCCCTCTGATGGGGTGTTTGGTTTTGTTTTTATCAAATATTGGTAATACAAGTTTCAATTTTTACAACCTAGGCGCCTCCACTCTTATTTAGTTTATAATCTTGGCTTCTTAACCCCTTCGTGTATTATTACAAGACTCCTAACTAACTGGGTTATTTATCCTAGTTAGCTTTTTCTTGTTTATTATACACCTTATAATTCTAATATAAAGTTTTGTATTTTCGGGATGTTACATATTCATTGATGACATTTTGATATATTCACGAACTGGGACAGAACACGAATAACACTTGAGAACTATTCTGGAGTTGCTTAAGAAAGAACAATTGTATGCCAAGTTCTCAAAATGCGAATTTTGGATTCGCGAGGTGCAATTTCTCGGTGATGTGGTGAACGAGAATGGAATACATGTTGACCCGGCTAAGATAGAAGCCATAAAGAACTGGAACACTCCAAAGACCCCAACAGAAGTAAGACAATTTTCTGGGTTTAGCAGGATACTATCGAAGATTCATCGAGAATTTTTCTAAAATTTCTCAACCGCTAACCTCACTCACTCAAAAGGACAAAAAGTTTGACTGGGTGAAAAACAAGAAATGGCATTCCAAACACTCAAGGATAAACTATGCCAAGCGCCAATCTTATCCCTCCCAGACGGAACCGATGACTTTGTGGTGTATTGTGATGCTTCTCACCAAGGCTTGGGTTGTGTGTTAATGCAACGTGAAAAAGTCATCGCGTACGCATCACGACAGTTAAAAGTCCATGAAAATAATTATACCACTCACGACCTAGAGTTAGGTGCAGTGGTATTCGCTTTAAAAATTTGGCGTCACTATCTTTATGGTACTAAGTGTACCATATTCACCGATCATAAAAGTCTTCAACATATATTCGATCAAAAAGAATTATACATGCGCCAACGGTGATGGGTAGAATTGTTGAACGACTATGACTGCAAAATCAGGTACCATCCGGGAAAAGCAAACGTTGTGGCGGATGCTTTGAGCCGGAAAAAAAGAGTTAGAACATTACGAGTACGAGCTTTAGAGTTGACAATTCGAACAAACTTCACTACTCGAGTGCGCGAGGCACAACAAGAAGCCCTAAAGCCAGAAAACATTCGAGCAGAATCCTTGCGAGGATTAGAGAAACAAATGGAAACAAACAAAGATGACACTTTATATTTCATGGGAAAGATCTGGATTCCATATTTTTGTGGCCTACGAGACTTAGTGCTGGATGAAGCACACAAGTCCAGATATTCAATACATCCAGAATCCGATAAGATGTATCAGGATTTAAAAGAATACTATTGGTGGCCTAAACTCAAGAGAGATATTGCGACCTATGTTAGGAATTGCCTAACTTGTGCAAAGGTCAAGGCCGAATATCAAAAGCCATCTTGATTATTACAGCAACCCGAGATCCACGTTTGGAAATGGGAGCAGATATCAATGGATTTCATTACAGGACTCCCACGGACCTCTCGAGGTCATGACATGATATGGGTTATCGTCGATCGATTAACCAAGTCGGCTCACTTCTTACCTATTCGTGAAAAAGACAGCACCGTGAAGTTAGCTGAAATTTACCTCAACAAGATTGTGGCACGTCATGGAGTGCCTATTTCGATAATCTCAGACCGAGATGGTCGCTTTGTGTCAAGAATTTGGCAGTCATTTCAAGAATCACTTGGATCTCGTTTGGATCTAAGCACGGAATTTCATCCGCAAACCGATGGCAAAAGCAAATGAACCATCCAAACTTTGGAAGACATGCTTCGTACCTGTGTGATGGATTTAGGCGGAAACTGGGATACTCATTTACCTCTAGTAGAGTTTTCCTATAATAACAGCTATCACACAAGCATTAAAGCCGCCCCATACGAAGCACTATACGGACGAAAGTGTCGATCACCGTTGTGTTGGGCGGAAGTCGGAGACAAACAACTCATTGGCCCAGAACTAGTCAAGAAGACTACTGACAAGATAACAAAGATACGAGACCGTATCATACTGGCTCGTTACAGACAAAAGAGCAACGCGGACAGAAGACGTAAACCATTATCCTTTAAGGTCGGAGACAAAGTTTTACTAAAAGTCTCGCTTTGGAAAGGCGTAGCTAGATTCGGGAAACGCGGAAAACTAAACCCGAGATACATTGGGCCATTTGAAACTCTAGAAGAGATCGGTACCGTCGCGTACAAGTTAAAACTGCCAGAAGAACTCAGTAACGTACACGACATATTTCATGTGTCAAATCTCAAGAAAAGTCCGACCGTCGAGACAGTTATCATCCCAGCCGATGAAATTCATGTAGACGACACACTCCAGTTTACTGAAGAACCCGTTGAGGTTATGGACTGGAGGTCCACAAGACAAGGAGAAGTCGTATCAAACTAGTCAAGGTCCACTGGAACTCACGTCACGGACCCGAGTACGCCTGGGAACGTGAAGATCAGATCAAGGTAAAATATCCCCACCTGTTCAAGAAAACTCCTGCAAAGGATGGCTCAACTTGAATTTCGGGACGAAATTCTTTTTAGCAGGGGGAGAATGAGACAACTGGTAAATAACCGGTAATTCCGTACAAACTAATCACTATTTTATTTACATAATCTCATGCATTTAGCGTAATTTAATTACGTAACTGTGTCGTAAATCAGATAACAATGTTAGGAAAAGAAAACAATGCTAAAACATATGTTGGTTTTCGTCATATTTCGAAACCAATCAAACAATGTCCTAAAAGTGTTGGTAGAAAGTGTTGGGCGCACTATTCACGGTTATACTATCCATGCCAGCAAATCGTGAAAACAGAACGAAACAATGAAAAACGTCACACGGATAACATAACTGAGTCTATTTACATAAGAAAACACTAATGAGAAAACATATCTTGCAAAAATCTAGAACTTTCCGGTACAACACCCTAATCACTAAATCGTCCGTTTCACTAAAAATGTGACAACCTTAACTCGTCCGAAACTATAATTAAGCATTTCTGGAACCTCGGAACTATGACAATCGGTGACATATACACTAAAACACTTTGGGAATATCCTTGTGGTGTCTAAAATAACAAGCTTCCGGTAATATGTTGCTATACACATAACTAGTCCGTTATCGAACCGAAAGACTAGTAAGCGCTATTTTCGACGCCAAAACAACCAAACGAAGAGGCTAGCAAACTAGTTAAGCTTATTTTGGGACTCGGAATCACTCCATGCATTAACAACTTGCGACAAAGTCTCGTCGGTACGACATAAAAGTGTCGTAACCTCACCAACGACCAAACGGAAGACATCTAAAGCGTCGAAATGCAATTCCTACTAGTTTAGTGAACTAGTTAAGGTCAATTAACAATCCGAATCCCTAATTACCCCTAATGGTGTAATTAAACCCCTAATCACCGTACTTTGGTTAATTACCAAAATATCTAAGTTTTAATCATTTTTTATAAAAAAAATAATACACTTAACCCCCCTACCTACGGTTTTGGTTTGCCCCCATGGCCTCACCAACTTGATTTTTGAAAAGATAAGAAGGCCTGGAACTTGTTGAAAATTATAACACCAACCATACTTTTATTACACCACCATAACCTATCTTTTCAATATCATTCATCACTTTAAAAATTTCAAGAAAACCTCCCCACATCTTCATCCATTTTCGGCAGCCATATGCACCCCCATAAACCCACCATAAATCTTCCATAAACACCTTATTTTCACATAATCTAGCCACTACAAGATCATAAATACTTGGGTTAAGCATAGATCATCATCAGGAGCCTTCTTGGAGCTTAATCTTCTTATTATTTATCTTATTTGGCTTGTGCAAAGTTGTAAGACTCCTAAACACCCTATTTAAGTTCATTATTATGTATAGATTATGGAAGTACAAGTTGATCATCTTAAAGATTAATAAAAATCACACCAAAAACCCTAATCTCAAATCTAATAAACACTAAATATAATCATATTATGTGTTGATTTGTTTAGATTAGTGCAACTAGTTAGTGTAATCTTGTTATTTATGTTGATTATGTTAAGACTAGTTGTATGAAAAATGATATTATGATGATCTTAAGTCTTATATGTTGTAGTAATTTATAAGCATGATAATTTTGTTATGTTGAACTCAAAAATATGATTTAAACATGGATATGTTTAAATCATGAAAGATCATCACCTTCAAAATCATGAGTATTATATATATGAAACTTGATTAATGTTCTTGAAAGATAAAACATAAGCATGAACTTGAACAAGACTTTTAAAACACTCATAACTTGGTTTCTACATGAAACAAGTTGATATAAAATTGTTTATAAAAAGTGTTATGTAAAAGTCTTGGTATTTTTTTATAAACTTGAAAGATATAAGATACGGGGACTTTTAAAAGTATAAAACAAACATGTTCAAGTTTATGTAAGGAATGAACTTGAAAAGTGGTTTACTTTCATGTCTTGAAATTTAACATAAGTAATAATCATG
This sequence comes from Helianthus tuberosus, assembly GCA_030545235.1. Classification (NCBI taxonomy): domain Eukaryota; kingdom Viridiplantae; phylum Streptophyta; class Magnoliopsida; order Asterales; family Asteraceae; genus Helianthus; species Helianthus tuberosus. Next base: position 59,144,152 of record CM060415.1, on the reverse strand, counting down.
AGGAAATTGAAGGAAAATGTGTGTGATTATTGTTGTAAAAATGATTTTGGTGATACTTGATGAATTAATGATGATTTGAAAAATTGAATTGGTGATTTAAACGCATTTTGAAAACGTGGGTGATGTGTGCAAAATGCAACATATAAATTTCATCAAATGAGGCATAAAACTAACCCCTTTTTAGTACTAATGTTGGAAAAAGTGTGTTTTTGTCTTCCTTTTGTATTTTCAGGATTAAATGTTGGTACACTTTATGTGGACGCGACTCGACTCGGTTCGATTCAGTTCGGGTCGTCTCAGTTAGGTCCGGCTCAAGCCCGATGTCACGACATTCCTCAGTCGTGCGCCCCAGAGTTCGACACGCGAGGCACGGAGCGCCGCAAACCCATTCCCGTTTACACATCACCATGACATCATCATTGTGATGTCATGGTGATGTCACAAGTTTGTCTCATGCATAAATTGGTGAAATATGTTTTCAACTAAACATACATCTGGGCCGTTTGACTTGTCTTTGGACCAATCAGAAACTTCATTTGGGCCGAAGACTTGAATTGGCTTTTGACTATGATTTGGGCTAAACTACAACTCGACGAAACAAGAATAGGATTAATATGTATGTCGATGAAACAGAATGTGTTTCGTCGACTTTGTTGTTTCGTCGTGTCCTTTATGCGTTTCGTCATAGTCTGTGTCTGTGTCTAGTATAAATACCCCTCACAGTTTCTGTGTGAAACTGATGAGAGCTATGAGAGTTTGAGAGAGTCTATAAAACATTGTTTGTATATGTTTGTATCCGTTCTCATCCTTAATCAATAGATATTGAATCTTTGGTTACGCGTGTGTTTTACACTTTGTTTGGTTTGCACCGTCACGGGGTTTCCGCACCCGTTACCGTGTTTGTGATAAACAAGGATAGGTTTTCGTTATCGATCCACCGGAAAAACGGGACCTACAAGTGATATCAGAGCTTTGGCCCTTTTCCTTGTTTAAAACCAAACATTGTCGTGTTTGAAACAAGTGTGTTATTGTGATTTTTCAGATTTTGTTTTTAAAAGTTTATATATTTTCTGGAAAAAGTCACTAAAATCAGTGTTTATCTTGGTGTTTTGCTAAAAGTTTGTTCAAAAACCTTGTTTGTTTAAATGTTTACATGTTACTAATGGGTTTTTGTTGAAAGTTTTAAGCAAATCTTGTGTTCGGAAATTTTTCGGTCACCTGAATCTTCATCGAGTTCATCTTATAATCAAGTTGTTCTTGTTTTTGTTCTTGAAAATATACGTGTTTGATCTGAATTGTAGTTTGAATTATTGTGTTTATAGATTATAATATTGTTTGTTTGACAATTGTGTATTGTGATGATGTTTTGTTGAAAAAGGAATGAGAACTGTATCTTTGAAAAGAAGGAAAGGTGTGTGAAGTTTGAAAATTGTTGCTGTGTGTCAGAACTGGATAAGCTTTATTAAAAAAAAACCATTTCAGTTTCGTCATATGTAAATTTGTTTCGTCGGACAGCATCAGATCTGTTTCGTCACCTTCATATTCAACTTCTGTTTCGTCGACCAGAGTTCAATTCTGTTTCGTTGTTCACTTAGTATTATCTCTTGGGTTTCGTCGTATTAATCAAAAGCACACATATCTGTTTCGTCGACCATTGGGCTTCACATATATTGGGCTTCACATTGATTTGGGCTTCAAAACCATTTGGGCTCCACCGTTTCGTCGTACTCTTCAAACTGTTTTGGGACTCATCGTTTTCGTCGCAAATTGAGCCTCATCTTCAAACTGAATTGCATTTCGTCGCACCTATTTAATATTATATTCTGTTTCGTCATTATAGTCAAACATCAGATCTGTTTCGTCGATATATAATTCAGTTTTGTCGTTTATCAAATCTGTTTCGTCGCTCAACACATAAATCAGATTCGCCGATCATCATATCAATCTGTTTCGTCGCCAATCAGAAATTATAATCAATTTCGTCGACATCAAGATCTGTTTCGTCGACCATAGTTCAAGATTCTGTTTCGTCGACATCAATCAGTTTCGTCGCCAAGCTCACAAGACCTGTTTCGTCGATCATAACTCAACATCTGTTTCGTCGTTCATTATCAAACAGAGTGTTTCGTCGTGATCATTTGTCATTTTTAACAGAGGACTTCTAAAAGTGATTTAACAGTTTGTTATTGAGTGTGTGACCAGGTTTTCACTTACATATACCAATCATGAGTTGCACAAGTCCTTGGGATTGGAGTACGGAACCACGACCAGCTCAAAATCAGACTTCGATGGCCGTATGTATGTCGAATTCCATACCTCAACAACAACAGTCAATAAGTTCAAGTCAATGGGCATTGGTGTCGAATCAAAATCAAAGCATTCAGAATATTTTGCTTAGCGAGAGTGAGACGGGTAGCAACAATCGGCCGCCAAAGTTAAATCACATGAACGACTATCCAACATGGAAAGGTCGTTTCCACACATACATTCAAGGGAAAAGCACCGAACTTTGGACGTGTTTCCTTACTGCATGCAACCCTGCCCTCGAAGTAGCAGCATCAACTTCAGCGGGTTTTACTAATATGCTTGAAAACGACAAAAAGGCATATGATCTGGAGAAGAAGGCGTATGCTGTTCTCACTCAAGCACTTCACAAAGACATTTATCATCAATTCTCTTATTGTAAGAACACGAAAGAGTTATGGGATGCATTGGTAGCGAGAGGAGAAGGAAATGCAGCTTCTAGAAAGACACGCCATGATTTATTGAAGAAAGAGTTTGAATCATTTCGATTCTTGTATAATGAAACTCTATATGATATGACTTCTCGCTTTTATCATTTGATGAGTGAAATGTGTTCTTATAATGTTGCAGTAACTCATCCGGAAATGATTGCACGGTTTGCTGATGCTCTACCTCCTAAGTGGAGTCCATTTATTGAACTTCTAAAGCATACAGGCGCTATGGATACAGCCAATGGCACTCTCTATGAATTCATTCAGAAGTTGGAGCACAAGAACGAAGAGGAAATTCGAAAAGCAAGAATGATTGCACCTCCTCAAAACACAGAAATGTATTTTCCTGGTTTTGGTCCTTCAGCTAGTTCTAGTTCCATTCAGCAACCGAAGCTTCAAACGGCGTTTGTGTCCAATACAAGCTCATCACCGTTTCCACAGTGAAATCAAAGTGCTTATCTTTCACAATCCCAACCTCCACCTCAAGTTACCACTACTCAACAACAGTGGAATCAAAGTGCTTATCTTTCACAATCTATACCCCAACCTCAGGCCCAACCACAACAACAACAAGCACATTATACCAACAATCCTTTACCCCAAAACACCAACACTGTCAGAGTTGATACTTCCAATCTTTCAAAAGTCAGTGTAGAAGTTGCAAAGGAACATTTGGAACTTCTCAACACAATGTTCAGTTCCTACTGTGGATTGGTAGCAAATCAAATTGGAAACATCAATATGACCAATGAAGATTATCAGCAGATAGACCGTGATGAAATGGAGTTAATGGATATTAAGTGGGCGTTTGCAAGTGCTGTTAGAAGGGCAAAGGATTTCATGACTCGAACTGGAAGAACAAGCTTGGAAGGCAAAAATAATACGGAGTACGGGTTTGATAAAGATGCGGTTACATGTTTCAATTGTGGCGAAAAGGGTCACTTCAAACGTGGGTGCACCCGACCAAGCAAACAAGGCAATCAGAATCCGTTCAGAAATCAGACGAGTACTTCTAATGCAAATCAAGACAATCGTGAACAAAGGATAGTAGCGGTGAACAACAATCAGAATCAGAACCAGAACCAGTCTGGACCCTCAAACACCAACAGAGCATTAGTTGTTCAAGCTGATGAAGGGTGTAATTGGTCTGTACAATTCGGAGATAATGATCAAGGAGGTGGAACCGCATGCTATGCAAAAATCATCAATCACATCAAGCATGTTCACAAGGAAGAGTTTTCTGAAGGTGATGATAGCTCGGGTTATAGCGGGAGCTCAGATGAAGAAAGCTCAAATGCGGGAGATTATAATTCTAAAGATGGATCTTTCTCTTCTCAGACTGCCTTTATGGCTAATGTCACAGCTTCTACAAGTCAGGTACAATCTGAAACTCCTAGCATATGTAGTGATTGTGCTGATATGAAACATGAATGTGCTGAATTGAGGCTTGAATCTGAAACAGTTCATAGTCACAATCAAAGTTTGGTTATTGAACTGTCAAAGTGCAAAGAGGCAAATATGGCTTTAGTTAGAAACGAAAAGGATTTTAAATCTGTAATTGAAACCTTAAAGAAAAGTGTTTCTGAAGTGACCAAAACTGTTTATCATAAACAAGTTAGCATTAACGATTACATTAACATTGTTGAGGAAACCAAAAAGGAACTAGCCATTGCCAAATGCGAGCATGATGCAATCAAGCTCAAGTTGGAGAGTTATTCTAACTCCCGATTTGTGCTCGATCACATTATTGACGTTCAACAACTGAATGGAAATGTGAGTGGTGTTAGGTATAAGAAGTGTCCGCCCCCTTTGAGACAAAATTATACTCGAATGCCCGATGAGGAGGAAATGCCACGTTTTGAGCCAACTGTACCTCTTGATTATGGGGAAGTTACAACTGGCTTAGGGTTCAAAACGGACAATTCATCGGAGGGCTCATTTGATCGGAAAGAAAAGTCATCATGTGCTTCAAATCAAAGTCCTCCTACAGTTGAGGACTATGATTCGTCCGATGATGAACCAGATGTGAGTGATGAGGATAAATCTCTTGAGAAGAACAAAGGAGTAGAAGTGCCTTTTGAGAATCACATTCTGTGTGATCCTCCTACTCCTGTTATGCAATCAACTGGTGCTAAACAAGAGATAGATCCTATCACTGAGACAGTGTCTACTGTTAAAAGTGATAACGTGTTGTACACTTTAGTCGGTGATGACAAAATTTATTCAAACATAGCTTTTCCAATTAAAAATGTCAATCAATCTTTGATTGACAAAGTGTTTGAAGATACTACCAGTAAGTTTTTGGAAAAAGGGATCCCGAGAGTTTCAGTAACTCAGTGTAATCCGATTCCAAAAGCTGAAGTTAGAAGAAAATTTGGAAATAAAAAATCACCAACGAAGCAACAACCTATCGCTTTTAAGGGTAAACAGCAACAGCAGCGAGCTCAAAATTCTAAAGGTTCACAACCGAAGGTTGAGACCAAAGGAGCTCGTTTCAAGAAGAAAAACAATGATGTTAAATTTGTAGCATCCAATGGTACTGATAAAATTGAGACTTTTGAAAACAAATCAAACACCGATTTTGTCCAACAAGTCAAGATTTTAAAACGTAACAGTCAAAACAATTACACTCAACATACAAACGGGTGTGATGAGAAAGCAAGTACCTCAGGTTCTACAAGTTCAACATGTGAAAGTCGAACCGGATCTCCCAAGTTTGTTGAGAGGAGATCGTGTTTCAAATGTGGGGAGTTTGGACACATTATCAAAAAACTGCACAAACTCTCCAAAACCAAATTTTGTAGAAAGAGCCCCTTCTGAACAAGGTCACTCACAAAGTCGTCCTGTTTCTCAAAAACATGATAAACGCACTATTAAAGAACATGAAACAAAACAACGACATAAGAATGTGAAGGTGATCGAAAAGGCTTTAAAACCGGAAAATGTGAAAAGGAAACCAAGTTCACAACAACCGTTAAAACCAGAAATTGTAATTAATACACAATCTGGTAAATGGAAACAAGCTTGGAAACCGAAAACAGGTGAAGGTTCAGGGGGAGGCGTGAAATTTCCAAATCATCAAGAGATTGAAATTACATTTCTTGATTCTCAGGGGAAACCTAAGTCTATGAAGGCTTGGGTCCCCCTCTCCAACTAATCTCTGAGTGAGTGTGCAGGATGTTCCAGGAGGAACTTTCGATAGTCATAGGATTATTGATAGTGGAATGTTCATGTACAAGAACGGCGACAAAAGAAATTGTTGCCGTTGATGGAGAGAAAAAGAAAAGAAGACAGAATTGTCTGTCGAAAGAAATTGAAAAGCTTCGACAAAATGAAAATCATTTCAGAGTTTGATTGTTCAAGGCTTTGATCGGGTCCCCAGGATAGATTCAAATCAAAATGTACGCACCTGGAGCACGTCTGAAGTTCAAAATCAACAAGATGAACGTGCAGTGTACATTTCTTCGTGGTGTGATTGAAGAAAATGTGTTTGTTGAACAAACCAACCGGGTGTGCGGATGCCTTGGCTTAGATTGAACAACCGCACACTACTTCTGAAAGAGAAAGACAAAGACCTTCGCTGGTACAATGTGGAAGACCAGCCGGACCCAAAGGTTTATGATCTTGTTGCTGTCAAGAGATTTCTCAGTAGCTACAAAATCGACTTTGAAATCCACACCGGGTGGATATCCAGTTTGGGAGAGCACTCAGATTCATTGCAATGCACAAAGCAGTTGCAGGATACGGTTTTAAATTCTAATCTCTCCTATACTTGTCGATATTTAAGCTGCTTTATAAATTGTTATCCTCTCATACAACACTCTTTGGCCTGACACGTTGATCTTGAATATCACCTCACACGTGATTGTTTCACTATGAAACTCGTCAATGTTGTCATGGTCCACACCGCTTACCGACATGCCAACTGATTTTTCCAAAATTCGATAAATCATTTCTGATTCAAAATTAATTTTAGTAAACGGCATTGAGGTAAAACATGAGTTAACCAGCATCGGGAAATCCTTTTTGTAAATACCTTTGTGTTTTTAAAATTTATCTTAGTTTGTTGATTTTAGGGGGAGTAAATCAAAATTTGAAAAATTCAAAAACATCGAAAAATTTCAAAACCCAAAAACTTTGGAAAAACAAAAATGAGTTTCCTGGCGAGAAAAAGAGAAAATGATAGTACATCAGTGGTCTGTTGAAACCTCTTTAAACTGGAATGCAAAATGAAAAATGTTAAACAACTCTATATAAGATGTATCGGTAGGCTCACAATCATTTTAAAGTGTGAAGGCGATATAAATCTTAAATCGACTGAAGACCAGGTGGGAACCACACATTGGCATATGGTCTTGGAACCGAAATTTCGTTTGAGAGATTGCCGAGGTTCTGAGATATTCGGTCTTTATGCTGCTTATCATCTGGGTATCATGGTTGTATCTTTTACCGTAAAAATAACGGAGACGAAGTCTAGATCTTCCATGATACTATACATACGTGTACATATTGCATTCGACCTCAATAAGTGATCAACAATCACATGTCCAAACAAAATAAGTGATAATATATCACAGATTCTTTGCGGGAGTCAAGTTCGTCTCTTTGCTGTATGAAAGTACTGACCTGTTCATGGACTTGCTCATGTGCCCTCATGCATCTGAAAATCAAGTTCCTCATCAATAAGTGATTCTATCACATAGGGCTTGTTTTCAATCAAAATAAGTGAGTTTCTCACATTCTTTTATACGGTCAAACAGATGATAAACGGTATAGTCACCGGTAAGATGAACTCTCCTGCATACCTTGATACGGGAATGTGTCGTGTGTGGATGAACACCGGTCGGTAAGTATAAATCATACCTTAACGTATCCCCTCGCCATGATTACATCTGATAAGTTGAGCTTATGTGGACAACAATACCGATAATTGTTATAGGATGCTTATCTAAATGTTAACTAATTGAACAACAAGAGCGTTTTGGCGTGACCGTACACTGATATGATTCTCTTACCCTCGGAACTCGCAAAAAGAATGTCTGTAAATATTTATTTACTGCTTTTCGTTTCTGAATCTTTGTATATATTTATTTATTGCTTTCCGTCTTTACATTTGAAAAATAAAATGAAAAATTCCAAAAATATTTTAGGTGTGTTTTAATATAAACTTTATAAAAGCCAAAAAGATTTTGCTTCTAGTTTATTTTTGATTGACCAATGTTGGAACTCGAGTCTATCCTACCCAAAATCCTGATTCTAATGTCACACCCCGACCACGTAGAACATACAAAACGTGGCGGAAACGTCGGGGAGTGTTGTAACAGAATCATTGTTTCATAACACATGGAAGTTGAAATATTGTTTTATTAAATACACGAGTTACAATGTCTTGAAAATCAAAGAAACATAACATAATTAACTAGTATGCATCTTTTATTGTCACTAAGGCCCATGTCCGCCTAAGTGTATCTTGATCAATCCTATGCTTCATTTCCTGAAACACATGTGAAAATAGGTACGTCAGCATAAAAATGCCGGCGAGTAGATAGGTTTTGTGAAAATAAGATTCATGACTTCTGTTTAAGAAAATGTTTAGTCATGAACCTTGTAATTTGATTTGTCTTTGTAAATCATTTGAAAAACAATAAGTTCAGATGATACGTATAAGTAAGAGAATAATGCATGGTTAAATGAATAACCATGTAAAATGAGTTTGTATAAGTTAAGTTGTTTGTAAAACAATGTATTGTGAAAAGTATGTTATTTGTATAAAATGTTATATGTCATAAACTGAAATGATTCAAATAACGCTACGATATGTAATACCATACAAACACTTATATATAGGAAGTACCAGCGGCGTATCCACCATGCTTGTATCATATTACACACGCATCGTTACTTAATCACTTACTCAAACCAAACCAACAATGTAAAATGTTCATGTCTAATGTAAATCATGTAATGTATAACCAATGTCAAAAGTGTTTATGTGTCAAATGTAAACCATGTAATATGTAACCAAAATAATATGTATGGCTAGTGAAAATGTATCAACTAAACCATATGCACAAGAACATAGTATTGAAGTAAAACTTGGTTTAAATCAAAGCTATGTTTTGTGGAAACGCATGATCAATGTAAATCATGTAATATGTAACCAAAATGATATGTATGGCTAGTGAAAATGTATCAACTAAACCATATGCACAAGAACATAGTATTGAAGTAAAACTTGGTTTAAATCAAAGCTATGTTTTGTGGAAATGCATGATCAATGTAAATCATGTAATATGTAACCAAAAGGATATGTATGGCTAGTGAAATGTATCAACTAAACCATATGCACAAGAACATAGTATTGAAGTAAAACTTAGTTTAAATCAAAGCTATGTTTTGTGGAAATGCATGATCAATGTAAATCATGTAATATGTAACCAAAATGATATGTATGGCTAGTGAAATGTATCAACTAAACCATATGCACAAGAACATAGTATTGAAGTAAAACTTAGTTTAAATCAAAGCTATGTTTTGTGGAAATGCATGCTATACTGATACGAACATCTATGCGGTGTTGTGAAAATGCATACATCCAAGCCTTGAGACTGCGGCGATAAACCCTTAAACAACTTAAAGGTTTATCTAAATTATGTATATCGAATTCGGTCATTCCTTCCAATCCAAACAAACCCAGGATTTCAGGAACGGGAGTTGTCAATTCCTATGGTACCACTACCTACTAACGAACGGCGTAGCTAATGTTAATGAATGTATTGTTCCATTGTAAACAACCCAAATGTCATAACAAAATGTAAGCATGTGATGAAAACAAATGTACTAAGTATGCAATAGATGAACATACATAGCATGTGATGTGATGTGAAACGATGTACTAAGTATGAACTAAATAGACATACATAGCATAAAATGTAATGTAAAACGATGTACTAAGTATGAACTAAATGGAGATACATAGCATAAAATGTAATGTAAAACGATGTACTAAGTACGCACACAATGGGCATACATAGTATGAAATGTAATGAAATCATGTACTATAATGTACTAACGAACATAGCAGGTATATGATGTGAAAACATGGAAAGCATTAAAGTAACAAGTAGGCACATGTGTTTCACCCCAAAACAGTTTGGAAAACAGTAAAAGAGGGGTCTATGTACTCACTTGAGATTACTCAGTAGTCCTGGAGTGACAACCAAACAATGATAGAGATCACGGAATCAAACGGCACCTAATATAGGTAACTATGTTAATAAACCGGACCTATCTCGGAAGATCGGGTAGCATGAGGGTTCGTAAACCAAACGAGTGTAGAGACTCGTGTCATTTGGTTTAACAAAGCCTACATACTAAATGAAACCTAACATAAATGTTTACGACCCATTACGACCCGTTTAGGTAGCTTATGCTACTTTAACGCGTCGTTCGCGTGAAACGCGTTCGGTCCGCCTAACTAGTCCTATGACAAGTGTTATATGCCTAAACATGTTACATAATCAGTTATGTGACAAAAGTTTAGGTTACATATGCTAAATTACCAATTATACATGAAAAGGGTATTCTGGTAATTTACCTAAGGCATATACACTACCTATCATACAACTACTTAAACGATGTGACCATAAGGTATAACCTCGGAAGGTTATTCCCTATATACTATGGTCACCTAATGTAATTGGTCGGATCCTAATGATCGACCAAACTGGGTCGGGTTCGAAGGTATAAGCGATTTATTAGATCGCTTACCCTACGACCCTAGACAACGTGGTAATCAGTAGGCATAGTCCCAAGGGACTATAACCAACGTGATTACAATCACGTTGCGAAGTTCAAACGAACTTCGCATTGACCATAAGCTGGTCAATGCTGAAAGTCAAACAAAGTTTGACTTTCTGACTCGAAAAGCAATAAAAGAAAGAAAAGAACGAAAGAATACTTACGAAGGGTCCCCGAATGCTAATTTCGATCCGAGAATCTCAGGTATGAAACAATGGTTTCAACTTAGAGTTTCTAAGATCAAAATTCTAGTGGTTTTTGAAGTTGTGGGGTGGGATATTTATAGTTTTCGGGTAACCGTTAAGATCATTTCATGGAATCCGTGCTTTAATCGCATCCGTACAAGTGTCGGAACCTTATGGTGGCTAAAATTGATCCTTATCAGCTGACTAAGCATGTGTGAATGTGTGGTGGTGGATAGAATAGCTGGAATCTGCTGTTAAATGCAGTTTATCTGGTCAGGAAGTCGGACGCGGCCCGCTTCAGGATTAGGCAAGTATAATGCAGGCCGCCTGGAGCTTCTGATCTGAATATAAGTTTCCAAAATGACAGTTTCTGCCCCTGCACGTGTTTAAGGCCATTTCCGACACTTCTAAGGCCCGTAAAGCCAACTTTAAGGCCCTAAAATGATGCCTAAACATTGTGGACATGAAACATGCTCAAAAATATGTCGGATGTCAGTTCGTTTGGTCGTACGAACGCGATGTTCGCTTAATTACGACGGAATGCGCATAAGCGCGAAAAACGATCCAAATGACGAAACGAATGGATTTTTCTTATGCCAAACACTAAAATAAAATATTTTAGTGCTTACATAAATTTTTGGATGTCCGGATGTATTCAGAACGTAAGTTATGCGCGAAAATGCAAACTTGTGCACTTTTTGACGCTTTTAGTCCCTGAATGACACAAAAGTTTATTTTAGCACACCAAACCCCTAAAAGCCTATTTCTAAGCTATGTAAAGGATATTTAGGGTGTGTTTAACTTATGGTCATGTTCCGGAATGTCTGTTACTGTTCAAATTGGCATACTTTCGCAGTTTGTCAAGTTTAGTCCCTGTAAGCGAATTAACTTGTTTTTGCCATACCTAAGCCTTCAAAACTTATTTCTAAGTTATGTAAAGGTATGTTAAGCCTATGTCACTATTCCGGAGTGTTTGTTGCATTAAACTGGTTATATTTACGCATCGGTGCGCGTATAACCTTCCAGAAAGCGATTTAGAGTTTGGAATTGATCAAAAATTGATATGTGCAAATGATACACATATTTTTACAAATCCCAAGTATGTAATATAATATTTCATTGGTTCGGTATTTGTTTGATAGCCGTGAAGGCACAGGTGTTACAGTCTCCCCTACTTTAGGAAATTTCGTCCCGAAATTTATTTAGAGGAAACTTGTGAGAGTTTAAAACATAAAGTTGAAAAAGATCGAACAACATTGGTTTGGGTTCTGAACTTCTAGTAACTTTAATAACATCATGCTTGCAATGTAAGAGGGATACTTATATACAAGTATATGAAGCGTCATTGGTGCGTCCACCGTACCTCCATTACATCGTTCTCATTTTGTTATTGTTGTCACTATCGGTTCTTACACATAATAAACCTTACTGGGTTTCTGTGCACTAAATTTCATAATTATGTACGCGTCCATAATCAGACAATTCCTTGCACAGTTCACACAGTCTATTTTATAATGTGTAGGGGAAAACCAAATGAACAATCCTGTGATGAGTGTGACTAGACCGCCATAGAATCCTTTTAATTAAATCAATAAATGATCTAAATAGACTATCAAGGAGTCTGTTCAGCTACATCACTAGATGTCGTTCTTTAACCAAATTGTGAATCAATCTTTTTTACTAGACCACTAAAGGGTCTCTTATGAATCATGGAGTGGTACTATATAATCCAAGGGTCTTAACTATTACATAGAAGCCCATTAAGGATTTAAGGTAGCGCCTTTTGAATATCCTGCTACGAATCCATCATATGAAGATATGAAAGATTCTACGAGGATTTGGATAACGAATATCCAGAGTATTAAAAACACAAAAATGCATAAAAGAAAACATAAGATGAATAAACACATAGTCACATAACCACAAAATTGTTTGTTAATTTGTCTTGTTAATTGCGTACATGCTTTTAAAGCACACTAGGAATCCATTCCGTGGATTTCATTTGGTACTTTAAACGTTATCAAGAATCTAACTATAAAGATAGAAAGATTTTTAAAAGAAAAATTCGTTTTCGATTATAAGGAACCGAAATGTTCGAATTTAGGTACATAAGGAATCCAATTAAGGACTCTGATTTGTATGACAATTATCCACAAGGATCTAATTGTGAAAATAAAAAGATCCCATATGGATTTAAAAGTTGAAGATGTTTTGAAACCTTGCACTGGGTGTGCTTAGGTCAAAACATGATGTAAAATGCTTATGAAGTTGAGATGCCTGATATGCCAAGGCGACATACGAAGCGAAATTTGAAAGTTAAGTCAATGTATGAAGAAATATTTTTGAAAACTATGCATGGGGTTCTTTTAAGAAAAATGTGTTTAACGTTTTTGAAACCTTATATATAATACTTTTGAAATCATAAAGTAGGTGTATTAGATAGATATATTTACAAAAATGTTTTTAAAATCATGCGAGATGAATTTTTGAAATTATGTATAAGGTTTTTGAAAAACATGTATGATGCTTTTCGAAATCATGCACTTGATCAGAAAATGTATTGTGTTAATATTGTCTTCAGACTATGTGAAATATTTTGAAATTAGGAAGGTTGGTTTTGATAACATGGCCAATGTTTTTGAAAAAACATAGACAATGCATCTAGAAAAATTGTTTTCAAACTATATGAAAATGTTTTGAGATCATGAAGATTGTTTTGAAATACTTGTACTGTGTATGTTGAAAATCAAAACGTAATGGGTATGAGATTTGATAATACCCTTAGTTATCTAACCAAGGATTTAAAGGCACAGATGTGCAGAAGCATGATTACTCATAATGTCCCCTTATTTTCTGTACTTTGTTTCCTAGAGTGAAACGAGTACTTAAAATTTTTGAGGGAATCGTGAGCGATCATTTGAAAGAGAGAAATCACAAGAGTAGTTTGTAAGGTACATAGTTTCTTGATGTAGATATCATAGGAAAAGTCATACACACATGTAACTACACTTGTATATCAGAGTTGTGAACAAAAATTTATTTATGAACAAAACACATTGTTTCACAATACACGAAAACGAAAGCAACAAAAAGCATAAGATAGCAACATCTTCTACTCAGCCAACTGCTCATCCGTGGGTCAGATTTGCATTAGCAAGCTTTGGGCAATCCCTTTGGAAATGGCCCATCTCGCCACAGTTGAAGCAAGACCCTCGTGTGAAACGAGCTTGAGTAGGATTGTTGTCAGCTTAATTTGATGCAACTGCTGCTACGCAAACTTTTGCCGTATGACCTCTACGTCCACAAATTTGGCATTCGCGGCACTTCACACTAGGGTGATGATGAAGGGTACATTGGTTGCACAAGGGTTCAGTTCCGTTGTATGGCTTCCTAGCAGGGGGTTGAGCTAGTTGGTTGGGGAAGGCTTTACCATTGTGAGCGACCACGGCGAAGTTCTGAGAAGCCTTTCACTTCTTTGACTTCTTAGGGGATCGTTCATCCATGGTCTTTGATTCCACGATTGGTTTCTTGGCTGGTGGTGCTGGCTTGACTTCTGCCTCCTTTGGTGGCTCCTGAGTGGCTTCATTGTTGAGACGAGAGGCTTCATTGTTGAGGCGAGACATGGCAATGCCTAAATCCACAGACTTCAGAATCACCTCGCCTATTTGCTGGGCAAATTTGGCTGTTTGCTCGGACATTTGACCAGTGCTGAGAGGAATAGACATTCTAGAAGAAAATGAAAGACATTGGAAGGAACAAGTGAAAGGTTATTGGATAATCAATACAGAATGGTAACGAATGAAAATTGTGATCATTTGTTTGTTACCTAAGGCAAACAAATGAGATGGTGACAAATCAAAGTAAATGGGTCAAAAATAATGTATTGCGAAGACATGCTCGCCTATAAGTGAACACTCATTCCAAGAATTCCCAGGTAAGCACAACTGGTCTCGCGTCTGATGAGATGTATACGAAGTGCTTGCCTAGACAGAAAACCCAGAATACAGGCATTCACCCTTCCAGTTTGCACGTGTTCACATTATTTAAAACCCAAAACCTTGACGAGATTTTGAAAACTCAAAGGGGTTCACAACCATATAATAGAGAGTTCAAAACCTTACAATAGAGGGTTCAAAACCTAGTAATCAATCATCCTAGAACAGATGATTAGTTTTCAAAGCGGTTTCGAAAATTATGTTCTTGTTGTGGTCGTCGCCTAAGGATAGGTGACAGTATTGTTTTATGACTAAACGCAAGTAAACTCGCGTTAGGGTCCTAGAAAGTTATAGACTAGGTCAAATCATTACTAATAACCTAATTCCCTATAACCATTGGCTCTGATACCATCTTTTCTTTCACACCCCGACCACGTAGAACATACAAAACGTGGCGGAAACGTCGGGGAGTGTTGTAACAGAATCATTGTTTCATAACACATGGAAGTTGAAATATTGTTTTATTAAATACACGAGTTACAATGTCTTGAAAATCAAAGAAACATAACATAATTAACTAGTATGCATCTTTTATTGTCACTAAGGCCCATGTCCGCCTAAGTGTATCTTGATCAATCCTATGCTTCATTTCCTGAAACACATGTGAAAATAGGTACGTCAGCATAAAAATGCCGGCGAGTAGATAGGTTTTGTGAAAATAAGATTCATGACTTCTGTTTAAGAAAATGTTTAGTCATGAACCTTGTAATTTGATTTGTCTTTGTAAATCATTTGAAAAACAATAAGTTCAGATGATACGTATAAGTAAGAGAATAATGCATGGTTAAATGAATAACCATGTAAAATGAGTTTGTATAAGTTAAGTTGTTTGTAAAACAATGTATTGTGAAAAGTATGTTATTTGTATAAAATGTTATATGTCATAAACTGAAATGATTCAAATAACGCTACGATATGTAATACCATACAAACACTTATATATAGGAAGTACCAGCGGCGTATCCACCATGCTTGTATCATATTACACACGCATCGTTACTTAATCACTTACTCAAACCAAACCAACAATGTAAAATGTTCATGTCTAATGTAAATCATGTAATGTATAACCAATGTCAAAAGTGTTTATGTGTCAAATGTAAACCATGTAATATGTAACCAAAATAATATGTATGGCTAGTGAAAATGTATCAACTAAACCATATGCACAAGAACATAGTATTGAAGTAAAACTTGGTTTAAATCAAAGCTATGTTTTGTGGAAACGCATGATCAATGTAAATCATGTAATATGTAACCAAAATGATATGTATGGCTAGTGAAAATGTATCAACTAAACCATATGCACAAGAACATAGTATTGAAGTAAAACTTGGTTTAAATCAAAGCTATGTTTTGTGGAAATGCATGATCAATGTAAATCATGTAATATGTAACCAAAAGGATATGTATGGCTAGTGAAATGTATCAACTAAACCATATGCACAAGAACATAGTATTGAAGTAAAACTTAGTTTAAATCAAAGCTATGTTTTGTGGAAATGCATGATCAATGTAAATCATGTAATATGTAACCAAAATGATATGTATGGCTAGTGAAATGTATCAACTAAACCATATGCACAAGAACATAGTATTGAAGTAAAACTTAGTTTAAATCAAAGCTATGTTTTGTGGAAATGCATGCTATACTGATACGAACATCTATGCGGTGTTGTGAAAATGCATACATCCAAGCCTTGAGACTGCGGCGATAAACCCTTAAACAACTTAAAGGTTTATCTAAATTATGTATATCGAATTCGGTCATTCCTTCCAATCCAAACAAACCCAGGATTTCAGGAACGGGAGTTGTCAATTCCTATGGTACCACTACCTACTAACGAACGGCGTAGCTAATGTTAATGAATGTATTGTTCCATTGTAAACAACCCAAATGTCATAACAAAATGTAAGCATGTGATGAAAACAAATGTACTAAGTATGCAATAGATGAACATACATAGCATGTGATGTGATGTGAAACGATGTACTAAGTATGAACTAAATAGACATACATAGCATAAAATGTAATGTAAAACGATGTACTAAGTATGAACTAAATGGAGATACATAGCATAAAATGTAATGTAAAACGATGTACTAAGTACGCACACAATGGGCATACATAGTATGAAATGTAATGAAATCATGTACTATAATGTACTAACGAACATAGCAGGTATATGATGTGAAAACATAGAAAGCATGAAAATAACAAGTAGGCACATGTGTTTCACCCCAAAACAGTTTGGAAAACAGTAAAAGAGGGGTCTATGTACTCACTTGAGATTACTCAGTAGTCCTGGAGTGACAACCAAACAATGATAGAGATCACGGAATCAAACGGCACCTAATATAGGTAACTATGTTAATAAACCGGACCTATCTCGGAAGATCGGGTAGCATGAGGGTTCGTAAACCAAACGACTGTAGAGACTCGTGTCATTTGGTTTAACAAAGCCTACATACTAAATGAAACCTAACATAAATGTTTACGACCCATTACGACCCGTTTAGGTAGCTTATGCTACTTTAACGCGTCGTTCGCGTGAAACGCGTTCGGTCCGCCTAACTAGTCCTATGACAAGTGTTATATGCCTAAACATGTTACATAATCAGTTATGTGACAAAAGTTTAGGTTACATATGCTAAATTGCCAATTATACATGAAAAGGGTATTCTGGTAATTTACCTAAGGCATATACACTACCTATCATACAACTACTTAAACGATGTGACCATAAGGTATAACCTCGGAAGGTTATTCCCTATATACTATGGTCACCTAATGTAATTGGTCGGATCCTAATGATCGACCAAACTGGGTCGGGTTCGAAGGTATAAGCGATTTATTAGATCGCTTACCCTACGACCCTAGACAACGTGGTAATCAGTAGGCATAGTCCCAAGGGACTATAACCAACGTGATTACAATCACGTTGCGAAGTTCAAACGAACTTCGCATTGACCATAAGCTGGTCAACGCTGAAAGTCAAACAAAGTTTGACTTTCTGACTCGAAAAGCAATAAAAGAAAGAAAAGAACGAAAGAATACTTACGAAGGGTCCCCGAATGCTAATTTCGATCCGAGAATCTCAGGTATGAAACAATGGTTTCAACTTAGAGTTTCTAAGATCAAAATTCTAGTGGTTTTTGAAGTTGTGGGGTGGGATATTTATAGTTTTCGGGTAACCGTTAAGATCATTTCATGGAATCCGTGTTTTAATCGCATCCGTACAAGTGTCGGAACCTTATGGTGGCTAAAATTGATCCTTATCAGCTGACTAAGCATGTGTGAATGTGTGGTGGTGGATAGAACAGCTGGAATCTGCTGTTAAATGCAGTTTATCTGGTCAGGAAGTCGGACGCGGCCCGCTTCAGGATTAGGCAAGTATAATGCAGGCCGCCTGGAGCTTCTGATCTGAATATAAGTTTCCAAAATGACAGTTTCAGCCCCTGCACGTGTTTAAGGCCATTTCCGACACTTCTAAGGCCCGTAAAGCCAACTTTAAGGCCCTAAAATGATGCCTAAACATTGTGGACATGAAACATGCTCAAAAATATGTCGGATGTCAGTTCGTTTGGTCGTACGAACGCGATGTTCGCTTAATTACGACGGAATGCGCATAAGCGCGAAAAACGATCCAAATGACGAAACGAATGGATTTTTCTTATGCCAAACACTAAAATAAAATATTTTAGTGCTTACATAAATTTTTGGATGTCCGGATGTATTCAGAACGTAAGTTATGCGCGAAAATGCAAACTTGTGCACTTTTTGACGCTTTTAGTCCCTGAATGACACAAAAGTTTATTTTAGCACACCAAACCCCTAAAAGCCTATTTCTAAGCTATGTAAAGGATATTTAGGGTGTGTTTAACTTATGGTCATGTTCCGGAATGTCTGTTACTGTTCAAATTGGCATACTTTCGCAGTTTGTCAAGTTTAGTCCCTGTAAGCGAATTAACTTGTTTTTGCCATACCTAAGCCTTCAAAACTTATTTCTAAGTTATGTAAAGGTTATTTAAGGTATGTTAAGCCTATTTCACTATTCTGGAGTGTTTGTTGCATTAAACTGGTTATATTTACGCATCGGTGCGCGTATAACCTTCCAGAAAGCGATTTAGAGTTTGGAATTGATCAAAAATTGATATGTGCAAATGATACACATATTTTTACAAATCCCAAGTATGTAATATAATATTTAATTGGTTCGGTATTTTTTTGATAGCCGTGAAGGCACAGGTGTTACATCTAAGCCGGAAAACAATTGTACCTTCATAAACTGTCGAAGTTAACAAGTTTTGAAAGTAATGGATTAAAATTGATCATTTTCTAAAACTTTCAAACTGTTGTCGGTTGGTGTTTGATTGAGATTTGATCTCATATGTGTCATTTGTTTAACTTGTCTGTATTCCAAGTGGTTGTTCTCATTGCGTGTTTAGCTTTCCTGTATGTGCAGATACGACATCAGAATCAGCTAAAGGCGAAGAGAACGTGTCAGATGACAAGCCGTAAAGTGAAGACACGACGTTGATGCAATCAAAAGATCAAGATGATCGGATTGTAGTTGATCACTCATCAACACCACAAGGATCTAAAGAATTGAAGATCAAAAGATTCACGAGCATAACTCAATGGAGAGTTCATTCTAAGGGGGAGTTTATTAATGTACTACCTAAATGAAAAGGGAGTTTGTTGATACACTTTCTTCTTACGACGCGTGAAGACTTTGAAGATCCTCCGACACAAAAGATAAGGAAGACGAACCTCACGAGTAGCGTCCAAGGGGGAGTTTGTTGGTACACTTTATGTGGACGCGACTCGACTCGGTTCGATTCGGTTTGGGTCGACTCGGTTAGGTCCGGCTCAAGCCCGATGTCACGACATTCCTCAGTCGTGCGCCCCAGAGTTCGACACGCGAAGCACGGAGCGTCGCAAACCCATTCCCGTTTACACATCACCATGACATCATCATTGTGATGTCATGGTGATGTCACAAGTTTGTCTCATGCATAAATTGGTGAAATATGTTTTCAACTAAACATACATCTGGGCCGTTTGACTTGTCTTTGGACCAATCAGAAACTTCATTTGGGCCGAAGACTTGAATTGGATTTTGACTATGATTTGGGCCAAACTACAACTCGACGAAAAAAGAATAGGATTAATATGTATGTCGACGAAACAGAATGTGTTTCGTCGACTTTGTTGTTTCGTCGTGTCCTTTATGCGTTTCGTCATAGTCTGTGTCTTTGTCTAGTATAAATACCCCTCACAGTTTCTGTGTGAAACTGATGAGAGCTGTGAGACTTTGAGAGAGTCTGTAAAACATTGTTTGTATAAGTTTGTATCCCTTCTCATCCTTAATCAATAGATATTGAATTTTTGGTTACGCGTGTGTTTTACACTTTTTTTGGTTTGCACCGTCACGGGGTTTCCGCACCCGTTACCGTGTTTGTGATAAACAAGGATAGGTTTTCGTTATCGATCCACCGGAAAAACGGGACCTACATTAAATAAGCTTAAATGAACAAAAGAAGCAAAAGGACAGCTAAATCTAACAATAATACAAGAAAAGGAATAAACGTGGCATGCCCGACCCCCCGACAGCATCTTCCCAAGCAAAACAAGAAAACAGAAGGCTGAACACGCCCCGTGCTCAGTGAGCACGGGGGCGTGCCCAAGTGTCTGCAGAAAAGACAAAGCTGTAGAAGCTTCTATCACCCACCACGGGGGCGTGCCCAGCGGACACGGGGCCGTGGTCAACTCTAAGATTCGCAGAATCTGAGGAAATCTTGATAGTACAGATACGCTTCTACACACGGGGTCGTGCCCAGCGGACACGGGGGTGTGGTCAACTATTGCAGACAAACTGCAATTAATGAAGAAAGAAAAGGAAGATGGACACGGGGCCATGCCCGAGCTGCTGTTCAGGCTATAAATAGGGGTGCTTGGCTCATTTGCAAACCATCCCTTGACAAACCACCTCTCTCACACTACACCCACCCTCCACCACCATCACAACCCACATCCACCACCATCATCCATCATAGAGTGTGTGTAGTAGTCTCGGGATCCAAGATTGATCGTAAGAGTTCTTGACAATCAAAGGCCATGTTTGCCTAAGTCTCTTACATCACTTGGTGAAGACAAGTGTTTAGTGTAATACTTTTTATTTTTAATCTTTTCGCACTTTTTATTTGGTTATGTATTACTGACTTTAATAACTAGTTTCTTATGTTGAAGGTGATTCTTCCTTATCGTTTGTCCGTGGTGTCTTGGCATTATTTTACTATCTATGTAAAATAAAAGATTTTCACCATTCATATCTCCACGGTCTATATGGAGGTATGTTGGCTACCTGGTCGGGGGTTAAGGGAACGGTTTGGTAAGAGTCTTGCCTTGTTCAGTGTATAGATCCTGCAAGGACCTGGGTCAAATTTAGTAGGACCTCCTTCAATACCCACCGGTATTGGATGGCGGGGGTCCAAACTATTTGATCCCCTCATATGTAAGCTACTATTAATACTTTAACCCGGCTACTTAGGACTGTATCCCTGCTGACTCAGACTACTTAGCCGAGGGTAACGTCACCTTCAAAAGAGGGGCTTGCCACATTATGCATTAATAACTTAATTAATTATCTTTCAATAATCTGACCCTTTAGGATTGTATCCTTGCTGACTCAAACTACTGGGTTGAGGGTAACGTCACCTTCAAAAGAGGGGCCTACTACAATAACTAAGTTAATCTCTTAAAAAGTGCAAAAGTGCGGAAATAATCAAAGGTTACACTACACACGAGTCGGATCCAAGTGATTCATCTTGTCTATCTGTTTTTATTTTTATTTTATTTTTTAGCATTTTAGTTAGTTTTATTTTTTTGTTTAAAACCTTTTTCTAAACTTTTGATTTGATTTGACATTGAGGATAAACCGGTACTAAAAGGTCTTGTATCCTTGGACGACCTAGGTATCTTACCAACACTATACTACACTCACAATGGGTGCACTTGCCCATATGTGTGTTTAGTGTTAGTAAATATCGTGTTTTATAAATTTAAAACTTGGCTAAAAAGTGTAAAAGGGCTTAAAATATACATTAAATCTATACGACACTTCACACGCATCAAGTTTTTGGCGCCGTTGCCGAGGACACAAGGATTTTAAGAAAGTTAGGAATCAACGGCCTAATCGTTTTTTTTTTCTGTTTTTTTTAGGATTTTCTTAATTTTTCAGCTTCTGCAGAACTCAGCACGGGCCGTGCCCGCTGAACACGCCCCGTGCCCAATCTTTGGAACTGGAAATCCTGTTTTAAGTCAGACAGTAAGCTGAACACGGGGGGCGTGCCCACTCAACACGCCCCGTGCCCATGTTTCAGTTACTGAAAACAGAACCGTAAGCTCCCGACGGTTGGTAATTTCTGTCACAAACATGAGAGATACTGATATTTTTTACTTTCGGCACTCTTATGGTACGTGGTGTCAAATATGTGGTGGCCCTCTTAAAGATTTAGAATGTTATTTTCTAAATTATAAGCCCCATTATATAGACCCATCGTTTTCCTGTAGTCTTAAGAGGGGCGAAAGTAAAATAATCCCTATCTCTCCCTCGAATTCTCTCAACCGGACCTTCTAGGAGAAATGCTTCTTGATGAACTATTTCAATTGGAAGATCTAATTCTTAATTGGTTAAAAGAACTTAAGATGGATTTCAATAATTCATCTCAAGACGATAACCAAGAAGAATTGTTGGGATCACATTCGAATAAAAACAACTTCGTTGTTCCCGATGTTACCTCTAACTCTAGCAAGGACTTGGACGATAGTCATCCCTGTGTCGATTGTGCCGTGAAGGACTCTCCATTGACTTCGTTCGGTGCATACATAGACCTGAGCGATTCAGCATACACCTTCTTTAACGAGAGCCCGGGAAAGGGTTGGACTTATCCACCTACATTTAGCATAGGAATCACCCTCACCGACAACCTCTTGCATTCTCGTCTTAGTCTAGAGCAATTAAGGTATCTCAGGCACTTTGGGGTTGTTCCATCCAGTAAGGAACCACCCGATCTGAATGAATTCCTTAGAAATAGACGCAACTTCAAAAACAGCCTCTAGACACGGGGTTGTGTCCAGGTCAACACGCCCCCGTGTCCACCAAAAGATTCCTTTCTGACTTTTTGTCAGAATACGGACAAACTGTGTCAGGACCTCGCCTGCACACGGGGCCGTGTCCAGCATGCTGTCGTTTTCTATAAATGCAGCCAAGGATCCTGCACATTTGGACCATTCCAGGGACAGAGATTCGAGGGAATCTTCTCACATACCATCTTAGGTATTTTCTAAAAGAAGCTTCTCAACAACCTTCTTGCCCTTTCCTCTTTTGTCAATTACCTTCTTCTCCATCTCTTTCACCTCAACACCTCCATTAGAGCTTGAAATCAACATGATTCCAAGCTTTATTGTGATGTTTGTTAGGTTTTTATTCAAGGAATCTTGTTAAAAATAAGTGTTGCAACATTGCTTTAAGTTATTTCTGCTAAAAAATGCTTTAAAAGTTGGAAAAATAATTTAAAACTCCGAGATTCCTTGTTCTAAAAATCTGCAAAAAGGTGAACACGGGGCCGTGCTCACCGAGCACGGGGCCATGTCCGAGGTTACTGTTTCATTAAAATAAACTCTTTCCCGTTTATTTTCGTAGAATGTCGAGCCAAAACAGTGGAACTTCTTCTGCGCACTCCAGAAACAGTCGAAGGGAAAGAAGGCCTTCAATTGAAGCAACTCTCATACGCTACGTAATGGCATTACGTGAGGCGCTTGATGAGATGACGTCAGTAGAGGAGGTCCCCATAGACCGTATAAATTATCTTTCGGTGGGGTTGGAAAACAGTTTTCAAGAAATCAACCTCTTGCACCAGAGGTTGAACATTCTTGTGACACTTCCCATGGAACCAATCCTCCCTCAAGAGGATTGGAACCTAGCACTTAGAGTCAACAATCCCACCGGATGGGATGACATTCCAGCGGAGCCTCCTCTTGAAGATCTACAAGAAGTCCCGGTGGAGGTTGCACCCCCTCAAATCAATGCCAATGAGCCCGCCTTTCTTCTCCCAAGGGAGATAGAGGAATGGCTTGCCGACGTGTAAGGGTCCCATAACCGGAGGAAGAAGTTCTTCGAGCCGCATCCAACCGAGAGAATTATCTCTTCGGAAATTTTGCTAATAGAATAAACTTTAGGCTAGAACTCCTTGGTTTAGACTTCTTGTGCTTCTTGACGTATTTATCTAGAATTTTAAATTTGTTAGGACTATTATGTAATTTTCTCTATTTAATGGAATGACGGTTTTAGTTAATTTGGTGTTTGGATGATGTTGTAATGGATAAAACACACTCGGGATGGTGAAGGGTACCAAGGAAAACTTGAACTAGCACCCCATGCACAAAAACAGGGCCACCCGACAACTTTTTCTTCATTACAGCAAGTTCAGCACGGGGTCGTGCTCACCCAACACGCCCCGTGCCCAACCATCTGCAGAAAATGCCCAGTTCAGGTAACTTGTGACACCTGTGCCTCCACGGCCATCAAACAAATACCAAACTAATGAAATATTATATTTCATACTTGAGATTTTGTATAAATATGTGTATCGTTTGCACATATCAATTCTTGTTCGATTTCAAGTTTTAAATCGCTTTCTGGAAGGTTATACGCGCACTGATGCACAAATATAACCAGTTTAATGAAACGAACACTCTGGAATAGTGAATTAGGCTTAACATACCTTAAATAACCTTTACATAACTTAGAAATAAGTTTTGGAGGGTTTGGTGTGGCGAAATCAAGTTTATTCGCTTACAGGGACTAATTTTGACAAACTGCGAAAGTATGCCGATTTGTACTGTAACGAACATTCCGGAACATGACCATAAGTTAAAAATACCCTAAATATCCTTTACATATCTCAGAAATAGGCTTTGAGGGGTTCGGTGTGCTAAAATAAACTTTTTGGTCATTCAGGGACTAAAAGCGTCAAAAAGTGCATAAGTTTGCATTTTCGCGCATATCTTACGTTCTGAATACATCCGGACATCCAAAAGTTTATGTAATCATTAAAATATTTTATTTTAGTGATTGGCATGATAAAATTCCATTCGTCGCGTAATTTGGATCGTTTTTCGCATTCGTTCGTGTTTCGTCGTAATTAACCGAACAACGCAACCGTACGACCAAACGAACCGACATCCGAGATATTTTTGAGTATGTTTCATGTTCCCTATACTTTAAATTCATTTTAGAGCCTTTAAATGGGATTAACGGAGCTTAAACGTGTCAAAAATGCATCAAAAACCATGTTTTGCACATTCAGGGACCAAAATTGACATTCTGCCAAAGTTATCTTAGGAAGGGACCAAAATGAAAAATCTAAATTCCAGCTTGTTCCAGCTGTTCCCCTCATTTGCACATGGTTTTAATGAAACTATGGGCTCCCATGGTTTCACAAAACCATGGGCACATGTGTACGGATGAGATCGAAGCTCATTTTACGATGAACGATCTTAACGATTGTGCAAAAACTATAAATACCCTACCCCCCTTCACTCAAAACTCACACCTTGATCTTATTGCTCTCTAAGTTGAAGTTATTTCACTTCATACCTGAGAATAATCGGGTCAAACTTCCGTTCTTGGACCTTTTGTAAGTCCTCTTTCGTTCTTTTACGTGTTTTAGCGTGAAAGTCAAACATTGTTTGGCTTTCAGCTTTGACCAGTTTATGGTCAACATGAAGTTCATTTGAACTTCATAACGTGAGCGTAATCACGATAGTTATAGTCCCTAGCGACTATACCTACTGATTACCACGTTATCTAGGCTCAGTGACGAGTCGTAGTTTCGGCCAAAATGCGTATTCTTGCGTATTTTGTAACCAAACTACTTTTAGGTATCAAAACCGTTTGTTTTGATACCAAACCTGTTTTCAAACTTTGTTAAACATGTTTTAACATGTTTAGCTCGTCACTTTTAGATTTGTGCTTGTCTAGGGTCGTAAGGGTAAGCGATCTAATCAATCGCTTATGCTTTCGAACCCGACCCATTTGGTCGATCATTAGGATCCGACCAAACACTTTGGGTGACCATAGTTGTATAGGGAATAACCTTTCGAGGTTATACCTTATGGTCACGTCGTTTAAGTAGTTGTATGATAAGTAGTTCTTATGCCTTAGGTAAATTACCAAAATACCCTTTTCGCACCAAAATTCGTTTTAAGCCTATGTAACATAACTTTTGACTTCTAAACTGATTTAGCAATAATATTAAACATGTTAAGGCATATCTTACTTGTCATAGGGCTAGTTAAGCGGTCCGAACGCGTTTTACGCGAACGACGCGTTAAAGTAGCATAAGCTACCTAAACGGGTCGTAATGGGTCGTAAGCACTTAGGTTAGGTTTCATTTTAGTATGTGGGCTTTGTTAAACCATATCATATGAGTTCCAATACTCATTTGGTTTACAAAACCTCATACTATCCAATCTCCCGATTTAGGTCCGGTTATTTATGTAGTTACCTATATTAGGTGTCGTTTGATTCCGTGATCTTCTAGCTTTGTTTGGTGGTTATCCTAGGACTTCTAAGCAATCTCAAGTGAGTACATAGACCCCTCTTTTACTGTTTTCAAACATTTTGGGGTGAAACACATGTGCCTACTTGTTAATTTCATGCTTTCCATGTTTCCATATCATATACTTGCTATGTTCGTTAGTACATTATTAGTACATGATTTTATTGTGTTTTTGCTATGTATGTCCTTTGTAGCATACTTAGTACATCGTTTTACATGACATTTTATGCTATGTATGTTCATTTAATGCATACTTAGTACATTGTTTTACATTACCTTTTCATGCTATGTATGTTCATCATACTTAGTACATTTTCATTTCATCACATGCTTACATTTTGATATGACATTTGGTTTGTTTAAATGGGACCATATACATTCATTAACTTTGATCACGCCGCTCGTTAGTAGGTAATGGTACCATAGGAATTGACAACTCCCGTTCCTGACATCCTAGGTATGTTTGGATGGAAGGAACGACCGAATTTGATAAAACATAACACAGATAGATCTTTAATTTGTTTAAAGGTTTTATCACCACAGTCACAAGGCTTGGATGTATGCATTTTCACAATACCACATAAATGTTTGTATTCAGTATAGCATGCATTTCCACAAAACATAACGTTGATTTAAACTACGTTTTACTTCAATACATTGTTTTGTGTATTTTTACCTATGGTTCAGTGGATATATATATATATATATATATATATATATTTCACTTGCCATACATGACATTTTGTTTACCCATTACATAATTGACATTTGACATAGACATTTTGATATTGATATACATATTTCATAGACTACATTTTGACATAAACATTTTGACATGATTTACACAAAGACATTTTACAAATGGTTTAGACATGGGCAATTTACATTGGTGGTTTGTTTGGGTAAGTGATTTAAGTAACGAGGCGTGTGTAATATGATACAAGCATGGTGGATACGCCGCTGGTACTTCCTATATATAAGTGCTTGTATGGTATTACATATCGTAGCGTTATTTGAATCATTTTAGTTTAGACATATAACATTTTATACAAATAACATATTTTTCACAAGACATTGTTTTACAAACAACTCATTTTATACAAAACTCATTTTACTTGGTTATTCATTTAACCTCACATTACTCTTTTACATATCATCTACTTTATCATCGCTTTTCAAAAGATTTATAAAACAAAACATTTTACAAGGATCATGACTGACTTTTGTTAAAAAAACTTTTTCTAAACTTATAAGTCATGAATCCTATTTTCACAAAACCTATGTATCTCACAGGCATTTTTATGCTGACGTACCTATTTTCACATGTGTTTCAGGAAATGATGCATAGGATTGATCAAGATACACATAGGCGGACTTGGGCCTTAGTGACAATAAAAGATGCAAGACTAGTTAATTATGTTAAACTTCTTTGTTTGTTTAGACATTGTACTCAGTTAATCAATAAAACAAAATTTCAATTTTCCATGTGTTATGAAACAATGATTCTGTTACAACACTCCCCAACGATTCCGCCACGTTTTGTTGTTTTACGTGGTCGGGGTGTGACAGAAAAGTTGGTATCAGAGCACATGGTTATAGGGAATTAGGTTATTAGTAATGCTTTGACCTAGTCTATAACCTTCCTAGGACCCTAACGCGAGTTTACTTGCGTTTAGTCATAAAATAATACCGTCACCTATCCTTAGGCGACAACCACAACAAGAACACAAATTTCAAAACCGCTTTGAAAAGCAATCATCTGTTCTAGGATGATTAATTACTAGGTTTTGAACCCTCTAAGTTTTCAAATCTCGTCAAAGTTTGGGTCTTATAATGTGAACATGTGCAAACTGGAAGGGTGAATGCCTGTACCCTGAGTTTTCTGTCTAAGGCTAGAGTGTTCGTACAAATCCGCAGTATCGGACCAGTCACTCTTACCTGGGAACTCTTGGGGTGAGTGTTCACTTATAGGCAAGCATGTCTTCAGCGATACATTATTATGACCCGCTTACTATGATTTGTCACCATCTCATTTGTTTGCCTTAGGTAACAAACAAATGATCGCAATTTTTATGCGTTGCCATTCTGTTTTGATTATCCGATAACCTTTCACGTGTTTCTTCCTATGTCTTTCATTTCCTTCTAGAATGTCTCTTCCTCTCAGCAACGGTCAAATGTCCGAGCAAACAGCCAAATTTGCTCAGCAAATAGGCGAAGTGATTCTGAAGACTGTGGATTTAGGCATTGCCATGTCTCGTCTCAACAATGAAGCCACTCAAGAGTAACCAAAGGAAGCAGAAGTCAAGCCTGCACCAAAATCAAGGAAGCGTAAGGCTTCAAGAAAACCCGCAGCAGTTACACCTAATCAAGCGGGACCTAGCCAAGTGGCAAGGCTACCAGCTAGGAAGCCGTACTTTGGAACTGCCCCATGGTGCAAAAAATGCAACCGTCATCATTCAAACCTCATACCCTGCTTCAAATGTACCTACTGTGGACGGCGGGGACATTTGGTTAACATATGCCGTTTTGCTATCCAAAACAAAGCTGTTATAAACCTTGCTGCTGTTCAACCTCCTGCTAGGAAACCTTATGCCGGTACTGCACTGATGTGCAACAAGTGTAATGCACCTCACCGAGCTTACCTGCAGTGTCGTCTGTGTGCATCATGTGGACGACTCGGTCACCTGGCAAATGTTTGTCAATTCAACCCAATCCAAGGTGGCCCAAACCAACCCCAAGTCAACCCTGCTCCAGCTCGTTTACCATCTGGTACTTGGTACAACTACGGCGAGACAAGCTATTTCAGGAACAAGTGAACAAAGATTGTCAATGCAAATCTGACCCACGGATGAGCATTTGGCTGAGTATGAGATGTTGCTGTTTTAATCTTATGCTTTTGTTTCTTTGTTTTTCTTGTAATGTGAAACAATCAGTTTTGTTTATAAATAAATCGTTGATCACAAATTCTGATATACAAGTGTAGTTACATGTGTGTATGACATTTCCCTATAATACCTACATTAAGGAACTATGTTCCTTACAAACTACTCTTGTGAATATTACCCATTCTTGTGTTTACTCATGATTCCCTTAGAAAATTCTAAGTACTCGTTTCATTCTAAGATACGAAGTACAGAAAATAAAGTGACATTATAAGTAATCATGCTTCTGCACATCTGTGCCGTTGAATCCTTGGTTAGATAACTAAGGGTATTTTTCTCATACCCATTACGTTCTGATATTTTTTCAACATGCATAACATAAGTTTTCAAAACAACCCCCATTTCAAAAGCATTGTCTATGTTTTCAAAAACAACCTCCATGATTTCAAAAGCATTGTCTATGTTTTCAAAAACAACCTCCATGATTTCAAAATGTTTCATATAGTTTAAAAACAATATTAACACAGTATAATTACTTATATCAAGTGTATGACTTCAAAAGCATCATTCATGTTTTCAAAAACCTTATACATAATTTCAAAATCCATCTCGCATAATTTTAAAACATTTTTTTTAAATATACTTACCTAATACACCTACTTTATGATTTCAAAAGTATTATATATAAGGTTTCAAAAACATTGAACACATATTTTTTTAAGAACCCCATGCATAATTTTCAAAAATATTCTCCTCATACATTGACTTAACCTTCAAATTTCGCTTCATATGTCGCATTGACATATCTAGCATCTCAACGTCATAAGCATTTTACTTCATGTTTTAACTTAAGCACATCCAGTGCAAGGTTTCAAAACATCTTCAACTTCTAAAATCCATATGAGAACTTTTTATCTTCACATTAGACCCTTGTGGATGATTATCATTCAAATCAGAGTCCTTAATTGGATTCCTTGTGTACCTTAATTCGAACATTTCGGTTCCTTATAATCGAAATCGAATTTTCTCTTTAAAAATATTTCTATCTTTATAGTTAGATTCTTGGAAATATTTAAAGCACCAATCAAAATCCACTGATTGGATACCTGGTGTGCTTTAAATACATGTGCACAGTTAGTAGAACAAATTAACAAAATGATAAAAAATCAAGTTAAACAATTTTGTGGTTATGTGTTCATGCATTTTGTGTTTTCTTTTATGCATTTTTGTGTTTTTGTATACTCTGGATATTCATTATCCAAATCCTCGTGGAATCTTTCATATCTTCATATGAGGGTTTCGTAGAAGGATATTCAAAAAGGTACTACCTTAAATCCTTATTGGGCTTCTACATGATAGTTAAGACCCTTGGATTATATAGTACCATTCCATGATTTAAAAGAGACCCCTTTAAGTGGTCTCAGTCAAAAGATTGATTCAGAATCTGGTTAAGAATGACATGTGACGATATAAGCTGAAAGGACTCCTTGGCGGTCTAGAGATCATTTATTGACTCAGTTAAAAAGGACCCCAGTATGGTCTAGTCACACTCATCACAGGTTTGTTCATTTGGTTTCCCCTATACATTATAAAATACACTGTGCGAACTATGCAAGGAATTACATAATTATGGACGCGTACATAATTATGAAATTCATTGCACAGAAACCCAGTAAGTTTTATTATGTGTAAGAACCAATAGTGGCAACAATAACGAAACGTGAACAATGTAATGAAGGTACGGTGGACGCACCAATAACACTTTATATACTTGTATATAAGTGTCCTTCCTACATTGTAAGCTTGATGTTATTTAAAATTACTAGAAGTTCTGGACTCTAACCAGTATTGTTTGATCTTTTCAACTTCATGTTTCAAAGCTCTCACAAGTTTCCTCTAAAATAAATTTCGGGACGAAATTTCCTGAAGTAGGGGAGACTGTGACACCTGTGCCTCCACGGCCATCAAACAAATACCAAACTAATGAAATATTATATTTCATACTTGGGATTTTGTATAAATATGTGTATCGTTTGCACATATCAATTCTTGTTCGATTTCAAGTTTTAAATCGCTTTCTAGAAGGTTATACGCGCACTGATGCACAAATATAACCAGTTTAATGCAACAAACACTTTGGAATAGTGAATTAGGCTTAACATACCTTAAATAACCTTTACATAACTTAGAAATAAGTTTTGGAGGGTTTGGTGTGGAGAAATCAAGTTTATTCGCTTACAGGGACTAATTTTGACAAACTACGAAAGTATGCCGATTTGTATTGTAACGAACATTCCGGAACATGCCCATAAGTTAAACATACCCTAAATATCCTTTACATATCTTAGAAATAGGCTTTGAGGGGTTCGGTGTGCTAAAATAAACTTTTTGGTCATTCAGGGACTAAAAGCGTCAAAAAGTGCATAAGTTTGCATTTTCGCGCATATCTTACGTTCTGAATACATCCGGAAATCCAAAAGTTTATGTAATCATTAAAATATTTTATTTTAGTGATTGGCATGATAAAATTCCATTCGTCGCGTAATTTGGATCGTTTTTCGCATTCATTCATGTTTCGTCGTAATTAACCGAACAACGCAACCGTACGACCAAACGAACCGACATCCGAGATATTTTTGAGCATGTTTCATGTTCCATACTTTAACTTCATTTTAGAGCCTTTAAATGGGATTAACGGGGCTTAAACGTGTCAAAAATGCATCAAAAACCATGTTTTGCACATTCAGGGACCAAAATTGACATTCTGCCAAAGTTATCTTAGGAAGGGACCAAAATGAAAAATCTAAATTCCAGCTTGTTCCAGCTGTTCCCCTCATTTGCACATGGTTTTAATGAAACTATGGGCTCCCATGGTTTCACAAAACCATGGGCACATGTGTACGGATGAGATCTAAAGCTCATTTTACAATGAACGATCTTAACGGTTGTGCAAAAACTATAAATACCCTACCCCCCCTTCACTCAAAACTCACACCTTGATCTGATTGCTCTCTAAGTTGAAGTGATTTCACTTCATACCTGAGAATAATCGGGTCAAACTTCCGTTCTTGGACCTTTTGTAAGTCCTCTTTCGTTCTTTTACGTGTTTTAGCGTGAAAGTCAAACATTGTTTGGCTTTCAGCTTTGACCAGTTTATGGTCAACATGAAGTTCATTTGAACATCATAACGTGAGCGTAATCACGATAGTTATAGTCCCTAGCGACTATACCTACTGATTACCACGTTATCTAGGCTCAGTGACGAGTCGTAGTTTCGGCCAAAATGAATATTCTTGCGTATTTTGTAACCAAACTACTTTTAGGTATCAAAACCGTTTGTTTTGATACCAAACCTGTTTTCAAACTTTGTTAAACATGTTTTAACATGTTTAGCTCGTCACTTTTAGATTTGTGCTTGTCTAGGGTCGTAAGGGTAAGCGATCTAATCAATCGCTTATGCTTTCGAACCCGACCCATTTGGTCGATCATTAGGATCCGACCAAACACTTTGGGTGACCATAGTTGTATAGGGAATAACCTTTCGAGGTTATACCTTATGGTCACGTCGTTTAAGTAGTTGTATGATAAGTAGTTCTTATGCCTTAGGTAAATTACCAAAATACCCTTTTCGCACCAAAATTCGTTTTAAGCCTATGTAACATAACTTTTGACATCTAAACTGATTTAGCAATAATATTAAACATGTTAAGGCATATCTTACTTGTCATAGGGCTAGTTAAGCGGTCCGAACGCGTTTTACGCGAACGACGCGTTAAAGTAGCATAAGCTACCTAAACGGGTCGTAATGGGTCGTAAGCACTTAGGTTAGGTTTCATTTTAATATGTGGGCTTTGTTAAACCATATCATATGAGTTCCAATACTCATTTGGTTTACAAAACCTCATACTATCCAATCTCCCGATTTAGGTCCGGTTATTTATGTAGTTACCTATATTAGGTGTCGTTTGATTCCGTGATCTTCTAGCTTTGTTTGGTGGTTATCCTAGGACTTCTAAGCAATCTCAAGTGAGTACATAGACCCCTCTTTTACTGTTTTCAAACATTTTGGGGTGAAACACATGTGCCTACTTGTTAATTTCATGCTTTCCATGTTTCCATATCATATACTTGCTATGTTCGTTAGTACATTATTAGTACATGATTTTATTGTGTTTTTGCTATGTATGTCCTTTGTAGCATACTTAGTACATCGTTTTACATGACATTTTATGCTATGTATGTTCATTTAATGCATACTTAGTACATTGTTTTACATTACCTTTTCATGCTATGTATGTTCATCATACTTAGTACATTTTCATTTCATCACATGCTTACATTTTGATATGACATTTGGTTTGTTTAAATGGGACCATATACATTCATTAACTTTGATCACGCCGCTCGTTAGTAGGTAATGGTACCATAGGAATTGACAACTCTCGTTCCTGACCTCCTAGGTATGTTTGGATGGAAGGAACGACCGAATTCGATAAAACATAACACAGATAGATCTTTAATTTGTTTAAAGGTTTTATCACCACAGTCACAAGGCTTGGATGTATGCATTTTCACAATACCGCATAAATGTTTGTATTCAGTATAGCATGCATTTCCACAAAACATAACGTTGATTTAAACTACGTTTTACTTCAATACATTGTTTTGTGCATTTTTACCTATGGTTCAGTGGATATATATATATATATGTATATATATATATATATGTATGTATGTATATATATATATATGTATATATATATTTCACTTGCCATACATGAGATTTTGTTTACCCATTACATAATTGACATTTGACATAGACATTTTGATATTGATATACATATTTCATAGACTACATTTTGACATAAACATTTTGACATTATTTACACAAAGACATTTGACAAATGGTTTAGACATGGGCAATTTACATTGGTGGTTTGTTTGGGTAAGTGATTTAAGTAACGAGGCGTATGTAATATGATACAAGCATGGTGGATACGCCGCTGGTACTTCCTATATATAAGTGCTTGTATGGTATTACATATCGTAGCGTTATTTGAATCATTTTAGTTTAGACATATAACATTTTATACAAATAACATATTTTTCACCAGACATTGTTTTACAAACAACTCATTTTATACAAAACTCATTTTACTTGGTTATTCATTTAACCTCACATTACTCTTTTACATATCATCTACTTTATCATTTTCAAAAGATTTATAAAACAAAACATTTTACAAGGATCATGACTGACTTTTGTTAAACAACTTTTTCTAAACTTATAAGTCATGAATCCTATTTTCACAAAACCTATGTATCTCACAGGCATTTTTATGCTGACGTACCTATTTTCACATGTGTTTCAGGAAATGATGCATAGGATTGATCAAGATACACATAGGCGGACTTGGGCCTTAGTGACAATAAAAGATGCAAGACTAGTTAATTATGTTAAACTTCTTTGTTTGTTTAGACATTGTACTCAGTTAATCAATAAAACAAAATTTCAATTTTCCATGTGTTATGAAACAATGATTCTGTTACAACACTCCCCGACGATTCCGCCACGTTTTGTTGTTTTACGTGGTCGGGGTGTGACATAACTGGACACGGGTCGTGTTCACCCAACACGCCCCCGTGCCCAGGCTTCTGTTTCTTTTTACTTATTTTGTTACTGGCGATCTGAACACGGGGTCGTGCCCAGACACCACGGGGCCATGTCCAGACGCCCAGTAACATAAAATTTTGCTTTTCACACCTTTTTACACGTCCAATCAACCTAAAAACGTATTTTTGGGACACATTGAGGACAATGTGTAATTTAAGTGTGGGGGGATGCTAAAACCTTGAATTTTGCAAGTCCTAATTACAAGTCTTACACAAAACTCTATTGGAACCGCTAAACACCCCAATTTTTTTCAAAAATCTGTCATTTTTCTTACTTGTCTAGGTTTAAATTGAGAATTTCAAATTTCTAAAAAGGTGATATTTTTACAAATTTACAACTGATAGCGTCGTGATAAAAAGAACCAACATAAGAAAATTATGAAACGGCATGACAAGTTTAGTTAAAATTTGATTATATATACTTGATCACATAAAAACTCATACCCACAAAAAGTGAGTTTTGAGCCTTTATTGAGCATACAAATACATATCTTTAAACTAATTGCTCATTTTTCGTTTCTTGTGTGAATAGCCGCTTGGTTCTTACGACTCTAGAACTTGCCACGACAATACATTCCCGGTCCTTCCCAACTTAAACCCGAGTAAATAAATGATAGAGGCATTAGGACTAACCCTTTTTTATTTCTACACCATTATTTTTCTTTTTTTTACCACCTACCCAAAATCCCCCTAGTTAACCCCTTTGAGCCTAAACCTTTTCATTTCTTAACCCAAAACAAACACCCTTTTACCCACCAAAACCTTTTTATTTTAAACCCTTTGTTTTAGTAACAAGCTAGGTTTTTCTTATGACTTTCTTATGAAAAAAAAAATTGATGATGAAGCCAAAAATAAATAAACAAGTTTATCAAAAAAAAAACAAATTTGTTTGAAGAATTGCTTCATCAAAATAAAGAGTTATGAAAAAGTCTCATAAAAACCGATGCTTTTTACGCCTTTCGCCCTTTTCTACTAACCACTAACCCAACCACCTACCTTTAACCCAAGCCTAACCCTTCACCCAAAAAGTCCTCTTGATATTTACAAAGGTATATAGTTAAAAAGGAGGAGGATTGATTGCTTGGCAAGCTTATGGTAGAAGTAAGTTCCATATCGCTCTCGAGTGTTTCACAAAAATACATCTTCGGCCGAGTGTTGAGTGAACCCCTGTGAGGTATGTGAACTTGTATATAAATGGAATTTTAAAAAGGCATGTTATGCCCTAATAAGTAATTTATCTTATGTAACGTTTTAAATAAATCATGACAAATAGGATTGTAAATAAATAAAAATAAAATTCAATAAAGAATCTTGGAAATCCCCACACTCTATGACAAGCCCAAAACCTTCTCTTCTACCCATTCCATTTGAGAGTGTTAAGCCACATTATAAAGAGTTTTGCTTGAGGACAAGCAAAGATTCAAGTGTGGGGGTATTTTATGTGTGCAAAATGCAACAGATAAATTTCATCAAATGAGGCATAAAACTAACCCTTTTTTAGTACTAATGTTGGAAAAAGTGTGTTTTTGTCTTCCTTTTGTATTTTCAGGATTAAATGAGCTCAAATGAACAAAAGAAGCAAAAAGACAGCTAAATCTAACAATAATACAAGAAAAGGAATAAACGTGGGATGCCCGACCCCCCGACAACATCTTCCCAAGCAAAACAAGAAAACAGAAGGTTGAACACGCCCCGTGCTCAGTGAGCACGGGGGCGTGCCCAAGTGTCTGCAGAAAAGACAAAGCTGTAGAAACATCTATCACCCACCACGGGGGCGTGCCCAGCGAACACGGGGCCGTGGTCAACTCTAAGATTCGCAGAATCTGAGGAAATCTTGAAAGTACAGATACGCTTCCGCACACGGGGTCGTGCCCAGCGGACACGGGTGCGTGGTCGACTAATGCAGACAAACTGCAATTAATGAAGAAAGAGAAGGAAGATGGACACAGGGCCGTGCCCGAGCTGCTGTTCAGGCTATAAATAGGGGTGCTTTGCTCATTTGCAAACCATCCCTTGACAAACCACCTCTCTCACACTACACTACACCCACCCTTCACCACCATCACAACCCATATCCACCACTATCATCCATCATCCATCATAGAGTGTGTGTAGTAGTCTCGGGATCCAAAATTGATCGTAAGAGTTCTTGACAATCAAAGGCCATGTTTGCCTAAGTCTCCTACATCACTTGGTGAAGACAAGTGTTTAGTGTAATACTTTTTATTTTTAATCTTTTCGCACTTTTTATTTGGTTATGTATTAATGACTTTAATAACTAGTTTCTTATGTTGAAGGTGATTCTTCCTTATCGTTTGTCCGTGGTGTCGTGGCATTATTTTACTGTCTATAAAATAAAAGATTTTCACCATTCATATCTCCATGGTCTATATGGAGGTATGTTGGCTACCTGGTCGGGTGTTAAGGGAACGGTTTGGTAAGAGTCTTGCCTTGTTCAGTGTATAGATCCTGCAAGGACCTGGGTCAAATTTAGTAGGACCTCCTTCAATACCCACTGGTATTGGATGGCGGGGGTCTAAACTCTTTGATCCCCTCATATGTAAGCTACTATTAATACTTTAACCCGACTACTTAGGACTGTATCCCTGCTGACTCAGACTACTTAGCCGAGGGTAACGTCACCTTCAAAAGAGGGGCCTACCACATTATGCATTAATAACTTAGTTAATTATCTTTCAATAATCCGACCCTTTAGGATTGTATCCTTGCTGACTCAAACTACTGGGTTGAGGGTAACGTCACCTTCAAAAGAGGGGCCTACTACAATAACTAAGATAATCTCTTAAAAAGTGCAAAAGTGCGGAAATAATCAAAGGTTACACTACACACGAGTCGGATCCAAGTGATTCATCTTGTCTATCTGTTTTTATTTTTATTTTATTTTTCAGCATTTTAGTTAGTTTTATTTTTCTTGTTTAAAACCTTTTTTAAACTTTTGATTTGATTAGACGTTGAGGATAAACCGGTACTAAAAGCTCTTGTGTGCTTGGACGACCTCGGTATCTTACCAACACTATACTACACTCACGATGGGTGCACTTGCCCATATGTGTGTTTAGTGTTAGTAAATATCGTGTTTTATAAATTTAAAACTTGGCTAAAAAGTGTAAAAGGGCTTAAAATATACATTAAATCTATACGACACTTCACACGCATCAGTGGGAAACGTCATATTTTAGGGGAAACTATGGCGAATTTTTCTAAAAATCAAATCGCGATTAAAAATAGGGTTAACGGGTGATTAAAAAGTTAAACATGATTAGTGGTCATAATTGTCATTATGGAAGCTTTGATGAAAATGGTTAAGTCCTAAATACTCAAGCGTTCTTGTGAACTTGAAAGTATATTTTTACAAAAATAAATGGGTAAAATAATAACCATGTATAAGTATAATTTTTAGCAAAAATTATATATTCTGGAAACTCATCAAGTATATGTATTTTGTGATATTATACATTTAGGGTGATCAAAATAATACACCCATGATACCAAGAAATGCTTGTGGGAAACAAGTACAAAAAGACACAAAAATACGTATACATGTTTCCTACATGTTTCCCAAAGAAATGCAACGAAAACGGACATAAATAAATTCTAAACATATTGTGTCCATAAGCGAATAGACGGACGAATAAACAAAACGGACAACGGGCGAGATCACAAGAAAGGTATATTAAACGATCACAATGACGTGTCTAAAAATATATGTTTCTGACACCGAACTAATATATATTACCAACGACAAAAACCCAGAAGGTTTAAAAAATATAAAATTACTAAGTGATTTATATGAATATATCAATATACTTGAGAAACCATAACTTAGTAAAAATAACAAGTGCAAGATTTCCCATTAAATGGACTCATTTAATTATGATGGGCTAGGGCACAATGATAAAATATTTGGGTTAGGCCCAAATTACTAAAATACATGGGCTAGGGCCCAGTGATAAAATATTTGGGTTAGGCCCAAATTACTAAAATACAAGGGCTATGGCCAATGATAAGATATTTGGGCTAGGCCCAAATTACTAAAATACAAGGGCTAGAGCCCAATATAAGATATTTGGGCTAGGCCCAAATTACTAAATTCAAGGGCTAGGGCCCAATGATAAGATATTTGGGCTAGGCCCAAATTACTAAAGTACATGGGCCAAAGCCCAATGACATAGAAACGTGGGATAAACCCAAAGACAAGGTTTAGTCCCAATGACATAGGTTCGACCCAATGACACGCGTACGGATGCTCACTTACGGTATTACATACAAGGAACGCAAACTTGTGAGCTCATGTCTGATGTGCGTTAGGTGTGATATATTTTTATGTCTATTTAAAGCCCTTTTTAACACTTTAGTCAAGTTTTAAATTTATAAAACACGATATTTTACTAACACTAAACACACATATGGGCAAGTGCACCCATCGTGAGTGTAGTATAGCGTTGGTAAGATACCGAGGTCGTCCAAGGACACAAGAGCTTTTAGTACCGATTTATCCTCAACGTCTAATCAAATCAAAATTTTAGAAAAAGGTTTTAAACATGAAAATAAAAACTAAAAATGCTGAAAATAAAATAAAAACAGATAGACAAGATGAATCACTTGGATCCGACTCGCCTTTAGTGTAACCTTTGATTATTTCCGCACTTTTGCACTTTTTAAGAGATTATCTTAGTTATAGTAGTAGGCCCCTCTTTTGAAGGTGACGTTACCCTCAACACAGTAGTTTGAGTCAGCAAGGATACAATCCTAAAGGGTTGGATTATTGAAAGATAATTAATTATGTTATTAATGCGTAATGTGGTAGGCCCCTCTTTTGAAGGTGACGTTACCCTCGGCTAAGTAGTTTGAGTCAGCAGGGATACAATCCTAAGTAGCCGGGTTAATGTTTTAATAGTAGTTTACATATGAGGGGATCAAGAAATTCGAACCCCCGCCATCCAATACCAGTGGGTATTGAAGGAGGTTCTACTAAGCTTGACCCAGGTCCTTGCAGGATCTATACACTGAACAAGGCAAGACGCTTACCAAACCATTCCCTTAACCCCCGACCAGGTAGCCAACATATCTCCATATAGACCGTGGAGATATGAATGGTGTAAATCTTTTATTTTATATAGACAGTAAAATAACGCCAAGACACCACAGACAAATGATAAGGAAGTTTCACCTTCAACGTACGAAACTAGTTATTAAAGTCATTAATACATAACCAAATAAAAAGTGCGAAAAGATTAAAAATAAAAAGTATTATACTAAATGCTTGTCTTCACCAAGTTATGTAAGAGACTTAGGCAAACATGGCCTTTGATTGTCAAGAACTCTTACGATCAATCTTGGATCCCGAGACTACTACACACACTCTATGATGGATGATGGATGATGGTGGTGGATGTGGGTTGTGATGGTGGTGGAGTGTGGGTGAAGTGTGAGAGAGGTGGTTTGCCAAGGGATGATTTGCAAGTGAGCCAAGCACCCCTATTTATAGCCTGCACAGAAGCCCGGACACGGCCCCGTGTCCGTTGGGCACAGCCCCGTGTCCACCCTTCTTCTCTTTCTTCATTTAATGCAGTTTGTCTGTATTAGTTGACCACGCCCCCGTGTCCGCTGGGCACGGCCCCGTGTGCAGAAGCGTATTTGTACTATCAAGATTTGCTCAGATTCTGCGAATCTTTGCGTTGACCACGGCCCCGTGCCCGCTGGGCACGCCCCCGTGTTGGGTGATAGAAGCTTCTACAACTTTGTCTTTTCTGCAGACACTTGGGCATGCCCCCGTGCTCAATGAGCACGGGGCGTGTTCAGCTTTCTGTTCTCTTATTTTTGCTTGGGAAGATGTTGTCGAAGGGTCGGGCATGCCACGTTTATTCCTTTTCTTGTATTATTGTTAGATTTAGCTGCATTTTTGCTTCTCTTGTTCATTTGAGCTCATTTAATCCTGAAAATACAAAAGGAAGACAAAAGCACACTTTTTCCAACATTAGTACTTAAAAAGGGTTAGTTTTATGCTTCATTTGATATAATTTATATGTTGCATTTTACACACATCAATGTCCCTCCTTTCAATGATTTCAATGTTTTGTTTTTAAAACAATCGAGGGGAAATACATGCTAAAACTATGGGTATGTTAGCTATGGG
The DNA here is from genome assembly GCA_030545235.1 of Helianthus tuberosus. Taxonomy (NCBI): domain Eukaryota; kingdom Viridiplantae; phylum Streptophyta; class Magnoliopsida; order Asterales; family Asteraceae; genus Helianthus; species Helianthus tuberosus. The sequence continues at coordinate 59,103,097 of CM060415.1, read as the reverse complement.
TTTAGATAATAACACAATCAATGTACATAAGTAGGATGATGACATAGTAACCATTAATCACTTAGTGACCAAGGTGCAAAAGGTGTAGATCTATAGAGCTTGAGACACGCTCCACTCCTTGTTGGGCCATAGGAGTGCTTTTGTGATCCCAGAAATGTCAAAGTTGTCTCGGTTTGGTTACGTACTTATGGTACATAATGTCAGGGGGCTCGCTACCCACTGATAGATCCTTAAACTCCATAAATGCTAATAACATGCCATGATTTCATTACAAGAATACAAAGATTTCATATGATAACAAATACTGCATGATATCACACCCCAACCGATGGCAGAAACATCGGGGTGCGGCACTAAGCGTTTAGATTGCTCATGAGATTCCATAACACTAGATATTTCAATATAGATTAAATTCATTGCATAATAATTGTCTAAAGTATCAACCACAAAACATCAATTTCAAATCATCGTCAAAGTAGTTTCAAAGTTTCTAGTTTAGCTTCGATGTGTTTCTAAGCAGCATCCTAGCAGTTTCATGAATCCTAGCATCCTGTCAGCCTGCAACATGTATTAAAATAAAGTCAGTACAAAAACGTACTGGCGAGTATACAAGTTTGAGTACATAGCATAATAGGTTAAAAATACTCATATCCATTATGTAAATGATAAAGATAGTTTCAACCATGCTAGTGTTCGCAGTCCAAGCGATAGCCCAAGTGTCCCGATGCTTTAGGTTTTTTTCCCAAGACTCAAGGAAAACTAGAATCCTCTTAACAATACCCCTGAGAATAACGGGGAGGTGCATCTTCCTATAGCGCTATTATTGTTAAGGCGGAACTACACATGAGGATTAAACGTTCACATAGCATAAAGAATCAAGAATCACAAGTTTCACATACACATAGGATAGAGTTTAGATTCAAAAGTATCAAGTTTCAAGTTTCATAGAATACATGTTGCATCCCAAGGTTTAAAAACAAAAAGGAATCGAGTATCCTCACAGTGATTGCTCTATAGTTTAACTGTTATTGGATCAAAGGGAGCTCTTTTGGTATTAGCCTGATTAGAGTACAATAGATAAGCGTTGAACAGAAAGACAAGATTCGTACAAGTGTCGGGTCAGTCACCTGATCGGATGGCCATCCGATCGGATGGTCATCCAGTCGAATGACTTATGTGAGTGGGACGGATCGCCATCCGGTCGAATGGTCATCCGTACGGATGGCCGTTCGACCGAATGACCCTTCGTCGTGCAGGTTTCAAGATTCAAAGTCTTTGATTCAAAAATAAGATAAGTATAGAAGGTTTGAAAGACACATGCCACCTCGATCGGATGGCCGGTCGATCGGACGGCAGTCCGATCGAATTACCATTCGATTGAGAGGACCTTGTCCCGTTTCACAAACCTTGTAAAGTTTCTATATTTTGAGTTTAACGGTGACGGCATGGTACGCAGGTAACACATCAATGTTCAGCCTGGATGGGAATCACCCCGTCTGATCAGGCGTCTGTTCTTGACAGTGCTCATGTCGGAATCCGTAATCCGGTCGTCTTCTCTGGCGATAATCCATTTCCAAGCCGACTCTAAACTAATCATCAAGTCTACAGCCCGTTTGGATCCAGATTCCACCATTTTAAGTAAAAGTTTTAAGAAAAGATGAAGAAAAACATGAGTTTTAGCTGAAAAGTCTAGATTTAGTAAAGATTTGGTGTACAACCACATGAAAATCCTTAGATATGGGCTAGATCTTGACTAGAATGACGTCACACAACAGTTTGTTCAAACCGCCATGATGACGTCACCCTCAAGAGCTCAAATCTCAGAGATTTCAGGTTAAAAGTGTGATTTCAAAGTAGATTCATGTAGAGAATAGCGTGAAGATTGAAGATGTACAAGAATTTAGTGTAAAACATACCGAAATCGCCGGGAAATGGAAGATAAGTGGGAGAGCGTGCGTCTGGTCAAAGGAGGCTGTCACATCAGTGAAGAATGATGTGACAGGCCCTATTTATAGTGCAAGAGTGAGTGTAAGGCGGTGTGGCGGTTGGATCAGATGGCACTTCGATCGAGTGGCCCTCCGATCGGATGGTCATCCGATCGGATTGCCAATCGGTCAATTCTATCCTTTTGCCATTTTCCGTCTTTGATTCGTTTTGTGAGTTAGATTAAGCGTTGCGTTGCGTATTATTGTGTAATAGTATCACATAACTAGATTATATCATTAAGACAAAAGTTTCCAAGTCTCATAGTTTCTGCCAGTGACAAGTCTCCAGTCTCTCGTTCAACCAAGTCTCAAGTTTCACGAGTCTCAAGAGTCAAGCACCAAAGTATCAAGAACCTAGCTTCCAAGTATCAAGTATCAAGTATCAAGTATCAAGAATCAAGTGTCAAGAATCAAGCATCAAGCATCAAGAATCATAGCTTCATAGTATTAAGAATCAAGTCTCATAGTGTTAAATATTAAGATTCAAGTATCAAGAATCTAGTATTAAGAATCAAGCATCATAACATAAAGATTCAAAGTATCAAAAGTATCAAGAATCACATAGTTTAGGGACTAAAATTGACAATAGCTAAAAGTCCAGGGACGCAGGCGTTACACATGAACTCGCTCAACTTTTGTTGACTTTTAAAACTAAATGTATTACAGGAAACAAGTCTTGAGCCGGTGATACACTACGGGAAACGGGAAAGTCAATGACAACGATAGCCGCTTTTGGAGGGTTTGTCTTTTATATCCCAACTTCGTATGGGTATATAGGGGACAAAACCTCACTATGTTTTATGTCAAAAACTATCTTTTGTGAGGTGTAATATAACTATGTTATGGTTTACATTTGTGAACGTTGTGGAAACTAGAAAACTATGTTGGAAACTTGTAAACTTTGTTTGAAAACAATATAACTATGGCATCGTTGTGGTTTATTATGTTTACTTATTTGGATGCAATGATTACCTTTCTTACGTCATACATAATACGCTTCCGCTACTAGCAGGGTGTGACAGGTGACTTGCCTCTGGCTCATGCTTGCCCAACCCTATTTAACATTGAGTCGGATAAAATGTGCACGGTGTCGGTACGAGAAGTAAATAATGCTCAAGGGGTGATGCTTAATTGGGTCTGGAACAGGGAGCCATCGTCTATAGCCGAGATAAATGAACTACAACAGCTCATTCAAAAATTAACCGGGATTCGATGTGAAGTTAAAAAAGATTAGTGGATATGGGGCTTGGATCCGAACGGGGTTTTCTCAGTTGGTAGCATCAGAAGCCAGGTACAAACTTTTAATCGATCTTCACCAAACTCGGTATTTAATTGGACGCCTAAAAAGGTTGGGATTGTCGGTTGGCGCGTGATGGTGATGACTATGTCTTCCAGCCGGAAGCCCGGTACAAAATCTGCTAGGTTTGAGCCTTCCTACGCCGTTGCACACATATTAATGACCTTGCAAATCATTAATCGATCTGTTCATAGACGCTTTCATACCGGTTTACAAATACATACTTACAAATGTTCACAAGGTTATTCGTGCACACATACAAAGCACATGAACTCGCTCAACTTTTGTTGATGTTTTCAAACTACATGTATTTCAGGGAATTGATGGATCTGGCAAAGGTTGAAAGTTTTCAAGTCGTGTTTACAAGAAATGATGTCATCCGAGCTTTTGAAGGGTTTGACTTGGATGTTTTATCCTAGATAAGACATACGAGTCAAAGCCTTGGTTATTATGTGTCTTTTGTTAAAAAGTTCTTTGTTGGAACTTGTTTTAATGAAATGGTTGTATGCTAAACTCGTAGTCTTTGTTTGGGGTTAAACAACGTGGTTTGTATTATTTTGAGAGTTAGTAATGGATGAACATCATGGTTTCTATCATATAGTTGTTTGCTAAAATTGAATGCAATGATATTGAGCAAGTCACACATAATACGCTTCCACAAAAGTCAGGGTGTGACAAATAATGCTCAAGGGGTGATGCTTAATTGGGTATGGAATAGGGAGCCATCGTCTATAGCCGGGATGAATGAACTGCAACAGCTCATTCAAAAATTAACCGAGATTCGATGGAAATTTAAAAAAGATTAGTGGATATGGGGCTTGGATCCGAACGGGGTTTTCTCAGTTGGTAGCATCAGAAGCCAGGTACAAACTTTTAATCGATCTCCACCGAACTCGGTATTTAAATGGAATAATTGGACGCCTAAAAAGGTTGGGATTGTCGGTTGGCGCGCGATGGTGGAGAGATTACCAACAAGGACGACATTGTCCATGAAAGGTATCCATCCGGCTTCGGTGCTATGTCCTATTTGCAATGAAGTTCCGGAAACCTGCGATCACCTTTTCGTGTCATGCCAGTTTGCTCAATTGGTGTGGACCGTTATTACTCAATGGTGCAAGATCCCAGATTTTTATGCTTTCAGCCTTATAGATATCCTTCAGGTTAGCGACTTGGTGACCGGCCCTGTCAAAAGAAGGAAGGCTCTACATGTTGTCGCCTTTGTGGTCCTTTGGAGTATTTGGCGGATGAGGAATAAGGCTGTGTTTGAACAGGTCCCTATCTCAGTCGGTAAGGTAGTAGAGGAAATAAAAAGTATGAGCTATCAGTGGGTAAAAAATCGATTAAAAAAAGTCAGTCTCACATGGGATAGTTGGAAAAGGTTTGAAGTTTTCTAATATTTTCTGTAATCTTTGTTATGTTTCTGTTATGTTTCTCTACTTTGTTCCATGTTTGGTGGATATAATTGTGGTGCTAGCACCTTGCTAGGTTGGTGAATAAAAAATTTGTTGGCCTTTCAAAAAAAAAAAAAGAATCTCACGCGCCTCCTTTTTTTGTTCAATTTAACCCATTTAGTATTAGCATTTGATTATTCAATTGATGATCAAGATTACTCCTACACTAATACATCTTCCTATTATATGTTGACCTTAAAAATATAAAAGAAAGGAAAAAATATACTTGAAATTCCCGTGCGTATTTTAAAACACTAACGAGTATATCTGATACCCACCTGTATGCTCGAACCCTGACGGATAATTATCCGACAAACACTCGACGGGTTTTGTATCTATAATTGTATAAATGACGGGCATTACTATCGACATCTAAGTTGGGTGCGAAAAATGAATAATCATCCACTAATTTTACATTTAACTAGCTGATGCCATAATGGTCATAAGTACTAAAGTTGATGCCATATTAGTTTGTTAATTAAAATCATAAGTACTAAAGTTGATGCCATGTTAGTCAACTTCTGGTTTTCGAAGCTCGGTTTATAACTGTAGGCATTGAAAATCGATCAGTGTAATTCTTGTCTTGTAACCCTGAAGTGTAAAAGTATTCTGTTTTGGTATTCACCTTTTTGAAAAACTGACATTGAATATATAGGTTTTTAACCTTATTTGAAACTGAAAAAAACACTATATTTTATGTAAAGGTATTGTGTGTGCGAGTGCATGCAGTTTTGTTTATTGAAGTCAAAAGTAGGGATGTTCACAGTTCGGCTCAGCCGGTTTTGATGGAATTTCTGGGCCGAACTTGACACTAAGGTGTTTGGATAAACTAAACCGAATCGGCCGGGTTGACTTGGTCAGCCAAAGAGTTTCGGTTTCCCCGGTTTGCCGGTTTCAGTTGGGCTTTTTTACATGAATTTGTACCATTAGTCTTCGAATGTTTAGTAAAATGGTAGGCTTAAAAAAGACCGAATGTTTTTTTCTTTTGGTATAAAAGGGTTTACGAAATAAATTGAAAAAAAACCCTAGAAGCACGGAATTGGTTAACTTAATAATCTATACATATTATTATTAAAAGTACTTGCACATATTATAATTGTTAGGCTCTCGATATGCAAGGTTTAAAAAGGCGGAAACGGGCCTCGAGGCATCTTCCCTTAGCCTCACAAGGCGTAAGCCTCGAGGCGGGCAGAGGCGTAAGCCTTAAAAAAAAGTAAAAATAATATATATATATCTCATAAAAATCACAAATTAATATTAAACAAACATCATGAACATTATAAAAACTGATTTAGTAATAAAATAAACCTCATAAATAGTTCAACAAGCAAGGTTTAACATAAAACAGAGATCATAAAATAGTTCAACAACCTAAATTAGTAAATGCTTAGGTCGGAAATGGTTGCGTGGTGAAGAATCAGAAGTGATTCCGTGTACTGTGTTAGCAATTAATAGAACCTAATCGATGTTTTTTAAATCCACTATTGAGTTGGCCCACCAATTAGTAATGCTTAAGCCTCACTGCCTAGCCTCACAGCCTCACCGCCTCTTACAGCCTCGGGTGGCTGAGGCCTAGGTTTCAATTGACACCCATGAGGCTAAAGCCTTTTATGCGATTTTTCATAGCCTCAGCCTAGGGGTAAGCCTTAAGGCATGCCTCAGAAAGCCTTTTTAAACCATGCCGATATGTGATTGTTTTAACTTATTTAAAATATATATTTTTTTAATTTTAATATCTTGGCCAGTTTGGTTTACTGACTCCGTTCAAATCGTAAACCAAACAGTAAAACCCGTTCTTTTCAACCCCTAAACTGTAAAATGAACCAGTTCCCTTCTAACCTAGCCGATTCATGGCGTTGTACTCAAACACTGGAGTTAAAGAGCTCTGTTGAATCAAGAACCGAAGATGCATTTTTTAACCAAGTAGTTGCATTATCTCAATCAGGTCTTCTTTTACTAGCAAATGCCAAGAGAAATGCTATATATGCTCTACACTTGGATTACGGGCCCAATCCGGAAACAACCCGTTTGGACTACGTCGCGGAGTTCAATGTTACTATGCCGATACTGAGCTTTACTGGTGTTGCTACAATAAAAACAAGACCAAGGCCTGTAGCGATATCTCCGGGGTAAAAGGGTTCAAGGGTTTCGATTAGCCTAACGCAGGTCGTGGGGTCCTCCCACGTTTGTAGCACGTGGGGTTGGATCACTTGTTTATTGATCGCTTTGGATTCCAGCTTGAAAGGAATTCAAGCCGGAATGAAGTTGTTAGCGAAGCAATTCTGTTTGAAGTGAAGAAGAGAAGCAAGTATGAAACTTGTTCTCAAGAGAAGAGAGAAGATCAGAGAGTATGTGTTAGCTCAACTGATCTGGTGTCCCTGATATGGTTGTTGGAGCTGGTACTTATAGATAAGATGTATTCTATAAGAGGAAGCTCGTGACCATGGATCCAAGGCTACAGTGGAGGAATTACCCGTTTGGGGGTTGGAGGCTTTAGACCTGCGGATAAAAGGTTGTTCTCTGTGCACATGTTCTATATGTGCAGAAATGGTTCACACGTTAAGTGTTGATGTGACCGGACACTGTGCGTGTCCTTTTTACTGTTCACCTGAGTTCGCGTGTATTGAACCTCTCAACCTTTTAACCTTTTAAGCTATTATGTATATTAGTCATTTTATTGAGATTTGGACTACCCCCGTCATCAGCCCCCCAAGTCAGAGGTGTTTGGGATGTAAGCTCAAATGCTTCTGACTTTTACACATTATTTTTTATTGCTTAAAGGCTTCAAGGCTTTAAGGCGTTTGAGTTTTGAGATTTGAATTTCGGAATGATAGTAGATGTGATAGGCTTCAAGGTTTTAAGGGTTAAAGGCTTCAACTTGTCTCACTCAAGAGGAAGTTGAGGCTTTTTGTAAAGAATGGGGGATCGATCTAAAGTTTAATCCGGTGGCTCTGGGTTTTGGCAAATCGATCGATTAGTGTCCCGTTGGTTCGATTGCTCTTTATTGCTGAGTTTTCCAAGTTGCGTCATCCGTTTTCGGTCTTTGTTCTGAATGTTTTAGAGTATTATCGTGTGTCGTTTGGTCGGTTGCATCCTCAAGGTCTTGCTAGGACTTTACACTTTGAGGTCTTGTGATAGGGTATGACCCATCATTGTTGTTCCGATGTTTCTTGACGATTGGGTCACGTTTGAGACATCCCAAGTTGATGTTTGTTTGACTTCCTCAGTGGTTACTACCGTTGGTTCTTGGAAGGACCGATTTTTCTGGATTTCTGAGTCCATTGTCTCCTTCAAGCTTGTTTGGAGGCACCCTGATGCTATGTTAAACAAGCTTAAGCCATTTGAGTCTGAACTAGATAGTTGGTTGTTAAAAGCCATTAGGAAGTGTCCTTCAAGGCTTCGTCCCTTTCCTGAACACCTTTTAGTGTTGATGGGTGTGAGCACCTTGTGGGACAAGCCGGATCGTGACCCTGTGCTCATGAGGTATGATCAGGGTATGATGTTTTTCCTTATGCTTTATCAAGAGTGGTGATACCTCTGATGTTGTGTTTGGGGATGTTGAGGCTACCTCCAGCGAAGATGTTGTTGCCAGAGGTGCTGAACACAGGTTCGATGGTTCAGGCTATGTGAACGTTCCAAATGTCAAAGGCTTTACTAGGGTCGGTGCTTCCAAAGCTTCTAGCCATTGTTTAACCCGACGTGTGTTAAAGGTAGCTGACCATCCATCGGCTTCTGAGCCAGTGGAACTGAGCCATGACGTAGAGGCTTCAGACGACTTGGAAGTTGGGGTTGAGGGAAAATAAATAAAAGAAAAGACAAGGAGTTGTCCTTGGTGATTGGTAAGGAGAGTAAAGCTGCGGGTAAGAAGGTTGTGAGCTTGAAGGGTTTCAGGAAGGGTGGTGAAGGTTCCGTCACTGTTAATCCAGAAGAGGTTTATGTGCTGGATTGGAGGGTCACAGTTGGTGACAGCTTCAAGCCTTCATCCGTTTGTGAGGATGTTCTTACCCATTTTGCTCATCCTACTGTTCGAGGTTCTTGCTTATCTTTGTACAATGAACTGATGATTTCAAAAATGATGATGGGTGCTTGCAACCTTGCTACCTTGCTTCTTGAGGGTGTATCCCGATTTCGAAAAAGGATGCAAGAATATGAAGTCTTTTCGGAGAAGAGGGATGAGATGAAATCTTCAATGGTTGCTTTGAAAGAAGCTGAGGGCTACGCTAAGAAGGAGAAAGCATTGTTGTTTGAAGATTTTTAGGAGTTTTCTTCACGCACAAGACTGATATGGTTGAATTGGAAAAACTCTTGGAGGCTGACAAGGTTCAAGTCAGGGTCGATAAGGCTGCCTTGGAGCTTCAGAAAAAAGCCTTATTAGAGGAGAAAGAAGGGTTAAAGGCTTCACTTGCCCAGGAAACTAGTGATAATAAATGGCTCATTGAGCATGGATTTCAGCAAGTGGTTACCTATCTTCTCCATTCGTCGGAATTCAACAAAGTCTTGGGTGATGTATACACCGAGCTTCTTGCTCATGGGAGACACCAAGGTTTATTTGCTGGTTACAAAGCTTTGTGAACTCGGGGAGCCTCAGAAAAAGTCTTCTCTTTTTCAACCCAAAGCCTTCGAAGTCTTCAAGGAAACTGTTTTGAAGGTAGGGCATATTATTTACCCTTATGTGGGTGAAGTCTCCAAGTGTTTTGGTAAACCTTTGCCTGTCTTGCAGGAGCTAAAACCCAAGGGCCTTAATGAGGCTGTTTGTAACGAAGTGTTGAAGTCCCTCTCGAAGAAACGTCCTTGCTTCGGAGATAGCGAGGAAACGTGTTCTGAAGGTGGTGAGGGCTCAAAAGGTTCAAGCCTTGAAGCCTCCTAGGCAGCGGGTGCAGTAGGGAGGAAAAAGAGGAAGGCTAAAAAGACCCAAGATGATGGAGGTTCGAAGAAGGATGATGCATCAAAGTCTACTATCCATGACGTTGCTAAGTGAAGAAGAAACCTTAATTCATAGCTTTCTTAGCATGTCGAACAATGTTATGGGTTGTTTGTTTGAACATCTTTTTTTATTTTAAAGGAATCGTCTAGATCCCTTGGTGGTTAAAGCCTTGAAGGCTTGTGGACAATGTTTTATGTTTGATGGCCAGTATGGCCCTTGCTATCTTATCTTGCTATGTTTATTATGTTGTTCTATTTACTCCCTTGTGTTTTCATTGGTTTTGTATGTTGTATGTGTTTTGAGTGGTGCATCTTATGTTATTTATACCTTAAAGGGTTCAGTGCTGCAGTCACTTAGCCTTAGGAGATTTTTAACAAGAAGATACAACCTCTATCCTATGTATGACATTCACTTAGAGTCTTTTTGGTTCGTAAGCCAATGTTGGGGCTTAAGGAACATTTGGTGTAGGCTGTTCAAACCCGTCTATGAGACATGATTTTTAAGATTTCTCTGAGTCTCACGGAGTTGTATTGATTTAGGAACTCACCCCTTATATAGGTCCATTCAACCCTTGAACCTATTGAGCGATGTGGCCTGGGAGCTCATCCCCTTACATGGCCCTTGCCATGGAGTTTCTTGCTAGGTTCTCAACCTGATTACAGGATAGAAAGATAAATTTTGATTCATCGTTCATTCATTTCAAAGTACTTTGATTACTAGGGGAATAGAACAACTTTTGGGAACTATTTGTAATACGTTTTGGTTAAACATGGAACCTTTTAAGGTTTTTGTCATTCCAATGGCGGGGAAGCTTTTTGCCTTGCAGACCTGCCAGCTTGTATGATCCCCCTTTGTGGGCTTTAAGGATAGTGTATGTCCCTTCCTACTTAGGGCCGAGCTTTCCTTGGCTTTCTTTCTTGCAGGCCTCAATATTTCGAAGCACAAGGTCCCCAGGCTTGAAGCGTTCATGCTTCACCCATGTATTGTAATACAATTCCATCTTTTGCTTGTACCTTGCTTTTTGTATGGCTGCTTGATCACGAGCCTATTCGAGTTGTTCCAAATTCAACATCGTCTCTTTCTTATTTGGCTCGAGGTCAATGTTAAATGTTCTTTGTGTTGTTACTCCGATTTCAGCTAGGATTACAACCTCTTATCCAAACACTAGGCTGTAGGGTGTTTTCTTGTGGCTCGTTTTCTTGGTTGTTCGAATTTCCAATAGCACATTGGGAAGCTATTCGAGCCAGTTGTTGTCGTATTTTCCCAATCGAGATTTAATCCCTTGAACAATGTTGCGGTTTGTCCTACCAACCTAGCCATTGGATTGTGGGTGAGCTACCGAGCTGAATACTTGAGTTATTCTGAACTCCTTGCACCAGGAGCCAGAAGGCTTCTCGGCAAGCTACTTCCCGCTACCTTGACTAGTACCCCTGGGAGCCCAAAACGATAGATTATGATTTTCTAAAGGAAATCAGTGACCTGTTTCCCTGAGATTTTTGCCAATGGTTTTATTTCTGGTCACTTGGTGAAGTAATCCACGACTACCAATAAGAACTTGACTCCTCTTTTGGCTGGTGGGAATGGACCAACAATATCCATACCCCACTTGTGAAATTGCCAAGCCGAGGAGATGGGAACGGGGTCATGTTTGGGGCTTTTGGGTACCAGAGCATGTAACTGACAAGCTTCACATTTTCGCAGTTGTTCGAAGGTATCTCGATGCATGGAAGGCCAAAAGTATCTGTGGTTCATCAGCTTTGACACTACCGATCTTGGGCCACAATGAGCCCCACATATCCCTTTATGAACCTCTTTGATCAGATATTGGCTTTGTTCCGGGTCAACGCATCGAAGTAGTGGTGCAGGGTATCCCTTTTTTTGTAAAGGATATCTCCTTGAAACACATACTACCTTGACTTGATACGAACCCTTTCAGCCTCAGTCTGGTCATTAGGTAATTCACCATTTTTTGGGAACTTTTCAATGGAAGTCATCCAATTTGGCCCTTCTTCGGTGATCATATCTTGAACCTCGTGTTTTTTGATGGATGAGGTTTTTAATACCTCAACTAGTATCTTCTTGGTGAGATGGGCAAACGTAAGAGATGCAAGCTTGCTTAGTGCATCAGCTCTCTTGTTTTGAGGTCTTGGAATTTATTTGATGGCACATGTTTGAAGTGTGTTCATCAATTCCTTTGATTTCTTTTGGTACTTATTCATGTTGGGTTATTTTGCTATGTGGCTATTATTGCTTGGCTTGAGAGAGTTTGTGAGGACATGAAGCTTTTGAACCCCTATTTTTTTTTTTTTGCTATGTAGTTGTCACTTACTTGGTTTGAAACAAGTAGCGAGTCTGTGAAGACTTGAAGCCTTTTGACACCCATATTTTTTGCAAGCTTGAGCCCGGCAATCAATGCTTCATACTCAGCTTCATTGTTTGTAGTCTGCAATTCAAGACGAAAGGCATACGTGAATTCCAATTCGTTAGGATCAATTAGAACCAGCCCTGCTCCTAACCCTTCAATGCTGGAAGCTTCGTCGGTAAAGAGCTTCCAAGTATGGGGGTCGGAGGGTTCAGTGGAGACTGTATCGACTTCCGTTGTGACTTCTTTAGGGACTTCTGTGATGAAGTCAACTGAGACTTGGGCTTTGACAGCTTTTCTCGGGACATAGGTGATTTTTCAAGCACATTCTTAATAGGTTAGTCAGTGACCACTTGTATCAGGTGTGACTGAAAGTACCTTCGAAGCCTTCAATCCGTTTGGACTAGGGCTAGAGCAAGTTTTTCCGAAGAAGAATATTTGATTTCTACTAATTTTGAAGTTTTGAAAAAGTAAACGGGTATCTGAACTTTGTTTCGTTCAATGATGAGAGTCGTACTTATGGTCTTTTCAGCAATCGATAGGTAGGTAGAGGTCGTTCCTCCTGTCTCCGGAGCCAAAATGGCTGGGAGTGAAGCTAAGTGTTGCTTCATTTGGTTGAAGGCTTCCTTTTGAGGTAAAACGCTTCAAAGCTGTAAGCTTTCCATCGAAAGTCTTTCTTGTTAGCACCTCCCTTGAGGGTTGGCTTTTATGCTTTGTTTCCCCATGATGTGCCCTAGAAACGAGCACTTGACTGGATTAAGCTTCATGTTGATCTTTCTCGAGTTTTGTAAGGTTTCTTGTATGTCACCGAGCATTTGGTATTCCGTTTTGCTCTTGATCACCAAATCGTCAACATAAGCTTTAACGTTCTTGCCGATTTGTCTGGCAAATGCTTTGTCAACCAGACATTGATAAGTGGCACCTTCATATCTTAAAACAAAAGGCATTTTTTGATAGCAAGATATACCTTTATCAGTGTGGAATGTGGTTTTTTCTTCATCTTCTTTTTTCATTAGGATCTGATGGTAACCCTTTTAGGCGTCAAGAAAACACTTGAACGAGAAGCCTGCGAGCAAGTTATCCTTGAGGTCTATCTAGGGCAGCGAGTAGCAATCCTTTGGGCATGCTTTGTTCAAGTCTTTAAAATCGATATACATTCTCCAAGACTTGTCGGGTTTTCGAACCATTACGGGATTGGCCACCCATGATTGATACTTAACCTCTCGAAGGATTCCGGCTAGGACAAGTTTTTCCATCTCTTGGCACTCTTCAAGGCTTCTTTCAGGGCTTGATTCCGTTTCTTTTATATAATGGGCTTAATATCAGGTGGCATCCATAACTCATGTTCAACAATGCTACGAGGGGTTGCGGTCATATCTTCCGAACACTAAGCGAAGACATAGTGCAAGAGCAGCTTTTCAAGGTATGAGAGGGTTTCCTTGGAAAGGTTAGTGTTTACCCTTATCCCCTGTTGAGGATATTTTGGGTTTATGTCCAACCCTTGTTCATCGTTTTCGTCCTTTCTTGAGCTTTTCCCTTCAACCACAAAAGCTTCTTGGGTAGGTTGAAGGGTTGCTATCCCTTTTTCAGTGGGAATCTTCACAGTACCTTGACCAACTGAAACTGCCATTCCGAACACACTTTGCCCTGGCCTTCCTATGATGATATCATAGTTGGAAGGGATATTGATCACCGCAAAAGTGAGTTGTTCGGTTCGTCCCTTTGGTTTCTCGTTGAACAAACATTATGGGTTATTTGGCCTAAAGGCTTGATAGGTATGTCTGCGATACCTTCGATGGAGGATTCAGACTATTGAAGCTTTGAACATTCATCGTCGCTGAGAGGGTTAAATCATTTCTCAAACATGATTTTGGTGGTTGCACCGGTGTCAATGTAGGCCTTTTGTGTCTTGATGGTTCCTATGTTGGACTCCATCACCAGAGGGTTTGAAAACAACTCTCCTTATGTTGATGTTCCCATGCCTCGAAATGATGGCGTTTGTGGGAAGTTTTGTTTTCAAGGTCGACTATGTTCACTATTATTTTTTTTAACCATCTTTTCCTTGACCCCTTTAACCAAGTGAGCCAGTTCGGACTTGACGGCTTCTTCGATCCTTTTTTTTGGGTTTGGAAGAAATCATTGGTATGGTGACCTTTCTATTCGTGAAACTCACCATATTGGCTTGATTTTTCCGATCTTTTGTTTTTTGGCAAAAGTTGAGGAGGGTGGAAGCTGTGTTTTACCTCTTCAGTTGCCAAGATCTCTTGCGGAGTCTTGGTTAAGGCTGTAAAGTTTATGGTTTTTCTCGGCTTGGAGGGTTCCGGCCTTCAGGCCTTCTGGAATCCGAACCTTTGAACCGTTTGTCATAAGAGCCATACCAGTTAAGAGTTCTCTCTTTTTTTCTTTGATGTCTACAACTTATTCTCCTCGAATGTGGGCTTCAGCCCTTTCGAATGTTTCTTCAAGGGTTTTGGGCAGGCATTTATTGAAGTCTCTTGCGAGATATTTGGAATTTATAGAATTCATGAACCCTGCAACCCTAATCTTTTCATCGGCGTAAGTTAAACCTTCCTTCTTGTAACTTTCGATAAAGTCTCTGAGACTTTCATCATCACGTTGTTTGATCTGGAAGATTATCGTATCATCCTTGACATACTTCCATTGTTATGGGAAATTGGCCAGAAAACCTTTGCTAAGATCGTTAAAGGTCTGAATGCTTCGTTCAGGAAGGTCATTGAACCATATGCGCGAATACCCTTCAAGGGTTTACGTGAACATGGGACAACATTCGGGGCTGGGCAATTTTTCAATTCTTGCTGCCCCGGGGAAGATTTGGAGGTGGTTGTCAGCACCATGATAGCACCTTTATCTGGGTTTGCAACTCGTAATCAACGATTTGTTAGGAGAAGCAAGACAAGTTGTTGGGCTTGTAGGGTTTTGAGAGGTCTTCTACTACCCTTGAAGCTGGGTTACCGCTTGAGGTACCCTGGTGAGTGGTTGGCACTTGGTTGATGAGGTTAAGGTTAAAGCCTTGAAGGCTTTCCGTGTCATCATCCAGCTTTCACGTGCTGCAAAGGAAATTGTGCCATCACCTATGTCATCAGCTAGGGCATAAGGTTAAAACCTTAAAGGCTTTCTGATGGTACTCATAAAAGATGCCATAATCTGTGTCATCAGCTGGGGCATAAGGTTAAAGCCTTAAAGGCTTTCTGATGGTACTGTATAAGGCATTCCCATGGATGTGCTCATGACCATATCTCGAGCCAAAGGCAGGGTGGCCATGGCTTGTTTTCACGAAGTAGCAATGGGAGGGGGAACACTTGAAGCTGGTGACTGCCATAATTGATCAAAAGTGGTTTCATGCCCAATAGGTGTACCGGTTGTAATGGGTTCGGATGTAAATAAGGGAAAAGCTATTGGACTTGTCCTCCCCAAAAGCTTAAGGGCTTGAGTGGTTGGTCTGTCACATTAGGACCAGCTTCAATGTAAGATGTGGCTGAACGTGAGCTGCTAAAAGGAAGAGATGGAGGGCCAGGTGATAATGAGGGTTCAGACTCCTCATAATTTGGTCTTATTCTTACCCTTTTCTTCCTTTCTAGGCTCACATGCTAGTTGAGAAAACATCTCAGTTGTAAGAAATTTCTAGCTACTCCCTCGGGTGTTAGATCCATGTGTTTCGATGTACGCATTGCATCGATGTGAGGAGATGCAACCCCTGATCGAGATGGGGTTGGTGTTGAAAAGAAGTGAACTTCGGGAACATAGTTCCCGTTGGAGTACTTCCGGGAGTAGAAAGAGGTGTAGATCTGACCGGTGAGATCCGACCAGAATATGGTGTTAAATCAGTGTTGTTAGGCACCCGATTTACCTCGCCAGGAGACTCGCTTTCAGACATGATATAAAGAGCAAATGGAACTACACAAGTGGTCTTTAAGATAAAGTAAGCGGCGTAGCCCCACGGCGTAGCCCCACGGTGGGCGCCAACTTGTTAAAGAGCTCTGCTGAATCAAGAACCGAAGATGCATTTTTTAACCAAGTAGTTGCATTATCTCAATCAGGTCTTCTTTTACTAGCAAATGCCAAGAGAAATGCTATATATGCTCTACACTTGGATTACGGGCCCAATCCGGAAACAACCCGTTTGGACTACGTCGCGGAGTTCAATGTTACTATGCCGATACTGAGCTTTACTGGTGTTGCTACAACAACAACAAAAACAAGACCAAGGCATGTAGCGATATCCTCCCACGTTTGTAGTACGTGGGGTTGGATCACTTGTTTTTTGATCGCTTTTGATTCCAGCTTGAAGGGAATTCAAGCCGGAATGAAGTTGTTAGCGAAGCAATGCTGTTTGAAGTGAAGAAGAGAAGCAAGTATGAAACTTGTTCTCAAGAGAAGAGAGAAGATCAGAGAGTATGTGTTAGCTCAACTGATCTGGTGTCCCTGATATGGTTGTTGGAGCTGGTACTTATAGATAAGATGTATTCTATAATAGGAAGCTCGTGACCATGGATCCAAGGCTACAGTGGAGGAATTACCCGTTTGGGGGTTGGAGGCTTTAGACCTGCGGATAAAAGGTTGTTCTCTGTGCACATGTTCTGTCTGTGCAGAAACGGTTCACACGTTAAGTGTTGATGTAACCGGACACTGTGCGTGTCCTTTTTACTGTTCACCTGAGTTCGCGTGTATTGAACCTCTCAACCTTTTAACCTTTTAAGCTGTTATGTATATTAGTCATTTTATTGAGATTTAGACTACCCCCGTCATCAACTGGATCTGTTACCAAACGGGTCCCACATCGTTCATCTATACTGTGTCCAAACACAAGCTATTCAATAATACGCTTTAGACTTATCCCAGTGCCTGCCACCTCCTGTTTATGATGTCTTTGAGAAATCCGGTTCAACTGTTTCACGTGATGCGGCAGTTATCAGTTTGGAACCATCTGGTGATAATTTCGATAGCCCAGAATCTAAGGATAGCGATACTGATGTTTCGTGTATTGTATCACCAATAGGTCAATTGAGCCCTAAGTTGGTGGGAAAAGTTTCTGACTTTAGAAGTCCATCTGGCAGGTTTGAGCTACGTCAGCAAGTAAACGGTTATGATGATCAGAAAATCATGGAAGAAAGACAACTGGAAACTGCTCGTTCGAACATGTCTAACGCTGCCTCATTGAATGATGATGATGATCGGGCGGTCAAGTTTAAGCATCCGACTCATTTGGTAACTCCTGCTGAGTTGATGGCCACGTCATCCTCTGAAGTAAGTCATGTTGATGGTATGCGTGATGTGGCGGTAAACTCTGATTCACAGAATGCTGAGGTGGAGGTTAAGGTTGTGGGTGAAATGGAACTTAATGGCTCTGCTTATGAAGAAAAGGAAAAATCTAAAACTTTTTCGTCACAGGCATCGGGACTTGGGCTTGATATAGCACAGGATCTGTGGAGATGTTTGAGACTGAAGTAGTTCAATCTGTGGATCTGAAACGATCCGAAAGACTTGTAAAGCCTGCTGCAGCTTTGTTATCCCCGTACGTGGCTTATAAAAGGATTAAAGATAAACAAGCCAAAAAGTTAAGTAATGAGGATAGACAAATTGCTTTAATCCAGCAGTGGTATGAACGTAGTGGCAATAGATATTTTTTCCTAACAATGGGTGGATGCGTCGGTCCAGATTTTTGGGAGTCATTGCTGGGCGAGGACGGTAAAGGCTGGTTAAGCGATGATGTAAGCAATGTCTATATATTAAATACTATAAAGAAATAAATTTATATTTTTTTTGTATATTGTTTTCAAACTAACTTTAGAATGTTTAAAAGCATATATTTGGGTGGATGATCCACTTGTATCATTCAAGAGATGCAAGTGATCGTTGGGGTATTTTACCCCCTTATTTTCAGAGTTATTTTCAATCGCGGGACGTCGACCAGACGTTCAAGGGTTATTTCACCGGGGCGATTGAACCTTTTCCACCAATACCTACCGTTGACGAGGTAATGTGGAACATTCCATTTGATTACTGGTTACATTTCGTATTGACTTAATATATGCGGCACAACTTATTATATAGGTGTACGTACCGTTGTATATACAAGGCGTCCACTGTTTTTTAGGCGTTTTCAACCTTGTTGATTACACGCTAATGATATACGACAGGTATTAGCCCGATTGAATAAGTTGGTACTCTAAATTGCATGTTGCTAACTATGTTAATTTGTTGGGGTTTTAGCCTTTCAAGCTTCAAATCTTTCGAAAAGGGAAAAGCGGAAGTGGTGTGTCATATAAATTTTATTTTTGACCATTGGCTACGGATTCATGGTTATAATTCCGACAGACCGTTACCGTTACATTATCCCTTCCATGTTATTTTTGCAAGCGACGCTCCTCAGCAGTCCGGAGCTTTGGAAGACTGTGGCGTTTGGGTTTGCATATATCTAGACAGGTTGATAAATAAAAAACCGTTGAACGATGGTGAAGATAATGAGGCAACTGCGTACCGAATGAGACGTCAACTAGCTTTACTTTTTTACGATTCCTTGTTACCCAATACTACAAGTGACAACGTCTTAGATGACGAAGCCGTATTTGTAAGATAATTGTACGACTATTAATGTTATATATAAATTGTTAAAATTTGTTTTCTTTTGTTTTGGTTTAAAAAAATTAAATATATTTGTACTCATCTCTATGTGTATATATATGTGTGTGCCACCATTATAAAAAGACATATTTTAAGATATTACCAATGACGAGCATTCCTCCTTCCGTATAAAACATAGTTTGGATCAATCAACAAGATCGAGTTGACCATTGGTCTCCAAATGTTCTTGAATTTTACTACGATGGCAATACTCCTACTTGTTATTCTTCATACATGGGGATAACACCACTTGGAAAAGACTGGTGGGGGGGACTACTTGGATTTAGTGGAACTGGTTTTATTCAACAAACGGTACCTTAATAATAAATAATTTTCTAATAATAATTAGTTTAATAAATTTTTAAATAAAAAAATACCGTTATTTTATAGCACGTGAAAGCATGGTGTAACAAACTCATGTATCAACGAGAGATTGAAATAAATGCAAGGACGATGTCGTCAAACGATTATCGTTGGACAGTTCTACCGCCAAATTTTATCGACATGTTAAACGAACAAGATATTGCTGCAAACAGATACGCATATGGTTCTACAACAACATATCCTCTATTCTGGGAAATTGATACGGTAGGCTTAATCATTTTTTATTTTATTTTATTCAATTTTCAATGAGATTTTATATTTACGGTTTTTTTTACCGGTAAATACGCCTACCGTATATACCGATGCACGAGTCTCATTCTTACTCCACACCTATTTAAACAAATGTTTGTCCACTACTCAATTGGTATCCCCTTTTTTTTCCTCATGGCGAATCAAGAACACAACATTCATTTACACATTCATATCAACCTCAACATTTCCCAAACGCCTAACCACCCAAACCCACCCTCAGATAACCCCGAACCAAACAATTCCCAAACCCCTAACCACCCAAACCCGATGCAACAGCCAACACATGAGACACCATTTAACTATTCATGTCGGTGTCAAGCGCTTGTGCCGTTACCTAACACCCATGAACGACAATGTCCTTGTGATCAGATTCTTCCACTAGAATGTGTGACAGTTACTACTGACGAAGACTCTGACGAGGAATTGGATTTCGAAAGATATTTCGATGAACTGCGTTTTGAAGCTTATCGTGCGAAAATGGAAAAAGGATTAGAGTATGATTCTGAAGCGGAAGACCATACCGACTAGCTTAGTTCCGTTTTATAAATGTGGGGGTGTTTTATGGAATAAGAACTTAAACATGTTTGATGTAATTTACTTTTTTGTTAAGAATTTTTTTTAAATTTACAAGATTGAGTTACAAGCTAAGATTATACATTTTTTGCACGTTTACATTCAAATACCGGACAAGGAACAAAATTGTTTGCTTTTTAAAATAAATATAAAGTCACTAGAATTAAGAGTTTTTTTTTGCCAATGATTGTGACATGATTAATTGCCGAGATTCATTTTGCGTACACAGAAGAATACATCAAATTGTGATGGAATTTGAGTCTCTATTCTTGTGGTTTCTGGGACGTATATCGTTCTGGCAACACTCTGAAATAAATGAGACGGGTGCCATGGAAATAGTAGGGGATGTCGTGTGGCCTGATCACACAGATCGTATTGGCAGAAATTCAGGAGTCATCATATGTATGCTAATGGAAAACCTTGTTCGTGATCGTTCGTTAACATGGAACGAAGGAAACCTCCAGGATGCTTGTTTCAGATATAGACGGTACATGGTAGATGAACTCTACGCCGGGCGCTTCACACCTGTTAATATTTGATGGTTCTATGTATGCATGTAATATAAAATAATAACAAATTGTAATGAAATGATTTTCAACATTAATTATTTGCAAGTAAATAGATTTACTATGTTATTTGAGAAATTACAATACACAAAAAACAAATAATACAATTAAAAGTCTCCCAAGTTATGAGACGGAAACTTATAATTAGACGGAGATTGTGTAAGATGATCAGGATCATCGGTTTCTTTCCCTTTCCCTTTATCTGGGCCTTTGCGAGTACGGATGTCTAACGGCATGGGCTGCCGACAGACATCCCGATGATGACCATATGAGGTACACCGGGAACAATACAGCGAAGTAGGTTCTTCCCCGTGGGATAAGATCCGGTGGTTTTCTCGAGGACGGTCGGCCTGTCGCTTTGTCATATGCGGCGGTTGAAGATTGATAAGGTTTTCTGGAGTCTCCCATTCAGACCTATGAGGAAGAGGATTAATCTCTTCTTCATAAGTTTTTTTATAGACTTCGTTTGAGTAACACGAGAAGCAATACTTATTGCAATCGGTTTCACCTAAAAATTTTAATACGGCAATAACATGCCCACACGGTAAACCAGAAACCTGCCAAACTCGGCGGCTACAAGTTCGATTAACAAAGTCAACGATACCCCTCTTTCCACTGTCTGCAACACAATAAGTGTTTAACCCAATGCAAGAAACAGTCCATGTTCTAGACCATTCAATTTTTTAAAAAAAATTCTTCTGTGCCCATTGTGTAAGTAAGTGTTTTTCATGAATACCTTGCAACCGACGTTCATAAAACCATTTCTGTACAGATTGCCGGAAGAACTCTATAACTTACATTATCGGCATTTTACGTGAGTTTCTAGATAAAGCGTTAATAGACTCCACGCTGTTAGATTTAATATAATGATATCGATTGCCGGGACAATGCACCCTTGCCCATCTACCGAACCCAATACTTGTTAGAGTGTGACGTACTTTAGGAACGGCAAGACAAAGAGCATTGAATGACTCATTAAAATCAGACAACCGGTAAGATTTTCATGTCTTCCACCACAACTTCTCATTTTCTTTTTCTTTTTATCGGACGGTAAACGTAAGTTCATCATTAAATGACGACAGCATAACCCGTGATAAGCACGTGGAAAGACGTTTCTAACAGCTAGGTGTATAGAATTCGCTTTAACCGATATTATCGCCATATCGGGTATTTCACCAACACATTCTCTAAGCTTTGATAGAAACCATGTCCAAGATTCACCATCCTTTGATTTTCCTATTCCATAGGAAATTGGTAAAATTTGGTTCTTTCCATCCATCCCGACTGCTAAAAATAAGGTTCCTTTAAATTCACCCTTTAAGTGTGCAGCATCGATGATCACCACCGGTCTTAGATTATACATAAAGGTATGAATCTGAAACGAAATAATTTAAAAAAGGTCAGCAAGATTTAGTTTGAGGGGGGAAAATGAGAAACTGTAACTTACCACAACACCGATCGCGACAAAGACCATTTCAAACCGACGCTCGTCATCAGTCTTGATATGAGTGACAGAACCCGGATTTGCCCGCTCTAAATTGTAACAGTAAAATGGTAGTTCTGCAAATGAATCTCTGGTTGTTCTATGTAAAAGCTCTAGTGCCAGACTTTTTCCACGCCAAGCTTGACTACTGGTTATCTCAACTTGGAATCTTTGTCTAAACTCTTTCACTATATCATTAGAACGATATATTCTACCACTGTCTTATAAAGGTTCTTTTAAATAGTGAGCCACAACCTTTGGGTTTGCCTGACGAAGAGGTGGGTACATTAGCGTCTTCGAGCACGTGTTTTTATCATTAAAATTCTTAACAAAAAACAACCCATTACCGCTAAAACTGTATGCACGAAAACGCCAATCGCAACCGTCCACCAAACATGACACTTCGTACCGCGTTTTAGATTATCTATCTACTTTAAACTCAAAGCATTCTAACAAACATTTTTTTCCCAACTCAAGTTTCATTTCTTCTTTGTTATTAAATACGTGCCCTAGCTCAAAAGTAATTGATGAAGATGGCATAGACTTTTCAAATGAATTATCGGGATTTGGTTGGTGGTCGTTTAAAACATCATCATTTTCTTCATTAATACAAACATTTAAATCAGGAACTTTAAATTTAATGATTTGCCACTTTCCGCCGCTGTATACAACCAAATGAATCTTCATAATTTTAAGTTTCTGCTACAAAATCTAACTCTTCTGATAACTTTAGAGGGGTCCGTTGCACAAACACACAAAAAAGGGGCAAATATATAAGGGACCACATTGAAACGGCTCGAACAAGACATTGAAACGGCTTGAGATGGCTAAAACAGCTTGAGACAGCTGAAACGGCTTGAACAGTGGCTGAGAAGGCACAAATAAGAGGCTGAAACAGCTTGGCTGCAGTGGTGGGTCCATGTTTGTATGCTAACGGTTCAGATGACAAGCTGGCTCCAACCCTTGGAAATGTCTTGGCTCGTTGAAGGTACTCGGCTGGGGTCCTGAGCCGGCTTGGGTCCAGGAGTGAAGGGGTATGGTCCCAAAAACCTCGCACAGGCGCATAGGACCATACCACAACCCCATCCCAAAACATCTTGAACAAAGACCCTGCGCAGCTGCGTAGCGGTCCTAAGCAGGATTTGGGAAGAAACAGTTCAATAACAAAGAAGTATGGTCCCAGAAGCCTTGCGCAAACACATAAGACCATTCCATAGTCTCCTCTAGAAACATCTTTAACGAGACCATGTGCGGCTGCGCAATAGTCCCAAACAGATGGAAGAAGGCAGTATTCAATAAACACACGCCAGAAGAAAGGAGAAACCAACATTCAACTAACACCCTTGCACGAGCACGTGCAAGGGAACAGTTGGACTTGAAGATAAAATCCTGAACATCTCCGCACGACTGAAATCAAGACTTGTAAAAAGGAATCTTTTCTTTTACAATATAATAGACACGTGGCAAGGGTATAACGGTTTACAATTGTAAACCTTCTAAAAGCCTTAAATAATCCTCGTGCACAACCATTCAGTTACAACTAATTATGACGTGGCACAATTGTGGATGCTCATCTAGTCACGAAAAGTGGTAGGCCCCTCATTTGGAGGTCCTAGTAAGCTTGACCCAGGTCCTTGCAGGACCTATACACTGAACAAGGCAAGAACCTTACCAAACCATTCCCTTAACCCCCGACCAGGTAGCCAACATATCTCTATATAGACCGTAGAGATATGAATGGTGAAAATCTTTTACTTTATATAGACAGTAAAGTAATGCCAAGACACCACGGACAAATGATAAGGAAGTTTCACCTTCAACATAAGAAACTAGTTATTAAAGTCATTAATACAAAACCAAATAAAAAGTGCGAAAAGATTAAAAATCAAAAGTAATATATTAAATGCTTGTCTTCACCAAGTGATGTAAGAGACTTAGCCAAACATGGCCTTTGATTGACAAGAACTCTTACGATCAATCTTGGATCCCGAGACTACTACACACACTCTAAGGTGCATGATGGATGATGGTGGTGGATGTGGGTGTTGTAGTGGTGGTGGAGTGGTGGCAAAGTGAGAGAGAGGTGGTTTGCCAAGGGATGCCTTTGAAGTGAACCAAGCACCCCTATTTATAGCCTAAACAGTAGCCCGGCCACGGCCCCGTGTCCGCTGGACACGCCCCTGTGGCCATCTCCTTTCTCTTTCTTCATTAATTGCAATTGTCTGCATTAGGCTCCACACGGCCCCGTGTTCGCTGGGCACGACCTCGTGTGAAGAAGCGTGTCTGTACTATCAAGATTTGCAAGATTCTGCAAATCTTAGCGTTGACCACGTCCCGTGCTCAGCTGGGCACGCCCCCGTGGTGGGCGTAGAAGCTTCCACAACTTTGTCTCTTTCTACAGACACCTGACCACGCCCCCGTGTCTAGTGGGCACAGGCCGTGGTCAGCCTTTTGTTTCTTATTTTTGATGTTCCGCGTACTTGGAACACGCAACAGCTGCGCAGGTGCTATATGTAAACAGGACCATTCGCTAACCAGCATATAGTACAACGGTCACTACTTGCGTACGCATCATAATTATCGTATTTATTAGTTACTTTGTATTTACTGGCCTTTACGCCCTATCCAAATCAATACAAAGTTTTACTTCCACTATGCTTCTGTGTTTTATTACAAATGCATGTGATTCCTTTTGATAAGCACAAAAACACTATGGTAACATAACATAAGTCTCATGAATGGTCCGCGGTCACAGGTACCGAGCAAGGTCTAGCCCTACGTTCACACATGAGCTTTATACCATCTTTATTCGCCTTACCTAACCAAAGTAATTGTACCCATGCAAAACATTGTAATTCAAACATAACATATATTTACGTTACTTGTGCAGCAAGCGCATTAACAAAATTTTACATGCACAGTAGTGCATCAAGAAAGTGACTTGTGCGGCAGTGCAATCACATCATTAACAAACTGTTAAAAGGGATCCACATCCCAAACCTATTTCAAACTACAAATGTTCTAATAAACTACAAGTCAGGAAACATTGCCAACACTTCTGCAGGGGTGTGCAATGCTTCACCGTACCACTCCAAAGGGTGAGGATCAATGATCAAGTCGTCATCATCCCCCTCACAAATCGAAGCAACCGTCATCCTCCGAGCACAGACCGGACGATCACTTTGACGTCGTTCGTACACCATCCTACATCGACATCTCCAGTCAGGTGGAAAAGCTTGCATCAGAGCATCTGCCGTCAATGATGTCACGACCCCCGACCCCACCCTGGACGGAATCGGGAGCCGTGAGCAGCCAAGTGGTACCGGTGGTTATTTTTGAAAACATTGCAGTGGAAATTTCATCAGGACCGTGAGTTAGGAAAAATATCAGAATTCTAGAAAACACCGGATTTTTATTTATTAAATAGATGGGATAAAACCCAAGTTTTACAAAGGTAGCTTTAATATGGGATAAACCCGAATACATAAAACAACTTTTCATAATTTAATTGAATTGATAAATTAAGCCACTTCTGTAAGCCTTTTGGTGCCGTATCCAACTCTTATTCCGATCTACTGTAATTACCTGAAACGCGTTTTAAAAAGGTTTTGTCAGCAGGAAATACTGAGTGAGTTCATTCTTTTTGTTTAAAACGATGCATTGCTATAATTTACAGTATTAAGAGCGATTACAATGTTTATACATATCAACCATATACCCACGGTATTTTTCACTCGACCACCTATTGGCTATCTCGTTGTCCAATGGTGTCTGTGACTATGGTCATATCACCCCTTGGCTAACCCGTTGTCCAATGGTGACGGTTATCAAGTATTGTATACAAAACCCCACATACCGGCTGTAATTTGGAGATTACAAAGACTTAATCCCTGTAATTATAACTTTGAAAACAAACATGATTTTGAAAGCAATTTGGTAAAAAGAGAATGACTCACTTTATAAGCATACAGTATTGATTTAACAAGCTTCCTGATTCAAACTCTTCTGAAAATTAGCATCTACTTTGATTGTAAGTGTATGGGGTAGAGTTTAGCCTACTGATAAGCCTGATAACCTAATTTAAACAATAATGCACACGTAACTAGGTAAGTAACTGAATACAACTTTTACGATAAGCTCACGAGATTAAAACCTCACAACGAATGACAAAGTGCGATACTTAAACATCCAGCGGATTCACAACGAATGACAGAGTATAGCCCGAGTTCGGGCGATACTCAAACATCCTGTCGGAATCACGACGAATGACAAAGTATAACCCGGGTTTGAGCTGCACTTAAACATCCATTGGATAGTTTTAAATCAATCGGACATTGAATCGTAGCAGCGATCGAGTTAATAGCCGGTATCGTAGCAGCGCCTCACTAATTTGAGAGTAATATTCAAACAGAATTATAAAGAGTTTGAAAGTTTCGTCGACACCATCGAACTGCTCAGGAGCCAAGCTATTTATAGCTGAAATTGGGTTCTCTCGCGGCCCGCGTAAGCCTCCGGCCAAACCTTACGCGGCCCGCGTAGCCACCTAG
The DNA here is from genome assembly GCA_030545235.1 of Helianthus tuberosus. Lineage (NCBI taxonomy): Eukaryota > Viridiplantae > Streptophyta > Magnoliopsida > Asterales > Asteraceae > Helianthus > Helianthus tuberosus. The sequence goes on along the minus strand of CM060415.1, from coordinate 59,076,631 downwards.
TCTACGCGTAGGTTTGCTGAGTCACCAGTAGGTCTGCCAGGTGGATGCCACGTGGCTTGGGAACGCTTATCCGGTCAAACACATGTTGACGCGCCCCGCGTAAGGGTCTACTTACCTTTACGCGGCCCGCCTAAAGACCACAATTCTTGATTTCTTGATTTTTTATATGGATTGGGGTTTCAGGGGTCCGGGTTTTTACTTATGGATCGGTTTGGGACATTTTTGAAGATCCTTACACTTGACATGCGTTATGGGGCTCCAGATCAATTGGAAAGGGTAGCGGTGATCGGGAGTTAAAACACTTAAAACGGGGCAGGGCTTTTATTATTATTATAGTGTAAATAATAATAAATATATATATGAAATAGACAAAAAAAAAAGGGGGAGGTGACAAAGACAGTGCAGAAGAAAGAAGAAAAATTAGAAATCTTCAAATGTTTGAGGAGCTCCTATTTGTAAGGGCTCAAAATTGTTGAAGTTAATATTAGAAAGGCACGTTACACTGACACACATCTTTTTGTTTGCATTTTACCTCCACCTGCACTAATAGGAATGATACATGCATTTATCAATTTATTTTATTCCTTTCAACTGTCTCTTGGACTTCCACGCATCATATTTGATGCATATCCATGAAATATAGAATTTTAATATTTTTAGTTTTGATGTATATTACTATACACACATCCTGTAGTATACATATGAAACTTTAGTTTTGTTTAGTTTTATTATTATTCTATTATTATATATATTATAATTAATTTAACTGCTTCACTTATTTGGCGCGTATAACTTCTAAAATATGACGTTCTAGAAAATAATAAATATGTCATTAGAACGAGAATATTTGTATCTACATTTTGAACCAAGTTTTGTTAAAAATGGAATAGGTTTAAATATAATGTATTTTTATAATTTAATTATTTAAACGGTTCATGGGTCCGTCTAAATACTTCATATTTCTAATCTTCAACTTACTCGTAATCTACCTGTCTATAAGTTTTTATATACTTTTATTTTATTAGAAAAGTCACCCATCTACAAGCCAATTAATTAGTATAACATTCCAACCAACTATATATAAAATAGTTTTTAAAACTATTTGGGTCGAATAATTTTATTTAAAAATAAAACTAGTTACTAGTGGTTAATAAATTTAAACAACAATAAAATTATTATATGATAAAAAATGGGAATGTTACAAATGACACAGCACCTGCATCGACATTGATCCCGGTAACGCTGCAAACGAACCAAATGAACACGAACAAGTCCTTGTTCGTGTTCGTTTGTTAAGAAATATATGTGTTCACGAACTGTTCATGAACGCTTACCGAACGAGATTTTATGTTCGTGTTTGTTTGTTAAAGAAATGAACTTGTTCGTGTTCGTTTGTGTTTGTTTGTTAATTTTAGGCAATGAATGAAAACGAATGATGATGAACACAAATGAGCATAAACTAATGTTTATGAACACAAATGGTAACAAACGAACACAATCAAACGTTCATGACAATATATATAATACGTTGACACTTATTAAATATTTTATTTGTCGGAATTTTGAATTATTTAAATAAAATATAAAAGCTAAAAACACTAATGAATTATCGAACACAAACAAACATGTTACCGAACGTTCACAAACATAAATGAACGAACGCGTCATCTGTTCATGTTTGTTCATTTAACTAAACGAACGAAATTTCTTGTTTGTGTTTGTTTGTTTAATAAACGAACGAACACAAACAAACTTCCCGCCGAACAATTCACAAACTATTCGCCGAACGTTTGGTTCATTTGCAGCCCTACCGGTAACGGAAGGGACATCATCCTTGCTACCCTTACCTGACAAATTCAGACAAGGCACAGTGTCGGGCAACTCTGCACTTCCTGCGGCTTTATCCGGCACTTTATCTTGAAGATTCACCATGGCATCAGCAGCATCAAGGGTTTTCAAGATATCGGAAACTTTCCGTAGACGGTATTTGCGGCTCATGTTGCACTTACTAAATTTGGCAAAGAGTGATGAGTATATAAAGGCTAAAACGAGCTGACAGTGATGACGAAAGCATAATTAAAGAAGATGTAAGAAATCATGATGATTAACGTCAAATCGCCACCCTTTTTGTCACGACCCCCGACCCACCCTGAACGGAATCGGGAGCCGCGAACAGCCAAGTGGTACCGGTGATTATTTTGAAAAATATTGCAGCAGAAATTTCATCAGGACCGTGAGTTAGGAAAAATATCAGAGTGTAGAAAACACCAGATTTTATTTATTTAATAGTTGGGATAAACCCATGTTTTACAAAGGTAGCTTTAATAAGGGATAAACCCAATTACATAAAACAATATTTCTTGATTTGATTTAAATAAAATAAGCCACTTCTTGAAGCCTTTCAGTGCCGTATCCATTTCTTACCCCAATCTACTGTAATTACCTGAAACGCGTTTTAAAAAGGTTTTGTCAGCAGGAAATACTGGTGAATCATTCTGTTTACTAAAACGACACGTTTGTTATAATTTACAGTATTAAAAGAGATTACAATGTTTCCAGATATCAACCAACTACCCACAGTATTTGTCACTCGAACATCCATCGGTAGCCTCTTAGCCCGATGGTGTATGTGACTATGGTCATATCACTCATTGGCTAACCCGTTGTCCAATAGTAACGGTTATCAAGTAATGTATACAAAACCCCACATACCGGCTGTAACTTGGTGATTACATAAACTTAATCACTGTAATTATATCCTTTAAAAATAAACATACTTTTGTAAACAAATTTGATAAAAAGAGAATGACTCACATTATAAGCATGCAGATTTATACGGGCAGAGCTTAGCCTATTGATTAGTCTTGTAACCTAGTGCACACGAACTATGTAAGTAACTAATACAGCATTTATGATAACTCACGATATTAAAACCCTCACAACGAATGACAAAGTGCAATCACTTAAACATCCATCGGATTCACAACGAATGACAGAGTATTCCCCGAGTTCGGGTGGTACTCAAACATACTATGGGAATCACGACTAATGACAAAGGATAGCACTTAAACATCCGGTCGGATAGTTTAAATCGATCGGACATTGAATCGTAGCAGCGATCGAGTTAATACCCTGTTATTGCGGCAGCGTTTCGTGATTTGTGTGTTTTGTAGTAAACAGGCAATATTTCGAAGTGTAAGACGAATTTTAACGTCGTTCCAACTCCAGAAATCAAGTCCCAACATCCTCTATTTATACTGAGATTTTGACCCCCTCGCGTGACTCGAGGGGTCACCCTGGGGCGTCGCGTGACGCGACGGGTCACATATTCTCATAGGGTTGCCACGTGTGTTTCTAGCCTTGCTGAGTCGACGAATCTTGAAAATTCGATTTAGACAGAAATTTGTGAGGATAATCGTCAATGGGGGAATACCCCTCTTGAGTTTTAGGGGTCCTGATCCTGATTCTGATTGTTCTGAACATTTTAGGGTTTATGCAGAATTACTTGGGTGTCTCAATTTGGGTTTCTTTTTAGACAAAATATAAATAATAATAATAATAATAATAATAATAATAATAATAATAATAATAATAATAGTTTTGGTGAGAGTTGTTGTGGTTTGGGACAAAAGGGAATAAAACGGTGAGAAAAGAAAATGGACCCACTTTGTAACTTTAGGGTTCAACTAGAAAGCCTCCTGGTATAAATTTTGGGTATAACTTATGAACTTTTTAAAAATATATATTTGTAATTGTGTTAAGTATAGTACCCCTAATTCAACCTTATCCCGATGTCCCGAGACAGAATCCCAACAACTTAGTCGGGCAGAGCCCTGACATACGTTATGAGGCTCAGATCAATCGGAAAGGGTAGCGGTGATCGGGAGTTAAAACACTTAAAACGGGCCAGAGCCTTATTATTATTTAGATGAAAAATAAATAAAATAATAGAAATCTACAGAGGAGGAGGGCGATGGCTAAAGAGATGAAGCAAGGTTGAAGTTGCATTTCTATTCCTATTTATAGGAACTCTAGGAATCTTGTTATCTTACACGTATTCATGCATTAAAGTCTTTCTTATCTCTAGTCTTTTACATGCAGACACGTAATATTAATCTCATGTACACATATTTTCAAAATAGGAATGTAGAGTGTTATGCATGTATTTCGAAATTGTGTATGACACATGTCCAGCTTTCTAGATTTAAATTTTAGGTATTATTAGTTTATTATTTTCTTATTTTATTTTATATATACACGTACACAAGGTTTAGAAATTCAAATGATTTTATTATTATATAGATTATAATTAATTTAACTGCTTCACTTATTTGGCGCTTATAACTTATAAAATATTACATTTTACAAAATAATAAATATATCATCAGAACGAGAATATTTTTGTCTATATTTTGAACCAAGTTTCATTAAAAACGGAGTAGGTTCTAAATACAATGTATTTTTTTAATTTAATTATTATACGGTTCCTAGGCCTGTCTAGGAACTTCATATTTCTAACAGTCGACTTACCCGTAATATACCTGTCTAACAATATAAGTTTTTATATACTTTTATTTTATTAGAAATGTTAGGATCGGAGGCTCTCATGATTATGTTTGTTTGTGTAATTTGAACAATGAATGAATATGAAACAATGTAAAGTGCAGCGGAAATGAATAACAAACTTTGTAAACACAATCAAAAGAGAAAATAGTTTGATAAACGTTTGCTTTTCATAAATTCGAAAGGTTACAAAGCAATTCAGAAGATTACAAGCATGCTTACAAACTAAGCTCCCCCTCAGCCTGATACTACAGTGGTTGGTTGTACAAGATGAAAGGATTGGACTGAGGAGAAGAACTCTCTCAGAACGAATCGAATGTAACAGTACAGAGTACTGTTCCATTTATAGACAATCCAAACCGCTGAGGCATCTCAGCTGACGTCACCATGAAAGCGACGTCTAACAGCCTAACAACCTGTATCTACTGTTCTTATACAAACACTGCTAAACCTAACCACTGACTATACATAAAACAGATGATATACTAAACTACTGCTCTTCTCTTTAAGTCAGTGCTTTCCTCAAGGTTGATCAGTCCTTGATTGGGCAGTGCTTTGTCATCAGTAGATTGTATCAGCAGTGCTTAGGTCTCAGCAGTCTTCTGGCTTCATCAGTAGTTAGAAAAACAGCAGCAGTTGTATCCGGGCAGTGGATGCAAGATCATCAGATGTTATAATCTCTTTCAAGGGAGAAGACTAAGTGTAAACTGCTGTTTATTGTGAATCCACTGTCATGATCCGGTTTTGGCTTTCATTATCTGTTCCTCTGGCAGGGTTCAATCCCAACAATCTCCCCCTGGAACAGATAATGCCAAAACCCTTCATTATTCTGGATCTTTATTTCTCATCAGAAGTTCTTTGACTTGTTCTTTAAATTTCAGCTCAAAATCCTGAGAACTTTTGTCATCTTCATCCCGGCACAGTGTAAGCTCAAGGAGATCTTGTAGATCTTCAACACCCAGGCCTAGTGCTTGATTCCTTGATATATGCTTCACTTCACCATTGATTCTGACCAGAGTCAATACATGGGTCTTTTGATCAGAGAGCCACTTTAGTATTTTTAAACCAAATGGGTTTCTTGGGAGAGATTTATTTGAAGATGAGTTGGGAGATGTTGGCCTTGTGAAAACTTTCAGACATTCGTTTGAAGGCCATTTCAATGACATTGTTTGCTGCAGCTATGTCTTCTGCAGTCTCCTTTTCTATCTGCTCTTGTCTCTTTTGTTGATCTGGCTTAATGTCTGAAACTTCTGAAGTGTTTGGTGATGCAGGCTTAGTTAACGCCTTCTTAAAAAGGTTTTGAAGCTTTTTTGAGCTCTCTTCTTTTAGACCCATTTTCATGATGGTTTCTGTGAAGTACTCAGCTTCCTTTTCCTTTACCTCTTCACTCGTCAGCTGTTTTCCATCTTCTTGGTTTGACACAAGAATAGGATTTTCTATTGACTTGAACAGTGTTTTGAGGTTTTCAATCTGTTGTTCAAGTTTCATCATTTGTTCATGTTTCTTTGAAGTGCCTGAAACAGTTATCTTCCTTTTCTTCAGCCTTTCATAGGCTTCATCAGTATGCTGCTTTGACCATTTTGATATGGCATTGGCAGTGTCCACTTTTGCATCCACCAACTCCTGTTTCTTTCTTTTATATTCAGCTGTTAGGTCAGTGATGAGCTTTTTGTATTTGCTCCAATTTGGAGCATTTTTCTTCTTTCTAGGATCGTTCTTGATTCTATCAATCCTATCAGCCTCATGCTTTAAAGCCACTATTGGCCATTCTTCAAATCGGTTTTCTTCAGCAGGATAAAATTTTTCTTGCATGATGTATGCAAGAAGTTTTCTTCTCATCTCTTTTCATTGATCTTCCTTTTCTTTGCTCAGCTCTTGTGCAAAATCTTTTATTTGTTTGACTTTTGTGAGCAGAAGTTCCAATCTTTCAGCAATGGCTTCATCACCTTGACCTTCACATTCAACCTTGGCTCTTATCTTAGCCTGTCTTGCTTTGAGCTCAAGATATTCATCCATATCTTCTGGAACTAGGAAGCCAACGAGTGAAGGAAATCTTCTATTTGAAGGATCATCATCAGTGTAGAATTGCCTCATCTCATTTTTTGTAGCTTCTAGTTCCAACGGATATTTTGCAGCAGTGGGATCATATTTGTCCTCATTTGGCTGAGTAAGTTTTCTTTTTCTGGTGTATAGCTTTGAGGTTGAAGAGGATTTTGATTGTGATGTAGGAATGATGAGAGCAGTGGTGGATGGTTGACTAACAGCTGTTGAAACAACTGGTGGTTCAACCTCTGTTGTCATTACAACTACTGATGTGTCAGTAGATGTCTTCTGCTTTTGAGCAGGGGTTGAAGGTGGTGAAGTGGTTTTTGATGGTGGTGATGGTGGTGGTGAATCATCATCAGGAATGAAAACCCTTCTCCTTTTTATTGTAGGAGAGGCTGATGATGTCGTTGGTGGATCAGTGGTTTGAATGGTGGACAGTGTCTGACTAACAGCTGTTGAAACAACTGGTGCTTCAACCACTGTTGTCATTACAACAGATGTTGTAACATCTGCTGTCTTCTGCTTTATGGCAGGAGGCAATGATGGTGATATGATTGTAGATGTTGATGATGGTAGAGCAGTGGTTATGGTGGTGTGTGGTGAAGTTGTGTGTGTTGATGAGATGGCAGCTGTTTGGCTACTGACAGCAGTTTTTGTAACTACTGCTGTATCAGCTGTTTGGATGGAAGTTTGAGATTTTAAATCTTTTGAGGATTTAGATGTCTGTTTTTCTTGTTCTGGTTCAACATACAGACCATCTTCAATTCCCTTTTTCTTCAACTGCTTAATATTCTCCCCCTTTTTGGCATTATCTGCAAGGGGCTCATCCATGAAAAGGATGGTAGAGGGAACTTTTCCAGAAGTGCTTTGAAGATGAGCCTTGATAGCTTTGATATTTTCTTGAGTATCTTTGAATCTTGATTCCACCATGTTTGTCAACATTTTCACATGTATTTCATGCTGCTGATCAGCTGTTTGTTTTTGTTTTTCTAGCAAGGGTTGAAAAAGATTCTAGAGCTCATTTGCAGCAAGTGCTTGTGGTGGAGCAGGTGCTTGAGCTGGAACAGCAGTGGATTGTGCTTTTTGAGCTTTTAGCAGCTGCTGCACCATATCCTTTATTTCAGCAACTGATGTTTCAAGTTTTTCAACTCTGCCCGTCAATTCCTGATATTTTGAATCATCACCCACTTTAATGGGATCATCTGAATCCCCACCAGTAGTGGTTGTATCAATGTGTGACTTAGGAACTGAGTCCCAAAAATCACCCATTGATGCCCCTTGTTCTTGGTACTGGGACTTCTTTCTTCAGCACTTGATAAACCTTTGATGGTACCAATGGTTTGAACCAACTCACTGGTGGTTACCGATGGTGCTATGGAAGAAATTGCCTTCAATGGAGTCTTACTAATGAAACAACTGTCCAACTGAAGATCTGTTGATCCATCAGTTGTAGTTGCTGCTCCACTTGAACTACCGCCGAGAGTTACTTGTAACTCAGGGGGTGTAACCTCCTCAATTGTTGCTGGGATAGCAGAGGTAGTAGCATCAGACCCAGTCACTTGTGGAGGTATAATCTCAGTGATAGGTGATAGAGAGGAACTGGTTTATGTCTGAGCCATATCAACTGCATGCAACAAAGGTAGCATGGATTGTGGTAGTATGATTGGTGAGGGTATGGGAGTTGAAAGAGACATGTCCTTGGGATCAGGACTGAGGAAGATGGATCCGAGTGGATTCAGAGCTTCATATTGTGGGGTCCCTGTGCTTACAACCTGATCCTTTTGTGAGGATGCAGGAGGAGTTTGAGGTAAAGGTGGAGATCTTTCTACCAACTGTTGTGAGGAAGTAGCAGCAGTGGTTTGTGGTGACATTTGTGTCGTCACAGGCATTTCCTCTGGGATCTCATCTTCCAGAGTTGCCTTTGTTTTGGGTTTGGTGGGTTTTCTGGATGTTTTATTTTTGGTCTTTTTGGTAGTGGCAGGTGTGGGTTTCAAAGCAGTGGTAGTGCTGCTATGATCACCTGGAGCAGTGGGCTCAGCAGCAGATGTCTGAGGAGCAGTTGTAACTGCTAAATTCTGCTCAGACACCTCTGCTTTTGTTTTTATTGGTGCCAACATTCTAGTGAATGTTTCAGGTGTTAAACTTTTTATTTGAAAATAATCACCTTGTTTTGGCAAATTTTCATTTTCTTTTTCAATTTTTTGTTTAAAATAGTAGCTTAGAAACCTTGGAAAGAGTAAAAATGCTTTGCTATCAACATTCTTTACCAAGTCATTGAAGATTTCCTGAGAATAGTTGTAATCTTTATTGTTTAAAATGGCATAGCCCAGGCATTGAATCTTCAATGGTATTTCGTTAAACGCTGTTGTTTTATTTGAAACACACATCAAAAGTGTGTGAAATAAAAACCTGGGTGCAGACGGGAAATAACCTTTTTGTAAGGTATCTACCTTTGATTGTTCTGCATATCCCCTTTTCAGAAAATCAGCTTTTAACTCGTTTTTATCAAAGGAAGTTTTACCTTTCTGATCATCGAGTTTGAAGACTTCTGAGATTGATTGCGGAGTGATTTGAATCGCTTTACCCTGTATCGAGGAGTTAATGGCTACTACTTTACCGTCTTGTTTTTCAAGCGTAGTATTTTTCCAGAACTCTCTCTGGGTTTGTAAGTAAATGGGAGCGTCGGCTGTCAACAAAGTTTTGTACTTTGATGCAGATATGGTGTCAATGATGGAATCGAAGGTATGGTTGTTTGAGGGTTTTGTAAGTAAACACAAATAGTTGTGTGGAGATTTGTACTGGATTTCAATGGGTTCTTCGGCCGTTTGAGCGACCTCTTTGGAAGATGATGGTGATTTTGATTTTGCTTTTGATTTCGTCATTGTGATGCGGAAGAATAGAGAATGATTTGGGATGAAGGGTTAGAGACTGCTTTGAGAAGAGAATTTTAGAATTCAATTCGACAGTGTAAAACCCTGTTTGGGGTTTTGATCAGGGTTTTATTTAGGGAAAAGAAAAATGAGTGCTGATGTGGCAGCAGTTACAAAGATCTGAGGGCTAAAAACTGACCATGTGTCAACCTCTGATGAAATGGATGAATAACGAAGGACAGTTGTTTTGAGAGCCACTGATGAAACAAACATCAGTGGTTACAATGGTAATAATGTGACAATGGATGATTTTTACTATCAGTGGATAGCATATCAGTGGATAAGACACTGATTTTGAAGATCAGTGCTTGTCAAGAAAATTGAAGGATCAGTGGCTGACTTTCAGCAGTGGGCAGTGTTTAGAAAACAGATGTTTGAACAAAACAGTGGTTAGGGGTAAGATAATGGTAATGATTTGAAAGACCAGTATGTCAGCAACTGTTTTGAGAATTTTCATTCAAGGTTTTGCCACATGTCAATTACACATTTTGAAGCTTTTACAACCCCTTGATAGTGGTTTAGTACCCCAGATGATGTAAAATTTTTACTAAGGCTACTCATACTTGCTATAATATTTAAATTAAGACAAGAGTATCCCAGTAGTTCAAGGTCTATTGTCGATCAATCTCTGATCCGTTTTAAGACAAACTTGAATTCGATATGACCTTGACACATGTACCAAATTCCTTTTGAACTGTTTTGAGGAGAATATAACCAACAAAAATAGAGATTATACATCCTGACAGGAGATTGAAACTTTTACTCACAAAAACCAGTAAAAGTTCAAAAAATATATTATTCTTTAAAAAAAATGAAGAATAATATATCCTGCTTTATTCGAGAGAATCCTTTTACAGAAAAATAAGTAAAGGATTTTCTGAAAACAATCACCAAAAAGAATCTGGTATAATTTTCTCTGAAACTTCTAATCATATATAACTCAAGCTTATGAAAATGGTCAGTGGTTTGACACCAGTGGTATGAGATTTTAAATATATTTTGACCACTGTTTGGTACCATTCTCTTGTAGATTGATTGACAGTAAACAGATGAGGACACAAGATCACATAAGTTTTTGAAAACCCTGGTGTAGATTTTGTTACTATGTGATGATTCTGAAAATTTGTCTAGTCCATTAAAAAGTTTATTCACTGGAAATACCATGGTTACCTGAACCTTTTCCTGACCCAATGACTGCACACAGTTGCTTTGATTGCCATTTTTACCCCAACTTTTGACTCTAAAGTGTTTTATGTTTATACTCTTTTCTTCTGACTTCAAAAGTTTTGAGATAAACACACTTCTGAGTTTTTGTGAATTTTCTTCTTTCCCTTTTTACCCTTCCCATTCATAAGTAATGAAATACTTACTGGGAGGTGTTTATTGAAGGAATAATTAATCCAGAATCATTTTGCAGTAATGTTTTAAGAGGTTTAGCCATATTTATACAAAATTTTTGACCAATCTCACATTACATATGATACGGACTATCTTAACTCCTGTTTTCTTAATGTATTTCAACAGAGTTAATTTGTTCCTTTTGAGGATCTCAACCTATTTTCAACACATAAGATCTAATGACTAAAGTTTTAATTTCCCTCTTTTTATATTAGCAAAAACACTAATGTTTTTATGAACATAAGCTTTTGTTAATCTGAGGTTCAAACTTTAACATCTAATGTAGTGACATCACAAGTTTTCATAACAGCAGTTGAAATCAGTTTTGAAAATAAGAAATAATCTCATAGTTTTAACAGATATGTTTTCAGATCTGAAAATTATGAGTGACTTGTGCATGCTATCACTTGTTGTGTGAAATTTTTGTGTCTTATGACATCTTGGTTGTTTTACAGAGTATTTAAACAACAGCTTTATGCGTGATCATATGTTACTCTGTTTTTCAACAAAATACAGCCAACCTTAGTATCAATGAATTTTGAGCCGAACTGTTATGTCAAATTGATTGTTAGATCGAATTTGACTGTCCAGGCTCTGATACCAATTGTTAGGATCGGAGGCTCTCATGAATGTGTTTGTTTGTGTAATTTGAACAATGAATGAATATGAAACAATGTAAAGTGCAGCGGAAATGAATAACAAACTTTGTAAACACAATCAAAAGAGGAAAATAGTTTGATAAACGTTTGCTTTTCATAAAGTCGAAAGGTTACAAAACAATTCAGAAGATTACAAGCATGCTTACAAACTAAGCTCCCCCTCAGCCTGATACTACAGTGGTTGGTTGTACAAGATGAAAGGATTGGACTGAGGAGAAGAACTCTCTCAGAACGAATCGAATGTAACAGTACAGAGTACTGTTCCATTTATAGACAATCCAAACCGCTGAGGCATCTCAGCTGACGTCACCATGAAAGCGACGTCTAACAGCCTAACAACCTGTATCTACTGTTCTTATACAAACACTGCTAAACCTAACCACTGACTATACATAAAACAGATGATATACTAAACTACTGCTCTTCTCTTTAAGTCAGTGCTTTCCTCAAGGTTGATCAGTCCTTGATTGGGCAGTGCTTTGTCATCAGTAGATTGTATCAGCAGTGCTTAGGTCTCAGCAGTCTTCTGGCTTCATCAGTAGTTAGAAAAACAGCAGCAGTTGTATCCGGGCAGTGGATGCAAGATCATCAGATGTTATAATCTCTTTCAAGGGAGAAGACTAAGTGTAAACTGCTGTTTATTGTGAATCCACTGTCATGATCCGGTTTTGGCTTTCATTATCTGTTCCTCTGGCAGGGTTCAATCCCAACAAGAAAGGTCACCCATATACAGGCCAATTAATTGTATTATTTCAACCAACTATATAAAATAGTGTTTAAAAATATTTGGGTTGACTATTACTAGTTACTAGTGGGTAAATAAATTTAACCAAACCTATAATTCTTATATAAAAATAGGAATGTTACACTTTTGAACGGCGACGCTACTGTAATCATGGATTTCATTAATGATCCCTGACAACATCAAGTGCTTACACATTCCAACAAAATAGTTTTTACAAAATATCACAATCACAGTACAAAAAACAATCAAAGACCTATTCTTCTCCTGATTCGTCCGCCACCTCCAGCATGTGGCGTAAGGATTCCATGCCATCCTCGACCACTTTGTTGGTCAAATCAGCATTCGCCGATGAAATATCGTCATACAAATCATACGCTGAAGTCTCCACCATAGCAGGAGGCATATATAACTGTACATCCTTGATAACAATCAAGGAAACAACGCCATCCACGCATGTTCAGTTTCCACGGCGCACAGCTAGAAAACATCTCCCATAGGAAGAATCTTCTTACCTCGCGCCAAACAAGCCTGCTACTTCTCAAAAGCAAAAGCGCACACTTCATTTTGCATAGCCCAGTGCTCCACCTACTTGCATAGAAGCAACACTGGACTGGAGGGACTTGAAGGGGTATGGTCCCAAAAAACTCGCGCAGGCGCATAGGACCATACCATAACCCCATCCCAAAATATATTGAACAAAGACCCTGCGCGGCTGCGTAGCGGTCCTAAACATGATTTGGGAAGAAACAGTTCAATAACAAAGAAGTATAGTCCCAGAAGCCCTGCGCAAACACATAAGCCCATTCCATAGTCTACTCTAGAAACATCTTTAACGAGACCATGCACGGCTGCGCAATGGTCGCAAACAGATAGAAGAAGGCAGTCTTCAATAAACACGCGTCGGAAGAAAGGAGAAACCAACATTCAACTAACACCCTTGCGCGAGCACGCGCAAGGGAACAATTAGACTTGAAGATAAAATCCTAAACATCTTCGCGCGACTGAAATCAAGACTTGTAAAAAGGAATCTTTTATGTTACAATAGAATGGACACATGGCAAGGGTATAACGGTTTACAGCTGTAAACCTTCTAGAATCCTTAAATGATCATCGTGCACAGCCATTCAGTTACAACTAATTATGACGTGGCACAATCGTGGATGCTTATCAAGTCACGATAATCTGCATAAATCCACTTTCCACGTGGCATCGCCCCAGCCGTCGATCATACTCACAATCCATGTGCATGGATGTGACGTTAGTGATTGGCGGAAAAGGGAATAACTGTCACGGCCCCTGACCTGGTTTGACCCGTTTCAGGAGCCGCGGGACAGAAATCCCGTGGTATTTATTTAACAGCGGAAGTTTTCTTCAGGATCTTTTTAAACTGAAATATTTCCCGATTATTTTATTTCACAACTCGGGATAAAACCCGGTAATTTACAATCATAAGATTTCACGGAGAAATCTTTTATTTTACAAAACATGTTTCTTTATTTTATACTGAGCCACTTCCTTAAGCTTGTAGTGCTTCGCGGCACTTTTCCTGGATCACAACAGATCACCTGAAACATGTTTTAAAAAGGTTTTGTCAGCGGGAAATACTTAGTGAATCATTCTTTTTAGTAAAACGACCTGTTTGTTATAATTTACAGTATTAAGGGAGATTACAATGTTTCTATATCAACCAACTACCCACAGTATTTGTCACTCGACCGGATCTGTGACTATGGTCATATCACCATTGGCCACCCGTTTGTCCAATGGCAAAGATTATCAAGTAATGTATACAAAACCCCACATACTGGCTGTAATTTGGTGATTACATAAACTTAATCCCTGTAATTATAACCATGAAAATAAACATGATTTTGAAAGTAATTTGATAAAAAGAGAATGACTCACATTGCAGATTTATTTTGAGCAGAGCCTAGCCTACTGATTAGCCTTTTAACCTAAATTAATAATAGGCACACAATTCGGTTAGTAACTTAATACAGCATTTACGATAACTCACGAGATCAAACCCTCACAACGAATGACAAAGTGCGATACTTAAACATCCATCGAATTAACGACGAATGACAAAGCGTAACCCTAATGTGGGCAGCACTTAAACATCCATTGGATAGTTTAATCGATCGGACATTGAATCGTATCAGCGATCGAGTTATTACCCTGTATTGCGGCAGCACTTCGTGAATCGTGTGTGTTTTTAAAAGTGTTTCTGCTATAACTCAGTCTACGTAACGAATTTCTTCGTCGTTCAAGTGCCAAAATGCGATTGCCAATGCCTGCTATTTATACCCAAAATTGATCATGCTTACGGACCGTAAGCATCATCCCTTACGGTCCGTAAGGGACACCTAATCACTATAGGGTAGCCACGTCCTGGACTAGCCTAGCTGAGTTGACAACTTCATAAAATTCGAATTTGACAGCATTTTATTTAGATAATCGTAACTAGGGTTTACCCCCCCTGAGTTTTAGGGGCCCTGATCCTGATTCCGATTGTTCTGAAAATTTTAGGGTTTATGCAGAATCACTTGGGTGTCTCAATTAGGGTTTCCTATTGGACAATTAAAATAATAAATATGACTTTTGATGAGAGTTGTTACATTCTCCCCACCTTAATAAAAATCTCGTCCTCGAGATTTACTGGAATAATTGAGGATACTTTCGCTTCATTTCTGATTCCAGTTCCCAAGTGTATTCGGGTCCTCGTTTTGAATCCCACTTGACTTTAACTAGCACTAGTCGTTTGTGCTTGAGAAACTTCACTTTTCTGTCTTCTATCTGAAGAGGTTTCTCAACAAATTTTAACTTTTCGTTTACCTCTATATCTTGGAGAGGTACTACCAAAGATTCGTCTGATAGACATTTCTTGAGATTGGATACATGAAATACATCATGTACTCCAGCTAACTCTCCTGGTAGTTGTAAACGATAAGCAACTGGTCCTATACGTTGGATCACTGAAAATGGTCCTACGTATCTTGGACTTAACTTTCCTTTCTTACCAAATCGGACTACTCCTTTCCAAGGTGAAACTTTTAATAGTACTTTGTCTCCAACTTGAAACTCGAGTGGCTTGCGTCTATTGTCTGCATAGCTCTTTTGGCGATCTCGAGCTGTCTTCAGTCTTTCCTTGATTTGAGTAATCTTATCAGTAGTTTCTTGTACTATCTCGGGACCTGACAATTGACTTTCTCCTATTTCTGCCCAACAAACTGGAGTTCTACATTTTCTTCCATACAGTGCCTCAAATGGGGCAGTTTCAATACTTGAATGATAACTATTGTTATAGGAGAATTCGATCAGAGGTAAGTGATCGTCCCAATTTCCACCAAAATCTATTACACATACTCGGAGCATGTCTTCTAGAGTTTGGATCATCCTTTTACTTTGTCCGTCCGTTTGTGGATGATATGCCGTGCTTAGGTTTAGTCGAGTTCCCATTGCTTCTTGGAAACTTTTCCAGAAATGAGAAGTGAAACGACTATCCCTATCTGATACAATGGAGAGTGGAACTCCATGTAGAGATACGACTTCATCTACATACAACTTTGCCAGTCTTTCCATGCTAAAGGTTTCTTTCATAGGTACAAAGTGAGCAGATTTGGTTAATCGATCCACAATTACCCAAATTGCATCATTACCTTTTCTGGTTTTGGGTAACTTAGTAACAAAATCCATTGTTATGAGTTCCGATTTCCATACAGGCATTTCTAGTTGTTGTAGTAGACCTGAAGGTTTCTGGTGTTCTGCCTTAACTTGTGAACAAGTAAGACACTTAGAAACATATTGAGCTATATCCTTCTTCATGCCTATCCACCAAAAGCTATTTCTTAAATCTTGGTACATCTTATTGTTTCCAGGGTGCATGGTATATCTAGACTTATGGGCTTCTTCTAGAATCTTATTTCTTAATTCTCCCAGCTTAGGTACCCAAATTCTGCTTTTGTGGAATCTCCAAATTCCATCAGCTCCTTGCTCTAATTCTTTTATTCGTCCCTTCATTCCTTCAGCGTCATCCTTGGTTGCTGTTTCCTGAACACTCTTTATTTGTTCCATTAAATCTATCTGTAGATTTAATCTAAGAGCACGAACTCGTCGTTGCTTCTCATGATACTTACGACTTAAAGCATCTGCAACTACATTTGCCTTTCCTTCATGATATTGAATATCACAGTCGTAGTCACTTAAGATTTCCATCCATCTCCTTTGTCTCATGTTTAATTCTTTTTGCCCAAATATATATCTTAAACTCTTATGATCTGTATAGATAGTAAATTTACTTCCATACAGATAATGTCTCCAAATCTTAAGGGCAAAAATTACAGCTCCTAATTCTAAATCATGAGTTGTATAGTTCTCTTCGTGCTTTTTCAACTGTCTTGAAGCATACGCAATTACCTTCTTGCGTTGCATAAGCACACATCCAAATCCTAGTTTTGAAGCATCACAATATACTTCAAAATTTTCAGTTCCTTCTGGTAAGTCTAAGATTGGAGCATTTGTTAATTTCTGTTTTAAGATTCTAAAGGCTTCTTCTTGTTTAGGTCCCCATTTAAACTTAACGGCTGTACAGGTTAGCTTAGTTAATGGTACAGCTATCTTGGAAAAATCTTTAATAAACCGTCTATAATATCCAGCTAAACCTATAAAACTTCTAATTTCCATTGCAGTTTGTGGAACCTTCCAATTGGTAATTGCTTCTATCTTAGCATTATCTACATGAATTCCTTCGTGATTTACCATGTGTCCTAAGAATTGCACTTCTTGAACCAAAATTCACACTTCGAGAATTTGGCGTACAGTTTTTCTTTTCTTAACAAAGTTAAGAGTACATGCAAGTGCTCACAATGTTCGTCCTGACTTTTTGAATAAATAAGTATATCGTCTATGAAAACAATTACAAATTTATCCAAATACGGTTTACAGATTCTATTCATCATGTCCATGAATGCTGCAGGTGCATTCGTTAACCCAAAGGGCATGACTGTAAACTCGTAATGACCATACCTAGTTCTGAAAGCAGTTTTAGGTATGTCTTCTTCTTGTACTTTCAATTGATGATATCCGGAACGTAGGTCTATCTTAGAAAAATATCTAGCTCCTTGAAGTTGATCGAAAAGATCATCAATCCTAGGTAATGGGTATCGATTCTTAATTGTAACCTTATTCAATTCTCTATAATCAATACACATTCTCATCGAACCATCCTTTTTCTTAACAAACAACACTGGTGCTCCCCAAGGGGATGAACTAGGTTGTATGAAACCTTTACTTAGTAATTCATCTAATTGCTTTTTCAGTTCTAACATTTCTGCGGGAGCTAACCGATAAGGTGCCTTGGCTATCGGTATAGTTCCTGGAATTAGATGAATCCTAAATTCTACCTCCCTATCTGGTGGTAATCCTGGTAACTCTTCTGGGAATACATCTGGGTATTCTGAAACTACAAGAATTTCCTTAAGTTCTTTACCTTTAGTATTAATGATTACTGAAATCATATATACTATTCCTTGCTTTCGTTCATAATTAGCAACTTTCATTACTGATATGAACTTCATAGGCTTACGTGGTTTATCTCCTGTAATCACAATTACTTCTCCGGTGGGTGCCTGAATTTCTATAGAGTTCTTATCACAGAGAATTCGAGCATGGTTGGCTACTAACCAATCCATTCCTAAAACAACATCGAATTCGGCTAATTTCATAGGTAATAGGTTTGCAAAGAATTTATGACCTAAAAGTCCTATTTCTATATTTTTCAAAACCTTATCTATTTTAACTGAATTCCCATCAGCCGTTTCGACTGTAAAAATCTGCCTAATGTTGGTTAAGGGTATATTAAGAGCTTGGCAGAATGAAGTATTGATAAAACTTTGGTTTGCACCAGAGTCAAATAATACTTTGGCGTAAATGTTGTGAACTAGGAACGTACCAGCTATCACATCTGGAATGAGTTCTGCCTCTTGAGTAGTTAATTGGAAAGCACGAACATTCTTCTTTGTAGCTTCATTGGCTGGTTTAGCTTTGTTGTCTGCTGGTTTAACCAATTTAGGACATTCTGTTTTGAAATGCCCAACTTCTCCACAGTTATAGCAGATCCTTGTTTTCCTTCTGCAGTCTTCTTCACGATGTCCTATGGCTTTGCAAAAGTTGCAGGTCACATTACATCTTCCATAATGTTTCTTTCTGCAATTCTTGCAAAAAGGCGGAATCGAGGATTGCTCTGTTCCTCTTTTCCTGAAACTGCTGGTATTACCCGTACGAAATCCTTGGGTAATTTTCTGAGCTAGTTCCTTCTTCCTGTTTTCATCTTGCGTGCGTACCAGTTCGTCGGTTAGGGTATTAGCTAATTCCACCGCATCGTCAATAGTTCGAGGTCTCGCAGCTTTAACGATGTTACGGATTTCACTAATCAGTCCCCAAATATAGCGAGAAATGAGTACCGGTTCTGGCGAAGCCAGTGTTGGTACCACTCTAGCATATTCAAAGAATGTCGAAGTATAACCGCGACAATCTACACCCATCATTCTATGGTTTAAAAACTTATTTGCCATTTGATCTTTTTCATATTCGGGACATAATTTTCTTTCTACAAGACTCTTAAATTCTTCCCATTTCATGGCATAAGCCCTATTTCTTCCTTTAGCCTGTAGCACCGTGTTCCACCATTCTAGCGCCCCTTCTTTGAAAAGATTTGACGCGTACATGACCTGATCATCCTGAGCACATTTACTTATGGCAATTACTGCCTCGGTTTTCTCTAACCAACGCAGTGCCGCAGTCGCTCCTTCATTGCCTGCAAACTCCGTGGGTTTACAAGCAAGAAATTCTTTGTAAGTGCAACCAGGCGTTACAGCTTTCATTTTCTTAGGGGGGGGAGCTTGCCGTGGTTCATTATCATGATTAACATGATCATTGCCTCCGTTTACGCTATTACTGAAGTTATCTTCAGAAATACGTTTACTGGGAATGATTTGTTGAGGTTCAGCAGGTTTCTGGACAGCAACGACTATTGCAGGAATAGCATTGGCTATCCCTTGAGCAACGATATTTTCTATATCCTGCCTAGTCATATATTGATCCCCCGGTTGTTGCTCAGATTGATTAAGCTCATTAACTGGTTCATTATTAGCGTTTTCCATCTGATAATTAATATATATATTTTATTAGTATTAATTAAATAATAATTATACACAAAACAATTATATAATTTCATATATAATTAAAACTATCGATTTCTCGATTTCCATTTTTATATTTAATAGTATGCATCAATACACACCATTACTGATTTAAAATTTTATAACAAAATTTCATAGAAAACCTTTAAATATTATTTCATATTGGGTAACTACGAAACAACCGAATATGAAAACATACTAGGTTTTATTTGTAAATTTATTTATTTACTGAATCAGGTTTCTGGCTTATATTTAATAAGGGTGCTAAAACTTGAATTAAAATATTTAAAGATTTGTATTTACTGCTACAGTGGCTTGCATATAAAGATCTGCCCATACTGTAAACAATTAGTCAGATAATAAAACACATAATCACAAAATAAAAATTAATAAAAATTAAGTATTTTCTAAATACTTAATTGGCTTAAATCAGTGGCTCTGATACCACCTTTTTCTGTCACGGCCCCTGACCCGGTTTGACCCGTTTCAGGAGCCGCGGGACCGAAATCCCGTGGTATTTATTTAACAGCGGAAGTTTTCTTCAGGATCTTTTTAAACTGAAATATTTCCCGATTATTTTATTTCACAACTCGGGATAAAACCCGGTAATTTACAATCATAAGATTTCCCGAAGAAATCTTTTATTTTACAAAACATGTTTCTTTATTTTATACTGAGCCACTTCCTTAAGCTTGTAGTGCTTCGCGGCACTTTTCCTGGATCACAACAGATCACCTAAAACATGTTTTAAAAAGGTTTTGTCAGCGGGAAATACTGAGTGAATCATTCTTTTTAGTAAAACGACCTGTTTGTTATAATTTACAGTATTAAGGGAGATTACAATGTTTCTATATCAACCAACTACCCACAGTATTTGTCACTCGACCGGATCTGTGACTATGGTCATATCACCATTGGCCACCCGTTTGTCCAATGGCAAAGATTATCAAGTAATGTATACAAAACCCCACATACTGGCTGTAATTTGGTGATTACATAAACTTAATCCCTGTAATTATAACCATGAAAATAAACATGATTTTGAAAGTAATTTGATAAAAAGAGAATGACTCACATTGCAGATTTATTTTGAGCAGAGCCTAGCCTACTGATTAGCCTTTTAACCTAAATTAATAATAGGCACACAATTCGGTTAGTAACCTAATACAGCATTTACGATAACTCACGAGATCAAACCCTCACAACGAATGACAAAGTGCGATACTTAAACATCCATCGAATTAACGACGAATGACAAAGCGTAACCCTAATGTGGGCAGCACTTAAACATCCATTGGATAGTTTAATCGATCGGACATTGAATCGTATCAGCGATCGAGTTATTACCCTGTATTGCGGCAGCACTTCGTGAATCGTGTGTGTTTTTAAAAGTGTTTCTGCTATAACTCAGTCTACGTAACGTATTTCTTCGCCGTTCAAGTGCCAAAATGCGATTGCCAATGCCTGCTATTTATACCCAAAATTGATCATGCTTACGGACCGTAAGCATCATCCCTTACGGTCCGTAAGGGACACCTAATCACTATAGGGTAGCCACGTCCTGGACTAGCCTAGCTGAGTTGACAGCTTCGTAAAATTCGAATTTGACAGCGTTTTATTTAGATAATCGTAACTAGGGTTTACCCCCCTGAGTTTTAGGGGCCCTGATCCTGATTCTGATTGTTCTGAAAATTTTAGGGTTTATGCAGAATCACTTGGGTGTCTCAATTAGGGTTTCCTATTGGAAAATTAAAATAATAAATATGAATTTTGATGAGAGTTGTTACAATAACCGCCAACGGAAAATACTTTCCGTCACTTTCTCCGTTGCACCAATATCCTGCCAAAACCGGCTATAAATAAGGAATTCCAGGTTTGATCTCTCAAGTTACACTCACTACAGTTTTACTACTTCTTCTTCTTCATCCAGATCACTGTACTTATTCTCACGCCGGAGGGTGGTCACGGAGAGAATCCCCATTCTCCCCATGGCGAGTCTAACGGCTTTCTGTTTTGCAGTGATTACCGGAGAAGGAGCTCAGTCAAATCCCCGCATTAGCGAGAGGATTAACCATTTTATGCAGAGACAAAACCCTTGATCTAATTGATTCTGGTCAATTCTAATCACTGTTTCTTCAAGGAGCCACGGGAAACGGCTCGGCTAAGTTCTTTCACCAAAGCTGGACACGTGGCGTCTTCTGAAACGCCTCGAAGCCATTTCAGGAAATGTCGGACACGTGGCGTCTTCTGGTTGTGTGACATCCCGAGATTTCAAGGTCTTTCCTTTACACACCACTAACTTCACAATCCTGTTTTTACAAATCGATTTACGTGGTGTCATGTGCACTTTAGCTGAATGACTAATGTCTTATGTGTGATATTTGGTTGTTAAAATGTTTATTGATTAATATAATTTAATTAAGGTTTAATTATAAGGTTTTTCGCCACTAATCTCCCCCGACGAAAAATGGGATCTTTCGCCATCTTTAATCTTGACGAAAAAGGTCTTTCGTCGAAGGAGGTCTTTCGTCGAAGAGGGCCTTTGGCCCAATCTGTTTCACGGCCCAACTGTTAAGAGTATGTAATTGTATAACTCTCATAACTGCTAAGACAAAAACAGAAACCCTAAAGCTTCTCCTCCCTATTCTCTGCACGACGGCAGTGAGGAACCTCGAAGCGTTCTTTTCCACCTCGATTTATCTAAACCCTTCGGAATCTTGGTTAGTGTTCTATCCGTGTTTGTTTGTCGTATTTTGAAAGTGATGATTTCTATTATTACCTTTGTTAAAATAGGGTTTCATTGATAAAACTGTGAATCTATGGTTTGTATGATAGGGTTACAACAATTGTACATGTTCCTACTTACGATGCGATTCGATAATCCAGTTTGATGAACTCATGTCTTGATGAATTAATAATCTGATTGTGATTTTATGATTAGAGCCAATGATGGATAACACGGTTATAATGAGATTAAACGTACGTATTTTGGTGAAGCAATGTTAATGTTGATGATAAACAGTATATAGGGTTTGTTTGAACGTATGCAATAATCGTTGTTTGACCTTGGGATCCTTCAAAAAATTGTGTAACTGCTGACTGTTCATTATAACCTGTAACTCGGCGAAACATAGTGATCCTTCGTCAAATCTTGTGCCGACGAAGGATGGGTATTTCACTGAACACCATTATGACGAAAGATAGTAATATTCGTCGGAGTTGTTCACGATGAAGAATAGGGGTTTTTCGTCGGGTGGTTCTTTGTCGAAGGGTAATCTGGTTGGGCTTGGGCCTGGTTAAGTAGCCCAGTTAACTGTTGTGAGATATTTGTGTGTTATACATGGGATGTGAACTGAGTATGTGCTATGTGATGAACTTGTGATAAATGCAATCTTTGAAATACGTGACTTATTTGATAAATCTTGAAACTGATTGTTACTGATAACCACGGTAGGGTTGGTTGACTAACTGGAAGGGTAATTAAACATACCGAGCAAATCAAAGGTGAGTTCATTCCTCTTGAGCATGCTTCCGGGTGGTTGGGACAGTCATTGGGTATCCCTGAGAGGGATAGGTTTTTGGGTAAAATAAATGGGTATTCCTGAGAGGAATACGTCTTGTGGGTAAAATCTGGAAAGTTGGATAATACACTCATCCTATCACCTTTAAGTCCCATCTTGTTTGTTACCTGAGAGGTAACGGAGTATTAGTTGGTAGCGCTATCTAGGTTTGGCACCCTCCCCGTACCTGAGAGGACGGGTATGAACTAATGACTCAGTCATGCCCAATGCTTTGATAGGAGCATTGGGGAACGGGCAAAATAAATCTGGAGGCTTCTTGTATTCGGGGTATTATCAACATTGTAATCAATGAGCTGAACTAAACATTTGGTAACTAACGTTTTCGTAAAACTATGAACTAACTAGCGTTGTCTGATACACTTGCTGCATGCTCGCAGGTCGTTAGGTACTATGGAAAATGTTAGTGCAGTAATGTCTATCGCCTCCGTCAATCTAGTTCGTAGCTGATACTGAAGAAAACAAGACCTTTTAGTGTTATATTTAGAGTAAAAGGCAAGGTGGCATTTATGTAATTAATGAGAACTTTCATTAAGCCCCTTGGCCTATAAATAGGATTCTAATGTCTTAGTTTAAAGACTTTTGCTCATTTGGAGAATTAGAGAGCTTGGTGCTTAGAGAGAGAAAGTAGAGAGAGAAAGTGCTCTAGGTGATTCACGTGATTTTGTACTTTTCAGATCTTTATCGAATCACAGATTTTGTACGTTCTCGTGTGTTCGGTCACATTCATGTACGGATTCCGCACGTTACATGAGTCGTTTCGCAATCGTTTCGGAGTCAAAACCGGTCCTACAAGTGGTATCAGAGCAGGAGCTCGATTGCACGGATCAAACATACAATTTCGCACGAGATTTCATCTGATTCGGAGTCAAATTTGCATCAGATTTGTCAAATTTCTTCATCTTTTCATCTCTTTAACGTTTTTATCTGAAAATCGCAAAATTAAACGGGTTTTTACGGATAAAATTTGCTGATTTTTGGACATGTTGTGCGAAAACACTTGATCTACAAGCCTACAAATTCTCAGAACTTAATTCTAAGCGGTTTAAGAGAAATCTTAATTTTTTTGGTACGAAAAAGCTGAAAATGTTGACTTTTACTGTTAATCTTCAAATAGGTGTTCACCGATCGGATGGCCACCCGATCGGGTGACCATCCGATCCAAACCCCACCCGATTCAAACAACCCCACTCGATTAAGTCACATGGCCAAATCAGTTAAAGTGTTTTGAAAGTCAATAATGACAGCCCACTAGTTGTCTCGGTCCATTCATTTTATTAAAATCCATATTGAAGGTCCAATTATATTGTTGATAATAAAAGGGTTGTCGGCCATTTATATTCTGAATTAATTCACCCTGATCTAAGTCAAAAGTACTGACAATCACATGCAATTGATAAAGTTGTCATATTTTTGGTCCAATAATCTGTGTATTGTATCAGACAATCACGTGAAAAGGATTAGATAAACATTTCAGAATTTGAAAGTGTTTGTATTGAAGGGTCATTTATCGAGCGGTGACTCGATCGGTTTACCGTCCGATCGTCCAACATAAAGTGTTTTGTCATGTTGTGTCAATTATCGAGTGGTGACTCGATCGGATCACCATCCGATTCATATAACCTCACTCTATCCATACTTCATCTCATTCAACACATGTGATTGTCAGTCTACAGTTGTTGTGCAGTCAAATTTTATTAATATAGATTGCAAGATATCACATGTGAGGCCCAATAGATTTTAAGTAGTGTCTGACCATTACATACATGTCCACTTTATAAATCTCGGCCCAATCAAGTTTGAATATTGTCAGCGGATTAATAATTGTCCATGTGATCTTGTATTGATTCAAAACAATAGTGGCCCAATTGGTTTTCAATATTTTTATGTCGGCCCAATCTTTAAATAGTTATCAACTTTAATAACTGACATTGGCTGTTGTGCATATTAGGAGTCACGTGATTTTCTTAAGAAAAGAAGTTGTCAGCCATTTGCTAGTGTTTTCATGATATAATTGGAAGTTTTAAACAAAATCAAGTTGAAAAATAGCATTATAGTTAGACGGCT
This sequence comes from Helianthus tuberosus, assembly GCA_030545235.1. NCBI lineage: Eukaryota > Viridiplantae > Streptophyta > Magnoliopsida > Asterales > Asteraceae > Helianthus > Helianthus tuberosus. The sequence continues at coordinate 59,051,446 of CM060415.1, read as the reverse complement.
ACTCTATCGGATCACCGTCCGATCCGTTGAAATTTGTTAGTTTTGTTAAAGATCTATCATTGAGTGGTGATTCGATCGGATCACCATCCGATCCTTTTCACACTTTCACATTTTAACTTGTTGTGCAAATCATCGAACGGCAATCCGTACGGATTGCCATCTGATCCTAAATTCTTCATTTTCTTGTGTCACAGGTTAAATTGTCAGTCACTCACCCGATCGGATAGCACCTCACCCGATCAGATAGCACCTCACCCGATCGGACAGCACCTCACTCGATCGGATACCCGTCCGATCCAGTTATTTGATAAGTTTTAACTGATCATGTTTGTTCGTTTGTAGGTGATTCAAAGTGAAAAACGAGACGAAAAATTCAAGAAGCATTTTCGAAGATGTTGGGAATTGGTGAAGAGTTTTACAACACGTTTTATAACGCATTTACATCTGAAGAAACTTCAGTGACACCAAAGAATGCTACAACTGTGATTTCTGAGAGTTTGAATCATGATAACGTGTAAGGAAATCATCTGAGACCACCAAAGCTCATGAATATCAAAGATTATCACTGGTGGTGTGAAAGATTTGAAAACTGGGTGCAAGCCTATGCGTATGATAGTTGGATTATGTTAACAATAGGTTATGAAAAACCAAGAAATGAAAAACATGAATTAATCACACTTAAACAATTCACAGCTGATGATAAAAAGGAACATTCAAGTGAATTAAGAATGATAACTTTACTTCAACAATTTGTCAGAGAGGATATTTTTTCACTACTTCAGCATGGTGAAACGTCTAAGTCAATTTGGGAAGCGTTAAAGTTGAAAGCTGAAGGTGGGAAGGATATCAAGAAAAACAAGTTATCGCTGTTGAAGAAAGAGTTTGATTTGTTCGGTTGCATGAAGAATGAGACAGTTTGTCAAATGATAGAACGATTTTGTCATCTGAAGATTGAAATGGAAAGGTTTGGAATTCACCAAGAGAGAGAAGAGATGGTGGATAAACTCGTCGAGGCATTGCCACATGAAGAAGATTGGAAAACCTATGTGATAGTTTTAAAAAAATGATGATAAATTCGATGAGATGACGTTAGAGAGCTTGATTGAGAAAATAGAGGGACATGATTTATTGCTACAAAAACAAAACAAGATGTCTAGCTCTAGTTATCAACAAAATGTTGGTTTGTACTATCGCAGAGGAATGATACAAAACAACGAATCTCCAAAGATAAGAACTGGTTATAGTGCAGAAAAGACTTGTGACTCGCCAAACAACAAATCTTCAAGCTATGATCCTGTATATCATTCTTCATCTGCATCTGCATCATCAAAATCTAATCCAAACCAGGATTGGAAAAATTCTCCACTTTTGAACAATGAGTTTGCTCAACAGCAAATGAGTTTCTTAGCATCTATTCTGGTATCTTACGAGGGTTTAATTGCAGGTAAGATCGGAAATCCAAACATAACGAAGGAGGATTATGATCAAGTCGATCCAGAAGAAATGGAACTCATGGACATTCGCTGGTGCATGGCAAACGTCATTCGAAGAGCTCAAAGGTTCATGGAGATAACTGGCAAAAAGTGCTTGGAAGGCCCAGACATGAAGATAGGGTTTGATAAGAACAAAGTCACGTGCTTTAAGTGTAAACAAAAAGGGCACTTCAAGAGAGAATGCATGAACAACAAAGCCGATGATAGCGTGAATCCTTTTTATGAGGATTACTACAAAAAGGCCATTTATCATCAGAACAACGAGCAACCAACCAGAAAGCAGATTGAAGAAGGACCTTCTAAAGAGAAGAGACAAGTTGTTTTGACTCTTCGTGATCGTAGTGAATCTAGCATACAATCTGAAAAATCTGTTTGGGATGATTTTGATTGGGATAAATATTTCGATGAGGAAGAAGGAGGAGTCAAAATTGTAATTCAAGATGATGAAGGGTATGATTGGAGTCAACATGGAAAAGAAAAGGGAAAAGCCAAAGCAATGATTGCTGAGATAAAACAAAGTCGAGAAGAAAGGCATGCTCGGATAAGGTTGGATGAAGTGTATGATGCTTACAAAGAAGCAACACAAGCAGGCAGGTGGAGCAAAGAAAAGGAATGCTTTGTCGATCCTCAAGGAAATCTGACGGTTAATCCTGAAACGGTTGATTTTGAAGCACTAGTTGCTGTAATACCGACTATGAGTGTCTGGTGTAAAGGCCTTGAGGAGATACCAAGGTACAAAGAAAAGGTTGAAGAAGGCATAAAGAAGGTGATATATGCCAGTCTGGAGAAGAAGAAGAAGAAGAATACGATTGAAGAGATTGTTGATGAGAGTGTAAAGCTGGTGAAGGAAGTGAAGAAGGAAGATGAAAAATTGAGGAAGCTATCGCAGAGAAACAGCAGAAGATTGAGGAAGCTTAGAATCAACAAGAAAACAAAACCACAGCACCAACCACTGAGGTAATAACTCAAACTATTTCTCCCGATCAATCAGTTGATATTGAAGCTGAACAACAGTGCAAGAAATGCATGGAAACGTGCAATGCTTGTACTGAAAATGATGAAAAGCTTAAAATCAGAGACATTGAATTCACTAAAATAGAAAAATATTTCAAAAATAAAAGTCATGAAATGATTGAAAATGAAAAGTTTTTGAAACAAGAGAATGAAAAGCTGAAACAAAGATGTGATGATCTTGAAAAAGAAAACAAAATATTGAAAGAAAAGTGTTCAGCTGTTTGCAACGAATGTGTTCCAAAAGATAATACAATTCAAGAGTTACAAAAAGAATATGATGGAATGAAATTGTCATATCATACTGTAAAAGAAGCTTATGAAACTTTGAAAAGTAGAGTCAAAAGTTTAGATGATAGATTGTCTGCATGTCAGAAAACAACTAAATTTCTTGAAGCTAGATATGAAGGTAAACAAATGGTTTTAAATCAATATATTGATGATGTCGCTAAGCTTAAACAAGAATTGGCAGATAAAGAAAAGTTGGTCAATAAACTGCAAAGTTCTCATGCTTCATCATACATACTGGAACGTATTTTCAACATCACACCCGATGGGAAAGAGTCAGAAAAGAATAAAAAGGGAATTGGGTCTGGATACCATCAGGTTCCACCACCGTTGGAGAATAATTATACATTCTATGATGGCGAGAAGGTGGAAAAAGCAATAAACATGGTTGACCAGTTACCTGACAACATTGATGTGACTTACACCAAATCTGATGACATCAGTGATTCAGAGGTGGTTGGTAAGGTTGTTGAAAGTGTTCTAGCTCTGAATCACAAGATGAAAATGAGGGAAGTTTTCATGATAGTTATCTTAAACACTTAAAATCTGAAAAAGTTGTGAATGATGATTCAAAATGATTGGTTTATACCATGATTGGATCGGACAAACTATTTTCGGATAATGAATTCCTAATTCAAAATGTGATTTCAGATAAAATCAACAAAGTTTTCAAACTGTTAGAGATTCAAAAGTCTGAAATTTCAAAGTTTGCTGGAAAAGGCAAGAAAACTTTTTATAATAAACCTGGTTACAAAAAGAAAAACATGAAGGCTGGGTTGTGTTATAAAAAGAAACAAAATTGGAAAAGAAATAAAACGCCAAATTATCAAGAAAAGACGAACTTTGTTCACGGAACAAGTTCCGAAGAAGAGAAAGAACTCCAATTTAGACGACAGTCTAATGAAGAGTTCTATGCTCAAAATAAAAAGCAACAACAACAGGTTAAAGATGTGTCCAAGAGAACATGCTTTAAGTGTGATCAAATTGGACATCTCAGTCAAAATTGTCCAAATCTTAAACCTGTTGGTGTTGAAACGAAAAAGAAGTCTGATGTCGTGAATCAGAAATCAACCAAGTTTGACTCAAAGCAAACTTGGAAGCCGAAAATGTCAAAGGTTGACTCACAACAAACCTGGAAACCAGTGACACCCAGATTTAGAACAACACAAAGTTGGAAAACAACTGTTGATGCAATTAAACCAAATCAGTTTTGGAAACCAAAAGTTGTTGTTCAAAATCAAAATGTTCAAAAAGATTCACATTTTTACAAAAGAGGTACTCCAAAAGGTCAAACATGGACAGTTAAGAAACAAATGACTTCGGTACATGAAGAAAAAAACGATGTTAAAATTGAAAAAGTCTTTGTATAAAATGACAAAGATTTTTCGAAGTTGAATGAGACATATTGTGTTGAAATGCCTAAGTTCAAACAGACCTGGGCTAACTTGTTCAAGTAATTGAGTAAGTTTGAATGTGCAGGTGCTCAAGAACTTTGAAAAATACCAAGATGGAAATGAGAGCAGCCTGGCACGAGGAGCGGAGGCTGCTGAACCCTGCAACTGAATCAGGGAGTTTGTTTCTGTAAATAAATAAACAATATTTCAAAAACCCTAAAAACTGAAAATAAAAAAAAAACAAAAATATGTTTTATTTTGTCAAACATTTGAAAAATCAAAAATATGTTTGTTTTTAAATTTTGTCAAAAATTCAAAAATTTACAAAAATATGTTACTTGAAAACGCCAAAACCCTCACGGCAGGAACATACATGATTAATTTCACAAGATTGAAAAACGGTTTTCATACTGTAAAATATCAATGTGTTGTAAATCAAGGGGGTACGATATATTTTCTGCAAAACAGAGCATGTGAAGCAGAAAATGGATGGCGAGACAAAGCTATCTACATCGGTTGTCAAATTTTTCTTTAAATGGTTTTGCATTTTAGGGGGAGTAAGAAATTGTCAGAAAATCCAAAAACATTAGAAAATTTGAAAAAGCCAAAAACATGATAAAATTCAAAAAGAGTTTTGTGTAATAAGAGGAAATGATAGTACATTAGTAGACAATCACAGTACGCTAAAGAATTGGAAAGTTAAAATGTGATAAACGGTCTCACTGATGATATGCCAGTAGGTTTTTACACGCTTAGTAGATTGTTTTCGAGATATAAACCTAAATATCAAATACTTACTTATCTCGTGGGGAACGTCTCTCGGATATATTGGTAACCCCCGAAATCTTGTTTCAGAGATTGCCTGATTCTGAGATACTAGGTCTTTATACTGTTTGATATCTGGGGTATTATACCTGGTCTTCTAATATTGCGGAAGCAATGGCCTAGACCTCGTATAATACTTTACGCGCTGAAAAAGCTTACCCTCTGCATAAAAATTGAGAAAATATCGAAAGATATATATCAAGTGCAGTTATAAAGAAGATTCCCATAGGGAACACACCTCAAAGTTGAGCCTTCATCTCTTTGACTGAACGGAAGTTCATACCTGAGCTCTCAAGGTCTCGCACTAACCCAGAGAACAGATATCAAATTAGTATATTCACATGTAAGACTGAATCTAGGGAATTTTGATACGGGAGTATATTCTGAGGTGGGACACGCGAATAAGTTAAGTCCTTAAAGCATTAAACTCGTATCTCGAATCGATTGAACTTTGTGTGAAAATTTAAGTGGGTCAGTATACTGACAATCTAAGTGAATCGTTTAGAACTTAAAGTGTTTAAAGCGCAACGGTGCTAGTGATTTGTCAAAAACTGATATGATCCTCTGACACAAACTCAAACAAAAATATTGTCTGTAAATATGTTTGTAAATATGTCTTTACTGCATTTCATTTCAGAAAAATGCAAAAAGATTTTGATTTCACTTTATTTTCGACAACCGATGTCCGAGAGTTGAGTTTCAAAATCTAAGTATGCTGATCGTGTTTCTGAAAATAAAACAAGTTCATTAATTTGAAACTTGAAGTTTTTATTCAAAAATAAAAAACAGTTTGTGAAATCTCCAAGGTCATTAAATTGGACTTGGATGATTAACTGTGAGGGATTTGGATTCTTAAATTGTTAAAAATCTGTTATAAAGAGCTAAGTTTCGATTTTGGATTCTTAATACTGCCAAATCTTAGAAGCAATTTGATAGGGGGAGTGGAGTCAAGTATTCCTAGATATATTCATATTATTATATTTCAGAGCCAGGATCTTGATTAGAAGTTTTTTAGGGCCAGGTCACGATTCCTGGAGAATCAAAAATGCTTTCAGTGTTGTATATTTGAAATGTTTTAGCTTATGCTGAGAGAGCCAGGTTTTCAATCCTGGATGTTCAAAATGTTTTTATTAATAAATGTTCGAGAAATTGAAGATGTTATGCCAGATTACGATCCCGATAGCCGAGTCTAAGGGGGAGTCTGAAGACAAGCTTATCGCAAGGGGGAGCTTGTATCCGGAAAGCCAGGTGTCGATCCCAAAAGCACAGAAGCTTGATGAAAGGGGGAGCCTGAAGAAAGAGTCTAACCGATAGGGGGAGAAGCTGAAGCTGAAGACAGATCCACGGGGATTCTGTTCGAGAAAAGAGGGAGTCTGTGTTTCTGAAAATGTAATAAAGCATCAAGAAGACTCAGGGAGAGAGAAAGACAAGACGCTACGAGATTGACTACGGCAATATCCAAGGGGGAGTCTGTTAGTGCAGTAATGTCTATCACCTCCGCCAATCCAGTTCGTAGCTGATACTGAAGAAAACAAGACCTTTTAGTGTTATAATTAGAGTAAAAGGCAAGGTGGCATTTATGTAATTAATGAGAACTTTCATTAAGCCCCTTGGCCTATAAATAGGATTCTAATGTCTTAGTTTAAGGACTTTTGCTCATTTGGAGAATTAGAGAGCTTGGTGCTTAGAGAGAGAAAGTAGAGAGAGAAAGTGCTCTAGGTGATTCACGTGATTTTGTACTTTTCAGATCTTTATCGAATCACAGATTTTGTATGTTCTCGTGTGTTCGGTCATGTTCGTGTACGGATTCCGTATGTTACACGAGTCGTTTCGCAATTGTTTCGGAGTCAAAATCGGTCCTACAGAAAAGGAACTTGTTGTCTGGATGGCTGGAGGGGTCATGGGTCGTACTGTTTGAATTTGCAAGACTTGTTTAATGACTTCATATACATTGGTTTTAGAAACAATTGAACAGTGTTTTATTATTTGCTTCCGCTGAAACCAGTTAACTTGGGTTAGGTTTTAATAATGGTTTAAACTTAATGAATGAGAATTTTGTTAAATATCTTGTGGTTAGTTCAATGTGATTGGTGGCTAGATCCTGGTACGTCACACGCCTAGCGGGGTTTCCGCATGTGGTATTTTGGGGGTGTGACAGTTTGGTATCAGAGCCAGGTTCTAACGGGGTATTTTGGGGGTGTGACACTGGCTCTGATACCAAATGGTCACACCCCCAAAATACCACATACGGAAACCCCGCAAGGCGTGTGACGTACCAGGATCTAGCCACCAATCACATTGAACTAACCACAAGATATTTAACAAAATTCTCATTCATTAAGTTCAAACCATTCTTAAAACCTAACCCAAGTTAACTGGTTTCAGCGGAAGCAAATAATAAAACACTGTTCAATTGTTTCTAAAACCAATGTATGTGAAGTCATTAAACAAGTCTTGCAAATTCAAGCAGTACGACCCATGACCCCTCCTGCCATCCAGACACCAAGTTCCTTTTCCATAGTACCTAACGACCTGCGAGCATGCAGCAAGTGTATCAGACAACGCTGGTGAGTTCATAGTTTTACGAAAATGTTAGTTACCAAAAGTTTCGTTCAGCTCATTGATTACAATGTTGATAATACCCCGAATACAAGACGGCTCCAGATTTATTTTACCCGTTCCCTAATGCTCCTATCAAAGCATTGGGCATGACTGAGTCATTAGTTCACACCCGTCCTCTCAGGTAGGGGGTGAGGGTGCCAAACCTAGATAGCGCTACCAACTAATACTCCATTACCTCTCAGGTAACAAACAAGATGGGACTTAAAGGTGATAGGATGAGTGTATTATCCAACATTCCAGATTTTACCCACAAGACGTATTCCTCTCAGGAATACCCATTTATTTTACCCAAAAACCTATCCCTCTCAGGGATACCCAATGACTGTCCCAACCACCGGGATTGCATGCTCAAGAGGAATGAACTCACCTTTGATTTGCTCGGTATGTTTAATTACCCTTCCAGTTAGTCAACCAACCCTACCGTGGTTATCAATTTCAAGATTTATCAAATAAGTCACGTATTTCAAAGATTGTATTTATCACAAGTTCATCACATAGCACATACTCAGTTCACATCCCATGTATAACACACAAATATCTCACAACAGTTAACTGGGCTACTTAACCAGGCCCAAGCCCAACCAGATTACCCTTCGACAAAGAACCACCCAACGAAAAACCCCTATTCTTCGTCGTGAACAACTCCGACGAATATTCCTATCTTTCATCATAATGGTGTTCGGCGAAATACCCATCCTTCGTCGGCACAAGATTTGACGAAGGATCACTATGTTTCGTCGAGTTACAGGTTATAATGAACAGTCAGCAGTTACACAATTTTTTGAAGGATCCCACGGTCAAACAACGATTATTGCATACGTTCAAACAAACCCTATATACTGTTTATCATCAACATTAACATTGCTTCACCAAAATACGTACGTTTAATCTCATTATAACTGTGTTATCCATCATTGGCTCTAATCATCAAATCACAATCAGATTATTAATTCATCAAGACATGAGTTCATCAAACCGGATTATCGAATCACATCGTAAGTAGGAACATGTACAATTGTTGTAACCCTATCATACAAACCATAGATTCACAGTTTTATCAATGAAACCCTATTTTAACAAAGGTAATCATAGAAATCATCAATTTCAAAATACGACAAACAAACACGGATAGAACACTAACCAAGATTCCGAAGGGTTTAGATAAATCGAGGTGGAAAAGAACGCTTCGAGGTTCCTCACTGCCGTCGCATAGAGAATAGGGAGGAGGAGCTTTAGGGTTTCTGTTTTTGTCTTAGCAGTTACGAGAGTTATACAATTACATACTCTTAACAGTTGGGCCGTGAAACAGATTGGGCCAAAGGCCCTCTTCGACGAAAGACCTCCTTCGACGAAAGACCTTTTTCGTCGAGATTAAAGATGGCGAAAGATCCCATTTTTCGTCGGGGGAGATTAGTGGCGAAAAACCTTATAATTAAACCTTAATTAAATTATATTAATCACTAAACATTTTAACAACCAAATATCACACATAAGACATTAGTCATTCAGCTAAAGTACACATGACACCACGTAAATCGATTTGTAAAAACAGGATTGTGAAGTTAGTGGTGTGTAAAGGAAAGACCTTGAAATCTCGGGTTGTCACATCATCCCCAACTTGAAAGAAATTTCGTCCCAAAATTTAACAAGTAATCCAAAACAACAGATGTTAACTCAGGATGACTGTGGATTTTCCGCGGGTACCACATCTGGGGCTTGAGTGGCATCTTTGTGTCGTTTCAGTCTTTGGAAACGGCTCGTTGAGGGGTGTCATTTGGCCAAAATGGAAAAGACGGCGTTAACTTGGCCAATCTCATGATTTTCCCTTCTTTTTTTCTTCGTCTTATTTTGTATTGCTTTTTTGAGAACTATGTTTTGTCTTAATGAATTGTATTTTCTATTTGTAGCTTTAGAAAACATACGCTTTTTAGGATCGATATCACTCTATTTTATTTTTTTATTATTTGTATTTCATTTTAGTTAGAAAACACACGCTTTTTTAGGATTGATATCACTCTATTTTATTTTTATTATTTGTATTTCGTTTTAGGATTTTGTGTTTTTTAATGATTTCTATTTTTTATTAGTAGTTTTAAAAGCTTAAAAACACACCTAAGGAGTACATGTGTAAAAATTCATAATTGCATATAAAATGGACAAATATATATTTTTTATGTTTTTCATCCATTGCGTTTTAGAAAGAACACATTTTTTTGTGTTTTAAGTCCATTGCGTTTTAGAAGAAACACTTTCTTTTGTATTTTTAGTCCATTGCGTTTTAGAAAAAAAGACATTTCTTTGTGTCGGTAGTCCATTGCGCTTTAAAAACAACACATTTCGTTGTGTTTTTAATCAATTGCGTTTTAGAAACAAAACATTTATTTGTGTTTTTTTGTCCATTGCGTTTTAGAAACAATATATTTTTTGTGTTTTTTGTCTACTGCATTGTATAAAAAAGATATTTTTTTTGTGTTTTTAGTCCATTGCGTTTTAGAAACAACACATTTCTATTGTGTTTTTTGTCCATTGTGTTTTAGAAATAAGACATTCCTTTGTGTTTTTTGTCAATTGCGTTTTAGAAATTTTTTTTGTGTTTTTTGTCCATTTTGTTTTACGTATCTGGGTTATCCATAGCAATGTTGTGCTTGTTTTAAAGATAAAAAACGCTTGTTTCTGTTTAAGGGTTAATCTTGGAAAAAGCAAACTATATGGTGTGGGAGTGAACAATAATGCAGTGGAGGAGATGGCTGAAATTTTGCAACGTAAGGCGGGTACATTTCTGTTTAAGTATTTGGGGCTCCAAGTGGGGGGTAACATGTACTTGAAAAAAAAATTGGAAATCAATCATCGAAGCTTTTAAGAATCGGTTGGCTTTTTGGAAGGGTAAAATTCTATCCTATGGGGGAAGGATCACGTTAATAAAATCGGTTCTCAGTTCTCTTCCCTTGTACTATTTTTCATTGTACAAGGCGCCGGTTCAAGTGATTAAAGAACTTGAATCCATTCAGAGAACCGTTTTTTGGAACGGTGCGGAAGACAAATCTAAAGGGAATTGGATAGCTTGGGAAAAGGTCATTTCTCTGGTTAAATATAGTGGGGTAGGATTCGGTTCCTTAAAAGATGCGAATCTTGCCATGCTAGCGAAGTGGTGGTGGAGGTTCAAGGTCGAGAAAGAATGGCTATGGAGAAAGGTTATTTGGGCAATACATAACAAGTTTAGATCATGGAATTATATACCGTCAAAGATTTCGATTCCTGGCCTATGGAAACAAATTTGGAGTATTACGAACGAATTAGGAAGGATGGATACGAATTTATCCAATCAGATTAAAGGAGTGCTTGGTAATGGGGATGACATATTATTCTGGATAGATACATGGATAGGTGATGTGACAACTGGAAAATAACCGGTAATTCCGTACAAACTAATCACTATTTTATTTACATAATCTCATGCATTTAGCGTAATTTAATTACGTAACTGTGTCGTAAATCAGATAACAATGTTAGGACAAGAAAACAATGCTAAAACATATGTTGTTTCTCGTCATATTTCGAAACCAATCAAACAATGTCCTAAAAGTGTTGGTAGAAAGTGCTACGCACACTATTCACGGTTACACTATTCATGCCAGCAAACCGTGAAAACAGAACAAAACAATGAAAAACGACACACGGATAACATAACTGAGTCCATTTACATAAGAAAACACTAATGAGAAAACATATCTTGCAAAAATCTAAAACTTTCCGGTACAACGCCCTAATAACTAAATCGTCTGTTTCACTAAAAATGTGACAACTTTAACTCGTCTGAAACTATAATTAAGCATTTCTGGAAACTCGGAACTATGACAATCTATGACATATACACTAAAACACTTTGGGAATATCCTTGTAGTTCTAAAATAACAAGCTTTCGGTAATATGTCGCTATACACATAACTAGTCTGTTATCGAACCGAAAGACTAGTAAGCGATATTTTCGACGCCAAAACAACCAAACGAAGAGACTAGAGAACTAGTTAAGCTTATTTTGGGACTCGGAATCACTCCATGCATCGCTTGACGGTGGAATAACAACTTGCGACAAAGTCTCGTCGGTACGACACAAAAGTGTCGTTACCTTACCAACGACCAAACGGAAGACATCTAAAGCGTCGAAATGCAATTCCTACTAGTTTAGTGAACTAGTTAAGGTCAATTAACAATCCAAATACCTAATTACCCCTAATGGTGTAATTAAACCCCTAATCACTGTACTTTGGTTAATGACCAAAATATCTAAGTTTTAATCAATTCTTATAAAAAAAATAATACACTTAACCCCCCCCCCCATACCTACGGTTTTGGTGGGCCCCCATTGACTCACCAACTTGATTTTTGAAAAGATAAGAAAGCATGGAACTTGTTGAAAATTATAACACCAACCATACTTTTACTACACCACCATAACCTATCTTTTCAATATCATTCATCACTTTAAAATTTTCAAGAAAACCTCCCCACATCTTTATCCATTTTCGGCAGCCATATGCACCCCCCATAAATCTTCCATAAACACCTTATTTTCACATAATCTAGCCACTACAAGATCATACACACTTGGGTTTAGCATGGATCATCATTAAGAGCCTTCTTGGAGCTTAATCTTCTTATTATTCATCTTATTTGGCTTGTGCAAAGTTGTAAGACTCCTAAACACCCTATTTAAGTTCATTATTATGTATAGATTATGGAAGTACAAGTTAATCATCTTAAAGGTTAATAAAAATCACACCAAAAGCCCTAATCTCAAAGCTAATAAACACTAAATATAACCATATTATGTGTTGATTTGTGTAGATTAGTGCAACTAGTTAGTGTAATCGTGTTATTTATGTTGATTATGTTAAGACTAGTTGTATGAAAAATGATATTATGATGATCTTAATGCTTATATGTTGTAGTAATTTATTAGCAGATAATCTTGTTATGTTGAACTCAAAAATATGATTTAAACATGGATATGTTTAAATAATGAAAGATCATCACCTTCAAAATCATGAGTATTATATATATGAAACTTGATTAATGTTCTTGAAATATAAAACATAAGCATGAACTTGAAACAAGACTTTTAAAACACTAATAACTTGGTTTCTACATGAAACAAGTTGATATAAAATTGTTTATAAAAAGTGTTATGTAAAAGTCTTGGTATTTTTTTTTAAACTTGAAAGATATAAGATACAGGGACTTTTAAAAGTATAAAACAAACATGATCGTGAGGAATGAACTTCAAAAGTGGTTTACTGTCATGTCTTGAAATTTAACATAGGTAATACTCATGAGGAAATTGAATGAAAATGTGTGTGATTATTGTTGTAAAAATTATTTTGGTGATACTTGATGAATTAATGATGATTTGAAAAATTGAATTGGTGATTTAAACACGTTTTGAAAACGTGGGAAACGTCATAGTTTAGGAGAAACTATGGCGAATTTTTCTAAAAATCTAATCGCGATTAAAAATGGGGTTAACGGGTGATTAACAAAGTTAAACGCGATTAGTGGTCATAAACGTCATTATGGAACCTTTGATGAAAATGGTTAAGTCCTAAATACTCAAGAATTCTTGTGAACTTGAAAGTATATTTTTACAAAATAAATGGGTAAAATAATAACCATGTATAAGTATAATTTTTGCAAAAATTATATATTTTGGAAACTCATCAAGTATATGTATTTTTGTGCTATGTGTATGTACTTAGATACATTTAGGGTGATCAAAATAATATACCTATGATACCAAGAAATGCTTGTGGGAAACAAGTACAAAAAAACACAAAAATATGTATACATGTTTCCTACATGTTTCCCAAAGAAATGCAACGAAAATGGACATAAATAAATCCTAAACATATTGTGTCCATAAGCGAATAAACGGACGAATAAACAAAATGGGCAACGATAGAGATCACAAGAAAGGTATATTAAACGATCACAACGACGTGTCTAAAAATATATGTTTCTGACACCGAACTAATATATATTACCGACGACAAAAACCCGGAAGGTTTAAAAAGTATAAAATTACTAAGTGATTTATATGAGTATATCAATATACTTGAGAAACCATAACTTAGTAAAAATAACAAGTGCAAGATTTCCCTTTAAATGGACTCATTTAATTATGATGGGCTAGGGCCCAATGATAAAATATTTGGGTTAGGCACAAATTACTAAAATACATGCGCTATGGCCCAATGATAAAATATTTGGGCTAGGCCCAAATTACTAAAATCCAAGGGCTAGGGCCCAATGATAAAATATTTGGGCTAGGCCCAAATTACTAAAATACAAGGGCTAGGGCCCAATGATAAAATATTTGGGCTAGGCCCAAATTACTAAAATAAAGGGCTAGGGCCCAATGATAAAATATTTGGGCTAAGCCCAAATTACTAAAATACAAGGGCTAGGGCCCAATGATAAGATATTTGGGCTAGGCCCAAATTACTAAAATACAAGGGCTAGGGCCCAATGATAAGATATTTGGGCTAGGCCCAAATTACTAAAGTACATAGGCCAAAGCCTAATCACATAGAAACGTGGGATAAACCCAAAGACATGGTTTATTCCCAAAGACACGCGTGCGAAGCACGAGGACATGTGTAGGGCGAAGCCCTTCAATACATATAAAATATATGTAAGCACTTATGAAATCAATATACATAACAAGTGAATGAACAAACTACCAACACTCTAAAATACAAATTTGTTCCAAAATGACAAGTGAAAACACAATAAGAATTCAAGATGAACAACTTGTACGAGGTCTGATAAGACCTAGTGTCTAATAAAGTTAGTACACATGTAGGTTAATCACGCGTACGGACGCCCACTTACGGTATTACATACAAGGAACACAAACTTGTGAGTTCATGTCCCTCCTTTCAATGATTTCTATGTTTTGTTTTTAAAATAATCGAGGGGAAATACATGCTAAAACTATGGGTATGTTAGCTATGGGTTTAGATGATAACACGATCAATGTACATAAGTAGGATGATGACATAGTAACCATTAATCACTTAGTGACCAAGGTGCAAAAGGTGTAGATCTATAGAGCTTGAGACACGCTTCACTCCTTATTGGGCCATAAGAGTGCTTTTGTGATCCCAGAAATGTCAAAGTTGTCTCGGTTTGGTTACGTACTTATGGTACATAATGTCAGGGGGCTCGCTACCCACTGATAGATCCTTAAACTCCATAAATGCTAATAACATACCATGATTTCATTACAAGAATACAAAGATTTCATATAATAACAAATACTACATGAACTCGCTCAACTTTTGTTGACTTTTAAAACTACATGTATTTCAGGAAACAAGTCTTGAGCCGGTGATACACTACGGGAAACGGGAAAGTCAATGACAACGATAGCCGCTTTTGGAGGGTTTGTCTTTTATATCCCAACTTCATATGGGTATATAGGGGACAAAACCTCACTATGTTTTATGTCAAAAACTATTTTTTGTGATGTGTAATATAACTATGTTATGGTTAACGTTTGTGTACGTTGTGGAAACTAGAAAACTATGTTGGAAACTTGTAAACTTTGTTTGAAAACAATATAACTATGGCATCGTTGTGGTTTATTATGTTTACACATTTGGATGCAATGATTACCTTTCTTACGTCACACACAATACGCTTCCGCTACTAGAAGGGTGTGACAGATTGGTATCAGAGCTTCGATTGTAGTGAACCGGGGAAAAACTTTTACTAAAGTTTGGTCTACGATCACCAAAGGGCTCTCACATGAAAACAAAATTGATAACATTACAGAAGTGTTTTCAAAAGTATGACAAATGACAAAAGGTTTTCATTGTGTCACTATAACCTGAGGATCTATCACGCGTGCTCAATCATAAGTAACGGATAAGAATGAATACATGGGTAGTCTATAAGGAATAGACTTGAAAACATTAAGGATTACATATGAAACATGAGAACAAAAACAACATGAGATATATAGTGATTGCATGAGATATATCATAAAGAATGAATTATTTTGCTAACATATATATATATATGCATATTGTATGGAATATTTCCTAGGACCATGTCATCTTTGTCGGACGTTTCTGAGGCTGACCCGCTGGCGTTAGTATCGGAGGATGATTACGAGCCTGATGTCATTATCATTTCGTTGGACGACGAGTCCGAGAACGACGCCTTTTCGAATGATGATGATATGTTGGATTACTTCCATCTCGTTCGCTCTTCAGTAGTCAAAGTTGTCTCGGTTTGGTTACGTACTTATGGTACATAATGTCAGGGGGCTCGCTACCCACTGATAGATCCTTAAACTCCATAAATGCTAATAACATACCATGATTTCATTACAAGAATACAAAGATTTCATATGATAACAAATACTGCATGAACTCGTTCAACTTTTGTTGACTTTTAAAACTACATGTATTTCAGGAAACAAGTCTTGAGCCGGTGATACACTACGGGAAATGGGAAAGTCAATGACAACGATAGCCGCTTTTGGAGGGTTTGTCTTTTATATCCCAACTTCGTATGGGTATATAGGGGACAAAACCTCACTATGTTTTATGTCAAAAACTATCTTTTGTGATGTGTAATATAACTATGTTATGGTTAACGTTTGTGAACGTTATGGTTAACATTTGTGAACGTTATGGTAAACTTTGTTTGAAAACAATATAACGATGGCATCATTTTGGTTTATTATGTTTACACATTTGGATGCAATGATTACCTTTCTTACGTCACACACAATACGCTTCTGCTACTAGTAGGGTGTGACAGGTGACTTGCCTCTGGCTCATGCTTGCCCAGCCCTATTTAACATTGAGTCGGATAAAATGTGCACGGTGTCGGTACGAGTAGTAAACAATGCTCAAGGGGTAATGCTTAATTGGGTCTGGAACAGGGAGCCATCGTCTATAGCCGAGATGAATGAACTACAACAACTCATTCAAAAATTAACTTGGATTCGATGTGAAGTTAAAAAAAGATTAGTGGATATGGGGCTTGGATCCGAACGGGGTTTTCTCAGTTGGTAGCATCAGAAGCCAGGTACAAACTTTTAATCGATCTCCACCGAACTCGGTATTTAATTGGACGCCTAAAAAGGTTGGTATTGTCGGTTGGCGTGTGATGTTGGAGAGATTACCGACAAGGACGACATTGTCCATGAAAGGTATCCATCTGACTTCGGTGCTATGTCCTTTTTGCAATGAAGTTCCGGAAACCTGCGATCACCTTTTCGTGTCATGCCAGTTTGCTCAATTGGTGTGGACCGTTATTACTCAATGGTGCAAGATCCCAGATTTTTATGCTTTCGGCCTTATAGATATCCTTCAGGTTAGTGACTTGGTGACTGGCGGATGAGGAATAAGGCTGTATTTGAACAGGTCCCTATCTCAGTCGGTAAGGTAGTAGAGGAAATAAAAAGTATGAGCTATCAGTGGGTAAAAAATCGATCAAAAAAAGTCAGTCTCACATGGGATAGTTGGAAGAGGTTTGAAGTTTTCTAATATTTTCTGTAATCGTTGTTATGTTTTCGTTATGTTTCTTTCCTTTGTTCCATGTTTGGTGGATGTAATTGTGGTGCTATCACCTTGCTAGGTTGGTGAATAAAAAATTTGTTGGCCTTTCAAAAAAAAAGGAATATCACGCGCATCCTTGTTTTGTTCAATTTAACTCATTTATTCTTAGCATTTGATTATTCAATTGATGATCAAATTACTCCAACACTAATACGTCTTCTTATTATATCCTGACCTTAAAAATTTAAAAGAAAGGAAAAATATACTTGAAATTCCTGTGCGTATTTTAAAACACTAATGAGTATATATGATACCCACCTGTATGCTCGAACCCTGACGGATAATTATCAGATAAACACTCGACGAGTTTTGTATCGAGTATGAAACATGATTTTACCCTCCAATCTTTGTTAAAGGAGAGAAGGGCCGCCCATGTAAGTTATCGGGGCCCATCCTTTGGAGATGCCCTAGTTAAGTTAATATAATTAATTAATAATTTATTTAACTAAACAAAGAAGAACAAA
This sequence comes from Helianthus tuberosus, assembly GCA_030545235.1. Lineage (NCBI taxonomy): Eukaryota > Viridiplantae > Streptophyta > Magnoliopsida > Asterales > Asteraceae > Helianthus > Helianthus tuberosus. The sequence continues at coordinate 59,033,717 of CM060415.1, read as the reverse complement.
TCCAGCCATCTTCATCATCAATAGCTTTGGTTTCCGAAAAGTCAAATCACAGTGTACATCCCCCCATACATACCTCACTCATCACACCACTCTCACACACACAGTTCACTCCACCAAGATCTCGATCACCACGCAAACAAATCACCATCACAACACTTTCCGTATCAATCAATCAATCAAGATCTCAACCGAACACCCTTAATAATAAATATAATAATCAAACCGATAACCGATAGCTGCTGGCTGATTCAATGGCTTCACCTGCAAATCAAAATCAACCACCACCGTTTGATATTCAACGGTTATTCAACCCTATTTCATCAACACCACCACAACCACCACCAATCACTCTCCAAAACCCTAACCCTAGAAAACTATGTTAAAAACTTGTAAACTTTGTTTGAAAACAATATAACTATGGCATCGTTGTAGTTTAATATTTTTACACATTTGGATGCAATGACTACCTTTCTTACATCACACACAATACGCTTCCGCTACTAGCAGGGTGTGACAGATTAGTATCAGAGCTCCGATTGTAGTGACCCGGGGAAAACGTTTTACTAAAGTTTGGTCTACAATCACCAAAGGGCTCTCACATGAAAACAAAATTGATAACATTACAGAAGTGTTTTCAAAACTATGACAAATAACAAAAGGTTTTCATTGTGTCACTATAACCTGAGGATCTATCACGCGGGCTCAATCATAAGTAATGGATAAGAATCAATACATGGGTAGTCTATAAGGAATAGACTTGAAAACATTAAGGATTACATATGAAACATGAGAACAAAAATGGCATGAGATATATAGTGATTGCATGAGATATATCATAAAGAATGAATTATTTTGCTAACATATATATATGCATATTGTACGGAATATTTCCCAGGACCATGTCATCTTCGTCGGACGTTTCTGAGGCTAACCCGCAGGAGTTAGTATCGGATGATGATTACGAGCCTGATGTCATTATCATTTCGTCGGACGACGAGTCCGAGCATGACGCCTTTTCAGATGATGATGATATGTTGGATGACTTCCAACCGTTTGCTCTTATTGATCCCGTTGAGGACCACGCACCACTTGAGGACGCTGTTCTAGCTCTTCAGCAGCCACTGCATGATGTGATTATCTATGGACATCCCGAGGGAGAGCACATGATAGTGCACTTAGCCGTACCTCTAGCCGCTGTCCCTTTTGCTGACCTTGATGTCGATGATGTCGTCGTCCCTGTGATCCATGTCGACCACCTAGAGGACGAGCTAGGTGATAGTGAGGTTGTAGATGACATAGCTATTCTTGTGTTGCCATCCCCCGTCATATCGGTTATTGATATATCGTCGTCCTCGTCTGCTGCCGAGAGTGAGTAGTTATCGGATGACGCTTCTTCGGCTGCCCCAGTCCCCCTTCCACCGATACACTCACCACCTGTGTCTTCCCCTGCTTCGGTACCACCAACCCCTACTGCCGATCCCATGCATTTGTCGGGATTTTCACAGTCTCTGTATCCCCCGTCTCATCATCAGTTTGGACAGTCTGCACATCAGCCGTTCCCTCAAACATTTCATGACCCCTTTGTTGCTGGACCTTCTCACTTTGCTACACCTTCATCCTAGGTCAGACCACCCACCCTACATGCATACTCCTATACCCCCACTAGGCATGGACCCTTCTGATCCTTATCATCCCTCTCAGTTTTCTCTGATCACCACGGATGACATGATGAGATGTTGCAACCCCCGAACCCTTGCCCCGGGTGGCGGGCGGCCACAAGATTCGCACATTCGGTGGTATTGGTGTTTATTTAATTAGGCAGCGGAATTTACATCAGGAACGTACTTAGGAAATATTTTATCAGAGTAACACCTCATTTTATACATGGGTAAAATCTAAATTTCCATTACAAACATGTTTATAGGGATAAATCCTAATTTATTGAAATAAAACTTTTTTCTTTATTTAGGTAACTTTTATAGCCACTTTTCCAAGCCTTCAGTGCTCTCCAGCTGGCTTCTATTTGGCTTTCACATTTTGTTACCTGAAACGCGTTTTAAAAACATTTGTCAGTGGAAAATACTGGTGAGTGAATCTCAGTTTAATCAAAACAAGTTTTATCAATTTACAGCATTGAGGGCAACCCGCAATTACATTTGTTTACATCTACTTTAATTACCACCCACGGTACTGTCAACCATGACCTGTGGTCATGTTACGATTCACGGTATTAGTAACAAATTTTGTATACAAAACCCCAACATACCGACGATAATTGTAGAATTACAAATACTCAATCACTGCTAATTATAATGTAAAACAATTGAGGTTTTGTAAAAACAGTTTATAAAATGAATTTACAAAAAGAGGATAAACTCACATTGCTAATTTAGGTATTTCCTTGTGAGTTCCTGGTTATAATCTATTAATTTAAACAATGCACACACGTTAGTATAATAACCCAAATTTACATTAGCTATATCCCTCTCCCGAGACAGAACTCCAACGACGAAGTCAGGCAGAGCCTCGACATGCGTTACGGAGCACTAGATCAATCGGGCAGAGTAACTAATACGTAATCGGGGGTTATAATACTTACAACGAGGCAGAGCTTCGCTATTTAGGGGGTATTATACCTGGAAATTATTATTGCTATCAGAAATTTAGAGAGAATTTGAAAGTTTTGAACGATTTTGAAATGAAACTGATGGCCTCTATTTACAGTGTCTGATTGACACTTTATCGTGCCCTGCGATAACAGAAGGCAAAGCCTTCGCGGCCCGCGAGAGCCTCTAGGATAGGCCCTAGCTTGGCTGACTCAAGGGGTAGCCTCGACACGCATCGCGCCACGTGGCTTCACCAGGTGCGCCCTGGTGGCCAGCTGTCGCGGCCCACGACTGAGGTAGCCAAGGAGTTCGCGGCCCGCGAGCGCCCCTATTTCTTATTTTTATTTATTTTTATTAAATTAAATGTATTTCGGGCCTGTTTTTCCTATACGGGATGTATTTTAGGACGTATAAGGGTGTCGGAAATATTTTGGGAGAGTTGTTATATCCTCCCCACCTTGTTTTAGAACTCGTCCTCGAGGTCTGCTGGAACAGGTGTGGATATTTCCTCTGCATTTCTGATTCAAGCTCCCATGTGTATTCCGGTCCCTTTTGGAATTCCATTTTACTTTGACTATAACTAATCTCTTGTGTTTGAGATTCTTGATCTTTTTGTCTTCAATCTGTAGCGGTTTCTCTACAAACTTAAGTTTCTCATTTAGCTCTATGTCCTTAAGAGGTACTACTAATGATTCATCTGCTAAGCATTTCTTGAGGTTACATACATGAATTACATAATGTATTCCTGTCATTACTTCTGGCAGTTGTAGTTGATAGGCTACTGGTCCTATCCTTCTAATAATCTCAAAAGGTCCAATATACTTGGGGCTTAGCTTTCCCCTTTTTATGAATCTAACTATTCCTTTCCATGGCGAAACTTTTAATAATACTTTGTCTCCTACTTGAAATTCCAATGGTTTTCGCCTGTTATCAGCATAACTCTTTTGTCGATCGCGTGCTGCTTTTAATCTTTCCTTGACTTGAATAATCTTGTATGTGGTTTCTTGTACTATCTCAGGTCCAGACAATTGCTTTTCTCCAATCTCTGCCCAACAGACTGGAGTTCGGCACTTTCGTCCATAAAGTGCTTCGAAAGGTGCAACATTAATACTGGTATGATAGCTGTTATTATAAGAAAATTCTATTAATGGTAGATGATCGTCCCAATTTCCTCCAAAATCAATTACACAAGCTCTAAGCATATCTTCCATTGTCTCAATTGTCCTTTCACTTTGTCCGTCCGTTTGAGGATGATAAGTTGTGCTTAGATTTAACTTGGTTCCCATTACTTTATGGAAACTAGTCCAAATATGAGAAGTAAAACGGCTATCTCTTTCAGAAATAATAGATAAAGGAATTCCATGTAATGAAACTATTTCATTTACATACAACTTAGCTAATTGTTCCATATTGAAAGTTTCTTTCATCGGTAAGAAATGAGCAGACTTGGTTAATCTGTCTACAATCACCCAGATTTTATCATTGCCTTTTCTTGTCTTGTGTAATTTGGCAACAAAGTCCATTGTTATCAATTCCCGTTTCCATATAGGCATTTCTAATTGCTGCAATAAACCTGAGGGTTTCTGATGTTCAGCTTTAACTTGCGAACAGGTTAAACACTTAGGAACATAGGCTGATATATCCTTTTTCATTCCTATCCACCAGAAATTCCTTCTTAAGTCTTGATACATCTTATCACTTCCAGGATGTATTGCATACTTAGACTTGTGGGCTTCTTCTAAAATTCGGTGGCATAGGTTTCCTAGTTTAGGTATCCAAATTCTTTTCTTATGGAATCTCCAAATTCCATCTGTTCCTCGTTCTAATTCCTTAATCATTCCTTTTAATTTCTCAGTATCGTCCTTGATTACTGATTCTTGTACTTCTCTAATTTGTTTATTTAAATCTATCTGCAGATTTAATTTGAGAGAACGTACTTTTCTTGGCTTATCATGATACTTTCAACTTAAAGCATCAGCTACTACATTGGCTTTTCCTGCATGATACTAGATACTACAATCATAATCACTAAAAATCTCCATCCAGCATCTCTGTCTCATGTTTAACTCTTTTTGCCCAAAAATGTACCTTAAACTCTTATGATCTGTGAAGACTACAAATTTATTTCCACATAAATAGTGTCTCCAAATCTTAAGGGCAAAAATTATAGCTCCTAACTCTAAATCATGGGTTGTATAATTCTCTTCATGATTCTTAAGTTGTCTAGAGGCATAAGCTATAACCTTTTGACGCTGCATCAACACACATCCATAACCTAACTTAGAAGCGTCACAATAAACTACAAAGTCTTCAGTTCCTTCTGGTAAGGCTAGTATGGGTGCGTTGGTTAATCTTTGCTTAAGGATTCTAAAGGCTTCTTCCTATTTTGGTCCCCATTCAAACTTAACTGATTTACAGGTCAGTTTTGTTAAAGGAATGTCTATTCTAGAGAAATCTCGGATAAACCGTCTATAATAACCTGCCAGTCCAAGAAAACTTCTCACCTCCGTTGGCGATTCAGGGACTTTCCATTTAGTAATTGCCTCAATTTTTGTGGGATCCACGTGAATTCCTTCATGATTGACTAAATGTCCAAAAAATTGCACTTCTTCTAACCAAAATTCGCATTTTGAAAATTTAGCATAAAGCTTTTCTTTTCTCAGCAAATTTAAGAGTATATGCAGATGCGCTGCATGTTCTTTTTTACTTTTAGAGTAAATAAGAATATCATCTATAAAGACAATTATGAATTTATCCAGATATGGTTTGCATATTCTGTTCATCATGTCCATAAATGCAGCTGGGGCATTGGTTAGACCAAATGGCATGACTGTAAATTCATAATGACCATACCTTGTTCTAAAGGCAGTCTTAGGAATGTCCTCTTCCTGTACTTTCAGTTGATGATATCCTGAGTGTAAATCGATCTTAGAAAAGAATCGAGCTCCTTGCAATTGGTCACACAGATCATCGATTCTCGGTAATTGGTACCGATTTTTTATCGTGACCTTATTCAATTCTCAGTAATAAATGCACATCCGCATCGATCCATCCTTTTTCTTGACAAACAAGATTGGTGCTCCCCATGGCGATGAACTTTGCTGTATGAAACCTTTCTCCAAAAGTTCGTCCAATTGATTCTTCAGTTCTTGCATCTCTGCTGGTGCCAAACAGTAGGGTGCCTTGGCAATCGGTGCTGTTCCTGGTAGTAGGTGAATTCTGAATTCAACTTCCCTATTTAAAGGTAGTCCGGGTAGCTCTTCAGGAAAAACATCTGAGAATTGAGATACTACGGGAATATCTTTCAATTCTTTTCCTTTAGTGTTAATGATTATAGAAATTATATACACCAATGATCCTATCCTGGCATAACTTGTTGTTTTCATCACAGAGATTAATTTCGTAGATCTAGTTGGCTTATCTCCTTTAATTGTGATATTTTCACCTTTTGGTGAATTTACTTGTATTGACTTTTGATCACATATAATACTAGCTTTATTGGTTACTAACCAATCCATTCCTAACACAATATCAAATCCAGCTAGGTTCGTTGGGTAAAGGTTAGCAATAAAATTATGGTTTAGGATTTCTATTTTTGCTCCCTACAAGATTTCAGTGATCCTAACAGATTCTCCATTTGTCGTCTCCACCAGACATTCTTATTGAAGTTTAGTTAATGGTTGATTAAGAATTTTGCAAAATGAAGTATTAATAAAACTTTGGTTCGCACCAGAGTCAAATAATACTTTGGCAAAAACATCATTAACTAAAAACGTACCGGCAATCACATCCGGAATTATCTTGGCTTCTTTTGCTGTTAGAACAAAAGCTCTAGTATTCTTAGTAGTCTTGTTGTTCATGGCTGGAGCTAGTTTTGGACAGTTCGGTTTGATATGTCCCTTTTCTCCACAATTGAAGCATATTCCATTGCTGGGCTTCTTCCTACAGTCTTCTTCCTTGTGTCTCGGTATTTTGCAGAAGTTGCAGTAAGTAGAACATTTTCTCGAATGTTTCTTCTTGCAAGACTTACAGTAAGGTGCAGAAGTAGAACCTATACTTTTCCCACGATAGTTAGTTCCATAACGAAATTCTTGGGTAAGTTTCTGAGCTAGGTTCTTTTTTTTATTCTCTTCTTGCGTACGTACCAATTCATCAGTCAATGTATTTGCTAGTTCTACAGCTTATTTTATGGTTTGTGGTCTAGCTGCCTTGACAACATGTCTAATCTCACTGATTAATCCCAGATGTAACGGGAGATTAATACTAGTTTTGGTGAGGCTAGGGTTGGCACTATTCTAGCATATTCGAAGAATATGGTAGTGTAACCCTTACAGTCTATTCCAGTCATTCTAAGGTTTAAGAACTTATTAGCAATTTGTTCTTTTTCATTGGGAGGACATAATTTTCTTTCGACCATGTTCTTAAACTCAGTCCATTCCAAGTTATAGACTCTGTCACTTTCCCTAGACTAGAGAATAGTATTCCACCATTCTAAGGCTGCATTCTTAAAAAGATTTGAAGCAAACATGATTTTGTCTTCCTCTGCGCACTTTCTTATTTTTAAGACAGCCTCTGTCTTTTCTAACCAGCGTAGAGCTGCAATGGCTCCTTTATTGCCAGAGAATTCTATTGGTTTGCAGTACCAGAATTCTTTGTAAGAACAACCATATAACATGGTTCTTCTTCTTTTTGGAATAGGCAATTGAAGTAATGGTCCATTGTTTACGCTGTGACTGGGTTCAGTAGGTGGTCGTTTACTTCCACTCTTACTTTTATTTTCTGCTTCTTTAACAGTTTGAAGGATATATGGCATAGCATCTATAATCCCTTGTGCCACTATATGTTGGATGGCACTGTTATCTATTTGGTTTCCGTTATTATCGTTATTCTTTCCTGATTTACTTCGTTGTCCATCTGGATTTACAAGCAATTGTCAGGTATCAATATCACAGAATAAGATTTAATGCTAACAATTACACCTACAAACACATTGGTCAAAACCGTCGAGCATTGCGACATTTACTCTATTTTATATATATATGCATCTATTACAAACTATAACTGGAATTTAAAACATACTACTAGTTATGCATTAGTAGGTATTAGATTATCTATTTTAGTTGATATATATATATAAGTGCCCGCTAAAATGAGAACCACCTCGAGTTGTAAGAACCGTGAGAAATACTTGATCCGGGGCGAGGTGGACCAAATTTTTTTTCATAAACGTAGATGCGTGTATTATAAACACATTTGTAAAAAAAATTCAAAAAAAATGTCGTGTGTGTAGTTTTGAGCACCACAAGTTTGTGTTTACGGGTACCGTAAATTTTCCGGTTAAATTTACGGTACCTGTAAACACAAACTTGTGGTGCTCAAAACTACACACACGACATTTTTTTTTAATTTTTTTTTACAAATGTGTTTATAATACACGCATCTACGTTTATGAAAAAAAATTCGTCCACCTCGCCCCGTATGGTGTAGTTCTCACGGTTCTTACAACTTGAGTTGGTTCTCATTTTAGCGGTCCCCTATATATATATATATATGGGGAGGTTCATTTGAGAAGAAAATTATTGAAAGAAGAAAAAGAAGAAAGGACATATTGGTAAAATACTAATTCATTTATAACTTATCTCATTAATTTTTCTCACTTTAATTAATTAGTCAACTAATCATTAATTATCCTGCATATAATCTACAAAACCTACACATATCAAAATTTTCCTACATATACCTTACACATTATAGAATTTTATCCTACACACGTCGAAATTTATCCTACACACCTCGAAATATATCCTACACAACTCGTAATTTATCTTACACACCACCTGTTAATTTATTTTACACTTTAAACTAAGTTGTTTTTTAATTTGAAAAACTATATATTTTGAAAAGGAGTTACAAATTTAAGTTAGTTAGTTATTAAAGGGGAATATTACAATTTAATGATCTATGTAAAGTTTACCAATATACCCTTATATTAAAATTAAATACAAATATTAAATGAAGTAAATTTAAGCATTCTTATTGGTTGAAACTTCTTCTTTCTTCTTCTTACAAAAAAAGTCTTCTCATTTGAACTCTCCACTATATATATATATATATATATATTATTACTACGGGTTAAACTGCATTTTCCTATCGTCGTACTTCCAAACGAGCTTCTCTCCTGTCCCTTTTAACCTCTCTCCTTCATCTATCAACTCTTCACCATACAGGCGAAGTTCCTGAACGTTCTCATCACTCATGGGTGCTCGTGGTGCGGGTACTGGGTCAGGATACATAGGTAAAGGTTCTCCATATGGGTATGGGTTTTCTAGGATTTCCCGAACATATTTATCGGCATCCCAATATGGATCTAGAGGGTCAAGATTAGGATATGGTGCGAATGGTTTGGCATGTGCTCCTCATGTGGGTAGAGTTCTTGATAATCCCTATGGTCGTCATTCCATGGGTCATATGCTAAGGGATTGGGTGCTGGAACTCTAGGTATCTCATCAGGGTTAAAAGCTGGTATGGGAACTGGTTCCTCTTGGTTGGATTCTATTTCCATTGGCTGAGTGGGAAATAGTGGTAGTGGCTGTGGTGCAATGATTTGTTCTAGGTTTGGGTCTGCGGCTGTGGTAGCTAATATGTGAAAGTTGGCCAATCGCCTATTGATTATGTCTTGGGTCTGGGTATTCATTTCCTTATTTGATGCTGCTAAGGCCCTTTGTTACTGTAATTTCCTCATTCTCTTCCTACGCTCATGTGCTCCCCGACTGAACCATCCTCTCTTTTTGGTAGGGAATGGTTCTTTGGATTGCGCCTTAAATATAAAGATCCCCTCTTCTGTGTCAGCTGAGTACCCTGAAGGAGTAGGCTGGGAAGAAGTTCCTTCATCTCTAGGAGAATTGGACAGTTGACGATAAACGTCTGACGGACCATGATCACTCATACTGTAAACTAACAGATTGCCAAATAACACAAAACAGTAATATACATGAATGCACATAGTCACATAGATTATTTCCTAACATAATTGACAATTTTGATCTCAACAGAACACTTCTGTGACTCAAATCAGTGATTGTAGCTCTGATACCACCTCCTGTCGCAACCCCCGACCCCTTGCCCCGGGAGGCGGGCGGCCACGAGCTTCGCACATTCGGTGGTATCGGTGTTTATTTAATTAGGCAGCGGAATTTACATCAGGACCGTAGTTAGGAAATATTTTATCAGAGTAACACCTCATTTTATACATGGGTAAAATCCAAATTTCCATTACAAACATGTTTATAGGGATAAACCCTAATTTATTGAAATAAAACTTTTTTTTATTTAGGTAACTTTTATAGCCACTTTTCCAAGCCTTCAGTGCTCTCCAGCTGGCTTCTATTTGGCTTTCACATTTTGTTACCTGAAACGCGTTTTAAAAACATTTGTCAGTGGAAAATACTGGTGAGTGAATCCCAGTTTAATCAAAACAAGTTTTATCATTTTACAGCATTGAGGGCAACCCGCAATTACATTGGTTTACATCTACTTTAATTACCACCCACGGTACTGTCAACCCTGACTTGTGGTCATGTTACTATTCACAGTATTAGTAACAAATTTTGTATACAAAACCCCAACATACCGACGATAATTGTAAATTACAAATACTCAATCACTGCTAATTATAATGTAAAACAGTTGAGGTTTTGTAAAAACAGTTTATAAAAAGAATTTACAAAAAGAGGATAAACTCACATTGCTAATTTAGGTATTTCCTTGTGACCTCCTGGTTATAATCTATTAATTTAAACAATGCACACGCATTAGTATAATAACCCAAATTTACATTAGCTATATCCCTCTCCCGAGACAGAACTCCAACGACGAAGTCAGGCAGAGCCTCGACATGCGTTACGAAGCACTAGATCAATCAGGCAGAGTAACTATTACGTAACTGGGGGTTATAATACTTACAACGAGGCAGAGCTTTGCTATTTAGGGGGTATTATACCCGAAAATTATTATTTCTATCAGAAACTTAGAGAGAATTTGAAAGTTTTGAACGATTTTGAAATGAAGCCGATGGCCTCTATTTATAGTGTCTGATTGACACTTTGTCGCGCCCCATGAGAACAGAAGGCAAAGCCTTCGCAGCCCGCGAGAGCCTCTAGGGTAGGCCCTAGCTTGGCTGACTCAAGGGGTAGCCTCGACACGCATCGCGCCACGTGGCATCACCAGGTGCGCCCTGATGGCCAGCTGTGGCAGCCCGCGACTGAGGTAGCCAAGGGGTTCGCGACCCGCGAGCGCCCCTATTTCTTATTTTTATTTAATTTTTATTAAATTAAATGTATTTCAGGCCTGTTTTTCGTATTCGGGATGTAGTTTAGAACGTATAAGGGTGTCGGAAATATTTTAGGAGAGTTGTTATATGAGATCTCATGATGTTCAGATTTCCATACTTTTTCGCAGAGTCAGAGAGCTCCAGACCGAGCTAGCCGCAGTCAGGGCTGCCATTACTCCCCCACCACCACCTACATCACCACTACCACTACCACCTTTGCCTTCATCACCCCTTCCATCACCGCCACCACTACCACAGTCACCACCACCGCCTTCTCCACTCCAGTAGTATATCAGCAGTATGTCAGTGGTACGTCAGTGGCTATTTTTTGGGGTGACTACCCACTTTTGTGAAGACTAAGGCTTATAAAGATCTAGACTTTTGGAAGACAACTTGAAGGCATGATGATACAATGTAGTAGAAAATCTTACTTTTGTATTGTAACTTGTACTGACTAGGGGTATGTATCCCTAAGTCCTTTTGATCTTCATGAACAAATGTAACAAGTTATCATTATATATAAAAGTATGTTTTTTTAGTATTTCACATTGTATTTCTTTTATGTTGTGGTTGATATTATGGTGATGTGATGATATTGTGATTGATATTGTTACGACATGGTGGACTTATGGTTGTTGTTATGTTATGGTGTGGTGTTTTTCTACACATTGAGTTATACGACCATTGTGGTGATTGGTGTGTTCATGTATGCTCGTGATTGTGTGGTTATATCATGTATATTTATATATACATTTCTTATTTATATAAACCCGATGTGTTTATATATATTTATATTTGACAATATTTATTATTAAATATTTGTCTAATGGAGATTGATATTTTATCTAGAAGACAATGTCACACCCCCAAAATCCACAAGCGGAGTATCACCGCAGGAGGCGTGACATGACCAGGATCAAGCCACCAATCATATTGAACAATGTATAATATTAAAGATACAACCAACCATAATATAATTGGTGTCCAAAACAGTTTAACCAAGTTCAAGTAATCAGCAGAAGCATAAAGTGTAAAACCAAAACACAAGTTTTAAAGTTCAAATGTTTAACACGGAACCCAACAGTCCATGTCCCACAACGACTCTTCCCCATGTAAGCTCCAGCTAAGTATCTAATGACCTGCAAAGCATGTAGTAACGAGTCAACAACAAAGTTGAGCGAGTTCACAGTTGGGTGTTCATTTTAAGTAATTCCAAAAACCATAGTTTCTCATTAACTGGCTCACTTGCCATGGGGGCTACCCCATGTTTGAAAATGTAAGTTGGTTAATCCCATTTACTCTGGCTATCCAGCCGTGGGGGCTACCCCATGTTTATACTACTAGACTCGTTACCATATCGACAACTGACTGGAGTCATGTTTATGTGCCCTGCGTCAATGTCTATCATCATTGACGTGCCCAGATCCATTAGTCCACTCCCGTCCTCTGCGGCACGGTGTGAGGCTTGTCAAACCTAATAGCGCTATTTAACTAATGACCCGCTCGCCATTGGCCCGGCGATTAAGTCGATGTAAAAATGAGGGACTTCATGATAGAGTTTTGTCTAGTAAGCTTAAGACTGTCCCAAGAGGACGAGGAATTTATATTCCTTAACCCATACTGTCCTACCCAAGGAGGACGAGGAATCCATATTCCTTAACCCATTCCCAACCCACCGGGAATTACCATGCTTTGTAGAAAATGTGAACTCACCTTAGGTTAGCTCGGCAGATACACAGAAAGGTCGGTCGAGCTGCTAGTGGTCAACTACGTCCTAACATGGTTACCATACAAGTCAGGCCTAGGTTCAAGTAGTGCACATAGGTTTACACATAAGCTAACAGGTTACAACACGTGATGATCATGGTAAACACATAAGATCATGTTCAATACGTTAACAGTCAATATACAACATAACCAAACTTGTGCGACTTAATTGATTGGGCTCACACAAGTTCAATGGCCCAATAGCCTTGTGCTATCCACTAACTGAAGCCCAACAGTATTTGGAACAACCTGTTGTGTGTCCAGCACGACTTGTGCGACTCACAACGGGTTGTGCGACTGAAACAAAACCCGGCCAAAACAAATAAACAGTAATCATCTTGTGTGGTTCATTTAACGGTGTGCGACTGGAACCTACTTGTGCGACTAAGTTTTGGGCTTTAAGGCCCAATCCACATAATAAGGTCCAATCAGCTGTGTGTGGCCCAAGACTTGTGTGATAGGCACTGCCTTGTGTGATCCACATGTCTTGTGCGATCCACATGTCTTGTGCGATCATGCAGTTCCTAGTTGTACACTGTGCCTAATCAGTGGTACCAATCTTGTGCGACTGTATTATGCGACTGGGGCTTGTGCGATCAGATCAAATCTTGTGCGATTGGTTATGTGATTTTCCTAAAATCATGCAATTCGTTCTAACAGTTTCCATATTTGAAATCTATCAATCAACACAATCAACAGTTCCTAACCAATCCTTTATTCGATCAAAACAAAGTTTTGTCAATTAATTTGTACGAACCCTAATTAAACATATAACAAGTCATCATCACATCGAATCAAATAGCATGATTAACATCAAGATTCTTAATTCATCATCTAATAACTCGAGCCAAATCTTATATTCCATCCGAATCCAAACACATATAGCCGATTACTTTCATTCGGTTCTAGATCATTATTATCATCACATGATTATCAAACCCTGTATTGAACTAACATATTACACATGTGAGCCGATTTACATAAACACAAAGCCTCAACAGTTTATATCATGATCAATCATATATCATTCTTAAATCATTAAGTAGAAACATCTAAATCATAATATCATCTAACGAAATAATAATCATGAAACACTAACCGGTTAGAAGGTAGAACGAGGATGGTCCGAATCAAGAAAGCTTCGAGGAGGGGGACTATGGCCGTTGGCTTCGAGAGGAGAGAAAGAGAGAGTAGGGTTTGTGTGTGTTGTGTGATTTGCAAATAATGAGAAACAAAACCCCACAAGAGGTGGTTGTATGCGTATAAGAGGAGTGGGCCGACCCCATACATGGGCTGCCCCTCTTGGTTTTGAGTACCATAAGTGTAGGCCGAGAAGGGTGTGAAGCAAAATCCCAAAGGCTTGTGCGATCGGATTCGTGTTGTGCGATCACATCACATAAACATATATTACACAATCCACATAGCACAATATCATAACATTCCATTAAATCAATGCATCACATAATCACATAACGTTCAAAGCATGTTACATCAAAGCGCACAAAAGAGTTCTAAAACATGAGTTATCATAGACAATGTCGCCCCGACGTGGAAGAACAAACACAAACTAGCTACCGACAACACAAGAAGTGTTGAATGAACGCATTTCGCAAGCAATCATTCAATACGAAGCTAACCGCACTGAACACAGCGGTGGAACAGGAGGTACTTCTGGAGGCAACCCTCTGACTGGTAATACTTGGTTATTCATTAACCTACACGATACTCTCATCTATTCTAATCGTGTTCTTGATACTCACTCTTGAATTTGCGAATACAATGATTTCAGGTTGCACCTATAAACAGTTCTTGGACTGTAAACCCTTGAATTTTGATGGTACAGGAGGTGTTGTTTCTTTCGTTCGCTGGACTGAGAAAACCGACTCGGTCATTCGAATGAGCAAATGCCCTTCTGAGCAAAGGGTTACTTATGTCACTGGACTCTTTATTGATGGAGCACTGTCCTGGTGGAACCTCCAGGTCCAAACTAAAGGCGAAACTGCTGCATACGGCCTGACCTGGGAGGAACTCAAAGAATTAATGAGGAAAGAGTATTGCTCGAGGTCGGAAATTCAGAAGTTAGAAACAAAATTCTGGAACTTGAAGATGATTGGGTCAGATATCGCGGGATACACGCAGCGATCCATGATTTGTCCCGTGTGGTTCCATACTTGGTGGAACCAGAATTCAAGAGAATCGGGAGGTACATCTGGGGACTTGCCCCCCAAATACTAAGTCTGGTTACCTCATCTAAGCCCACGGAGATTGGAGAAGCCATTGATTTGGCTGTAAGACTTACTGAGGAGGCAGTACGTCAAGGGAAATTTAATGAGTCTGGGGTGAACAAAAAGGAAACCACTGTGGAGACTTCTAGCTCCAACAAAAGGAAGTTCTCCCATTTCAAGAAAGGTTCACGGGGTAAGAACAATAACAACAAAGGGCAAAACTTGAAAGAAGTCAAAGAGGTAAAGGCTTATGTTACCACCACTACAAATGATACCGGCAGGAAGCCTTACACCGGGAGTGCACCAAAGTGCAACAAATGCCCCTTCCACCACTACGGGGAATGTCGAAACCCCAAGTGCGGTAAATGTGGTAAACTTGGGCACCGCATCGAGGCGTGCCGGGGAACGAACACTAAGGATCAAGGTTGCTTCAACTGTGGTGACAAAGGGCACTTCAAAAGGTATTGCCCGAAGGAAATCCAAGCTCGGGGTAGAGCTTTTGTGATAGGAGCTAAGGACGCTCGCCAGGACCCGAATGTGGTCACCGGTACGTTTCCTATCAATAATCACTTTGCATCTATTCTTTTCGATACTGGAGCAGATTATAGTTTTATTTCTAAGGAATTTAGAAATATACTTGGGGTAGAATCGAGCAAATTAGATATTCCATACTCGATTGAATTAGCCAACGGGGAATTAGTAGAATCGGGGGAAATCATAAAGAAATGTACCTTAGAACTGGGTGAACGAAAGTTCGACATAGATCTTTTACCAGTTCCAGTAGGTAGCTTCGATGTCGTTATTGGTATGGATTGGCTATCCGATAATCGAGCCGAAGTCATATGTCATGAGAAGATCATATGCATCCCCCTGCCCGATGGAGAACATTTGCTAGTACACGGGGAGAAACAAGACACGCCATTACGAATCATTACTTGCATGAAGGCTCAAAAATGTTTGAGAAAAGGATGCATCGCCTTTCTTGCCCATGTGGTTGACAAGAAGGTCGAGGAGCGCAAAGTGGAGGACATCCCTGTGGTAAGGGAATATCCCGAAGTCTTTCCAGAAGACTTGTCGGGACTGCCACCACAACGACAAGTGGAATTCCGTATCGATCTAGTGCCAGGAGCGGCACCGGTGGCAAAAGCTCCATATAGCCTGGCACTCTCGGAGATGCAAGAATTATCCACTCAGTTGCAGGAACTGCTTGACAAAGGATTTATTAGACCGAGTTTCTCACCTTGGGGAGCTCCGGTGCTATTTGTCAAGAAGAAGGACGGAACCTTTCGAATGTGAATCGACTACAGAGAACTAAACAAGCTAACTATCAAGAATCGGTATCCTTTACCGAGGATCGACGACTTGTTCGATCAACTACAAGGTTCTAGCTTTTATTCTAAGATCGATCTAAGATCCGGATACCATCAACTGAGAATTCAAGAGGAAAGCATTCCTAAGACAGCGTTTAGGACTCGCTATGGGCATTACGAGTTCCTTGTTATGCCTTTCGGCTTAACAAATGCTCCCACCGTGTTTATGGATTTGATGAACCGAGTATGTAAGCCATACCTCGACAAGTTCGTGATCCTATTCATTAATGACATTTTGATATACTCACGAACTGGGGCGGAACATGAACAACACTTGAGAACTATTCTGGAGTTGCTTAAGAAAGAACAATTGTATGCCAAGTTCTCAAAATGCGAATTTTGGATTCGCGAGGTACAATTTCTCGGTGATGTGGTGAACGAGAATGGAATACATGTTGACCCGGCTAAGATAGAAGCCATAAAGAACTGGAACACTCCAAAGACCCCAACAGAAGTAAGACAATTTATGGGTTTAGCAGGATACTATCGAAGATTCATCGAGAATTTTTCTAAAATTTCTCAACCGCTAACCTCACTCACTAAAAAGGACAAAAAGTTTGATTGGGGTGAAAAACAAGAAATGACATTCCAAACACTCAAGGATAAACTATGCCAAGCGCCAATCTTATCCTTCCCAGACGAAACCGATGACTTTGTGGTGTATTGTGATGCTTCTCACCAAGGCTTGGGTTGTGTGTTAATGCAACGTGAAAAAGTCATCATGTACGCGTCACGACAGTTAAAAGTCCATGAAAAGAATTATACCACTCATGACCTAGAGTTAGGTGCAGTGGTATTCGCTTTAAAAATTTAGCGTCACTATCTTTATGGTACTAAGTGTACCATATTCACCGATCATAAAAGTCTTCAACATATATTCAATCAAAAAGAATTAAACATGCGCCAACGGTGATGGGTAGAATTGTTGAACGACTATGACTGCAAAATCAGGTACCATCCTGGAAAAGCAAACGTTGTGGCGGATGCTTTGAGCCAGAAAAAAAGAGTTAGAACATTACGAGTACGAGCTTTAGAGTTGACAATTCGAACAAACTTCACTACTCGAGTGCGCGAGGCACAACAAGAAGCCCTAAAGCCAGAAAACATTCGAGCAGAATCCTTGCGAGGATTAGAGAAACAAATGGAAATAAACAAAGATGACACTTTATATTTCATGGGAAAGATCTGGATTCCATATTTTGGTGGCCTACGAGACTTAGTGCTGGATGAAGCACACAAGTCCAGATATTCAATACATCCAGGATCCGATAAGATGTATCAGGATTTAAAAGAATACTATTGGTGGCCTAAACTCAAGAGAGATATTGCGACCTATGTTAGGAATTCCCTAACTTGTGCAAAGGTCAAGGCCGAATATCAAAAGCCATCTGGATTATTACAGTAACCCGAGATCCCCATTTGGAAATGGGAACAGATATCAATGGATTTCATTACAGGACTCCCACGGACCTCTCGAGGTCATGACATGATATGGGTTATCGTCGGTTGATTAACCAAGTCTGCTCACTTCTTACCTATTCATGAAAAAGACAGCACCGTGAAGTTAGCTAAAATTTACCTCAACGAGATTGTGGCACGTCATGGAGTGCCTATTTCGATAATCTCAGACCGGGAATGTCGCTTTCTATCAAGAATTTGGCAGTCATTTCAAGAATCACTTGGATCTCGTTTGGATCTAAGCACGGAATTTCATCCGCAAACCGATGGCCAAAGCGAACGAACCATCCAAACTTTGGAAGACATGCTTCGTGCCTGTGTGATGGATTTAGGCGGAAACTTGGATACTCATTTACCTCTGGTAGAGTTTTCCTATAATAACAGCTATCACACAAGCATTAAAGCCGCCCCATACGAAGCACTATATGGACGAAAGGGCCGATCACCGCTGTGTTGGGCGGAAGTCGGAAACAAACAACTCATTGGCCCAGAACTAGTCAAGAAGACTACTGACAAGATAGCAAAGATACGAGATCGTATCAAAGCGGCTTGTTACAGACAAAAGAGCAACGCGGACAGAAGACGTAAACCATTATCCTTCGAGGTCGGAGACAAAGTTTTACTAAAAGTCTCGCCTTGGAAAGGCGTAGCTAGATTCGGGAAACGCGGAAAACTAAACCCGAGATACATTGGGCCATTTGAAATTCTAGAAAAGATTGGTACCGTCGCGTATAAGTTAAAACTGCCAGAAGAACTCAGTAACGTACACGACATATTTCATGTGTCGAATCTCAAGAAAAGTCCGACCGTCGAGACAGTTATCATCCCAGCGGATGAAATTCATGTAGACGACACACTCCAGTTTACTGAAGAACCCGTTGAGGTTATGGACTGGAAGGTCCACAAGACAAGGAGAAGTCGTATCAAACTAGTCAAGGTCCGCTGGAACTCACGTCACGGACCCGAGTACACCTAGGAACGTGAAGATCAGATCAAGGCAAAATATCCCCACCTGTTCAAGAAAATTCCTGCAAAGGATGGCTCAACTTGAATTTTGGGACGAAATTCTTTTTAACAGGGGGAGAATGTGACAACTGGCAAATAACCGGTAATTCCGTACAAACTAATCACTATTTTATTTACATAATCTCATGCATTTAGCGTAATTTAATTACGTAACTGTGTCGTAAATCAGATAACAATGTTAGGACAAGAAAACAATGCTAAAACATATGTTGTTTCTCGTCATATTTCGAAACCAATCAAACAATGTCCTAAAAGTGTTGGTAGAAAGTGTTGCGCGCACTATTCACGGTTACACTATTCATGCCAGCAAACCGTGAAAACAGAACGAAACAATGAAAAACGACACACGGATAACATAACTGAGTCCATTTACATAAGAAAACACTAATGAGAAAACATATCTTGCAAAAATCTAGAACTTTCCGGTACAACACCCTAATCACTAAATCGTCCGTTTCACTAAAAATGTGACAACTTTAACTCGTCCGAAACTATAATTAAGCATTTCTGGAACCTCGGAACTATGACAATCGATGACATATACACTAAAACACTTTGGGAATATCCTTGTGGTGTCTAAAATAACAAGCTTCCGGTAATATGTCGCTATACACATAACTAGTCCGTTATCGAACCGAAAGACTAGTAAGCGATATTTTCGACGCCAAAACAACCAAACGAAGAGGCTAGCGAACTAGTTAAGCTTATTTTGGGACTCGGAATCACTCCATGCATTAACAACTTGCGACAAAGTCTCGTCGGTACGACATAAAAGTGTCGTAACCTCACCAACGACCAAACGGAAGACATCTAAAGCGTCGAAATGCAATTCCTACTAGTTTAGTGAATTAGTTAAGGTCAATTAACAATCCGAATCCCTAATTACCCCTAATGGTGTAATTAAACCCCTAATCACCGTACTTTGGTTAATTACCAAAATATCTAAGTTTTAATCAATTTTTATAAAAAAAATAATACACTTAACCCCCTACCTACAGTTTTGGTGGGCCCCCATGGCCTCACCAACTTGATTTTTGAAAAGATTAGAAGGCATGGAACTTGTTGAAAATTATAACACCAACCATACTTTTACTACACCACCATAACCTATCTTTTCAATATCATTCATCACTTTAAAAATTTCAAGAAAACCTCCCCACATCTTCATCCATTTTTGGCAGCCATATGCACCCCCCATAAACCCACCATAAATCTTCCATAAACACCTTATTTTCACATAATCTAGCCACTACAAGATCATACACACTTGGGTTAAGCATGGATCATCATTAGGAGCCTTCTTGGAGCTTAATCTTCTCCTTATTCATCTTATTTGGCTTGTGCAAAGTTGTAAGACTCCTAAACACCCTATTTAAGTTCATTATTATGTATAGATTATGTAAGTACAAGTTGATCATCATAAAGATTAATAAAAATCACACCAAAAACCCTAATCTCAAAGCTAATAAACACTAAATATAACCATATAATGTGTTGATTTGTGTAGATTAGTGCAACTAGTTAGTGTAATCTTGTTATTTATGTTGATTATGTTAAGACTAGTTGTATGAAAAATGATATTATGATGATCTTAATTCTTATATGTTGTAGTAATTTATAAGCATGATAATCTTGTTATATTGAACTCAAAATTTTGATTTAAACATGGATATGTTTAAATCATGAAAGATCATCACCTTCAAAATCATGAGTATTGTATATATGAAACTTGATTAATGTTCTTGAAAGATAAAACATAAGCATGAACTTGAAACAAGACTTTTAAAACACTAATAACTTGGTTTCTACATGAAACAAGTTGATATAAAATTGTTTATAAAAAGTGTTATGTAAAAGTCTTGGTATTTTTTTTATAAACTTGAAAGATATAAGATACGGGGACTTTTAAAAGTATAAAACAAACATGTTCAAGTTTATGTAAGGAATGAACTTGAAAAGTGGTTTACTTTCATGTCTTGAAATTTAACATAAGTAATACTCATGAGGAAATTGAAGGAAAATGTGTGTGATTATTGTTGTAAAAATGATTTTGGTGATACTTGATGAATTAATGATGATTTGAAAAATTGAATTGGTGATTTAAACGCATTTTGAAAACGTGAGAAACGTCATAGTTTAGGGGAAACTATGGCGATTTTTTCTAAAAATCAAATCGCGATTAAAAATGGGGTTAACGGGTGATTAAAAAGTTAAACGTGATTAGTGGTCATAAACGTCATTATGGAAGCTTTGATGAAAATGGTTAAGTCCTAAATACTCAAGAGTTCTTGTGAACTTGAAAGTATATTTTTACAAAAATAAATGGGTAAAATAATAACCATGTATAAGTATAATTTTTGGCAAAAATTATATAATTTGGAAACTCATCAAGTATATGTATTTTGTGATATGTGTATGTACTTAGATACATTTAGGGTGATCAAAATAATACACCCATGATACCAAGAAATGCTTGTGGGAAACAAGTACAAAAAGACACAAAAATACGTATACATGTTTCCTACATGTTTCCCAAAGAAATGCAACGAAAATGGACACAAATAAATCCTAAACATATTGTGTCCATAAGCGAATAAACGGACGAATAAACAAAACGGACAACGGGCGAGATCACAAGAAAGGTATGTTAAACGATCACAACGACGTGTCTAAAAATACATGTTTCTGACACCGAACTAATATATATTACCAACGACAAAAACCCGGAAGGTTTAAAAAATATAAAATTACTAAGTGATTTATATGAGTATATCAATATACTTGAGAAACCATAACTTAGTAAAAATAACAAGTGCAAGATTTCCCTTTAAATGGACTCATTTAATTATGATGGGCTAGGGCCCAATGATAAAATATTTGGGTTAGGCCCAAATTACTAAAATACATGGGCTAGGGCCCAGTGATAAAATATTTGGGTTAGGCCCAAATTACTAAAATACAAGGGCTAGGGCCCACTGATAAAATATTTGGGCTAGGCCCAAATTACTAAAATACAAGGGCTAGTGCCCAATCATAAAATATTTGGGCTAGGCCGAAATTACTGAAATACAAGGGCTAGGGCCCAATGATAAGATATTTGGGCTAGACCCAAATTACTAAAATACAAGGGCTAGGGCCCAATGATAAGATATTTGGGCTAGGCCCAAATTACTAAAGTACATGGGCCAAAGCGCAATGACATAGAAACGTGGGATAAACCCAAAGACAAGGTTTAGTCCCAATGACATAGGTTCGACCCAATGACATGCGTGCGAAGCACGAGGACATGTGTAGGGCGAAGCCATTCAATACATATAAAATATAGAGTTAATTACGTTTTTCGTCCCTGTGGTTTGTCAAAAATCACTATTTCAGTCCATTAGTTTAAAAATTGCTAAAACAGTCCCTGTGGTTTCATTTTCATAACTATTACGGTCCACCTCCGTTAACCTCATCTATTTATTCTGTTAAATACATATGAAAAGACCATAATGCCCTTGTCAATAAAAAAAAGACTATAAAATTCTAAAAATAATAAACAATTGGTGGGTCCCACTTCACAAAGTTACAAGGCTTCATCTTGACTTCATCTTTCTCAGACCCTAAGCTTTTCCGATCATCTTCTTTGTCTTCGATCATCTTCTCCGGCGAGCTCTTCATTTCCGGCAACAATTTTCAATTTTTTCTTTCGGTTTCACTTGGTTTTTTAGTCAGAACTAGCATCTCCTCAAAACCCCTCATTTATTTATTTTGAAAAACTTAAAAAAGGTATATATGTATGAAGACTGTATGCCTCATGATCAGAGGACACTAGATCCTTCATATGGCCATTTCTTTGACCATTAATACCTTTGATTAACACCCCCACCGACAAAAACACCTTTACGAAACCATTTTAAATGGAATTTAATGGATCAACAATAGCAACATAATCATCATCGGCATCATTTTGGGGTTTCATTTTATGTACAAGCATAAACTACACATCGCCGGAACCTCATACCTGAACGACACCAACGGGTTTTTTCCGAATCGTTTGACAGAATATCAGTGCAGGAGGTGAAGAGGCGGCTGGATTGTCCGAGTCGACTGACTGAGTCAACGGATTTGAAAAAAAAAACCTCTATTTGGCCTCCGCCAGTTCAAATCTCACTGCCGAAGGAGAAGTAAAGGTTCTGAAACTGGAGAAATCCTTGCCGGTTCAAATCTCACCGCCAACTACGTTGGTAGGTTTGTTAATCTTGGTGATTGTGAGGTTTTGTTGTCATTATTTTTTAGATCTAAAACGAAATTACTCATCATCATGAATTAGGAAATAATTATAATACTCGATTTGAACAAATTGTTGGTGCAAACGAGGTGATTTGCTAAATTTCAAATAAACTGATTCATATGACACAATGAAAAGAAATTGAATCTGAGAATTCTGCCAATGGGTTTTTGAAATGAGATTAATTGAAAGTTGACGTTTTGTTTTAATTGTGAAGAAAGGAGATTTTTGAAAGTTGCAGGTTTAAAATGATTGAAGAAGAAAGAGAAGTGTAAAGATTATTTGTGATTTTGTTTTAATTTAGATAAATTTAGTTTTTTTATTAATAAGGGCATTATGGTCTTTTCACATATATTTAACAGAATAAATGGATGAGGTTAACGGAGGTGGACCTTAATAGTTACGAAAATGAAACCACGGGGACTGTTTTAGCAATTTTTAAACTAATGGACTGAAATAGTGATTTTTGACAAACCACAAGCACGAAAAACGTAATTAACTCTAAAATATATGTAAGCACTTATGAAATAAATATACATAACAAGTGAACGAACAAACTACCAACACTCTAAAATACAAAGTTGTTACAAAATGACAAGTGAAAACACAATAAGAATTCAAGATGAACAACTTGTACGAGGTCCGGTAAGACCTAGTGTCTAATAAAGTTAGTACACATGTAGGTTAATCACGCGTACGGATGCTCACTTATGGTATTACATACAAGGAACGCAAACTTGTGAGTTCATGTCCCTCCTTTCAATGATTTCAATGTTTTGTTTTTAAAACAATCGAGGGGAAATACATGCTAAAACTATGGGTATGTTAACTATGAGTTTAGATGATAACACGAAAAATGTACATAAGTAGGATGATGACATAGTAACCATTAATCACTTAGTGACCAAGGTGCAAAAGGTGTAGATCTATAGAGCTTGAGACACGCTCCACTCCTTGTTGGGCCATAGGAGTGCTTTTGTGATCCCAGAAATGTCAAAGTTGTCTCGGTTTGGTTACGTACTTATGGTACATAATGTCAGGGGGCTCGCTACCCACTGATAGATCCTTAAACTCCATAAATGCTAATAACATACCATGATTTCATTACAAGAATACAAAGATTTCATATGATAACAAATACTGCATGATGTCACACCCCAACCGATGGCGGAAACATCGGGGTGCGACACTAAGCGTTCAGATTGCTCATGAGATTCCATAACACTAGATATTTCAATATAGATTAAATTCATTGCGTAATAATTGTCTAAAGTATCAACCACAAAACATCAATTTCAAATCATCGTCAAAGTAGTTTCAAAGTTTCTAGTTTAGCTACGATGTGTTTCTAAGCAGTGATGTGTGCGAGTGTGTATATATGTTTACGTATATTTTAACCCCTTTTTACACGTTAGTCAAGTTTTAAATTTATAAAACACGATATTTTACTAACACCAAACACACATATGGGCAAGTGCACCCATCGTGAGCGTAGTATAGTGTTGGCAAGATACCGAGGTCATCCAAGGACACAAGAGCTTTTAGTACTGGTTTATCATCAACGTCTAATCAAATCAAAAGTTAGAAAAAGGTTTTTAAATAAGAAAAATAAAACTAACTAAAATGCTAAAAAATAAAATAAAAATAAAAACAGATAGACAAGATGAATCACTTGGCTCCGACTCGTGTTTAGTGTAACCTTTGATTATTTCCGCACTTTTGCACTTTTTAAGAGATTATCTTAGTTATTGTAGTAGGCCTCTCTTTTGAAGGTGACGTTACCCTCAACCCAGTAGTTTTAGTCAGCAAGGATACAATCCTAAAGGGTCGGATTATTGAAAGATAATTAATTAAGTTATTAATGCATATTATGGTAGGCCCCTCTTTTGAAGGTGACGTTACACTCGGCTAAGTAGTCTGAGTCAGCAGGGATACAGTCCTAAATAGCCGGGTTAAAGTACTAATAGTAGCTTACATATGAGGGGCTCAAAGAGTTTGGACCCCCGCCATCCAATACCGGTGGGTATTGAAGGAGGTCCTACTAAATTTGACCCAGGTCCTTACAAGATCTATACACTGAACAAGGCAAGACTCTTACCAAACCGTTCCCTTAACCCCCGACCAGGTAGCCAACATATCTCCATATAGACCGTGGAGATATGAATGGTGAAAATCTTTTATTTTATATAGACAGTAAAATAATGCCAAGACACCACGGACAAACGATAAGGAAGAATCACCTTCAACATAAGAAACTAGTTATTAAAGTCATTAATACATAACCAAGTAAAAAGTGCGAAAAGATTAAAAATAAAAAGTATTACACTAGACACTTGTCTTCACCAAGTGATGTAAGAGACTTAGGCAAACATGGCCTTTGATTGTCAAGAACTCTTACGATCAATCTTGGATCCCGAGACGACTCACACACTCTATGATGGACAATGGATGATGGTGGTGGATGATGGTGTTGTGATGGTGGTGGTGGGTGGTGGTTGAAGTGTGAGAGAGGTGGTGTGCCAAGGGATGGTTTGCAAATGAGCCAAGCACCCCTATTTATAGCCTGAACAGAGGCTCGGGCACGGCCCCGTGTCCATTGGGCACGTCCCCGTGTCCACCTTCTTCTCTGTCTTCATTAATTGCAGTTTGTCTGCATTAGTTGACCACGCCCCCGTGTCCGCTGGGCACGCCCCCATGTGCAGAAGCGTATCTGTACTATCAAGATTTCCCCATATTCTGCGAATCTTAGAGTTGACCACGGCCCCGTGTCCGCTGGGCACGCCCCCGTGGTGGGTGATAGAAGCTTCTACAGCTTTGTCTTTTCTGATGACACTTGGGCAAGCCCCCGTGTTCACTGAGCACGGGGCGTGTTCAGCCTTCTGTTCTTTTGTTTTGCTTGGGAAAATGCTGTCGGGGAGGTCGGGCATGCCACGTTTGTTCCTTTTCTTGTATTTATGTTAGATTTAGCTGCCTTTTTGCTTCTTTTGTTCATTTGAGCTCATTTAATCCTGAAAATACAAAAGGAAGACAAAAACACACTTTTTCCAACATTAGTACTAAAAAGGGTTAGTTTTATGCCACAATTGATGTAATTTATATGTTGCATTTTGTGCACATCAAATACCCCTACACTTGAATCTTTGCTTGTCCTCAAGCAAAACTCTTTATTTTGTGGCTTTACACTCCCAAATGGAATGGGTAGAAGAGAAGGTTTTTGGGCTTGTCATAGAGTGTCGGGATTTCCAAGATTCTTTATTTAGTTTTATTTTTATTTATTTATTTACAATCCTATTCGTCATGATTTATTGAAAACATTCCATAAGATAAATTACTTATTAGGGCATAACATGCCTTTTTAAAATTCCACTTATATACAAGTTCACATACCTCACGGGGATCACTCAACACTCGGCCGAAGATGTATTTTAGTGGATCACTCGAGAACGGCATGGAACTTACTCCTACCATAAGCTTGCCAAGCAATCAATCCTCCTCCTTTTTAACTATACACCTTTGTAAATATCAAGAGGACTTTTGGGGTGAAGGGTTAGGCTTGGGTTAAAGGTAGGTGGTTGGGTTAGTGGTTAGTAAAAGGGCGAAAGGCGTAAAAAGCGTCGGTTTTCGTAAGACTTTTTTTTTTTTGAAGTTTTTATTTTGATGAAGCCATTATTCAAACAAAGTTATTTTTGATAAACTTGTTTGTTTATTTCTCTTTTGCTTCATCATCATCATTTTTTTTTTGAAAGTCATAAGAAAAACCGAGCTTGTTACTAAAACAAAGGGTTTTAAAAATAAAAAGGTTTTGGTGGGTGAAAGGGTGTTTGTTTTGGGTTATGAAATGAAAAGGCTTAGGCTCAAAGGGGTTAACTAGGGGGATTTTGGGTAGGTGCTAAAAAAAATGGTGTAGAAATAAAAAGGGTTAGTACTAATGCCTCCGTCATTTACTTACTCGGGTTTAAGTTGGTAAGGACCGGGAATGCATTGTCGTGGCAAGTTCTAGAGTTGTAAGACCAAGCGGCTATTCACACAAGAAACGAAAAATTAGCATTTAGTTTAAAGATATATATTTGTATGCTCAATAAAGGCTTAAAACTCACTTTTTGTGGGAATGGGTTTTTATGTGATCAAGTATATATAATCAAATTTTAATTAAGCTTGTCATGCCGTTTCATAATTTTCTTATGTTGGTTCTTTTTATCACGACGCTATCGGTTGTAAATTTGTAAAAATATAACCTTT
Organism: Helianthus tuberosus; assembly: GCA_030545235.1. Classification (NCBI taxonomy): domain Eukaryota; kingdom Viridiplantae; phylum Streptophyta; class Magnoliopsida; order Asterales; family Asteraceae; genus Helianthus; species Helianthus tuberosus. The sequence goes on along the minus strand of CM060415.1, from coordinate 59,006,427 downwards.
TTAGAACTTGAAATTCCCAAATTAAACCTAGACAAGTAAAGAAAATGAAAAAAATTTGGGGTGATTAGCGGTTCCAATAGAGTTTTGTGTAAGGCTTGTATTTAGGACTTGCAAGTTTCAAGGTTTTAGCATCCCCCCCCCCCCACACTTAAATTACACATTGTCCTCAATGTGTCCCAAAAATAAGTTTTTAGGTTGATTGAATGTGTAAAAAGGTGCGAAAAAGCAAAAATTTATGTTACTCGGCGTCTGGACACGGCCCCGTGTCGGATGGACACGGCCCCGTGTCGGATGGACACGACCCCGTGGTCAGAGTGCCAGTAACAATTACTTACAGAAGGTGGACACGGGGGCGTGTTGGCTGGACACGACCCCGTGTCTGGCAAAAGTCTGCAGAATTAAACAAACAGCAGGTCTGGGGAAGTGGGCACGGGGGCGTGTCGGCTGGACACAACCCCGTGTAGATAATCTGCAAAGGTGAAAAACAGGTTTCTGGCTCTGGTTTTCCTGTCCCGGCTTTAGGAGTACTAATGTTTAGTGCTCTAAGCCTCGTATGTACCTGTTTTATCAATAAACACTACACCAAACCATAACAAGCATCCTAAATTACCATAGTTCAAACATCCAAATCACAAAGTTAAAAAGAAAAGAAAATACTGAAAATAAAAAGAGTTAAAGGAAGTAAATTGTTCAACACACGGCACGCAGGCCGGAAATTGTTCAAAAGAAAAGTGGGGTTAACCTGTGGGATCACCAACCAGCCGCTCCTGCCTCTACTCCTCCCGCCTAGTCCATGTCCTCGTCCTCATCGTCATCACCTCCTCCTCCGTTCCCCGCCATGTACTCCCGGATATTCCCAATGTCATCTTGAATGTCGGATATGTTTCTCTCGATTGCTCCGACCCGGGTGTACGTGTTGCTCGCCATGTTATAGGTATTCCTGGTGCACATGAGGTTTTCCTGCAATAAGTCATGTAAACTTTGGAAGTTAGGAAAACCGCCTCCTTGTGAGGAGGATTGGCCCGGATCACCGTGGGGCTGGTATTGTGAAGGATGAGTGCCTCTTGCAGGTTCCATGCATGCCCTTGGACTCTTTGGAAGCTAACCGACCCGTCTTCGGCTTCATAGATCAAGTTCATGGAGCGGCAGATGTGTATGTCCACTATTCCCGACCATGGGCTCTTTTGGAAGGACCTAGGCATGTTCACAAAGTTCTTGAAGATACGGTAAATAAACCCCCCGAAGAAGATAGGGGTTGGTGGAGTAGCAAGCCGGTTCCATTGCATGTTGCGGAGCAGGAGGTACGGAACATCGAGGTGTCTGCGGTTATGAATGCAATGAAGGACCACCAGATCTCTCAACCCAACAACGCCACTACTGTCATGCCTTTGGCTAAGAGAGTAAGTGAGGACCCTATGGATGTAACGGTAAAGCGGGTCCCTCAGCTTAGTACTCTTAGTGCTGCTCGGGTTGTAGTGTCCTTCTCCAATTTGAGCCCAAGCGACTTGGCGCTCGTTTTCATCCAACTCTCGCACCCCTCCGGTGTTTTCTTCATTACCCGCATCTTCCTCCGCATACAACCCAACTATCGACCCAAACTGTGCCATCGAAATCGAGTACTTAGTCCCACCACAACGGAACTCTACCCCATCATTATCAAATGGGTCGCATCTTGAATTGAACACGAAGGTGCTATAGAACTCCAGATTGTACTCGTGGACTAAGCGAAGTCGAGTGGTTAGGGCAGCTCTTAGTGGGCCGGTAATGAGGTTGTTAAACCGGTCAAGTTGGTTCACCATTGCCAAAAGATCCATGCATACTTGTCTTGGGTATTCTTCCGGTCTGGTTCGAAGCACATCGTATCTTGCTTTAGCGTCCTGCTCAGTTGCATTGAACCTTGTGAATTTCTTTGACATCTGAAAGAATACACCAAAAGTTAGCACGAAACAGTGAAAATTTCGGGGAAAACTGAAAACAGTTAGCTAGACACGGCCCCGTGTTCAGCAGACACGACCCCGTGTCCAGGTGTCTGTTACTCAAAAACTTCATTTTTCGACCCGGTCCCGAAAACTTGAAAATTTTTGGTCCAGTAGGTGTGGTTTCCCCCGAAAATGAAACCCCAAGTGTCGTTTTTCCCAAAACAAACCGTTTACCCTTTCGATTTTATCTTTTTCGGTTCAAAAACAAGGGTTTGGGGTTTTTGTGAGAAATCGGGCAAATCTATGAACAATACAAATAGATTTACTTCCTATAACACTAATCTAAACTAATGCTAACAGATTTATGCAAAAATTTGAGGTTCGATCCAGATGAAGTTCAAGAACCCTAGATTTTTCCCCAAATTTTTGATGTTTTAACTACATGCAAGTGCTTAATCTAACTACTAATGATGATAGAATCATACCTTAATGTTGTTAGAAGTAGAGGAGACGTCGGAATTCTGCGGAAAAATCGCCTGAACCAGAGCGTTTTTGGGGAAACGGGGCGTGTGGAAATGAAGAAACTGTTTTGAAAAAGGGTTTTATCCCGACAGTTGCGCGGACACGGCCCCGTGTCTAGCGGACACGGCCTCGTGTCTAGCGGACACGGCCTCGTGCCGAGCAAAGTTGAATTTTTTTTTAAGTGCTCGTGTGAGTGCCCTTATTTCCCAAAAACTTGGTTAGAAGACTTACCGATTTAGATGTGAACCCATTCGTTCGTAACTTACCATGTATGATGTTAATGCTTTCATTCTTCGACCGTTTGAAGCGAGATTTCTTCCTCTTCATCCTCAATGAATCCTTGATAGAGTTTCAGCCGTTGGCCATTGACTTTGAATGGAGGGCCATTCCGAGATTTAATTTCTACTGCACCGTGTGGGAAAATATGGGTGATGGAAAAAGGTCCTGACCACCTAGACTTTAATTTACCAGGAAATAATCGAAGTCGTGAATTAAACAATAGAACTTGATCTCCTACTCGAAATTCATTAGGTTTAATGTGTTTGTCGTGCAAGTTTTTCATTCTTTCCTTATAAATTTCAGAGTTTGAGTATGCATAATTTCTTAATTCGTCTAATTCATTTAATTGACAAAATCGATTTCTACCAGCAAATTCTAAATCTAAGTTTACATTTTTAATTGCCCAGTAGGCCTTGTGAGCTATTTCTACTGGCAAATGACAGCTTTTTCCATAGACGAGCTTATATGTGGTTGTACCTATTGTTGTTTTATAAGCAGTTCGAAAAACCCATAAAGCATCATCTAATTTATCGGTCCATTCCTTTTTATTTAACCCTACGGTTTTTTCAAGTATTCGTTTTAAACCTCTATTAGTCACTTCGGCTTGTCCGTTTGTTTGAGGGTGATATGCTGTTGAGACCCTATGATAGACCCCATATCTTGTTAGAATTTTTTCAAGTTGATGATTGCAAAAATGGGTACCTCTATCACTTATTAATGCTTTAGGTGTTCCAAAACGAGAGAATAATTTTTTCAGAAATCTTACCACGACTCTTCCATCATTTGTTGGAAGTGCCTCGGCCTCGGCCCATTTAGACAAGTAATCTACTGCCACAATTATATATTTGTTTCCTTTTGACGGTGGGAAAGGTCCCATAAAGTCGAGTCCCCACACATCAAAAATTTCACAAACAAGAATGCCATTTTATGGCATTTCGTTTTTGGAAGAAATATTACCTGTTCTTTGGCAAGCATCACATGTCTTAACAAGACTTTGGGCATCTTTGTAAATGGTTGGCCAATAAAACCCTGAATCAAATACCTTTCGTGCGGTACTAGCGGCACCATGATGTCCTCCGTATGGACCTTCATGACAATGGCGGAGAATTCTTCGTGCTTCGCTACCATGTACGCATCGTCGGATGAGTTGGTCGGCACACATTTTGAAAAGATAAGGATCTTCCCAAAAATAGTGTTTTACATCAGCAAAGAATTTCTTTCTTTGATGATGTGGCAAACCTTTTGCGACTATACCGCTAGCTAGGTAGTTAGCATAGTCGGCGTACCATGGTTCTTGTCTGTATTCCACCATTTCTAGGGACTCTGTTGGAAATTTTTCATTGATTTGCTCGTCCCTGGTTGCCTCCAAAGCTGGGTCTTCTAAGCATGAAAGATGATCTGCTGCGGTGTTTTCAGCTCCTCTTTTGTCTTTGATTTCAATATCAAATTCTTGGAGGAGTAAAATCCACCGAATCAAACGTGGTTTTGCGTCCTGCTTTTTGAAGAGATATCGAATGGCTGCATGATCTGTATAGACTATTGTTTTAGAAAGAACAAGATAAGAACGAAATTTATCAAAAGCAAATACCACAGCTAGTAACTCTTTTTCAGTTGTTGTGTAATTTTCTTATGCATCGTTAAGTGTTTTACTAGCATAATAAATTGGGTGAAAATGCTTTTCTTTTCTTTGTCCCAAGACAGCTCCAACTGCAAAGTCACTTGCATCACACATGATTTCGAAAGGAAATTTCCAATCAGGCGCTATCATGATAGGTGCATTGACTAGCATTTCCTTTAGGGTTAGAAATGCTTGATTGCAATCCTTGTCAAAGATAAAAGGGGCATCTTTTTCAAGTAATTTTGTTAGAGGCCTTGAGATTTTAGAAAAGTCTTTGATAAACCGCCTATAAAATCCAGCATGCCCTAGGAAACTTCTGATAGCTCTAACGGAGGATGGGGGTGGTAATCGAGAAATAGTGTCTATTTTGGCTCGATCAACCTCCATTCCTTCACTTGAGATTTTATGACCGAGTACTATTCCCTCCGTTACCATGAAATGGCATTTTTCCCAGTTAAGGGCGAGGTTAGTTTCCTCACATCGGGATAGCATTCATTAAAGGTTATCGAGGCATTGGTCGCATAAATCCCCAAAGATAGAAAAGTCATCCATGAAGACTTCCATTGTCTTTTCTATCATGTCATGGAAGATGGCTACCATGCAACGTTGGAAGGTTGCAGGGGCATTACATAGACCAAATGGCATGCGTCGATAGGCAAAAGTTCCATAGGGACATGTGAAGGTTGTCTTTTCTTGGTCTTCGGGTGCTATCGGGATTTGAAAGTAACCTGAAAAACCATCCAAGAAACAGTAAAATTTATGACCGGATAATCTTTCTAACATTTGATCAATGAAGGGCAAAGGAAAGTGATCTTTCCTTGTTGCTTCATTTAATCGTCTATAATCTATACATACCCTCCATCCTGTGACGGTTCTCGTTGGTATTAATTCATTCTTTTCATTAGTTATTACCGTCATACCTCCTTTCTTTGGAACTACTTGGACGGGACTTACCCAAGGACTATCGGAGATAGGATAAATAAGTCCGGCGTCAAGTAATTTGATGACTTCGTTTTTAACCACTTCTTGAACATTTGGATTTACTCGACGTTGTGGTTGTATTACCGATTGTAGTCATCATTCATTAAAATTTTGTGCGTGCACATGGAAGGACTTATTCCTTTAATGTCTACAAGCTTCCAAGCAATCGCATTTTTGTGTTTTTTCAAAAGTTTAATTAATTTTTCTTTTTCTAAACTACCTAATTTAGACGAAATAATTACAGGTGATTTACCATCTTTGTCTATAAAAGCATATTCCAAACCTTTTGGAAGTTCTTTGAGCTCAAGAGGTGGATCTTTAGAAGACTCCTTATTGGGTTGCTCATTTTGATCAAGAACTTTAAAAGTTTGTTCTATGGCGACCTCTTCTTCAACAAAGTGGTCAATCTTTTCACTTGTATCGGGTGGCTCATCTTCATCTTCAATTAGGGGGTCATTATTGCCGAAAGGATATTTCATTGATCGCTCAAGATCGACACTTTTTTTAAATGCCCCTAATTGAATATATAGATTGTTGTACTTCCGGTTTTTCAAGGCTTCGTGGGTTTTTACAAAGGGTCGTCCCAACACTAGAGGAGCGTCATCGAGGATGACAAAGTCGGTTGGGATTACCATTTGATTTGTTTGAACCAAGACATCCTCAACTACACCGATTGATTTCATTACTTTCCGATTGGATAGAAAAATGGGTATTTGAAGTGGAGAAAAATCACTAATACTTAATTTTTCGAAAATGTAGTTGGGCATTATGTTAACACAAAGATCTTTATTGATTGTGACATTACTAATAAACAAATTTTGAAAAAAAAACATGGAACCGGTGTAATGTTGATTTCAAATGGGTCTTCTTTTATTAGTGAAGTTTGTTCGTTAGTTAACTTAACTCTTACCGTTTCGTCAATTTTAGTGTTAGTGTTTAACTCTTTTAAAAACTTAGCATGAGTAGGTACTAAACAATGGTTTTCAAAAGAAGGTGACAAGAGATTAATTTCTTCAAAATTAGACTCTTCTTGAATTTTAACGTTAACGGACTCACCTTTTTCGTTGTTTAACTCACGTGTCGGTTTTTCACTTATTTGTTCTTCCATTTTTACCTCTTCAACTATCTCTTCTTTATTACAAGTTAATTCTTCTCTTGCGCGGGACTCCTCTTCCCTTGCGCGAGATTCTTTTATGTAGCGTTCGATAGTTTTAAGGTGTTCTAATATCCTCTTCCCTTTGTTCCTCATAATACTCATAGGAAGTAGATGGTTCACACCATTGTCCTTCATTGTAAGTATATGATGGATAAGGGTCGTAATTTTGTTCTTCATATTACTCATATGAGGTGGGTTGTTCACGCCATGGTTCCTCATAATAAGTATACGAAGGTGGTGGCTCATATCTTGGTTCCTCAAAGTATGAGTATGAAGGCTCATACCTTGGTTCATCAAAATATGAGTATGAGGGAGAAGGTTCATACCTTTGGTCTTCATAGGATGTGTATGAAGTTGATGGCTCGTACCTGGGCTCATCATAGTAGGTGTATGAAGTGGATGGTTGAAATAAGTTACAATATTGAACCGAGTGAGTGTTACCGCAATTGGTGCAATAATATTCCCTATAATCATCCTCCTCATAGGTGTAGTTGTAACCTCCTGAGTATTGATCCATAAGAATCACTCAGCAGACCACAACAACATCTCGAGACTAGAAAACAAAAATGAAAACGGAAACAGAGGCTGGACACGGCCCCGTGTTCAGTGGACACGGCCCCGTGTTCAGGGTCTGTATCTGGGCGTTTTAATTAAAGTTACTGGTTTCGTTGAGCACGGGGGCGTGTTCAGTGAGCACGTCCACGTGTTCAGGCTCTGTATCTGGGTGTTTTATGAAAAATATGCAGCACGGCCCCGTGTTCAATGAGCACGGCCCATGTTCAGGTTACTGTAAATGCAAAACTAAACTAAAATGCAGAAAAATGTGCTCGCGTTTTGAAAAAGTTTTGAAAAACTGATTAGGCCGTCGATTTTAGGCTTTCTTAAAATCCTTGTGTCCCCGGCAACGGCGCCAAAAGCTTGATGTGTGCGAGTGTGTATATATGTTTAAGTATATTTTAACCCCTTTTTACACGTTAGTCAAGTTTTAAATTTATAAAACACGATATTTTACTAACACCAAACACACATATGGGCAAGTGCACCCATCGTGAGCGTAGTATAGTGTTGGCAAGATACCGAGGTCGTCCAAGGACACAAGAGCTTTTAGTACCGGTTTATCCTCAACGTCTAATCAAATCAAAAGTTAGAAAAAGGTTTTTAAATAAGAAAAATAAAACTAACTAAAATGCTGAAAAATAAAATAAAAATAAAAACAGATAAACAAGATGAATCACTTGGCTCCGACTCGTGTTTAGTGTAACCTTTGATTATTTCCGCACATTTGCATTTTTTAAGAGATTATCTTAGTTATGGTAGGCCCCTCTTTTGAAGGTGACGTTACCCTCAACCCAGTAGTTTGAGTCAGCAAGGATACAATCCTAAAGGGTCGGATTATTGAAAGATAATTAATTAAGTCATTAATGCATATTATGGTAGGCCCCTCTTTTGAAGGTGACGTTACCCTCGGCTAAGTAGTCTGAGTCAGCAGGGATACAGTCCTAAATAGTCGGGTTAAAGTATTAATAGTAGCTTACATATGAGGGGATCAAAGAGTTTGGACCCCCGCCATCCAATACCGGTGGGTATTGAAGGAGGTCCTACTAAATTTGACCCAGGTCCTTGCAGGATCTATACACTGAACAAGGCAAGACTCTTACCAAACCGTTCCCTTAACCCCCGACCAGGTAGCCAACATATCTCCATATAGACCGTGGATATATGAATGGTGAAAATCTTTTATTTTATATAGACAGTAAAATAATGCCAAGACACCACGGATAAACGATAAGGAAGAATCACCTTCAACATAAGAAACTAGTTATTAAAGTCATTAATACATAACCAAGTAAAAAGTGCGAAAATATTAAAAATAAAAAGTATTACACTAGACACTTGTCTTCACCAAGTGATGTAAGAGACTTAGGCAAACATGGCAATTGATTGTCAAGAACTCTTACGATCAATCTTGGATCCCGAGACGACTCACACACTCTATGATGGACAATGGATTATGGTGGTGGATGATGGTGTTGTGATGGTGGTAGGTGGTGGGTGAAGTGTGAGAGAGGTGGTGTGCCAAGGGATGGTTTGCAAATGAGCCAAACACCCCTATTTATAGCCTGAACAGAGGCTCGGGAACGGCCCCGTGTCTATTGGGCATGGCCCCGTGTCCACCTTCTTCTCTGTCTTCATTAATTGCAGTTTGTCTGCATTAGTTGACCACGCCCCCGTGTGCAGAAGCGTATCTGTACTATCAAGATTTCCCCAAATTCTGCGAATCTTAGAGTTGACCATGGCCCCGTGTCCGCTGGGCACGCCCCCGTGGTGGGTGATAGAAGCTTCTACAACTTTGTCTTTTCTGTTGACACTTGGGTACGCCCCCGTGTTCACTGAGCACGGAGCGTGTTCAGCCTTCTGTTCTTTTGTTTTGCTTGGGAAGATGTTGTGACACCCCAGGAAAACAACGCAACTTAACTAGCTTCCTCAGTAACCAGGTGCTAAATTTTGGGACGAAATTCTCTTAACAGGGGGAGAATGTGACAACCCTCGAAAATTACATGTAATCCGTACAATTTATTAAATGATAATTAAAGTGCTTGATGACTGTGCTAAATCATTTAACTGCTCTCTGATTTCTGTGTTATACTTACATGTGTGTGCTAGCATACTAATAGTATACAGAAAAGTTACTAAAAAGTCCGGTATGTTTTCCTATGTGTTAGGGATAAATTGCGTTACAAAAATATATAAATAAGACGCCTTACGGAACAATTAAACAATTTAACGGAACAGTGTCCGACCGAACAACCGGACATTACCCGGGACACTAAATTTTTGTCATGGACATTGTTTTACTATTTCTGGCTAGTCATGATCCCCGTATGACATAACACCCGCAAAAAGTTACTAACTAAACATATCAACCTAAGACTTACTTCCTAGTTGGGAAATATTTGCAACATACCCCCCCCCCCCCAAACGAATTTAGTTCCCAAGTGGGACCCCACATATCATCTAACCATACTTCTAAGATTATGTTTGATTATTTTATTTGATTTTTTGCTTGTTGGACTAGACAAAAAATGTGGAATTGATTATAAGAGCATGGCCTTGAGATTGATCATCATTTCACAAGAGATCACATTCCATCTTTCACTTCTCTCTCTCTATTCGGTTTACACACAACCGAAACCACCATCACCCTTACACATCATCATCTTCTTCATTTTACACATTTCACTCAAAGCTTAGAAGGATCAATGGAGGTTACACCTTGAAGGACCATCAAAGGAGCTTGTTCTAGTCTTTTTCACCACCATTTTCTCATCACTTTGCATTAGATTCATCCCTAGCTATAAGCTAGTAGTAAGTCTCATTTTAACTTGTTTCATCTTGTTCAAAATTATGATTTGTAGTATGATGTGTTGTTTAAATCACTAAAAGAACAAAAGACTAGAAGATGTTAAACAAAATTAAAGAATATTAAAGTTACATAAAAGTTTACTTATGTATGAATTATGAAGCGGAATCTTGTCGGTAGAGGGTTGGTTAAATCATACTTGATGTTTGATTGTTGGTTTCTTGTTAAATCCATTGTTCGGACACTCGTTGATGCGATTTAGTAATGCTTAAACCACGAAACAGCATTCTGATGTACTTTTTCAGCCGCATTCAACAGGCCGTAAACAGACTTTAACAAATCGAAAAACGGAATTTCTGAAGCCTAAATCGGGTCTTTTCGAAAAACGAAGAAAATGGCGCTGGAATCGTATTTTTTTGAGGTCGTTTACTATTTTAAAAGTCTGTTTTCGTGACAGCAGCTAAGGCTGATTTTTACTGCAGTAAAATGGGCTGTACGTTTTCGGTCGTAATTTGAAACCTGAATTGAACCAGCCCCTAAAATTCATACCATAGATAGTCACTGATGTATTTGTGACCCTCGAACTGGAATTTTGTCAAACGGACTTCCGAGGAATTTTAGACGAATTATCCCGTGAACTGCAATCAGAATGTAGTAAATCTGATTGCAGTCCGGTAAACGAATTTCTATAAATTACTGATAATGAACTGGACCCCGATATTTTTACACAATAATTTTTGGTTCATGTAAGACGTCCTGTAAAAATTTGGGAATTTTTGGAATAATTTAACTATTTTATTTAAATGTCCGAAAACAGCCGGTTTTGAATATTAATGCTGAATTGACATAAGTTGTGACTTGCGTGTCTAAATGTCGAGTATGCTATCGGTGAATGATCTAACATGTTATATGTGTTACGTGCAATATCGTATGTTTGTTTATGAGTGGGGAATGGATGGGAAGTTTATATGGGCATAAATCGTTAAAGTGTGTACCTGTTATGTGGACGAAGTAATGTGCAAATAAACCATACGTAGGATACGTGTTATGCATGAGAAACTGATTGTTATCCGTACCTTATTAGGACGTGATTGACCGACCTTGACTGTTAACTATATTTGAGAACCTAACCGAGCAAACCGAGGTGAGTTCACACTCTTTCTAAGGCATGGGATTCCCAGGGGTTGGGAATGGGATTGAATAACTACTTGTACTATCATTACTATTAAACTACTTTTTACTGTCCTCGGATTGAAGGGCACGTACGTAAAACCTATGTACACTCATACTTACTACTGTCCTCGGATTGAAGGGCACGTACGTAAAACCTACGTACACGATCATAAGACCATCAACTCTATCACTTTAAGTCCCTCAATTATCGACTTAATCGCCGAGGCCTATGGCGAGCGGGTCATTAGTTAATAGCGCTATTAGGTTTAACAAACCTCACACCGTGCCAGTCGGACGGGCGTGTACTAATGGACTATGGGCAAAGGGTCAATGCTGATAGACATTGACTTAGGGCACCTCTTATATTTTCGTAGCAGTCGATACGCGTGGTCTAGTAACACATGGGAAACCCCCACTAATCTTCGCAAACATGTCAGAAAGACCGCGATGCAAACTTATACGATACATGGTTTTCAAAACGAACAGATGATTTACGAAACGAATGCTATAACTAAACAACCAACTGTGAATTCACTCAACTTTGTTGTTGACTCGTTGTTACATGCCTTACAGGTCGCTAAACATTTGGAGCTTGCACGAGGAAGGAGTCGTTGTGGTGTGCGGACGGTTATGTCCAGTGTTTAATGTTTAAAACATTATGAACTTATTAAACCTATGTGTTGGACTTTAAACTTATGAACTGCGAACTTATGTTTTGAACTTTACGTTTATGCTTCCGCTGTCTAAATTAAAAACTTGGTTAACTAGCTTTTGGTCACCAATCGTATTGTGGTTGTCTTTATTTACTTAAGTACGTTGTTCAGTATGATTGGTGGCTCGATCCTGGTCACGTCACACCTCCAAGCGGTGGTACTCCGCATGGTGGATTTTGGGGGTGTGACAGATGTTGTCGGGGAGGACAAGCATGCCACGTTTGTTTCTTTTCTTGTATTTATGTTAGATTTAGCTGCCTTTTTGCTTCTTTTGTTCATTTGAGCTCATTTAATCCTGAAAATACAAAAGGAAGACAAAAACACACTTTTTCCAACATTAGTACTAAAAAAGGGTTAGTTTTATGCCACAATTGATGTAATTTATATGTTGCATTTTGTGCACATCAAGCAGCATCCTAGCAGTTTCATGAATCCTAGCATCCTCTCATCCTGCAACATGTATTAAAATAAAGTCAGTACAAAAACGTACTGGCGAGTATACAAGTTTGAGTACATAGCATAATAGGTTAAAAAGACTCATATCCATTATGTAAATGAAAAAGATAGTATCAGCCATGCTAGTGTTCGCAGTCCAAATGATAGCCCAAGTGTCACGATGCTTTAGGTGTTTTCCCAAGACTCAAGGAAAACTAGAATCCTCCTAACAATACCCCTGAGAATAATGGGGAGGTGCATCTTCCTATAGCTCTACTATACTATTGTTAAGGCGGAACTACACACGAGGATTAAACGTTCACATAGCATAAAGAATCAAGAATCACAAGTTTCACATACACATAGGATAGAGTTTATATTCAAAAGTATCAAGTTTCAAGTTTCATAGAATACATGTTGCATCCCAAGGTTTAAAAACGAAAAGGGATCGAGTATACTCACAGTGATTGCTCTATAGTTTAACTATTATTGGATCAAATGGAGCTCTTTTGGTATTAGCCTGATTAGAGTACAATAGATAAGCGTCGAACAGAAAGATAAGATTCATACAAGTGTCGGGTCAGTCACCTGATCGAATGGCCATCCGATCGGATGGTCATCCGGTCGAATGACTTATGTGAGTGGGACGGATCGCCATCCGGTCGAATGGTCATCCGTATGGATGGCCGTTCGATCGAATGACCCTTCGTCGTGCAGGTTTCAAGATTCAAAGTCTCTGATTCAAAAATAAGATAAGTATAGAAGGTTTGAAAGACACCTGCCACCTCGATCGGATGGTCGTTCGATGATCGAATTGCCATTCGATTGAGAGGACCTTGTCCCGTTTCACAAACCTTGTAAAGTTTTTATGTTTCGAGTTTAACGGTGACGGCATGGTACGCATTGAGACAATGGTAACACATCAATGTTCAGCCTGGATGGGAATCACCCCATCCGATCAGGCGTCTATTCTTGACAGTGCTCATGTCGGAATCCGTAATTCGGTCGTCGTCTCCGGCGATAATCCATTTCCAAGCCGACTCTAGACTAATCATCAAGTCTACAGCCCGTTTGGATCCAGATTCCACCGTTTTAAGTAAGAGTTTTAAGAAAAGATGAAGAAAAACATGAGTTTTAGCTGAAAAGTCTAGATTTAGTAAAGATTTGGTGTACAACCACATGAAATTCCTTAGATCTGGGCTAGATCTTGATTAGAATGACGTCACACAACAGTTTGTTCAAACCGCCATGATGACGTCACCCTCAAGAGCTCAAATCTCAGAGATTTCACGGTGAAAAGTGTGATTTCAAAGAAGATTCGTGTAGAGAATAGCGTGTGGATTGAAGATGTACAAGAATTTAGTGTAAAACATACCGAAATCGCCGGGAAATGGAAGATAAGTGAGAGAGCGTGCGTCTGGTCGAAGGAGGCTGTCACAACAGTGAAGAATGATGTGACAGGCCCTATTTATAGTGCAAGAGTGAGTGTAAGGCGGTGTGCCGGTGGATCGGATGGCACTTCGATCGAGTGGCCCTCTGATCGGATGGTCATCCGATCGGATTGCCATTCGGTCAATCCTATCCTTTTGCCATTTTCCATCTTTGATTCGTTTTGTGAGTTAGATTAAGCGTTGCGTTGCGTATTATTGTGTAATAGTATCACATAACTAGATTATATCATTAACACAAAAGTTTCCAAGTCTCATAGTTTCTGCCAGTGACAAGCCTCTAGTCTCTCGTTCAACCAAGTCTCAAGTTTCACGAGTCTCAAGAGTCAAGCACCAAAGTATCAAGAATCTAGCTTCCAAGTATCAAGTATCAAGAATCAAGCATCAAGAATCATAGCTTCATAGTATTAAGAATCAAGTCTCATAGTGTTAAATATTAAGATTCAAGTATCAAGAATCTAGTATTAAGAATCAAGCATCATAGCATAAAGATTCAAAGTATCAAAAGTATCAAGAATCACATAGTTTAGGGACTAAAATTGACAATAGCTAAAAGTTCAGGGACGCAGTCATTACACATGAACTCGCTCAACTTTTGTTGACTTTTAAAACTAAATGTATTTCAGGAAACAAGTCTTGAGCCGGTGATACACTACGGGAAACGGGAAAGTCAATGACAACAATAACCGCTTTTGGAGGGTTTGTCTTTTATATCCCAACTTCGTATGGGCATATAGGGGACAAAACCTCACTCTGTTTTATGTCAAAAACTATCTTTTGTGATGTGTAATATAACTATGTTATGGTTAACGTTTGTGAACGCTGTGGAAAATAGAAAACTATGTTGGAAACTTGTAAACTTTGTTTGAAAACAATATAACTATGGCATCGTTGTGGTTTCTTATGTTTACTTATTTGGATGCAATGATTACCTTTCTTACGGCATACATAATACGCTTCCGCTACTAGCGGGGTGTGACAGGTGACTTGCCTCTGGCTCATGCTTGCCCAACCCTATTTAACATTGAGTCAGATAAAATGTGCACGGTGTCGGTACGAGTAGTAAATAATGCTCAAGGGGTGATGCTTAATTGGGTCTGGAACAGGGAGCCATCGTCTATAGCCGAGATGAATGAACTACAACAACTCATTCAAAAATTAACCGGGATTCGATGTGAAGTTAAAAAAGATTAGTGGATATGGGGCTTGGATCCGAACGGGGTTTTCTCAGTTGGTAGCATCAGAATCCAGGTACAAACTTTTAATCGATCTCCACCGAACTCGGTATTTAATTGGACGCCTAAAAAGGTTAGGAATGTCGGTTGACGGGTGATGGTGGAGAGATTACCGACAAGGACGGCATTGTCCATGAAAGGTATCCATCCGACTTCGGTGCTATATCCTCTTTGCAATGAAGTTCCGAAAACCTTCGATCACCTTTTCGTGTCATGCCAGTTTGCTTAATTGCTGTGGACCGTTATTACTCAATGGTGCAAGATCCCAGATTTTTATGCTTTTAGCCTTATATATATCCTTAAGGTTAGCGACTTGGTGACTGGCCCTGTCAAAAGAAGGAAGGCTCTACATGCTGTCGCCCTTGTGGTCCTTTGGAGTATTTGACGGATGAGGAAAAAGGCTGTGTTTGAACAGGTCCCTATCTCATTCGGTAAGGTAGTAGAGGAAATAAAAAGTATGAGCTATCAGTGGGTAAAAAATCGATCAAATAAAGTCAGTCTCACATGGGATAGTTGGAAGAGGTTTGAAGTTTTCTAATATTTTCTGTAATCTTTGTTATGTTTCCGTTATGTTTCCTTTCCTTTGTTCCATGTTTGGTGGATGTAATTGTGGTGCTAGCACCTTGCTAGGTTGATGAATAAAAAATTTGTTGGCCTTTAAAAAAAAAAGAATAAATCCAGCCATCTTTGTTAAAGTAGAGAGGGCCGCCTTTGTATGTTATCGGGGCCCATCCTTTGGAGATGACCTAGTTATATTAATAATTATCAACAACTACAAACATAAGAGTCAGTTGTTAGCGGGAATAGGAGAGGCCCTTCATTGGGCTAAATGGGTGGCAAAGGTATAGTGCCAGGCAGCTGCCTGACACTCTCCTATTGGCCTAACAAATTTACGATTTTATCCCGCTTTAAAATTACGATTTTGCCATCAGTTCAAAATTATGTTTTTGCCTTCACTTAAAAATAAATTTACGCTTATGCTCCCAGCTAAATATTTCAATTTTGCCCCCGGTTAAAAATTACGATTTTGCCCCGTTTCAATTTACAGTTTTGCCATTAGTTTTTTTCCCTTAAAAATACGATTTTCCCATCAATTCAAAATTATGTTTTTACCCCCACTTAAAAATAAATTTACGCTTTCGCTCCCAGCTAAAAATTCCAATTTTGCCCCCAGTTCAAAATTACGATTTTGCCCCGTATAAATTTATAATTTTTCCATTAGTTTTTTTCCCCACAGCCAAGTTACGATTTTACTCTCAATTTAAATTTACATTTTCCCCATCGTTTTTGTTTGTTTTCCTGGTGACATTACAAGTTTGCCCCCATTGTAAAATTACAGTCGTGCCGGCAGCTTACTTGCACTCCACCGTTGGTCCATTTAGTTTACAATTTATCCCGAATTAAAATTATGATTTGACCCTCAGTTAAAAATTATGTTTTTCCCATCGTTTTAGTTTTTTTTTTTACCAAAACTATAAAGGTTTTTTGTTTTAATTGGTTTACTCGATTTAATTTTTTTTCGTGTCAAGGAGCTGACTAACACTAGCTCATTAGTCTTGAAAAATTACAGTTTTGCCTTGAGCCCAAAATTACGGTCTTATCATCGTTTTTGTTTTTTTTTTCCTAGCAAAATTATAGTAGTCTTTTTTTAATTGGTTGAGAATTATTCGGCGATCGCCCCGCAACGCGGGCGAGGCATCAACTAGTTTATTTAACAAAGAAGAATAAATCCAGCCATCTTCATCATCAATAGCTTTGGTTTCCATAAAGTCAAATCACAGTGTACATCCCCATACCATACCTCACTCATCACACCACTCTCACACACACGGTTCACTCCACCAAGATCTCGATCACCACGCAAACAATCACAACACTTTCCGTATCAATCAATCAATCCAGATCTCAACCGAACACCCTCGATAATAAATATAATAATCAAACCGATAACAAACTGCTGCTGGCTGATTCAATGGCTTCACCTGCAAATCAAAATCAAAATCAACCACCACCGTTTGATGTTCAACGGTTATTCAACCCTATTTCATCACCACCACCAATCACTTTCCAAAACCCTAACCCTAACCCTACCAACCACCACTTCATCCTACCCTCCTCCGCCGCTTCTTATCCTCCTCCCACCGCCAACGGCGCCGCCAACGCCTACCTTCTGCCTCACACAAACCCTAATTTCCACCATCACTTCCACATTCCACCACCTCCTTTCCCCAATCAACAATCGGATGACAGTTTTTCTTCAAATTTGCAGCATCAGAGATCACTTTAGTACCCTAACATACCGATTCAACCACCTAGCCCTGGTTTTACAAACCCTAACCCTAATAATCATGGCGCCAGGCTTATGGCGCTATTAACGGCGCCACAGGCTTCGGTACCTGATGTTTCAGCGCAATCAACGGTGCCGTTGCCGGCGGTTACGACGCAGAATACTAGTTTTAATGTTTCGTCGGGTCCGGTGCGGAGGAGGAGTAGTAAGGTGGCGAAGGGGCGGCATTTGTTTAGGGATTGTGTTGTTTATGATGTGGTTGCTAGGTTGCCCGGAGAGGTGCAGCCGCAGCTTGAGGTTACTCCGACGCAGAACACTAGTTTTAATGTTTCGTCGGGTCCGGTGCGGATGCCGAGTAGTAACGTGGCGAAGGGGCGGCATTTGGTTGGGGATTGTCTTGTTTATGATGTGGATGCTAGGTTGCCCGGAGAGGTGCAGCCGCAGCTTGAGGTTACTCCGATTACGAAGTATGGTTCGGATCCGAATTTGGTTGTGGGACAGCAGATTGCGGTGAATAAGAGTTATATATGTTATGGTTTGAAGACGGGGACGATTCGAGTTCTTAATATTAATACTGCGTTGAGATCGTTGCTCAAAGGCCTTGTTCATGTTATTATACTATCTGTGTAAACTTATTATTCCAGTTTGAGATATTGTAAACAGCTTTAGTGTTTGGGTGAACTGATTATGATTGTAATTTTATGATTGTTAGGATTAGATACTCACATTAGGATTGTAAGGAGCTGTAAACTGATTATAAGACAAACATTAAGTCACCTAACTATCCATAGCTTCATGAAACTAGTTATCTGACTAAGTTACAATAATCAACTGCGAAAACGCACAAATAATCACCCTGTAAATGGAGACGATCTCCGGCGTCCTCAGATTCCATGAAACTGCTATTTTACTCCTCCTTGATTTGATTTTCTTCAGTCATATTTCACATGTGTTGCTTATCTTTGTTTTAGAATAGATCGTGGCTTTGATTGTTAGCTTATTGGTGAAAATAATTTGTTGTTGAACATATGTTAAGAGTTACACTAGAATAAGTTATGGTTGTGTTTTTTAAAAAAAATAATGTTGTATGAAAAAGTTATTAACGTTTGAAAAACGGAAGGAATTAGAGGAGAGAAAAACTACTGACTTTGATGGATTAGAACACCCTTAAATAATCCCACACGCCTCCTTGTTTTGTTCAATTTAACCCATTTAATATTAGCATTTGATTATTCAATGGATGGTCAAGATTAATTCATAACCTTTATACACTAATACATCTTCCTATCATATCCTGACCCTAGAATCAAGGTTTAAAAAAACGAAAACGAGTTTCGAGGCGTTTTCCCTTTGCCTCACGAGGCGTAAGGCCGAGGCGATATTAATAAATAAATATTAAAATTATATATATCATAAAATTATAAATACTAAACATCAAAAAAGAGTTTTCTCATCAAATTTCATCAAATTCAGTAGTTAAAAACATAAAAAAGATTCAAATTTCATCAAATACTTGACCTAAAAAGCTATTTAAGAAATGCGCACATAGAGAAAAAAATATAAAAAATATGTTATGCTTTGAAAATAAATAAGATTCCACATATAAAATTTAAAAAACTATTATATATGCCATTTAAGATCGTGGAGCTAATAGTTAGTAGCAAAAGTTTAGGACTTATATGTTGTAAGTTTTGGGTGTGTGAATAAAAGTCTCAAAAGGTGGTAAATACTTTGTCCCACATTGGTGTGGGGAAAAAGTGAGTGGTTGTTTATAAGGTAAAGACTTTACTACTCTATTGTAGCTTTATGACATGTCTTACCAAAAGCCCTACCCGCGCACAGGGGGTGCAAAAATGAGTTTCTAAGCTGGAATTTGGTTGAACTCATGCATGCCCGCACCTACGGACACGAATGCAGCTCCGAAAAACCCGGGCCCTCGTGAGGCAGTTTTTTATACGCAACAACTCCAGTTCAGTTTACCGCCTAAAACTAAACGTACGCCTCGCCAAATTAGTTCCGTCTCGAACCAAAACTTGCGCCTCACACCCCCCACCTGCCATAAAACCACCATTGCCAGATCTGAAACCCCACCGAACCTTAGAAATATCCGGCACACCACACCAGCCATCACCAACACCCCATCTCTCATTGTCTCTACAAATCACCATTACCACCCCACCCCACCCCATTATCACTCGAGTCATCAAATACAGAATAAAAGAGTCGAAGATAACATTCAATTTACAACATAAACCTCCTAAACCCAGGTCAAACCGCCTCAGTGAGAGTGACTGCGATGGAGATTTGTCAGACGACAACATATTGGAGAGGTAGGTGAGGAACGGAGCGAAGGAGTCTTGAGTTAGAGTGACTGCGATGGACTCCAACTCCGTTGTGGCGACGGAGAGTGTGTCGTGATCGGAGAGTTTGTTGAGGCAGGTGATTACACGGTGTTTGAGAACTTGTTGTGGTTGTGATGATGATTGTGGAGGCAAGGAAACACGTTTTGAAAGAGACATTATTTTGTTCCGCTGAGGAATGTACGGTGGTGCCACCGGTGTGCGGCGGTGGAGTGGCGGTTTGTGGACGGTGGAATTGGATTGGTTGATTGTAAAATGGAGAGAAGGATGACGTCATATTATATATAATTTAGAAAATAAATGTAAAAGGGTTTTGGATGAAAATGGCAATTTAGAAACCTTTTTTTGTTAATGCCAAAAATTCCTTGGTTATAACCAGGTTTTTAAACTAAGTTAGGCAATGTGATCAAAATGACAAAAAAATGAAAAACTCAGGGACCTAGAGGAGAGAAAAAAACTATTTGAACTAAAATATTAATTTGTGACAAACTTCACGGACTAAAATAGCAATTTACTCTTTTACCCTTGAATCTTTCTTAAAGTAGAGAAGGGCAGCCGCCCATGTATGTTATCGGGGCCCATCCTTTGGAGATGACCTAGTTAATAATTTATTTAGGGGTGCCTTATTCCCACATACCCTATATCTTATTTTCACATCCCCTATTGTATACGGGCCGTATACAATTATACGGCTCGTATAGAATGTTTTTGAATAGGAAAATGCGCAGAGAATGTTTTTTTTGTTTTATTATATAAGGCCCGTATACAGTTATACGAGTCGTATACATGTGTATACGATTTGTAAAACGTATACGGCTCAATTGATTTATTTTTGTGGGTTTTTGATGTTAGCACATGTATACGGGCCGTATAACTATATACGGGCCGTATATATTGGCGTTTTTTCAAGTATCACGTTTTATTCCCGTAAAAACACAATCATTCTAGGGTTTCTAAACTCTTCATCACCTATTCCCGTAAAAACATAATCATTCTAGGGTTTCTAAACTCTTCGTCACCTTTAACAATGTCGATAAACGTTGATCGGAACATGCCGCTTAAATCGGAGCACAGGTAGAGTAACGTTACCGATCAGTCCGTTGATGAAAACCTTAGCGATCGCAGAGATCTTCGTGTTGGTTATTTATCGATTCCGAGTAAGTAGCAGAAGAACCTGACACAAACAAGTTCTCCACAGTTTGTTATTCAGATCTCTGTTCGGTCATCTTTCCAAACTACAACACACGATACTTTTAATAAGCTGTCATAGTTGTCAAATTCGATTTCAACAAATCTTTTCATTTTCCTTCAATTTCTAAAACATTCTCTGTTACATGAAGACGTGTCGGGTTCTTCTACTAGTGGTATTTTACTGAAGTATTGAAGATTGAGGCGGGCATTGTTTAAATCTGAATATAACTAGATGTTACGTGTATCAGCGTTGTTTATCACCCTGTGTGAGCATTGGAAACCCGACAAACAGTCTTGACAACTGTGACATTTTATCTATCTAAGTGTGTCACATCCATCCTGTTATTGCAATCGATATGATTAATTTTTTCACATTTTTTTTCGAATTAGCGTTGTTAACTACCAAAAGAATGCATACACAAATAGTTCTAGTGGACGAAGCAAAGAGACCGTTGTGTATCTGAATCAGGTTCTCAAACAAACACTACCAAAGATGGGTTGGTGATAAATACCAGAGCTGTTATCTCGGTTGTTCAGTACTCTCCTATATCAACTTGAACGGTTGATGGTTACAAGGATCGTTCTAATAGATTAAAGAGAATAAACCATTTTTTACCAATTTTCACTCCAGTAGTTGAAACTTGAGCGTAGGAATCAATTCAAAACCCTCACCCCTCAAAAATTAACCAGAAACCAAAGGAAAAAAGGGCTGATAATGGCTGATGGTACTTCGTTGAGGAAACCAAACGTAGACGGAGATGATAGGCCTGGTAACCGGAAGAGAAATCAATTGTATTTTTTTAGTTGCTTATCTTGTTAAGTTTCTGAACCAACCGAAATCCACAAATTCCAACAGTTTCTTCATAGATTCCGTCCGGTTTCCAAACTCTTTCGCACAAAGTTAATATTCACTGTGGTGGATGCAAGCATAAAGTTAGAAAAATACTCAACTTGAACGGACGATATGTATCAACAAATTGTGAGTGGGAATATGGCTATGAAGAATAGTATGGATAAACAATCACCGGTACGGGTTTTTCTGCTAGTTATTCGGAATGTTTCGAATCATCACAGAAGACGTGTCGGGTTCTACTGCTAGTAGTATGAGTCTGAGTCCATTGTGGTTCGTGAATGTTTCGAATCATCACAGAAGACGTGTCGGGTTCTTCTGCTAGTAGTATGATCCAAAAATTCCGTTGTTTAAATCAGAATCAGGTTCTCACGACAAGGATCGTTCTAATAGATTAAAGAGAATAACCCCTTTTTTACCATTTTTTACCCATAGTATACGAGCCGTATAATAATATACGACCCGTATACAACCATCGTATACATTGTATACGATCGGTAAAAATATTTTTTACCAATAGTATACGGCCGTATAAACCGTATATGACTCGTATACATATGGTAAAAAATGGTAAACACTACTAAACATCTGCTTTCTGAATCTGAATCAGAATGTTACGACTTGTTAAACCGTATACGACTTGTTAACCGTATACGACTTGTTAAGTTTCTGAACCAACCGAAACCGTATACGACTTGTTAAGTTTCTGAACCAACCGAAATCCACAAATTCTGTCACTTTGTGTATTGACGAAGCTGACAAACACATTGGTATTTTCTCAAAATGTGCAAACTTGAAGAATCTCACATTAAAGGAGTATGCAACAACGGGATCAGATGGTGTCTAAAAATCTGAAAATTCAGGTTTACCTTGTTAATTTCTCAAAACAAAGTCTCGTTTCTTCATCTTCATCTTCAAGAACAATGATGAACAGATGATGTCAGATAATACTTCATTTGTCGAGAAACCATTATCTTGTGATACATGAACGTTGTATTCTTGTCTTTCAGAAGAGTGCTGTAATAGGTAGTTCGTTGAGGAAACCAAACGTAGACGGAGATGATAAGCCTGGTAACCGGAAGAGAAATCAATTGTATTTTTTTAGTTGCTTCTCTTGTTAAGTTTCTGTATTAGAAATCATCCTATGTCTTTTATCAACCGAAGAGGCAGCAAGGACAGATAATACTTCATTTGTCGAGAAACCATACTGTCAAGAAACTAACATCTTTTAATACTTCATTGCGTATGTGCTTGTGCTGTAGAAACCGGTGATGAATTTGTGTATCTAAATCAGGTTCTCTGCCTTAGATCGGTCATTCCTTGTGATACATGAACGTTGTATTCTTGTCTTTCAAGACAAGGATCGTTCTAATAGATTAAAGAGAATAAACCATTTTTTACCCATTGTATACGAGCCGTATCAGAATATACGTCCCGTATACAATCATCGTATACATTGTATACGATCGGTAAATTTGTTTTTTACCGAGAGTATACGACCGTATAAACTGTATACGGCCCGTATACATATGGTAAAAATGGTAAAAAATTTCTTTCTTTCCTTTTCATGAGGTAAAACTGGTTTCAACATCAAGGGTTGTATCGGAATCACGCGTTGGAAGGATTGTAGTAGCAGGACATTGGTACCATTGTGAAAATTGCATCAGGAGGGGAGAGAGTCTGATACAATAAGGATGTTGGGAATTAAACGCATGTACGTGACAAAATAAGGATGTTCGCATAAACATATATTCGTTTCATAACCTCCTCCTATAAATCAACCACAACTGACAAAAAGCCTGTATTAGAAGCCATCCTATGTCTTCTAATAACCGAAGAGGCAGCAGAAGACGTGTCGGGTTCTTCCAACATTCACGAACCACAATGGACTCAGACTCATACTACTCACCCTCCCCTGAGGAAAAGTTTTCCCGACGACTCAAGAAAATCCACAATCAATGTATACAGGTGCAAGAGAATGTCGGGTGATATAGTAATTTTCAATAATGTAGGAAGGATTGAAGTAGTAGGACATTGGAATCTGGTTCTCAAACAAACCAACAAAATCCTGATAGAGAAAAAACATCAACAACCATTTTTTCTTTTCCTTCAATTTCGAGAACATTCTCCCTGTGTATGTGCTTGTGCTGTAGAAACCGGTGATGAATTTGTATACACAACTGAACGTTAATTGATATTGTTTTAGACAACAACAGATAATGAACGGATTGTTGGTGGATAACGCAAACAAGTTCTCCACAGTTTGTTATTCAGATCTCTATTCGGTCATCTTTCCAAACTACAACACACGATAAGTTAAACTTTATAGTGTGTGATTTGACCAGGAAATGATTGGAGGTGAAGG
Organism: Helianthus tuberosus; assembly: GCA_030545235.1. Lineage (NCBI taxonomy): Eukaryota > Viridiplantae > Streptophyta > Magnoliopsida > Asterales > Asteraceae > Helianthus > Helianthus tuberosus. The sequence goes on along the minus strand of CM060415.1, from coordinate 58,982,534 downwards.
TTCAGTGCACGAAAAGTTTCTTACGAAATGTACGTGACGAAACAAATATGTTGGGAATTAAACGCATGTCCGTAATCCCGCGTTGATAGCTTCCGTTTTATTCAGACTCCTTACACCATGCCCGTAATCCCGCGTTGATAGCTTCCGTTTTATTACAGTCATACGACACGTTTTCTTGTTCTTCAATCTTTGTTACTTGTTGATGTTTTATGTTTTTCTACTTTTAGAAAGTTTTGAGCACCTCACCACTCTAAAATATTTGAAAAATCAAAATTTCGTTCCATACGGGCCGTATAATAGTATACGGCCCGTATACACGTTCGTATACATTGTATACGACCAGGCAAACTTATTTACACATGGTGTATACGGGCCGTATACTGTTATACGGCCCGTATATAATAAAAACAACTGACAAAGTCTGGCGGCCCGTATACACGTTCGTATACATTGTATACGACCAGGCAAACTTATTTACACATGGTGTATACGGGCCGTATACTGTTATACGGCCCGTATACACCATGTGTAAATAAGTTTTCCCATGTGTTAATATTAGGACCCTTTATTTAACGCTAACTAACACTAAACAAAGAAGAATAAATCCAGCCATCTTCATCATCAATAGCTTTGGTTTCTGAAAAGTCAAATCACAGTGTACGTACATCCCCCCATACATACCTCACTCATCACACCACTCTCACACACACAGTTCACTCCACCAAGATCTCGATCACCACAAATCACCATCACAACACTTTCCGTATCAATCAATCAATCCAGATCTCAACCCTCAATAATAAATATAATAAACCGATAACCGATTACAAACTGCTTCTGGCTGATTCAATGGCTTCACCTGCAAATCAAAATCAAAATCAAAATCAACCACCACCGTTTGATGTTCAACGGTTATTCAACCCTATTTCATCACCACCACCACAACCACCACCAATCACTCTCCAAAACCCTAACCCTAACCCTACCAACCACCACTTCATCCTACCACCCTCCTCCGCTGCTTCTTATCCTCCTCCCACCGCCAACGGCGCCGCCTACGCCTACCTTCCGCCTCACACAAACCCTAATTTCCACCATCACTTCCACATTCCACCACCTCCTTTCCCCAATCAACAATCGGATGACAATTTTTCTTCAAATTTGCAGCATCAGAGGTCACTTCCGTACCCTAACTTACCTATTCAACCACCTAGCCCTAGTTTTACAAACCCTAACCCTAATAATAATCATGGAGCCAGGCTTATGGCGCTATTAACGGCGCCACCGGCTTCGGTACCTGATGTTTCTGCGCAATCAACGGTGCCACCGTTGCCGGCGGTTACAACGCAGAACACTAGTTTTAATGTTCCGTCGGGTCCGGTGCGGATGCCAAGTAGTAAGGTGGCGAAGGGACGGCATTTGGTTGGGGATCGTGTTGTTTATGATGTGGATGTTAGGTTGCCTGGAGAGGTGCAGCCGCAGCTTGAGGTTACTCCGATTACGAAGTATGGTTCGGATCCGAATTTGGTTGTGGGACAGCAGATTGCGGTTAATAAGAGTTATATATGTTATGGTTTGAAGACGGGGACGATTCGGGTTCTTAATATTAATACTGCGTTGAGATCGTTGCTCAAAGGCCTTGTTCAGGTTATTATACTATCTGTGTAAACTTTTTATTCCAGTTTGAGATATTGTAAACTGCTTTAGTGTTTGGGTGAACTGATTATGATTGTAATTTTATGATTGTTAGGATTAAATATTCACATTAGGATTGTAAGGAGCCGAGGATATTGCAGGAAGGTCTTAGGTGTTTTTGCAGGAAGGTCTTAGGTGTAGGATTAGGGTTAAGGACTTCTAGAGGATATTGCAGGAAGGTCTTAGGTGTTTTTTAGGGACGTAAGTTTTTCTTATTCTTTAAGTGACTTAACCGGTGATTGACTTCTTGTGTACATGCCTGAATGATGTTCTATGCTATTATACACGATTTGCATTATACTGTGTCAATCTGATCACTAGCTTGGTGTAGGTGACTCCTTTTTCTATATTCTTTTACTTGATGTGTTGGTTTGCTGTTTGTTTTGGAGCCGAGGGTCTCTTCTGGAAGCAGCCTCTCTATCCCCAGGGATAGAGGCAAGGTCTGCCTACATCCCACCCTCCCCAGACCCTATGAGTAGCATTGCTATTTGTGGGATTTACTGGGTATGGTTGTTGTTGTTGTTGTTGTATTAGGATTGTAAGGAGCTGTAAACTGATTATAAGACAAACATTAAGTCACCTAATCTTCCATAGCTGCATGAAACTAGTTATCTGACTAACTTACCATAATCAACTGCGAAAACGCACAAATAATCACCCCGTAAATGGAGACGATCTCCGGCGTCCTCAGATTCCATGAAACTGCTATTTTACTCCTCCTTGATTTGATTTTCTTCAGTCATATTTCACATGTGTTGCTTATCTTTGTTTTAGAATAGATCGTGGCTTTGATTGTTAGCTTATTGGTGAAAATAATTTGTTGTTGAACATATGTTAAGAGTTACACTAGAATAAGTTATGGATGTGTTTGGAATCTTCTGCTGTCCGTTTCAGATTGATATAGCATCTATTTATAGAACAAATTATCTTTCTTTCTCAGAGGGTTACAGACATGTGTTTCTTCGCAGAGGACGTTCATCTTCTAGCCAGGTAGGACTTGTTACTTGCTAATTTATCTATTCTCTTGTTTTAATCTCCGGGTTATACTGACATGCTTGGATGTAGTGCAAGCATGGATGGACGAGTTTACATATGGAAGATTCTAGAAGTTCCTGATACGGATGATAAGCCACAGATCACAGAAATAATTGTTACCGCAGTCCAAATTCTAGGAGGAGGAGAACCTGTTCATCCTAGGGTTTGTTGGCACTGTCATAAACAAGTAATGCTATCCCAAGATTGTGTTTAAACTTTAAAAGCGTGTAGAGGTTGCATAATTGGCAAGTCATGTGGGTTGGGAAACAGGTCGGGTTGATTCAAAACACTTTTTAAAAAAAACATTTTTTATATTAAATATAATAATATATAATGTGTCAGATTTAATTACAAGTGTTATATTACGATCATCATTTAACCGTATCAATAATTGATCTGTGAAGGTTTTATGAATTGAACTCTTAAACTTACACTTTGGGCGACTTTCAACCCATTTGAGTAAATGACGGATTTCCTCTATAGCTATATTTTTGATAATACCCTTTTGACCCATTAGAAATAAAAATATATATTGCAGGAAGTTCTTGTAGTAGGAATTGGGAATTGTATTCTTAGATTTGATACTACAAAGGTTGGGAGAGGTAAAGTATATTCTGCAGATGAACCTCTCAAATGCCCTGTTGATAAGTTGATTGACGGGATTCAATTTGTTGGCAAGCATGATGGTGAAATTACAGATCTATCCATGTGCCAATGGATGACCACTCGCCTAGTTTCTGCTTCAGTAGATGGAACGGTGAGTTTCATGGATATCTTTTGTCCAAATTTATATAAAACCTGATATTTATACCTTTTCTGTGGCTCTGTGCTCGACTTTATTGAGCTTTGATTTAGTTTAATAGACAAAGATTTATTTAGGATAAAGCAAGGAAATGTTCTTAAGTTCCCATCTTAAGTGGCCTGGTTTATTAACTTATGATTTATCTAGTATAGATTGCGATTTTATTTTCTTTGTTAGGATTTTATCTTATATGTGCAACAACTTGTACATTACATGTGAAATAATAGGTGTACACTACACATTTATAGCTTTATTTAATGATGGATTTATGTTATTTGTACCTTAATCAACCATTACCATTTCTTACAAAGCTAAGTACCCTACCTCAAAAGTCAACGCGTAAGCAAAGGTGCTTGATAGAAGTTTATAATGCATACATAAATAAATGACAGACACCAAATAAGCAAAATAAAACTCAAACTAATATAATTGTATAAATGACGGGCATTACTATCAACATCTAAGTTGGGTGCGGAAAATGAATAATCATCCACTGATTTTACATTTAACTAGCTGATGCCATAATGGTCATAAGTACTAAAGTTAATGCTATATTAGTTTGTTCATTAAAATCATAAGTACTAAAGTTGATGCCATGTTAGTCAACTTCTGGTTTTCGAAGCTCGGTTTATAACTGTAGGCATTGAAAATCGATCAGTGTAATTCTTGTCTTGTAACCCTGAAGTGTAAAAGTATTCTGTTTTGGTATTCACCTTTTTGAAAAACTGACATTGAATATATAGGTTTTTAACCTTATTTGAAACTAAAAAAAAACACTATATTTTTTTTTATGTAAATGTATTGTGTGTGCGAGTGCTTGCAGTTTTGTTTATTGAAGTAAAAAATAGGGATGTTCACAGTTCGGCTCAGCCGGTTTTGATGGAATCTCTGGGCCGAACTTGACACTAAAGTGTTTGGATAAGCTAAACCGAATCGGCCGGGTTGACTTGATCAGCCAAAGAGTTTCGGTTTTCACGGTTTGCCGGTTTCAGTTGGGCTTTTTTTAACATGAATTTGTACCGTTAGATCTTCGAATGTTTATTAAAATGGTAGGCTTGAAAAAGACCGAATGTTTTTTTCTTTTGGTATAAAAGGGTTTACGAAATAAATTGAAAAAAAACCTAGTAGCACGGAATCGGTTAACTTAATAATCTATACATATTATGATTAAAAGTACTTACACCTATTATAACTGTTAGGCTCTCGATATGCAAGGTCTAAAAAGGCGGAAACGGGCCTCGAGGCATCTTCCCTTAGCCTCACGAGGCGTAAGCCTCTAGGCGGGCAGAGGCGTAAACCTCGAAACATTGTTAAAAAAAGTCATCATCATCATACTCGGTAAATCCCACCAATAGCAAAGCTAAGGTAGGGTCTGAGGAGGGTAAGATGTAGACAACCTTACCTCTACCCCGTAGGAATAGAGAGGCTGTTAAAAAAAGTGAAAATGATATATATATCATAAAAATCACAAATTGATATTAAACAAACATCATGAACATTATAAAAACTGATTTAGTAATAAAATAAACATCATAAATAGTTGAACAAGCAAGGTTTAACATAAAACAAACATCATAAAATAGTTCAACAACCTAAATTAGTAATGCTTAGGTCGGAAATGGTTGCATGGAGAAGAATCAGAAGTGATTCCGTGTACTGTGTTAGCGATTAGGTTTGAAAATAGAACCTAATCGATGTTTTTTAAATCCACTATTGGGTTGGCCCACCAATTAAGCCCAACAAACACTAAAGGGGTCTAAAAAAGTCCAGAAAAATAAAAAAAATATTTCAAGTTTAACAAGGTCTGGTGAGGCTTAAGCCTCACCGCCTCTTACAGCCTCGGGTGGCTGAGGCCTAGGTTTCATCTGACACCCATGAGGCTAAGCCTTTTATGCGATTTTTCATAGCCTCAGCCTAGGGGTAAGCCTCAAGGCATGCCTCAGAAAGCCTTTTTAAACCATGCCGATATGTGATTGTTTTAACTTATTTAAAATACATTATTTTTTTAATATCTTGGCCAGTTTGGTTTACTGGCTCCGTTCAAATCGTAAACCAAACAGTAAAACCCGTTCTTTTCAAACCCTAAACTGTAAAATGAACCAGTTCCCTTCTAACCTAGCCGATTTAGCTCGGTTTGGGCGGTTTCAACATTTATGAATATCCATAGTTGAAAGTACTAAAGTTGATTCCCTTATTGGTCAACTTCTGGTTTTGGAAGCTTGGTTTATTACTGTAGAAATTGAAACCTGCTCAATGTATTTTTTTTTGTTTTTTAACCTGTAAGTGTTTATATTGTTAAGTTTTAACTATTTTTTTTTTTGAAATACCAACAATACAACATTAAATATATCATTACTGAAACTCATAATCACTCATAAACCACTATACATTTTTTTCTTTATGTAAATGTATTGTGTGTTGTGTTCACGCATGCATGCTCTTGTTTGTTATATCAAGTGAAAGAAATTACTCTAGATATTTCATTTTTTCGTTCCATTTTATTATTAATAATTTGTAAGGTAACATGAGGTTTTGTTTTGGCTAAACAGATAAAGATTTGGGAAGATCGCAAAGCGGCACCTACTGCAGTACTGAGGCCACACGATGGTCTTCCTGTTAGTTCTGTTACATTCTTAACAGCTCCACATCGCCCAGATCACATCATACTCATTACAGGGGGGCCGTTGAATCGTGAAGTGAAAATATGGGCCTCCGAAAGTGAAGAAGGATGGTTGCTTCCTAGTGACGCCGATTCATGGCGTTGTACTCAAACACTGGAGTTAAAGAGCTCTGCTGAATCAAGAACCGAAGATGCATTTTTTAACCAAGTAGTTGCATTATCTCAATCAGGTCTTCTTTTACTAGCAAATGCCAAGAGAAATGCTATATATGCTCTACACTTGGATTACGGGCCCAATCCGGAAACAACCCGTTTGGACTACGTCGCGGAGTTCACTGTTACTATGCCGATACTGAGCTTTACTGGCACTAATGATCTGTTACCAAACGGGTCCCACATCGTTCAGCTATACTGTGTCCAAACACAAGCTATTCAACAATACGCTTTAGACTTATCCCAGTGCCTGCCACCTCCTGTTTATGATGTCTTTGAGAAATCCGGTTCAACTGTTTCACGTGATGCGGGTGATGCGGCGGTTATCGGTTTGGAACCATCTGGTGATAAATTCGATGATATGGCTCAGGCTAGCCCAGAATCTAGCCCTAATGAGCTGAAGGATAGCGATACTGATGTTTCGTGTATTGTATCACCAATAGGTCAATCGAGCCCTAAGTTGGCTGGAAAAGGCAGGTTTGAGGCACGTCAGAAAATGATGGAAAAAAGACAACTGGAAACTGCTCGTTCGAACATGTCTAACGCTGCCTCATTGGATGATGATGATGATCGGGCGGTCAAGTTTAAGCATCCGACTCATTTGGTAACTCCTGCTGAGTTGATTGCCACGTCATCCTCTGAAGTAAGTCATGTTGATGGTATGCGTGATGTGGCGGTAAACTCTGATACACAGAATGCTGAGGTGGAGGTTAAGGTTGTGGGTGAAAAGGAACTTAATGGTTCTGCTTATGAAGAAAAGGAAAAATCTAGAACTTTTTCGTCACAGGCATCGGGACTTGGGCTTGATATAGCACAGGACAATGAGTCGAAACGATTAGATCAAATTGCAGATGCTCAAGATGAAGTTGATGATGTGGCAACTGATCTAGCTGGATCTCTGGAGATGTTTGAGACTGAAGTAGTTCAATCTGTGGGTCCCTCTTCACGAGAAAGAAAGAAGAAGAAAAAGAATGCTCAAGTATCGGGTCAACCTTCTTCAAGCATCTTAAAGTCAACTGATTCTTGTGATGATCTAGGATCGAGTTCAAGTATTCCCTCAGCAGAAGCTATACTTTCACAAATCCAGTCCATGCAAGAAACACTTAATCAGGCAAGTTATACTGCAGGGCTTACCATTAAAATTTAATCGATCAACATGGTTAATTTTGTTTGAACTGTAGGTTTTGATCAATCAAAAAGAAATCCAGAAGCAGATTCCGGTGGTTGCTGCAGCACCAATTACAAAAGAAGGGAAAAGGATAGAGGCAGCCATTGGTAAAAGCATGGAGAAAATCCATAAAGCTAATTCTGATGCTAATTGGGCTCGTTTTCAAGAAGAATTTGCAAAACAAGAAAAGTCAAGCAAAGACCAACATCAGCAGATTTCGAATTCTGCCACAAATAATCACAAAGAGTTTCTTGCATCGTCAGAGAAAATGCTCAAGAAGGAAATGGCCGCAGTGGTGCCAGCTGTTGGGCGCGCAGTAATTCCGATTATTGAGAAAGCAGTTTCCACAGCTGTCTCAGAGGCTTTCCAGGTTTTACAATAATCCTACTTCTAATAAAGGATTCCAAATAATGTCACGTGGCATTCTCTCTTTTAATTTATTAATAATATTATTATGTTATTAATATTAATACATTAGGTTATGTCTAACTAATATTGTTAAAATATATAATCTTTATTATTATTATTATTATTATTATTATTATTATTATTATTATTATTACTACTACTACTTTGCTTTATTACATATAATACATGAAAATTCTTGAGGGCATGTGTCACCTTCTAGTGTCTTCTCACCCTTATTTTTCTACTTATCTCTCCTATTAAATAATAATATTAAATCATAATATACATCTTATCTCTTATTTATTTAATATTTCTTTTCTAAATTGTTTCTTTTATTTTTTTCTGCTTATGAATAGCCATTTAATTTAATATTTCATTGATCCAACATCGTGTAATAAACAAGTTTCTAACATAATAATAAATAAAAAAACAAAGTAAAATATTGTAATAAGTAAATAGTACATCAAAGTTCATTTTAAAAATAAATATCTTGATGGCTGTATGTGTTAACCGCTTATATTTATATGGGTAATACATGTGTTTATTCAACCCGTGCAATACTCGGGTTTTTAAAAGATGCAACTAATTTATTATTTAGTATATAAAATTACATTTATTCAACTCGTGTAATACACTGGGTTCTAACCTAGTTATCTATATATTTCTGTATATATATATATATATAGGGTTGAGTTCATTTCAGAACTCTAAATAACTACAGAACTTTCAGAACTCCTAATAAACAATCATTTTATATATAAGTTTTTGTATTTAGGATCTTTTTATCATCTATTATATGTATTTATTTGATTACATACATGTTAAAAGTAGTTTACATATGTTTAATTGCCAAAATTATATATATATGTGTCATAACTAATTACATATATGTAAAAAAACTAGTTTACATATGTGTAATTATAAAATTACATATAAAAAATGATAAAATTACTCTTAACATGTATGTAATCATAAAAATACACATAATAAATGATAAAATTATCATAAACATATAAATATATAAATAAAAAGATTGTTTATTAGAAGTTCTGTAAATATTTATGGTTCTGAAATGATCCTGGCCCTATATATATAGAGAGAAAGTTTAATGTACATTACGGCTTAACCTACATTAACCTACGCGACCAAATACATAACGTGCGTAATTATTTTTTTTACCATCATAACGTGCGTGATTATACTCCCCATGCGTGATTATCACCTCCCATGCGTGATTATCACCAAATAATTGATCCCGTGCGTGATTATCACCTCCATGCGTGATTATAGCCCTCATCTGACGGTTACCATTGTCACGTACGTGAAGTATGATAAGCTCTTTTGTATGTTAACCTTTCTCTCTCTCTCTCTCTATATATATATATATATATATAGGGTTGAGTTCATTTCAGAACTCTAAATAACTACAGAACTTTCAGAACTCCTAATAAACAATCATTTTATATATAAGTTTTTGTATTTAGGATCTTTTTATCATCTATTATATGTATTTTTTTTATTACATACATGTTAAAAGTAGTTTACATATGTTTAATTGCCAAAATTATTGAAATCGATTTGTATTATCCTTTCTATTTGATTATCTTTATATAATATATTGAATTTCATTTTTTTCTGAATATGTACATTTGTCTCTTTTTTATTAGTGGTTTAGAATAGAACAAGTAGTCACAAGTAGTCAGATGTAAGAGAATGTCTAGGAATTTTATTTAGAATAGATGGGTCTTGGTACTTTTCTTAGAATCCAATCCCAATGGAGGAAACTAATTACATATATGTAAAAAAACTAGTTTACATATGTGCAATTATAAAATTACATATAAAAAATGATAAAATTACTCTTAACATGTATGTAATCGTAAAAATACACATAATAAATGATAAAATTATCCTAAACATAAAAATATATAAATAAAAAGATTGTTTATTAGGAGTTCTGCGAGTTCTGTAAATATTTATGGTTCTGAAATGATCCTGGCCCTATATATATATATATATATATATATATAGGGTAGGGATCCTAAGAGAAGTCCACCCTATTTGAGAAACTTGAGAAGCAATCTGGACCACACATTTTCCCTAAGCAAAAAATGCCAATTATTATTATTATTATTATTATTATTTTTTGGGAAAAATCGCAGCTTTTTCTTTAAGGATTAAATTTTTTATTTAAAAAAAAAAAAAAATTTTTTGGATTTATACACATGTGTATATTGTTAATCTTTTAACTATACATATATGTATATTGTCAATTATACATATATGTATATACATGTTTAAAATTGAAAAAATATGTGTTATAAATCCTAAACACTAAAGCTAAACCTTAATGCTAAACCCTAATGCTAAACCCTAATTCTAAACCCTAAAGCTAAATCCTAATGCTAAACCCTAATGCTAAACCCTAAAGCTAAAACTAAACCCTAAAGCTAAACCCTTAATGCTAAACCCTAATGCAAACCCTAAAGATAAAGCTAAACCCAAAAGTTAAAGCTAAACCCTAATGCTAAACCCAAAAGCTAAACCCTAATGCTAAACCCTAAATACTATTGCTAAACCCTAATGCTAAACCCTAAAGCTAAACCCTAAACCATAAAGCTAAACCCTAAACCCTAATGCTAAACCCTAAATACTAATGCTAAACCCTAAATGACACTTATTTTTCAATTTTAAACATGTATATACATATATGTATAATTGACAATATACATATATGTATAGTTAAAATATTAACAATATACACGTGTATAAATCCCAAAATTAAAAAAAAATAAATAAATAAATAAATAAAAAATTAAATCCTTAAAGAAAAAGCTGCGATTTTTCCAAAAAAAAAATTGCATTTTTTTTACCTTTTTTTTGCATTTTTTTGCTTAGGGAAAATGTGTGGTCCAGAATGCTTCTCAAGTTTCTCAATTAGCCTACTACTTCTCACATGATCCTTATCCTATATATATATATATATATAGTTATTATATACACATACACACTTTGGGTGACATTCAATCCAATTGGTCTGTTTTCTTTATAGTAAAATCATCTGTTAAGCCTCTTCTAGAAAAAAAATCGCTGAAATTGACCCATTGTTATGTAATTTGTAAATCTCATTTTCTTTTGGAAGGTATTAGCATGTCGTCTGATGGAATTGTAATTTGAATTTTATGTAGAGGGGAATAGGTGATAAAGCTGTAAATCAACTGGACAAAGCTGTTAACTCTAAACTGGAAGCTACTGTATCTAGGCAAATTCAAGCTCAATTTCAAACATCTGGCAAGCAAGCTCTACAGGTATATGATGACAATGATACAATCATAAGTTTTTAGGTTCTAGAGAACCCTGTTTAAGATGTTAGCCTTCGAACCGTGAAAATTATGTTGCAGGAAGCACTGAGGTCAAGTATGGAGGCTTCTGTTGTTCCTGCCTTTGAGATGTCTTGCAAGTCAATGTTTGACCAAGTTGATGCCACATTTCACAAGGGAATGATGGAACACACAAATGCAATTCAGCAGAAAGTTGAGTCCATGCATTCTCCTTTGGCACTTGCTTTGAGGGTAAGAAACTTTAAATTGATTTACTTTAAATTTGAAAAATAAAATACCAGCGTTTGCTGTTTCTCCAACTTGTATGTTATTCTACTTTATTTCGGACGTTGATGTTATGCTGGTTCTTTCAGGATACAATCAATTCAGCATCATCTCTGAGTCGAACATTAAGCAGTGAATTTGCTGATGGTCAAAGGAAGTTAATGGCTCTTGCAGTTGCTGGAGCAAGTTCTAAATCAGCAAATCCATTGATAAGCCAACTAAGCAATGGGCCTTCAGGTGTTTTTCATGAAAAGGTCGGTACGCTTCCACTATATTACAACACTCAAATATCATATTCTGTTTATTATATTATACTTCTCTTTAATATAGATTGAAGCGCCGGTAGACCCCACAAAAGAACTATCGAGGTTGGCATATGAGCACAAATTTGAGGAGGCCTTTACTGCTGCCCTGCAAAGAACTGATGTTCGCATTGTTTCTTGGTTATGCTCTCAGGTATGTTTAACGGATCAAACCAGGAGGCTGACCTAAATCATTTTTTCTTCAAGTTTCTTTTAAACAAAAAAACCTAAGATAATATGCTTACAAAGATTTTATAATTTCATTAACGATCCGACTAGGGTTGTAAATGAACATGAATAAGGCCTTGAACATGTTCATGAACGGTTCACAAACGCTTACTGAACGAGATTTCTTGTTCGTGTTCATTCATTAAGGAAATGAACATGTTCATGAACATTTACTGAACGTAGACGAACACAAACAAATGTTCAAGAACATAAATGAACACAAGCGAATGTTATATATTCATTTAAAAATACAATCTGCATTTTTCATCATAAAGATTCACCAAAAATAACGTAATTGACACAAAAACTAAGTCTGTCAAGTTTTAACACAAATTGAAATTGAAATGATCAAATGAGGGATGTTGGCGGAGGAGTATAGTATAACTTTGGTTTCAAATTTTAAAAACTAAAACCGATAAAATAAAAATATAACAAATAAACTTTCAGATGAACGAACACAAATGAACACATTACCGAACATTCACGAACATAAACGAACGCGCAACCTGTGTTCATGTCTGTTTGTTTAACTTATTGAACGAACTTTCTTGTTCGTGTTTGTTCATTTATTAAACGAGCGAACATAAACGAACTTCCTGCCGAACGGCTCACGAACTGTTCGATGAGTGTTCGGTTTGTTTAAATCCGACTTTTTGAGTAACCTGATCTCAAGAGGTCTTTTACATTAAAAGTACATTGATTTTTACCCTTTTTTTACTTATCAGTTTGTGGTAATTTTATGGTACATATTTTCAATTAAATTGCAGGTTGATCTACAGGGGATATTAGCAAGTAATCCTGTTTCTTTGAGCCAAGGGGTACTGCTATCGTTGTTGCAGCAATTGGCATGTGATATTGGGAACGATACATCTAAGAAACTTGGTTGGATGATGGATGTGGTGGTGGCGATTAAACCAACGGATGGGATCATCGCAATGCATGTAAGGCCCATATTTGAACAAGTGCACTCGATTCTAAACCATCAGATGAGTGTTCCCACAACTTCGGTTGCTGAGCTTTCTAGTATTCGTGTGGTCATGAAACTCATAAACTCGACGTTAAGGAGCCTGTAAGTAACTCAGAGGTGATTGTTTTGTACAAAGACTTGGAATTTTTGTAATGGGAATTGGACATTTTGGTTCCACGAGATTTTTTACGGTAATTCTTATGTATCAGCTTTATGTTTTAACCACTTCATGCAACACCACATTTGTTGACATTTTTCATCGACAGTTTAACCATGGAGTGGTCAAAACGGCCCTAAAGCATTATCATTCCAAGCTAATTTTACCACTGGGATTCGTGGTTATTCATTCTGTTGGGTAATATGCTAAAAGAAGTATGTTTTTAGCATTGTTCTTTTTTAGGATAAAGGTAACCTAAATGTACAGAAGGGTAATTCTCACAAAAAAAGTTGAAAATTTGTACAATGGTAAATTCTCACTTATAGCTTTCATCACGGCTAGAGTTATGAAATAGACGTAAAATGATAAATAAAAGGTGAGCTTAACGTAGATTGATAAGAAAATATTTTAGTAGGTTTAATTTTTTTTTTCCTTTTTCGTTATATAACTCTAAATGTGTTAAAAGGTGGAAAAGCTGGGTTTTGTCTCCCGCATGTAGATTTTCGAGCGAACCTTTTTTTGTCGGTAAAAAAAATCAAATTAGGACTCGATGAATGGTTCAGATCGAAGCATGTTGGTAGGCTTGGCTTGTTTGAAATTGATAAATCAAACTAAAACTTGATGACCGGTTCAGAAGTCGGTCGGCTTGGCTGGTTTGAGATTGATGTAGTTTGTTTCACGGTCCAGTTTTGGTTTACCATGATGGTTTGGAACTTGAATCTTTTCAGTTTTGGTTGTTTGCCATGATGGTTTGGAACTAGAATCTTTTTGAGTAAACTAAACCCTTTGCTTAGCATTTTCCATTAACCCATTAATCATCTTTATTATTTTAAGACCGATACAAACTAGCTATTTTGAAAATAAAAAATAGGTTCGAACCGCCAAACATCCGTCAAACTACTACAAAAGGCCGCCTTACCCACCCAATTTGGCTGGTTTAGTTTGTCGCTGCTCTTCGGCCCTCTAGCACCGGTAGCGTGGGACTACAACTCATATGGATTGAGTGATATAAAGAAGAAGACCCATGCTTAACTTCATGAGTGGAGTGATAAATGGCCATGCCTAGGAAAAGGGAAACATGTTTAGTTCATGTAAAGGGAACACTTTGCATGAAATCCATGGATTAAGGACACATGATATTGAAGTTACCTTTTTTAGTGGGCTTTAAAGTTGATACATAAGTCCCATTATGATAAGTCCCACTATAGTATTTTAAAACTCTCTTTGACTCTTTGTAACTATTGTGGGAGAATCATGATTATGTTACAATAAAAAGGACGATTATGATTATTTGAGGCTTTGATGATATTAGTGGGATTATATTCTACTATATTTTAAGATCATCGCGTGTCACGTTTGGAAAATAGTGTGAGGTTCATTGAGGAACACTAAAAAAGTGGGGATCCGATTGGACTCATTCCAGCGGCGTTGGAACCGGCTCGTCAAACCCTAACTAGGATCTTTTAACCCTAAACCCTAAATCATAACCCATAAACCCTAAATATATTAGTGTTTGGCTTTTAGGGTTTAGCTTTAAGGTTTAGTTTTAGGGTTTAGCTTTAGGGTTTATGATTTAGCTTTAGGGTTTAGCTTTTGGTTTAGCCTTTAGGGTTTAGCTTTTAGGGTTTATAGTTTAGATTTTACGGTTTAGCTTAGGTTTTAGCCTTATTTTTTAGCTTTAGGGTTTAGAGTTTAGGAGTTAGGATTTAGGGTTTAGAGTTTAGGGTTAAGAGATCTTAGTTAGGGTTCGATGAGCCGGTTCCAACGCCACTGGAGTGAGTCTAATCAGAGTTCGTTTGAGTCGGTTCCCCGTTGTTCCCCACTTTTTTAGTGTTCCTCAATAAACCTCCCCCTTGGAAAATAAATAATGATGCATTGGTTAAAATTTTGACATTTTTAATATAGTTTTGATCTCTTAGAAGTCAAAATTGGAGTATACTTTTTGAGTCACGTTTTATGGACATGATATATATAAAATTGTAGGTCGGTAGGAAGACACTGTTTAGTTTGGGGTTTATTTTTCTTAATTATTTTCACGTCTTAGTTTTAGTATATATTTAATACTAGGTTAAAACCCCGTGTATTACACAGGTTGAATAAATATAATTTTATATACTAAAAATCTTGTTTATTACACGAGTTGAACAAATGTATTTTTATATATTAAATAACTAGATTTACCACCCACCGCAATGCGGCGGGGATTTATTAATTATATATCATGTTAGATGAAAGGCAAATGTTTCTTACATGACCACGAGCCTGTGTGTAAAACCGAGAAAAAAATAACTAAATCGATCTCTGACTCGCACGTTGCGACAGACCTATCAAACGGGGAAAAATAGACGTCCTGCGACGGACATGCCAAACAGGAAAAAATAGATGAAAAAATGTTGAAGCCCGCACGCACGTTGCGGCGTTTAACTCGAAAATTTAGAACGACACGTTAAACGGATAACTTATGAAAGATGAAAAGTATATAAGAGACTAAAGTTGAAAGAAAAAAAATATTGAGATTAAATTGCAAAAGATTAAAAGCTTTGGGTTGAAAGTAAAAAAAATTAAAGGGGTTAAATTGCAAAAGATGAAAACTTTTGAGTCAGAAGTGAAAAATTAAATTAATCAAATGGGCTAAAATACCAAAGATTGAAACTTTATACTTAAATTGCAAAAGATTGAAACTTTAAAGTTAAAAAAGAAATCAATTTCAGATTATGAAAACAAAAGAGATAAATAGATTTAGTTAAATTGATGTTTAATATTATTATTATTATTATTTAATAAAAGAGATAAATAAAAAAATAAAGGTGAGAAATTACCAGAGAATGACACGTGTCCAAAAATGATTTTTGTTTATTAGTATAGAAAGATAAAAAAATTATATCTCTAAGAACTCTATGTATTGTACTAAATAAATGTAATTTTATATACCAAATAATAAAAATCCATGTATTATACGGGTTGAATAAATCTAATTATATATACTAAAAAAATTATATATTTAAAAACACTGCGTATACACGGGTTAAATAAATGTAATTTTGTAACCTTGTATACCGCAAGCGGGGCGAATATATACTAAATAATAAAAAAGTTATATCTTTAAAAACACCATGTATTACACGGGTTAGATAAATGTAATTTTCTATAGTAAATAATATGCTATTGGATTCATTTAAAAAAATCATAAATTTGGTTCGGTTTAATTCGAATCAAATCACAAACTTGGTTAAGTTTAATACGAATTGATTAGAACCCCAATTTGAAAAATAAAAAACAGAATTATATTATTAGCTTCTCTTCCTAATTAGTGTTTTTTTAAGTTTGATCTAATGTCTAATAAGTTATTTTGTATATTTTGTTTGTACTTTAAATTTTTTATATGAGCGTATTATTGTTTTTTTTTTTAAGTTTAAGATTATTGTTTTGTGTTATTATTTAAAAAATATCTTTAATTTATAACTTAAATTTGAAGATAATATATTATTAGAAAAAATAGAATGATTCTATCCGACATTTAAAGTAAGATAAGATTTAATATTAATTGATTATTTATTATTTAATTAATTGATATAAGATAAATATGAAAATACAGGAAATTACAAATGTAGACACCTTCAATGAATGACACGTGTCACTTATTGGTTTCTTTTATTATAGTAGATAGATAGATATATATCTTTACTCTGCTTTTAATAATGAGTTAATTACATAGTTAGTCCCTGTGGTTTGCAAAAAATAACAACCTTAGGTACTAATAGTTTAGAATCACATTCTAGGGTATTAACTTTTCATTTTGTAACGTTTGAGGGTATTAGCACTGTTTAAAGGCTTAAAATCACATTTTATTAGTACCCTCAAACGTTACAAAATGAAAAATTAATACCCTCAAACGTTACAAAATGAAAAGTTAATACCCTCAAACGTTACAAAAATGAAAAGTTAATACCCTAGAATGTGATTTTAAACTATTAGTACCTAATGTTGTTATTTTGTGCAAACCACAGGGACTAACTATGTAATTAACTCTTTAATAATAAACATATTCACAAATTTTGTAAAGGTTAATAAGTGAACAAATATTATATTACTGTTAATGAGTTACATCATACGGACTAACAACATGAAATTTATTGTTAGAACACCCGTTATGGGCGTGGTTTTTCAAAAAAAGCCACAAAAAACGCCTAATATCGCCCCATTTGTTTGTCTAATCATCCTCCATCTTCTAATTCTTTATCCAATAAGACTTTTTGATGGTTTTTGTTTTATTTAATTATATTACATCTCATTTAACATAATGCCTCACATCCCCACTACACCCTTTTTGTAAAAACGCCCAATAATGCTCCATTGCTGACTGGGCTGCCACATGGCGCAAAACGCCCTAGGGTGGGGCATTATTCACCCCAACGACTCCGCATGGTCTTAGTAAGTGAACAGAATTTGTGAATATGTTTATATCTATTATATATAATAAATGAAAGTGATTTGGGCCACGTGTCACTTAATTAGGGCATCGTTTTCCCCCTTTTCCCGCCCAACAGTAACCACTGCCCTTTATTCTCACATTTTCACAAACCCTATTTCATTCTTCTCCTTCACCTTTCCATACAAGATCCCCTTTCTCTCTGATGTTCATCTATCTCCTTCTTCACATTTCCATCTCTTCAACAACGTCCTGCAAAGGTTACTTCTATTGGATACATCTGCGTTTGAAACCCTAAATCATGTACCGTCGAGTAGTTAAAGAACAGAATATTCATGTAAGATCTATTTTTTCATTCAGAAATTTTATTTCTTTTTATCTATTTTCTCATACTGAACACGATGAACCCTTTTGTACCCTCAGAAGAAGAAGCAGATCTCCTAGGGTTTCTTATCGTACTCGATGAACCCTTTTGTACAAGCTCCTGTTAATCGGTGACACTGGTATGTTGTAATAATGTTTTTATTATTGTATATATATGAAATATATGAATAACTCTGTTTGTAGCTTTTGATTTTGTCTTTCCTTTGTTATTGTTTATTAAGATGCTTGCTTTGTTGTATCATGTGATTACGAGTAGACTGATTTTGATATGTTTGTAGTTTATGTCTTTCACAAGCTGTTTTGTTGATTTATTCACCCATGTTAGTAATTTTTGATGCTCCTATGTTTCTTGATCCTCTGTTTTTATTTCAACTTTCATACTATTATTCTAGCAATCCAAGCAGAATATATAGATTTTATGCTTATTTTTTTTATAGAGTTTGTTGATTAGAAGCAACCTCTGCCGGACCGTTGTTGAGGAGATGGAAATATGAAAGAGAAGGAGAAGGACGGTAAATTCATTGTTGGATTGTTTATGTAGTTAACTAAATTGAGTAGCTTAACTACTTAATTACAGAGAAGTTTTTGAGATTGTTTTTACACTTTATTATTTTTGCAGCAAGTTGTACTTCATTTGTTCATGTGGCAATTTTATATTTGCAGGATTTTGAATTAAGGTTGGTTGTTACTTAATTTGTGTTTGCTTTAATGATTTTCAGTTTCATGAAGTCATTGTTTAGAAACTGATTTTGTTTTCAGGTCTGTTGATAGGTGATACCAGCCCAAAAGTTTAGGCTTCATCCCTTTTTGTTATTCGGTATGGTACTCATTTACAGTCCCACTTTCAATGAGGTTGTGTTAGTCATGTATTTGATTTTTGCCCTTTTCTTTACAATTGAAGTTGTGGAGAGACGAATTAAGATGGTGGAGCGGAAGACAATCTCAGATGAGTATAGGAATTTTAGTGCATGATTGAGATCATTTGGACCCATGTACTGTAAGTCATTGAATGTTTTAAACTTACAATCAATTTTACTTTGTTTTTTATGAAGGTGCTGTTGTCATGGACATCAAAGTGATTGCACAACACCAAGGTAACCTCAATTGGTCTGATTTATTTTTTGGTATTCGTAACCTTTTGATTTACCGTTTATTGATGCATTGATTCATTTGTAATCGCTTGCAGATCACCCGTCATCTCAATTTGAGCAATTAAACGGAGTTTTCTTAATCAGCACCGTAAGTTTCCTTCACTAATCTATGCATTGTTAATTCCACATGTTTTTTTGATTCTTAATCGACGATTCTGTTTCAGGTGTACTTTTTGCTGTTAGTTCCACGTGTTTTTTTCAGATTAATTGTTTTGATGAAAAGGGAAATCGTTCAAGATGTTTGATCCAAGAACCGAATAAAACATAGTGGATATTGCTAAAGGAGATAAAGATGATTTTGATTTGGCTGTTGAAGCTGCACTTTGATCCACAATAAGCATTGCTCAGCTAAGTTTCCTACAATGACAGTGGTTATAACAAGTTAATAAGGCAAAACACTGATCTACTTAACAACTGTTGGATATAACGACGGTTGTACACAAAGACTGATGAACATCATCCACTGTTGAAGACCAAACCACTGATGAAGACCAAAGTCTTGTTGAAGACAAGCACTAATGAACCAAAGGCCTGATCAACCAAAGGTGAACCACTGTCCAACAACAACAGTGGTTCAGCATCAACATTAGTTATTCTACATTTGTTTATGTTAACAGTGTTTATATGTAACAGTGTTTTTCACATCAGTGTTTTATAGTCTGTTAGGTTGTTAGATGTCATCACCTCAGTGTTTTATATGTAACAATTTTTATGACATCAGTGTTGTCACACCCCGATATTTCCACGTATTACCGGTGGGCCCGGTGGGGAGTACCGTGATGTAGTTGATATCATCATAGTCAAACAACACAAATTTAAATGCACAGCGGAAGCAAAAGATAGATTCATTTCAACTGAATAAATTGTAATATTAAGTATCACAAAATAGTTGAAATAGATCCACAGGCGGATCGAAAGAAAAAGGAAATTGTTCAACAGACTTTAACATCTAGAGCTTGCGAGACTTGATTATTGATGCCTGGAGTAGCCAGCCTATTACGTATAGTACCTGAACTTAGCCTTTTTAGATATTATGTCAGTTTACACTGGTAAATACAACTTAAATGACTCATTTTGAAAATGTTTAAAAATTGATTTGAATGCACTAAGCAAAAAATATTTTATAACTTGGGACAATTATTTAAAAATAATCTTGTATACAGTTTTACTTATTTGTCGTCC
Organism: Helianthus tuberosus; assembly: GCA_030545235.1. Classification (NCBI taxonomy): domain Eukaryota; kingdom Viridiplantae; phylum Streptophyta; class Magnoliopsida; order Asterales; family Asteraceae; genus Helianthus; species Helianthus tuberosus. Next base: position 58,962,188 of record CM060415.1, on the reverse strand, counting down.
GTTAGGGCCGGTTTGTAGGGCCGGACAAGATTAACTGACACGCCACAGGTATAATACCCACAAGGTTAATTCCTTTAAGTGGGCTACCAGTTTTTACACATGCAGCTGTCAGGTGTACGCCTACACCCCGTGCTTAGGTCGTGGCCATTTCTTTGAATGATGCCAAGGATATCCGGGACATGGTCATTTAACCCCCAAAGGCCATACACCAAATAATACAGAATAAAACAGGTTATGTAAATACATCAATCACAATACGATTTAAATGACTACATACCCGACCAAGCGGTATTATTATAATACCGTATCCCAAGCCCGTATAGGGAAAATAAGTTAAGAGTATTTACCTGAGCAAAGTATAATTCAAATACAGCAAGTGCACGTAGCTTTTACTGGGTTCCTAATCTGGAACGAAGGTTTTTAATAACCTATTAGAATCCTAACGGGTCTTTAATTAAGCTTAGACCGGTTAGTTTTCAAAAGGAAGACACGGTTCAAACGTATGATAAAGCGAAGACCGGTTTAGAATGTGTTTTTGACCCGACAAGCTTGTATGCTTGTTTAATATGGGTAACTTAAACACATTCTGGATTTTAAGACAAGAATGATATGGTTTGACCCGTTTCGGCTAATATATGCAAACTAGTTACATAAGCCGATCCGAACGCACAAAGTGCGTAACGAGTAACCAAATGAGTCATATACAAGTTTCCTAAGTTAATATGCCTTAAATATGTTGTGACATCAGTATTATATCTCCTATTATGCCCAAAACGGATTTAAACTCAAATTACGCCCCGTAGGGGTATTTTGGTCATTTTAAAGGTTATAAAAGAGTTTAAATATAAATCTGAGTTTCGGGTCTGATGTAATCAGTAAAAATACTTAATTTACTAGGTTACGTCAGTAGGGTATAACCTATGTGTGAAATTTATCATTTCTAACCATACTATGCACCGAAGGGGCATTTTGGTAATTTCACCTAAGGTTTAAAGGTCAAATTTGGAAATCTGAGTTTAAAAATTTTGCTTACTACTAAAGTATAAAAATTTACTTAAAACATCAGTAGGTATCAAGTCTTATATATCTAAAATGGTTTTAATACATACTATGCGCTTAAAACGCGTAAAAAGACGATTTTAAGCGATTTTAGGGTTTTATAAGAAAAGCTGATATTTTTATTATTCCAGAAGGCTTAAAATATTCTATTTATCATATTGGATCAGTAGAAAAAGGTTTGGTATCAAAAGGATTGGTAAAACTCATTTTATAGCTTAAAAGGGCAAAACCTACAATTACCGGATCAAGCTTAGAACTCTATGTTATGCTTAGCCTAAAAATAAATAAAAATCTCCAAAAATCCCAAAATATTATTTTATATCAGTAGGTAAAAAGTTTGGTATCAAAATTTGGGTTTAGATAGGCTATATGCTAATTACGTCATTTAATTACTAAAATCTTTCTAATTACGCTATTGAGCGTAACTCTTAATCTAGACCTCAAACTGATGTCAAACTTTAGGTGCAAGTTTATAAATCAGTAACTAAGGTTTCTACTCTTTTACATTTTCAAAATTCATGTTTTAAGGTCATATGGGCATAATAGTCAACATTTAGGCATTTAACAGAAATATGCATATGAATCGGATAACTAATGAACCAAGTTGTATAATCACAGAGGGTTATACTTATATGAAACCTGGTCCTAATAAGGCTCTAAGACATTACTAAACTATGCTCTAATGGGTCAGAACTGAAAGTCAAAGCAAAAGTCTACTTTTGCGACTTTCGGTTCCGAACCGAGCTTAAACAGAAAATTGTCGAGTTGAACATGTTTAGACATGTTCTTACATTAATTACCAAGTTATATTAATGACAAAACAGGTTGCATAGCTTCTACATTGCTAATTATGCATTAATTTGAAAATAAGCTTTCTATTGACTTTTTAAGATTAACTTTGACCCGACAATTGACCTAGTTAGAGTGGGAATCAGAGGGTGTCCTTTTAAGGGTTTATTGCCCACATAATTACCAACTCATAGGTACTTTCAATTTGAAATTTTACTGGACAAATTAAGATTAATGACGAAGTTAAATCTTAATTACGACGGTTTGACTTTACGCTAATTAACTAATCAAAACTGAATTAAGGAAGGTTAAGGACACTTACAAAGGTCCTAAGCACGACTAGAGATCACTAGGAAGGGTGCTTGAGCTCCAGGAACCTCCAGATAATGAGTTGTGAAGTTTCCAAGTGAGGTGCTCAAATGGTGCAATAAAGAACTTCTTATATAGGGACTTTGATTCATCAAGATCATGACATATAAGTCTATGGAATGATTCCTGATCATTCCAAGTGTCCCTAGGCCCTTTAAAACCATCAAACAAGCCCATAGAATCGAAAACCAAGCTTCTAAGTCGGTGTAACTTGCTGGAACAGGCAGCTGCCAAGTTTTTCTGCATCTGGGCACCTTAGGCGCCCCGTGTAAGGACCCCTTGAGGGCTTACGCGCCCGGTATGGCTCCTCCATCCGGTTTCCAAGTTTGCCATAATTGCACTTTTGGCCCCTGGTCCTTCCAAACACGATTTTAACATGGTTTCTTGCACTTTTAACCCCCAAATTTGACTTTTAAGGACCCTAAGTCATAAACCAACTTTGTTAAGTCCCCGGTTATTCATACGATCACCGAAAAGTCTTAAATTTCAACGTTGATGCTTTTAACCCCTCGTATACGAATTTTATCATAACTTTCTCATACGATAACGAAACTTGGTGAAATTTTTATCATGCATTCTAGTGAGCATAATTAATCGTTACAAAGCTTCGAGTTTGCTAAAAGGTCACTCAGAGGTATACTTTAAACATGTTGACACATTTAACCCCTGTTGTTTGTAATCTCTCACTTTCTTTCACAATTAGCTTCGTATGATCCATGATTCATTCGTTTAAGGGTATAAACATCGTGTAGGGTTGTTGAAAGATATATTTATCCATTTTTGACACTTTGAACCCTTTTATTCACATACTTTCTCTATTTGTCAACTTTAGTCCTTCTAAATCACTTCTTTACACGTTTAAAGCTCATGACACGTGTCAATACATTATTGGACATAAATTTTTGAGGTGTTACAAGTGTTTATATGTAACACTGTTTATCACAACAGTGTTTATATGTAACAGTATTTATCACATCACTTCAGTGATTTGATCTGTACTATCAATTGAACAGTTGTTTCATCTTTATACTAATAAATAAAAATCAAGTACACTTGGATGATTATTAAGCTCCTCATTTTGATTGTTTGGGTATAGTATTCTTGAAATTGGTCTTTTTTTGCAAACAGATATTTATGGGCAAACATTTGTTTAAGCTCAAACATTTTTTTAAGGCCAAACATCTGTTTATGGCCAAACTTCTGTTTATGGGCAAACATCTGTTTAAGGTCAAACTTCTGTTTAAGTCCAAACATCTGTTTAAAAGCCTATTACAACCACCATGTTGGTTCAAACATTTGATTGTTAAAAGTTATCCACTGCTGAAATACAACCTATGTTTCTTCAATCTTCGCGTTGACCACTGACTGACCAAACATTAGTGTTTCAAAAACTGTTGGGTATCCACTGATAGGAAAAAATAGCCACTGCTCACTTTTTTATTGTTGACATCCACTGATATTGACCATCAACGGTTTCCCTAAAAAACAGCCATTGCTCACATTTTTATTATTGATGGTGTTAATTAGTGATAGATTGAAATTATCAAATGAAAACTAGAATTACAATGAAAATACCATTTTACTTAATCGTTACATTCCAATGAGATAAGAGTTCCTCCAACATTGTTTTCATGATAAATTTAAAGTTAAATTAAAAAAAAAAATTCTTAATGACTATTTGTTGCAAATCAAATCTGTAATTAATGCTAATTTCTTGAGCTTTGGACATTGAAAATATGCAAAATGCGAATTTCAAATTGACGGTTATTATCTCTTAATTAAAGTTAAAATAAAAATTAGAAAAGTTATCATGACAATTGCTTTCAAATCAAATCAATAATTACTGATAATATCAGTAATTTTGAAATTCAAAATATGCAAAATGGTAATTTAAAATTGACGTTCTCTTTTTTTCTACTTTTCATATCATTTCCAATATTTAATTACTTTAATAAAGCAAGATATAAGGATATACACTACTTACCTTTCGAATTACATTTGCCACTGCATTCAATTAAAATTTTGAATGGATAATCGGTAAGCTTGAATTCCAACCTTGATATTTTTTTAAGAACATCCATGCTTATTGTATTATCATATTACGTTTAGCAATAGATATATTTTGCTTATTCTTTTTTTTTATGTACAGTCTTCAAATGGAGATTGCAAAGGTTAGCATGCTTAACGATCTTAATACATTCTCAAACAACTATTCGATTAGAGTGAAGATTGTTAGCATGTCGAAGAAGATGATGAATGAAAACAAAAATGAAATATATCGTCTTGATATGATCTTCATGGATGAGATGGTACCGCATATATTTGTCTTATAATTTTTTTGGACATATGAATACCCAAATGTTATATAACACGTTTTTTTATTTAATCGGATGTTTCATATTCTTAGGGAACTATGATACAAGCCAGCTGTCTGCATAAGATGCTAGGAAAATTCAAAGACTTCCTTCAGTTGGATGAATGTCTTCTTATCACCAAACCGTCTCTTGCTGCTAATAAGTCCTCTGCTAAGTATACCAAGAGAAATGACAAAATATCACTGTACTTCTATACTTCTGTTGAGAAATGCCTTGACTGGTTTGGACCGAAATACCGTTTTAATTTTGTTAACCTCAAGGATGTTGTTCAAACTAAGATTGAAGTTAATACAGTTATTGGTATGTAAATCACTACATGATATATATGTACTGTTTTGTCTTATTGTTTTTTTTCATGTTATCGCTTCTTAATGCTGTTTTCTTTTAACAATATATTTTTGTTTATAGAATGGATTGGTTATGTGGAAGTATGTTTCAATCTAGAGGATATAACAAAGAAGGATGGGAGCAAGGGCAAGAGACTTAATCTTAGAGTTGAAGACCTTGAGTGTGTTCTTTTTATTAAGTTGTTGCATTTTGACGTTTAAAGCATTACAAGGTTGCTTGATGTTATTATGTTTTATGTTAATATTTTAGAGGCCAAAAGTGCCCGGTTACTTTGTGGGATGCTTTTGCTATTGACATCTTTGCTTACATGAATGATAAGAAACGAGAGAAACATGTTGTTATCTTTTGTCATTTTGGTATGGTCAACCTTTACAAAGGTACAATTTAAACTTAATTAGTTTAATTTTTTTATTTAGTAATTTATATTTATATTTATTTATATGTTTTAAATTTGACACTGTTTATATTGATCTACATTTGGTTTTAGTTTTAAATTCAGGCAAGCGTGGAGTTGCAAACGGGTTTAAGCTTAGCAGACTTTTTATCGACACTGATATTGAAGAGATATCCTCTTTTAGGAAGAGGTATAGTTAGTAATATGCATATAAACATTAAACATTATTATTTTGTACCTACATTTACTTTTTACAATTTAATTTGATCACATGAATCTGTTTAGGTATGTAGAGAAAATTTATGCTTCATCTTCATCAAATGAGCATGTTGGTTCATACGTTATCTCAAGTGTTGAAGATGAGTTTCTTAATAACCCTGATTTCATGCTTATTGGTTTCCTTGGAACCATATCAACGGTGTGTATTTTCTTATAAATACTTTACATGCTTAGTTTTTTATAGTCTTTTCTAAGTATTATTATTTTTGTTTGATATTGATAGACAAAGAAGGTTTTGGTTCTTGGCACAATCACAGCGATATGCAATGATAAACTTTGGTATTACAATGGTTGTAACCACTGTAAGTCGAGTGTGGAGGAAAGATTTGTAACGAAAGAAAATGTGGATGGTTCATTTGATGTTGATCATGCAAAATCTTTGGTGTGTACAAATGATAAATGTGAAGGAGTCGACATCTATTATATTCTGCGGTTTGAGATTACAGTTTTATTTCCTTATACTAAATACTAATATGAACCACACTTCTATTATTAGTAATACTAATGTTTTCATTTGTTTATAACTTTGATAGCTTCAAGATACCTATTAGGGTGCAAGACTCTTCCGGTACTGTGTCTTTGACACATTTTGATTTCAAAGCTTACAAGATTCTTAAGAAAACTGCCAAAGAGTTACTTGCAATCCAAGATCAGGTAACAAATACATGCATTCAGTTATTTGGCCATGTAGTAAATATAATTTAAAATTAATTTTTATAAAATTGTAGGTTCTCAATTATGGAATCATTGTGCTCATTGTAATTTATATAAAATCATAGGTTGTTAATTCTGGAGAGATACCGAGCCCATATCCTGAGATTTTTGACACATTGATTGGAAAGAGGTATGCGTTCATCATAAATGTTAAAGACTATAACATTGAACATCAGGTTGAAAACTATGGTATTTCAATGGCCACTAACGATGATGAGATCCTTGCCGCGCTCTGCGCCAAATTCAATCTTAACCAGGTTTAAATTTATGCCATTCTTTTCATTTCATAGTCATATCGTTTTGAAATAGATTTATACCATTGTGTGTATTTTTTGTTGCTGTGTATTATGTACTTAAAGCATGAGCAGTCCGAATCGTTGGATGTTCCAGATTCCTGCAGTTTGTCTACTCCTGTTGACCTTATGAAGGTAATATAAGAATTTGGTTATTTGTACTAAATTTTTTTGAAACGTTAATACTTATTGTGTTTTTTTATCAGGATGAGATGTCATGCAGCGGTGACAATGTTACACCTGCATCCAAAGCACTTGTAGGCAATAAGAATCCCTCTTCTGATGAAACAAAACGTAATATTCGTGAAGTGTGCGACGTAGATGATGCATTGGGTTGCTCCTCGACAAAGCGCCGCATGAGTGATGAACTGTCTCAGGATGAAGATGCTGGTGTTTCGACGCTTTTGATTCCCAAGATTGAGAAATAGTTTTCTCTGTATTTTCAAATACATTTACGTGTTGATTTCATATGCTGTTGTTACGTTGAACTTATGGTTTTCGTTTTGTTGGTTTTGGGTGTTTGGTGTTGTTATGTTTTGGACTGATTGTGTGGTTTTGAATTCCTGAAAACTTATCTGCTTATTATACTGTTATGTTCTAATATTATAATGAGTATGACCTTTCTTTACATATTATAATGTATATGTTAAATAAATATTGAGATGTTCAATATTCAATATTTATGTTTAAAACTTATGTGTATGAATAGGAGCAACAATTTATAATATATATTGTATAAACCCAAATAACAACTTTTTTATCTACAAACATTTGTAATCTTTAAGCAATTTTAATCTTATTATCTTATCTCATAATTTATATAGGATTATCAGTGGATGTGGTTTTTCTTTATTGGTTTTTAACGTTATCCCTGCCCACTATGGTTTAATAAGTATCCGTCATATATTACAGTTTATAAAAAATATTTAATTTGTGCCTGTTTCTCCCATTAATTTATTTAAGTAATATCATTCAATAGCTTATTTATATACTTCAAATTTTGTCTAAGTCATTCAAAGTAGGGTGTTTAGAAAAACCGTAACCAAGTAAGAAGTGTAAACGCAAACCCATTTTATTCGTTTTTTTGTTCGGTTTATGGATCCACGTTTTATTTTATTTGTTTTGTTTGGTTTATTTGGATAACTGAATAAAAAAACCGTTTAACTTAATTATTTATTAAATAAAGATAATAATATTTTATTTTAAAAATCATATACAAATAAACCATAAACCTAACCGATGAACACCCGATTTACATTCCACAAAGATTACAAAATTTGTTGTTAAGTTTTTTTATCAATGTAATAGATTGCTTGAAATAATTAATTCAATAATTTGAAACAATTCTATTTTGCTTTTTCATGAAATGATTTTTAATTACAAAATGATAAAATGGAATATTATAATTTATTGAGGATATGTTAATCCCTAGGTATAACATATTGTAATTCAAAATTTAAAAACCACTGTTTGGTTCTATTTTTTAATGTTCCTGGTCTTTTACTCTTTCTTCTTTTGAATCCTTCTCCTTCTCTCATGTATGCAATGTCAAAGAATTCACGTTCATCTTCTACAGCTGCTAATTCATCTCAATGAAATTTACACAATAAGTGAAATTATAACTTCTTAACTCATCATTTCCCAAATCAAAATCAGCTTTCAGATTGAAATCATAATTCTACTTGGTTTTTTTGTAGGTCCTCTTATGAGAACTCCTCTTTCAGATATCTCAAATAGATCTCCTCTTTCAGATATCACAAATGGTAATAGCTCTTGAATTTGATTATAAGTATACTTTTTTCCGTTTTATGTTTCCAAGTGGACTGATTCTTGTGTTTCGTACGTATTATACTTTCTCTGTTATTTAGTTACTTCACCAAATGAAAGGCGTAAGCTTCAAAAATTAATACTTGATAATAAGAAATCAAAGAATTCATCGTCATCATCAACGAATGTTCGTAACATCTTTTCTGACAATGCAAATTTGCTGGAAAGTTCTGATACTACGGATCAACATATGTACTCCATTGCATGTCGAGCAGTTAGAAATGCTACTGGTTCTTTAATTTCAACTACACCAGGTTTGTATTTTGTTTCTTTATTATTTCTTTTGATAAATACATTACTAAACAACATACCGGTACTAACATGTATGTTTTAATATTGAATGTTCATATAACGTCATAAACATAGGTACACCTCTAGATAGCAACCGTCGATATTCCATTTCTTCTAGCATCATTAGCAGTAACAATCAGCCGATATTGGGTAGTATCTCTATCCTTACACGGCCGTCTTCTGGTAAACGTAACCTCGAGCGCAAGAAACGTGATAATACTCCTGTACCTATGCTGACTTTGGATTCAGATGAAGACGATGTGTTTTTGTGCACTGATGAAGATCCTTATAAAGGGATATATAAAGGTTTTAATCTATTTTACTGTTTTAGGACATTTGTTGTGTTCCACCTGTAATATAACTATCAATCATTTTTGAACAGATTATTTGGACCATGGTGACCAAGTGCTTACATGTCAGGTTTGTAGTGCAAAGTTATGGACATCAGAAGGTGGAAAAGGTCGTTTAACTATAAATAAGCTATGTTATAGTATGTGTTGTGGGTATGGTAAAGTTCAGCTACCGCCTTTAAAGGATGCACATCTGTCTTATCAAAATTTGTTTTCTTCCTCAAATGCAAAAAGCAAGTTCTTCCTGAAGAACATAAGACGATACAACTCTATGTTCTCTTTTACATTTATGGGTGGAAAGGTTGATTCTAATATCAACAAGGGCAATGCTCCATTTATATATCATATCAGTGGCCAAAACTATCATTGCATGGGGAGTCTCAAACCTCCAGATGGAAATGAAGCTAAGTTTTGTCAGCTATACATACATGATACTGAAAATGAAATAACAAACAGACAGACATTATTCAGGTACGAGTGATTTCTAAGTTCCATTTTTATTCTATTAAAGAACAACTAGAAATTGAAGCATTTGTAGTTCACTATCAGTTGTTAAGTACCATCACTTAATCCTTAATCACTGATTCTCTATCCACTGATTACTACAACAGCAGTTGTTAACCATTAGTAGTTCACTATCAATTGTTAAGTACCATCAGTGTTTTAATCACTAGTAGTGCTTACAAGGTTTCTATCAGCTGTTTGACTTAACAGTAGTTTGCTTTATTCATTCTAAATTCATCAGTGCTTTTGTTTGACCTCTAATATGGGTTCGTGATCTAATCCGATGATTTGAAGACATTGTTGTTGAATCGAATGAGATGGTTGATGTAATGTGGTCGTATTAATAACAAATAGTAATTAATATAACTAAGTTTCCCGAGCCCGAGAAGCAATCCCGGGTAAAAACCTAGTTGGTTAATAAGTGAACAGATATAATATTAATAATAAAAATATCCTCTCCTTCTTTGTTGTTAGTTCCCATCCCAAAAGTAACAACCAGAGCGACCTCCATAACATCCTCTCATTCTTTGTTGTTTAAGGGGAGGGGGCTGAAGTGGGAAGACACCATACGGACTTAAACCTTCAAGATTCGTACCACAGTGTTCGTATTGATTAGTGTTATTGATTGTGTCTGCTTTTTTTTAGTCCAATCTGTTGGATGCAGGGGATTCAATTTGGAAAACAGAAGCAATAAGGTGACACATTGGCCAGCCGCCATCGAACCGCTGCCGGAGCTGCGATTTTCAGGTTTCTGGCTGGCAGCAGCCACTGTAACCGGCAATCCGAAGCGGAGATTTCCAGAGAGAAACGGAGGATGAGGGAAGAGGAAAAGCCATGGCATAATGTACCACGCCGTCGGACGAACACCCCTATATCTTATTTTTACACCCTTTTCACTATATATATATAGGGTAGGGTTCGGCTACAAAGTCTATTTTTCCTAGAAAGTGTACAAAGTCATAAAACACCATAATTTCAGCCATAAAACACACTCAAAACCCACAAATAACAGAGTGAAGATCACAAAAACACAATATTCAAACCCTAACAGTCCATAAAAACTTCAAACACACCATCATAGAACTATGAATATAAAACATAACATGATAATCAACATAAAACACACTAATGTTAGTCATTCGAAAATCAAAGCCTTATCATTCAAAACACAACACAAAACCCACAAATATGGCGTTTTAGTAATCTTCACTTTATTATTTGTTGGTTTTGAGTGTGTTTTATGGCTGAAATTGTGGTGTTTTATGACTTTGTACACTTTATAGGAAAAATGGACTTTGTAGCCAACTCTCACCCTATATATATATATATATATATATAGGGGGCCGCTAGAATGAGAACCACCACGAGTTATGAGAACCGCGAGAACCAAGTGCCACGGAGGGCCGTTGACCACGAAATTTTTTTTACACCTAGATCCGTATATTTTTAGACCGGGTGTAAATTTTGAGTTCAAACGGCGCGCCCGAGGGGGTAGTTTTTTACGCCCAAAGTTTGGGTTTTTTTAATTTTTCTTTTTTTTAACCAAACTTTGGGCGTAAAAAACTACCCCCTCGGGCGCGCCGTTTGAACCCAAAATTTACACCCGGTCTTAAAATATACGGATCTAGGTGTAAAAAAAATTTCGTGGTCAACGGCCCTCCGTGGCACTTGGTTCTCGCGGTTCTCATAACTCGTGGTGGTTCTCATTCTAGCGGCTCCCTATATATATATATAAACAGGATCAGGAGAAAACGGCATAAAGTGTGAGAACGGTGAGAACGCATCTTGGCCCAACACGTGGCGCGAGATATGATCAGGGCGTGAGGGGTTTTTTTGTCTTTTCAATCTTCTTTTATTTCCCAATTTTGTGTAACTTGCAGCTTCATTTTTGGTGTCTAAGATTATTTTGGCGTTAATTATATTCATTAATTACTTGGCGTTTTATTGTTTCTTGGATCTGTCACGTTGAATTAATTGTTTTTGTGTCACATAGAATTTTTTTTGGCGTTATAGCGTTTCCCTGGTCAATTTTTTGGCGTTCGTTACGTTGTTAATAATTCATTACGATTCACTAATATTTTCATAAGATTACAATAAGACCAAATGTTTTTAATGACGTTTAGTCAATTATTTTAGCGTTTAATACATTAACAAGGTGCTTTGCCAGCATCCGTTATCACAATTTTCATACTATTAGCGTTTTGGTGTTTGTAGTTTTTGGCCTTTATATAATAATGTATTTTATTAGTAGAGAATTAGATAACAAACAACAGATAATTAGATAACAAAACAATAGAAAATGAAAAAAATAAAAATAAAAAATGGTAATCTAATTTCTCATCCAAATCTTCACGGTCATCAGCCTCTTCTTCTTGAATTTGTTTTGGAGTTTTGAACCTTTGAATACCTTAGCTAGATGCCAACTTTCCTACATAACGCCCGTCTTTTTAGACGAAGCTTGTTAGTGGCATCCTGTTTTTTGGTGTGATATTCTTGTTTGGTGACATGTCATTGAAGATCAACTCCTGCTTAAATGCTTTTTATAATAATGGAGTCCAAAATAGCATTTTACACTGGTATTGATCCCTTCATGCCATGCATAAAGTCATTAAGAACAAAGCTCACATGATGACATATCACTGTCATAAGTCTTTTTTTCTTGAATATTTGTCTATCACATTCAGCAAAAGCTTATAGAGATACACACCTCAAAGAAGAATCCATTCAGTGAAAGCTTTGCCATCTGTGGTTTTTTAACTATTTTTTTGGCGTTTAAAGTGAGTGGTTTCTAGGAAACATGGCGTTTGTTTTCTGAGTGTGATCAATTCATTGTGTAGAGACCTCTCTCTTATAGAAGTTTTTTGGCGCATAGTTTAGGCAAGATTTTTATTATAATAAATGATAGTAATAAAGTAACCGTCTTTTCAGTTACTGTGTGTATTTATTGTTTTGTTCAGCTTTATCAGTTTTAGGGAGATAGACGTCCCATCTTCCAAGTTTGGCTTTTTTTAATGACGTTATGTAGACCAAGAAGACAAAATACAATAACAGAGAAAATATTAAACAGGAAAAATATTTTTTTATTATTTTTGGCGTTTTGTAAGCAATAACCTTTTGTAGTATTTTTTTGGCGTTTTGAAACTAAATGGAGAAATATAGCATTTAATTATCTTTAAAAAAAAGATTACACAGAAGAAAACCAAAAAGAAATTATAACTCCTCGTCAGAAGGTAATTTATCCGAGAAGTATCCATCACTTCCATCGTCTTCTTCCTCGGAGTCTTCATCTAGACTTTCATCCATGTCATCACCTTCACTTTCATCGGCTTTTTGTTGTTGAAGATTCTGAAGCCTCTATTTGAACATGTCCTGCATCAACGCTATTTTTGAGTCAATGTCTGTGTTCAAACAAGTGGCGTTGTGCAATTCTTCCATGAACCCAATCCCCTACTTTGTCATGATGTCTTCAAGTAGGTAGTCTTCCTGCTCTCCGCTGTCATATATTACGGTCACCATGTCTGTTTCCTCATCAAAATGCCATTATGTTATGACTGGGTCCGATTTTCCATCTGCTTTGCTTGGTCCAAATTTCCTTGTTAATGTTTTCATAAGCTTATGTGTTTCATGACATTCGTTATCCAGAGTGATGCCAAGCGATAGGATACCCTTCTGTACCTCTTCTTCCATCTTCAAAATTGCTTTGATCGTCCTAACATACACTCTCCTTCTGTTGTCAAAACGTATGACGAATCATCTGATTCCCAGAGTGTATCTCCACCAAACGATGGTTGCCATTTTTTGGCGTTTTGGTTAAATTTGGCGTTTTTGGTAAAATATGTTTTTGCAGAATGATAGATTGAAGTGATTATGGAAGCAATGTTTAACGTCGTTTATATAATGATGTTTTTGGCGCATAATTTAGGAGGGAATTTCTTCTAATAAATGTTAATAATTGAATTTCAGTTACTGTGTTGTTTCCTCTTCCTGTAATCTCTAACACGTTTTATCACTAATTTTTGGCATTTTATTTGTTTTGAATGGCGTGTTATCATTTTTGTTAGTGCATTTATGTCTACCGCCTTCATCAATCCGAGCCGTAGCGAGAAACTGAAGAAAACAAAGCTTTATAGTGTTATATCTAGTTAAAAGGCAAGGTGGCAATCTTGTAATTAAAGAGAAGTTTCATTAAAGCCTTGGACTATAAATAGGGGCTTTAGTATTAGAATTTAGACTTTTGGCTCATTTGTGTTTTAGAGAGCTCTAGATCTAGAGTGAGATTCTAGAGAGAGAAAGTGATTCAAGGTGCTATACTTTATCAAATCTTATATAGAATCACGTTTATATTACATCGTGTGTGTTAGGTCGCGTTCGTGTACGGATTCCGCACGTCATACGTTCATTTCGCAATCGTTTTGGAGTCAAAACCGGCTTTTCTTTTTCATCATCAGCTTTGTCATCGCAATCTTCAATTTTGACTTTGTAAAAATTTGTGACATTGTCACTTATTAGAACGGAATTGATCGGTTTTGGACAGACATATGATGTAGAATTCACAAAACCTGTCAATTTATTCTCAAGCTCATTAATTTTATTCCGAGCAATTTCAGCTTCATTTTCAAGCCAAATGATTTTCTTTCAAAACTTCATTTTCTTTTTCTAACTTTTTGCATTTTTCCAAAAGTTCTTCTTCATTATCTTTCAAAACTTTTTCGTTTTCCAACATTTCTTTGCATTTATTTTTGAAAACTTCTTCAATTTTAATAAATTGTTTGTCTTTTTCAGTACAAGCACTGCACGTTTCCATGCATTTCTTGCACTGTTCAACAGTTTTCAAGATTTCAGAGTTAGAATTTACCTCAGTGATTGGCACTTCGGTGTTTGCTGCATCTGTCTGATCAACATCATTCTTCTTTCTTCACCAACATCACTAGTTTCCAAATTCTCATTCTTCACTTCTTCTTTCTTCTTAGTTTCTTCAACTTGCTGCTCTTCAGTAACAGCTTTCTCAACTTCTACATTCACCACAACTTCTTCTTTCACTTCCACAGCTTTCTTCACATCTTCCTCAGCAACTTTCTTTAATTCTTCAACCATACTCTCAACATTCTTCTCCATTATCTCTTCATCTCTCTTTGTCAAACTCGATATCATTACTTCTCTTATGAGTTTTTCCAGCTTTTCCTCATAATTTTTGTCTTTTACACTATTTGAATAAAATTCGCCGACCCGAGGAATTACTAAAAGAACATCATCATAGACTATGTCCTTTTTGGAAACAACATCATGGCTCAAATCAAGAAGAAAACCAGAGAAGAAATTCTGAGTGAGAAAACAGACAGAGAAATAAGAATGGTTGCGAACAGAATGAATGATATGCAAAGAGAATATGATGAAGCTGTCAGATACAAAAGATGGGATAAGAAACGAGAGTGTTATTTCAACAGATACGGTGAACCTGTTGTTTCCAAGAAGGACATAGTTTTTGATGATGTTCTTCTAGTAATTCCTCGGGTCGGCGAATTTTATTCAAATGTTGTAAAAGACAAAAATTATGAGGAAAAGCTGGAAAAACTCATAAGAGAAGTCATGATATCGAGTTTGAAAAAGAGAGATGAAGAGAGAATGGAGAAGAATGTTGAGAGTATGGTTGAAGAATTAAAGAAAGTTGCTGAGGAAGATGTGAAGAAAGTTGTGGAAGTGAAAGAAGAAGTTGTGGTGAATGTAGAAGTTGAGAAAGCGATTACTGAAAAGCAGCAAGTTGAAGAAACTAAGAAGAAAGAAGAAGTGAAGAATGAGAATTTGGAAACTAGTGATGTTGGTGAAGAAGTTGGTGTTGAAGGAAAGAAGAATGATGCTGAACAGACAGATGCAGCAAACACCGAAGTGTCAATCACTGAGGTAAATTCTAACTCTGAAATCTTAAAAACTGTTGAACAGTGCAAGAAATGCATGGAAATGTGCAGTGCTTGTACTGAAAAAGACAAACAATTTATTAAAATTGAAGAAGTTTTCAAAAATAAATGCAAAGAAATGTTGGAAAACGAAAAAGTTTTGAAAGATAATGAAGAACTTTTGGAAAAATGCAAAAAGTTAGAAAAAGAAAATGAAGTTTTGAAAAAAAAAATGTTTTGAAAAAGACAGAAGAATATGATCAAAAGGAAATTGTTTGTCAAGAAATGAAGAAAGAATATGACTCATTAAAATTAGCATATCACATTACAAAAGAGTCATATGAAAAAGTGAAAGATGAAATGAAATTTGCTCAATCAAGAATGAATTACTTATCTGAAACAAGTAAAGAACTTAAACGAATGTATTCCATAAAACAAGATGTTGTTAATTCTTATATTGAGGATGTTGCTAAGCTAAAGCGACAGATTGCTGATCTAGAACATGATAACAAAAAGTTATCACGTGTCGTCATATGTGCTTGAACGAATTTTCAATATAAAACCGGGAGATGGTGAGTCTGAGCAAAACAAGAAAGGCATTGGCTCAGAGTTTCATCAAGTTCCACCACCGGAAAAGTTTGCATTTTATGATGAGGAAAAGGTCGAAAAAGCTTTCAACATGGTTGATCAATTGCCAGACAACATTGATGTAATCTATTCCAAATCTAATGATACTCATGATTCAGAGGTGGTAGGTAAAGTTGTTGAAAGTGTGTTGCAAGAAGAGTCGGTTGATACAGAATCTGAATCACAGGATGAAAATGAAGGTAATTTTCATGATGAATATCTGAAAAACACAAAATCCGAGAAAAAATTGAATGAAGATTCAAAAGGATTGGTTTATACCATGATTGGATCGGACAAATTATTCTTAGATGTTGTATTTCTGATTCAGAATGTGATTTCAAAAAAGGTTGATAAAGTTTTCAAGATGGTTGAGATTGAGAAGTCTGAAATTTCAAAGTTTGCTGGTAAAGGTCACAAAACTTTTTATAACAAACCTGGTTACAAGAAGAAAAACATGAAGGCTGGGTTGGGTTATAAGAAGAAACAAAATTGGAAAAGAAATGAAACGTCGAATTTTCAATCAAAAATGAGTTTTGTTCAAGGAAAAAGTTTTGAAGAGGAGGACAAACTCAAATTTAGACAACAGTCTAATGAAGAGTTTTGTGCTCAAAAGAAAAAGCAACAACCACAGGTCAAAGATGTGTCCAAGAGAACATGTTTTAAGTGTGATCAAATTGGACATCTTGCACGAAAGTGTCCAAATCCGAAACCTGTGGATGTTGACAAAAAGAAGTCTGAAAATGTTGAGAAACAAAGATCTGAGAATGTGAAACAAAGGTCGACCAGATTTGATTAAAAACAAACTTGGAGGTACAACACAAACAAGTTTGTTTCGAATCAAACTTGGAAATCAAAATCGAATAGGTTTGATTCTAGACAGACCTGGAATTCTCTCACACCCAGATTCAGAACAACGCAAAGTTGGCAAAAATCGGTTGATATGACAAAACCCCAAGAGTTTTGGAAACCAAAAGTTGTTGTTCAAAATTTAAATGTTCAAAAAGATTCACATTTTTACAAAAGAGGTACTCCGAAAGGTCAAATATGGAGTGTTAAGAAACAAGAGATTTCGGTAAAAGATGAGAAAATTGAAATTAAAGATGAAAAAGTCTTTGTTCAGAATGATAAAGATTTTCCGAAGTTAAATGATACATATTGTGTTGAAATGCCTAAGGTCCAACAGACATGGGCTAAATTGTTCAAGTAACCAAGTAGTCTGAATGTGCAGGTGCTCAACAAATTCAAAGATTGTGAGAATGGAAGTTGGAGCATCCTGACACAACGAGGAGAGGAGGCTGCTGAATCCTGGTTTGGTTGAACAAGGAGTTTGCTTGTTTTCTGTATATAAATAAACAATATTTCAAAAATACTAAAAATTGAAAAATTTGAAAAACAAAAATCTGTTTGTTTTTAAATTTTGTCAAAAATCAAAAATTACAAAAATATGTGTAGATTGAATACGCCGAAACCCTCACGGCTGAACAAACATGATTATTTTCACAAGATTGAAAAACAATTTTCAAACTGTAAAAAATCAATGTGTTGTAAATCATGGGGGTACATTATTTTTCTGCAAATCAGTGCATGAGAAGCAGAAAATGGATGGCGAGACAAAGCTATCAGTATTGGTTGTCATATTTTTTTTTAATGATTTTGCATTTTAGGGGGAGAAATATTGTTAGAAAAATACAAAAACATTTGAAAATTTGAAAAAGTCAAAAACATGATAAAATTCGAAAATTGAGTTTTTGCGTAAAAAGAGGAAATGATAGTACATCAGTAGACAGTTACAGTACGCTAAAGAATTGGAAAGTCAAAATGTGTTAAACGATCTCACCGTGGATGTGTCGGTAGATTTTTATACATTTAGTAGACTTTTTCGGGATATAAACCTAAATTCAAACTTGCTTATTTCGTGGGGAACACTACTTGGATATATAGGTAACCCCTGAAATCTCGTTTGAAGGACCCCTCTTTCTGAGATACTAGGTCTTTATGCTTAGTGATATCTGGGGTATTATCCCGGGACTTCTGATTTTGCGGAAGCAATGGCCTAGTCCCCGAATAATACTTTTCGCATTGCTTGAAACATAGCGCAGCCCTCAGAAAAAAATGATGAAACAATAAAATTGATAATCATTGCTGTTGAAGAAAAGATCCTCTAAAGGGGACACACCTAAAGTTGAGCCGTCATCTCTCTGCTGAACGGAAGTTCTGACCTGAGCTCTCACGGTTTCGCATCTAACCCCTTACAAATATCATCTAGGTATACTCACCTGTAAGACTGAATATTGGGATCTGGATACGAGAGTATATTCAAGAGGTGGGACACATGAATGAGTTTAAGTTCTTAAAACACCTAATTCGTATCTTGAATCAGTTGAAATTTGTGTGAAAATTTAAGTGGATCAGTATATCGACAATCTAAGTGAATTGTTTAATTCTTAATGTGTAACTAAGCTCAACGGTACTTGTGACTTTTCAAAAACTGATATGATCCTCTGACGCAAACTCAAACAAAAATATTGTCTGTAAATATGTTTGTACATATTTCTTTACTGCTTTATATTTTCAGAAAATACAAAAAGATTTTTTATTCTGCTTTATTTTCGACAACCGATGTCTGAAATGCTGAGTTTCAAAATCTAAGTAAGCTGATTGTGTTTCTGAGCCGTAGCGAGAAACAGAAGAAAACGAGTCTTTATGATGTAATATCTAGACAAAAGGCAAGGTGGCAATATTGTAATTAATGAGAAATCTCATTAAAAGCCTTGGACTATAAATAGGGAGGTTATGTCATAGTTAGAAGACTTTTGGCTCATTTGTGTTTAGGAGAGCTCTAGATTTAGAGAGAGAAAGTGATTCAAGGTGTTTGTTCTTGTTAGATTTCTAATAGAATCACGTTTATATTACATCGTGTGTGTTAGGTCGCGTTCGTGTACGGATTCCGCACGTCATACGTTCGTTTCGCAATCGTTTCGGAGTCAAAACCGGTCCTACAAGTGGTATCAGAGCTCAGGAGGAAGAGTTCATACTAATTCAGCAGCAAATTCTGATTTTCTACACCTTCTTTCAAAATTAAACAAAGGTTTCTGCAAATCAGTGTATGAAAAGCAGAAAATGGATGGCGAGACAAAGTTATCAGTATTGGTTGTCAAATTTTCTTTAAATGGTTTTGCATTTTAGGGGGAGTATTGTTGTTAGAAAATACAAAAACATTTGAAAATTTGAAAAAGACAAAAACATGATAAAATTAAAAAAATTGAGTTTTTGCGTAAAAAAGAGGAAATGATAGTACATCAGTAGACAGTTACAGTACGCTAAAGAATTGAAAAGTCAAAATGTGTTAAACGATCTCACCGTGGATGTGTCGATAGATTTTTATACATTTAGTAAACTTTTTCGGGATATAAACCTAAATTCAAACTTGCTTATTTCGTGGGGAACACTACTTGGATATATAGGTAACCCCTGAAATCTCGTTTGAAGGACCCCTCTTTCTGAGATACTAGGTCTTTATGCTTAGTGATATCTGGGGTATTATCCCGGGACTTCTGATTTTGCGGAAGCAATGGCCTAGTCCCCGAATAATACTTTTCGCATTGCTTGAAACATAGCGCAGCCCTCAGCAAAAATGATGAAACAATAAAATTGATAATCATTGCTGTTGAAGAAAAGATCCTCTAAAGGGGACATACCTAAAGTCGAACCGACATCTCTCTGCTGAACGGTAGTTCTGACCTGAGCTCTCACGGTTTCGCATCTAACCCCTTACAGATATCATTTAGGTATACTCACATGTAAGACTGAATATTGGGATCTGGATACGGGAGTATATTCAAGAGGTGGGACACATGAATGAGTTTAAGTTCTTAATACATCTAATTCGTATCCTGAATCAGTTGAAATTTGTGTGAAAATTTAAGTGGACAAGTATATCGACAATCTAAGTGAATTGTTTAATTCTTAATGTGTAACTAAGCTCAACGGTACTTGTGACTTGTCAAAACTGATATGATCCTCTGACGCATACTCAAACAAAAATATTGTCTGTAAATATGTTTGTATATATTTCTTTACCGCTTTATATTTCAGAAAATCCAAAAAGATTTTTGATTCTGCTTTATTTTCGACAACTGATGTCTGAAATGCTTAGTTTCAAATTCTAAGTAAGCTGATTGTGTTTCTGAAAATAAAACAAGTTCATTAATTTGAAACTTGAATTAAAAATCAAAAATCAAAAACAGTTTGTGATATCTCCAAGGTCATTAGTTTGGACTTGGATGATTAACTATGAGGGATTTTGGATACTTAACACTGCTAAATCTGTAAAGATTGTTAATAGGGGGAGTGATTTAGAAAGTTGAATAGAGCCAGGTTACAATTCCTGGAAAGCTGAAATTTGAAATGCTTTTACTTATAAATGGATGAGTGATTGCAGGTAAGAGTCCAGACTACGATCCCGAAAACCGAATCTAAGGGGGAGTCTAAAGACGAGCTCAACGCATGAGGAAGTGTGGATTCTAGAAGCCATGTAACTATCCCAGAAGAGCTTGTATACGAAAAGCAATGTGTCGATCCAAAAGCATGGAAGCTTGATGAAAGGGGGAGCCTGATGAAGAAAAGAGTCTACAGAAAGGAGAAGCTGAAGCTGAAGACAGATCCACGGGGATTCTGTTCAAGCAAGAGAGAGTCTACGTTGACGAAAATGTGTTAAAGCTTCAAGAAGACTCAAAGAGAGAGAGAAAGACAAGACGCTATGAGATTGACTGCGGCAATATCCAAGGGGGAGTCTGTTAGTGCATTTATGTCTATCGCCTTCGTCAATCCGAGCCGTAGCAAGAAACTGAAGAAAACAAAGCTTTATAGTGTTATATCTAGTTAAAAGGCAAGGTGGCAATCTTGTAATTAAAGAGAAGTTTCATTAAAGCCTTGGACTATAAATAGGGGCTTTAGTATTAGAATTTAGACTTTTGCTCATTTGGAGAATTAGAGAGCTCTAGATCTAGAGAGAGAATCTAGAGAGAGAAAGTGATTTAAGGTGCTTGTATTTGTTAGATTTCTAATAGAATCACGTTTATATTACATCGTGTGTGTTAGGTCGCGTTCGTGTACGGATTCCGCACGTCATACGTTTATTTCGCAATCGTTTCGGAGTCAAAACCGGTCCTACAATTTTTGTTGGCGTTTTGAATTTGAGCGATAAAAGACCCTTTTACCCTTAATGAAGCGCGTCCACTTAATAGATTTGGTGTTATTTACGATAATGCCACCGCGCCAATCTAGTCCATAGATTGTTTTGATCTCACGATCCATAATCGTTCTCACTGTTCTCACACTTTCCCCCATTTTCTCTAAATACTGACCCTATATATATATATATATAGAGAGAGAGAGAGAGAGAGAGAGGAGAGGGGTGTTTGAATATTAATTCTCTTCTTTTGTTATTGAGTAGTTAATAGGGATTAGAAACATTGAATATTTAAATACTTACGAGTTATAAGTTAGACCATGTGTAGTGGTAAGGGTAAATAATGCCCCACCCATGGGCGTTTTCCACCACGTGTCATCCTAGTCAGCAAACGAGCGTTCTTCACAAAGGGACGTAGTGGTGATAATGCCCAATAATGTCCCATCAATCATTAAACAATTATTATTTTTTTAATTAAAAATAATAAAATTCATTAAATAAAAACATTACATTCTTAAAAAAAAAACCCGAAATAAGGAAAAAAATTAAAATCCTAAAAACATTAAAAAACCGAAACAAATAAATAAAAAACTATTAAGCTAGAGTCAGTATTTTTGACGGATTTGTTGCCGACGCATTTGGGCTAAGATCAACGCGTCGCCGGTGAGATGGTCGATGGGTTTAGACAAAAATCCGATATCTTTCTCCATTTGTCTCGATTCTTGTATCGCGACAAACTTTTTGTTTTCGGCGTTTCTTTCCTCCATATTTTGTAAACGCCTATGACCGAGATCTCGAATGTCCTGAAGGCGTCGATTCATCTCTTCGCAATCTTGCTTCAATATTTCGGGATTAGAAGAAGAGGAATCCGTTTTTTTTCCTATATTTTTGGCACTTTTTCTACCCGGCGGTCGTTCCAACTCCAAATCCTCGTCGTCGTCTAAAATAATATTTAAATCGACGTTATGAGCATCTGAGGTGGGTGTGTCCAGTCAACCGACGATGATGTTTTAGACCTCTTTGATTTACGTCTAACGCTAGACGTCATCGTCGGTACGTTTGACCATTTGGGACTTCCTCGTAAAAGCTCCCAACATCTTAAATACGTGAAACTGCCTTTCGTAGCATTGTATTCTTCCAACGCTCTTGTTATAATATTACTCTCGTTTTGGCCACTTCCCCAGTTGTCTCGAGTGCGTTGGAAGACCTCTTGAAACTGATGACATTTCCAGTTGATATCGGTCCATTTGCTCGAAATAGAATCTTTATCTCGATATTCATCTTTCCCCATTGCTTTAAAGAACGTTTCACAAATTTTTTTGCCAAAAAACCGGTAATGTTTGATAATTTGCTACAAGGAAATACAAAAATTATAATATTATATTTTACAAAAAAAAAATACTTGGGCCGAATTATGTAAAAAAATAACTTTTTAAAACACTTACCAACGTCGGGGGCCTCCGATATATCTAGCCACGCTGGTGCCAAAGCGTACTCCTTGTCTTTCGTCCATGCTTGGTAGTTTCCTTTTCAACGAGGAGCAGTTGGATCTTTTTTTTGTGAGACTTTTTCCCACGTTTGGATTCCTCGACAACGGGCTCGGTGTCACACCTCAATCGATGGCGGACACATCTTAGTGAGACGAAAACGAGATTGCTCATTGCAACATAACACTAAAAGTGGCAATAATTAAAATAAACTGATTTCATTTCATAACAACTGTCAAATTACAAAACGGGGAAATTCAAATACAACAACAAAACAAATACAACATAGTACAAAATTTACTACGACAACATGAACTAAGTAATTCGAGATGTGTATCTAAAGCATCGTCGCTACGCCCATTTTAATATGATCATCATCCTGCAATATGTTAAAAATACATCGTTCAGTACAACGTATTAGCGAGTATACAAGTTTTGATACATAACATAAGTAATAAAGTTTAAACGAATCCACATGGCAAACTAGTTATCAAGATTAACATTAAATTGGCATGTGAACAAACAAGTCAAGAGTTAACATGACCTCACGTTCACGGGCGGTGCGTTACACCTATAGCGCTATACATGTTAAGGGTAGGCTCGTACGAAGTTAATGACAAGTTCAACACAAAACATACAAACCCAGATTAAAGTATCAAGTATAATGTATGCATGCATGCATGTATTGGATTGTTTGTGCATTTTGTATAAAAGACTAAGTGTATCTGTGTAGGTTAATAGATAAACATATTGCACCCAAAGTGTAAAACGGAAAAAAGGTGTTCGAGTATACTCACGGTTTTGCTAAATCTTTTTTAGGAATCCCGCGAGCGTAGTTTTGGTAGGCGTAGTACAGGAACGCCAAGGTTATTCTATCCGGCGAGCAAAGGGATGATGGAATTAGTACAGGAACACCAAGGCTACCCTACAGGGCAAACGAAGGTGTGTGTTGGGGTTGGAAGTTTAAGGGACATAATCTAAAGTACTTAGTATAATACGAAAATACAATTACACAGAAAGTATATTCTGTTCGTGCACTTATCCCGACACTGAGTTTCTGTGTTTTTACAGGTCCTAGTTTGCCCGACAGAATCAGTGACAAAAAAACACGGAAATCAGAATAACGGAAACTGGAATACGAATTGTTCGGACGAGAGAGTCTGGGACAAAAGGGCCATTCTGTCACACCCCGATATTCCAACATAACCCGGTGGGCCCGATGGGGAGTATCGTGACATAAGTTGATATCATTATAGACAATTAAACACAGAATAGCACAGCGGAAGTCTTGGAATAAAATTACTGTTACAAACCGAGTGTTCAAAGTTCAAAATAAAAAATACAGATGGTTGTAATAAAAGATCCACAGGCGGATCAAATAAATGTACAAAATGATGTTCAACAGACTTTAGGCATTCTAAGCATTTGCAAGATCCTCTTATCAATACCGAGCAGCATCCAGCCTATTTCGTATAGTACCTGTAACTTAGTCTTTTGAAAATACGTCACTTTATACTGGTAAATACAATTAACCGACACACTTTGAAAACATTTCCAAAATTGATTTAAGTGCACAAGGCACATGAAAATCTTTTATAACTTGGGACAATTAAGAATTTTAATCTTGTACACAGTTTTACATGTTTGTCAATACATATGGGGCCCAGTATAGAAACCGAGACATGATTAACCGACAGACCACTTATAAAACGAAGGAGTTATCCCCAACTTGTGGGTAATATATATATATTTTACCATTTGCATTTGTCAGGTTTATGCCTGCACCCTGTGCTTAGGTCGTGGCCATTAGTACCTTAAATGAGCCGAGGATATCCAGGACCGGTCGCGTTAACCCCCCAATGTTTAAGTTATCAAACAAAACAGGTTAAAATGGGTTATGCAGATTTGACTTATTTTCCCTATCTAGCTAAGTGATCCTATACCCGACCAAGCGGTAATAATTTACCGTATCCCAAGCCCGTATAGGGAAAATAAGTTAAAAGTATTTACCTGAGCTATAACTCGATTCAATGCAAGATTTAAATAACCCAGTCGTATAATTCACTAGAAAAGTATAGGTAGCTTTTACCGGAAGGCTCTAGTCTGGAATGATGGTAATATTAACCAATTAGAATACTAATGGGTCCTATTTAAGTCATAGACTTAGACCGATTAGCTTAAAGGATAAAAAAACGGTACAATGCGCTAGATTAAGCGATGACCGGATTAGAATGTAATTTTAACCCAACAAGTATGAAGACTTGTATAATATGGGTAAACTAATTACATTCTAGAAATTGAAGTTAAGATGATAAGGTTAAACCCGTTTCGGCAAAATTATGTAAACTAGTTACATAAGTCGAACCGTGCGCGTATTAGCGTTAACAGGTAACTGGATGAGTCAAGTACAAGTTCCATATGTTATTATACTTAAAACATGGTATAATATCAGTAGGATATCAACATGTATGCCCGTTAAGGTTTTAAAATCAAATTAAACCCCGTAAGGATGTTTTGGTCATTTTATGACTTATAAAAGGAACTTGCAAGTAAACTGATGTTATGGTCATAAATATTCTGGAAAAATAGTTAACTTATGATATAATATCAGTAGGATATCAAATATATTTGTGGTTTATGCTTTAAGACCAAACTATGCACCGTAGGGGCATTTTGGTCATTTCACACATAGTTTTGAGGACTTATTTAGGATTCTGAGTTTATAAATTATATCTACTGTAAAAATGTTTTAAATAATTTATAAAATCAGTAGGTAACAGGTCTTGGCTAATAAATTTGGTTTAAGACCATACTATGCGCCTAAACGGCGTTAAAGTCGTTAAATGACGATTTGTATGGTTTAAGAAATCTGATGTTATGACCAGGTTTAAATAATTAAAATATGTTATTTATCATAACATATCAGTAAGTAAAAGGTTTTGCATGATTATTATGTTTAAAACTCAATTTAGATGAAAAAGGGCATTTTAGTCCTTTTAAAAGCATGATTTACGATCTTATAAGAAAACTTAGTTTATAGTTAGGGATAAAGATAGATCCACAACAGACTTGTAGGTTGTAGGCTTTGAAGCCTTCACCATCCCCTTAATTGTCACACCCCAACCGATGGCGGAAACATCGGGGCATGGCACTGAGCGAAACAGATTGTCCATGAGTATCCATAACAACTATTTATTACCATATATTTAAACATCATGTCCCATACCATAACATATCCAAATAAAACAGTTATAACAAATAATTGTCTCAAAAACAAATACTGTTCCGACAACTCAGATTTAGCGTGACATAACTAGACCCCTAGCTTCATTCACCAAAGCACATCATTCCTAGCATCTTAAGCACTTGTCACATATGTTAAAATAGAGGTCAATACACATAGTGTAAAGGTGAGCATACAAGTTTGATAACATATAGTAGCGAAAGCGAGTTTACACATAACCCGCATGTAACATGTTTAATGCGAAGCAAGTAGGTTATCGACACTGAAATATGCACAGACGCGACTGCGAGTTGTAGAGTGCGCAACACATATCACCACCGTGACACGTGAAGAAATACCCATAGCAAGCCCCGTCCACGACAGGTGCTGAGTCCAAACTATAGTACTATCGTTGCTAAGGTGTCAGGCAACAATCACTGTGTAAACATAACATACCAGCATTCATCGAGTAACACGTATCACATGCAGTAGAGTATAGCATATAAAAGTGTTTGCGTTGTGTGATCAATGTGTTTTGATATAAGTAACGTATGTAACACCCAAAAGTGCTTAAAGCAAAAAAGGGATCGAGTATACTCACAGATTGTGTTTAATAAATAAACACTCTCTTGGATTGAAGGGAGCGCTGAGAGATTAGCCTGATCAGAACGATAGCATAAGTGATGAGCGGCACGTAAAACGATGCAAGTGTTAGGGTGACGAAGGGTCATCCGGTCGGATGACCATTCGGTCGGATCGTCCTTCATTTGGGATGTATGTGTTTGTGTATGATGGCTTTGAAGTTTTCGTTGTAGCATTTTAAAATCAGAGAAGTATCTCTACTTTTCAGGTCGTTCGGTCGAATCGTCGTTCGATCGGATGGCAATCCGATCGGACAGCAATCCGTTTGGATGACGGGTTCGTTTTGAAATTCGTTAAGTTTGAAAGTTTACGGTTTGATCGAGACGGTACGACAACGTGTTAAACAACGGGAAACTCTATCAGGCCCAGGTCATCGAATCGAACAGGAATCACCCAAATCCGACCAGTTAACTGTTCCTGATGGCTTGTTTATGTTCAATCCGGAATCGGTCGTCTCTTTGATAGGAATCAGATCTTGGACTGGCACTTCACTAGGAAGCGAGTAGAAGGCCTGAACGAGCTCCGATTCTACCGGTTTTGAGTGCATTTAGTGTAAAAGTGTTGAAAGAAAGTTATAAACCATCTTTCAATCCTTTTATCCTCGAAAATGTTTAGATCTATGCGAAACTAGTGTTAAATCATGTTGAAATCCTTTAGATCCGAGTTGTTCTTGGTGGAATGAGGCCAAATCTTGAAATTCATAAGAACCTCATGATGACATCATCCTAGAACACCTCAAATCCGCTTATTTCATGGTTAAAAGTTCAGATTCAAAGGTGAAAATGATGTAGAAATGAGTGTAGATGATGGATGTACAAGATTTGAGGAAGAAACTTACAAGAATTGCGAGAAATCGAGAGAAATGATGGCTTGAGCTTGCTGGTCGAGCGGGAGCTGTCACATCATTGTTTGTGTTGTGACAAGGGGTATTTATAGGGTTTCCAAAAGAGGAAAGAGGAGCACAGGCGACGGGTCGGATGGCCATCCGATCGGATGGTCATCCGTTCGGATGACCATTCGATCGAAAGGTCATTCGATCGAATCGTCGTCGCTTGTTGGTTTTCGTGTTTTCGTTTCATGCGTTGAGCATTGCGATGTGTTTTCGAGTAAGCGATGCGTTAGTATTACCCATTAGTTACACAAGTAACCTAACTACTACATATCACAAATTAAATTCGTAAATCTTCGAGTTGGCGATGAGATTGCGTTGCGATAGAGTTGCGGTTGCGATTAAACACCTCAATCATAAACATAACATGCACAACTAACACATAATGGAACACATACGTAAAATAATATCCAGAACACATAATTCGTATTGCGATTGCGATGCGATTAGCGATAAGTCGATTAGCGATTAACTGCGATTTAGTGGCGGTTTATTAACATGTACTCCACATAATACAACTAAATCGATTCAAATTAGAGTATCGATTACAAGTCAAAGTGTACAATCAATAATTAAACAAGGAGTGACAGATCGCAATTAGCAATCTTTTCTTCCTTTGACTTTGACTTTGACTTGTACTTTGACTTCCAAAAACCGGGTTGTTACAGCCTCCCCTACTCTAGGAAATTTCATCCTGAAATTTAAGAAGCAGGCGTAACAAACAGTTGCGGATACTTCTCTTTCTTGTCACTTTCGAGTTCCTAGGTAAACTCGGTGCCGCGTTTGCCTTCCCAGCGAACCTTCACAATGGAAATGCGTGAGCGTCTGAGTACCTTGGTTTCTCAGCCCATGATCTCGACAGGCTTTTCCACGAAGTGTAATGTTTCGTCCACTTGTAGATCCTCCAGAGGGACATGTAATTCCTGGTCGGCTAGACACTTTTTGAGGTTCGAAACGTGGAAAGTTGGGTGGACGTTACTCAGTTCCTCCGGTAGTTCGAGTCTGTAGGCCACTTTGCCAATCCTTTCCAGAATTTTAAAGGGTCCAACATATCGAGGCGCGAGTTTTCCTTTCTTGTCGAATATGATCACCACCTTCCAAGGTGCAACCTTTAAGAGTACGTGATCACCAACGTCAAATTCAAGGGGCTTGCGGCCTATCGGCGTAACTTTTCTGACGATTCCGAGCTTTCAACAGATTATCTCGTATTTGGAGGATTTTGTCAGTCGTTTCTTGCAACAGCTCAGGACTGGTAATTTGCGCGTCTCCGATCTCGTGCCATACAACAGGCGATCTACATTTTCTTCTGTATAATGCCTCAAATGGTGCCATTTGGATGCTAGAGTGATAACAGTTATTGTACGAGAATTCGACGAAAGGTAAGTGCGTGTCCCAATTACCACCGAAATCTATAACACACGAGCGAAGCATGTCTTCGAGGGTACGAATCATGCGTTCAATCTGACCGTCGGTCTGGGGATGGAAAGCAGTACTAAGATTGAGAGTAGTACCGAGAGCAGATTGAATTGTTTCCCAAAGACGCGAAGTAAATCGACCATCGCGGTCAGAAATGATATCACGAGGTGTCCCGTGTCGACAAATAATCTCGTCGGTTTAGATTCGTGCTAATCGTTCTACCTTATATTCTTCCCGTATTGGTAGAAAGTGAGCGGATTAGTCAAACGGTCAATGATAACCCAGATGCTGTCGTGACCTGATGGCGTGTGTGGCAGTTTCGTTATAAAGTCCATAGCTATACTCTCCCATTTCCACATAGGGATCTCGGGTTGTACGAGTAAGCCAGAGGGGCGTTGATGTTCAGCCTTGACCTTCGAACAAGTCAGGCATTTCGAAACGTAGATAATGATATCCTTCTTCATGGCCGGCCACCAGTACTTGTAGCGAAGGTCCCGGTACATCTTGTCGGCACCGGGATGAATAGAATATCGAGATTTGTGGGCTTCGTCTAGCAGAATTTGTCGTAAGTTGGTGCGTTTGGGAATCCAAATTCGGTCTAGATAATGGAATATACCATTCGATTTATTCACCAACTGTTCATCGTTGTTGATAATCCTTTCCTTCTTCAGAGTGCGTTCAGTAAAACAAGCATGTTGAGCGTCACGTATAAGAGCTTCGAGATTGTGCTGGGCTTGGGTATTACGAAGGCTATGCAGATAGCTTCGTCGGCTGAGAGCGTCGGCGACGACGTTTGCTTTGCCTGGATAGTAACGAATCTCACAGTCATAATTGTTGAGAAGTTCTACCCACCGGCGTTGGCGCATATTCAGCTCCTTCTGGCTAAAGATGTATTGTAGGCTCTTATGTTCGGTGAAGACCGTACACTTTGTATCGTATAGATAGTGTCGCCAAATCTTTAACGCAAAAACAACTGCATCAAGCTCGAGGTCGTGTGTGGTATAGTTCTTCTTGTGGATCTTGAGCTGACGAGATGCGTAAGCGATAACCTTGTCCCGTTGCATGAGAACGTAACCGAGACCAAGGTTAGAGGCATCGCAGTAGACTATGAAGTCGTCATTTCCATCGGGTAACGAGAGCACAGGAGCATTGCAGAGCATATGCTTGAGAGTTTGAAAAGCAGTCTCTTGTTCAGTTCCCCAAATAAAAGGCTTGTCTTTGTGCATGAGAGAAGTAAGCGGTACAACAATTTTAGAGAATCCTTCGATAAATCGGCGATAGTAGCCCACCAGTCCGAGAAAAGAACGGACTTCGGACGGGTTCTTGGGTGTAACCCAGCTCTTAACTGCTTCAATCTTCGCATGATTGACATGAATACCTCGATTATTGACAATGTGACCCAAGAATTGGACCTCCTCTAGCCAGAATTCACACTTGGAGTAACTCAAGAACCAAACGGAGATGTTGTGCGTGTTTGGTTTTTGACTTGGAATAGATCTGGATATCGTCGATAAAGACGATGATGAAACGGTTAAGATAGGGTTTGCACACGCGATTCATTAGATCCATAAAAACTGCGGGAGCGTTGGTCAAACCAAAAGGCATAACAACAAACTCGTAATGACCATAGCGGGTTTGAAAAATGGTTTTTGGTATATCTTCCTCCTGAATTCGTAGTTGGTGATAGCCTGAGCGTAAATCAATCTTCAAGAAACATGTAGCACCTTGTAGTTGATCAAACAACTCATCAATTCGAGGCAAGGGATATCGATTCTTGATGGTAAGCTTATTCAATTCCATGTAGTTGATGCACATCCCGAACGATCCGTCCTTCTTTTTGACGAAAAGGACAGGCGCGCCCCAAGGAGAGGTGCTAGGGCGAATAAAGCCTTTATCAAGTAGTTCCTGGAGCTGACTCAAGAGTTCTCGCATTTCGGAAGGAGCGAGACGATAAGGTGCTCTAGCAACAGGATTTGCTCCAGGAATGAGGTCGTTTCGTAAATCGATATCACGAGTCACGAACAACGGGTACCTCTTCCATCGTCTTTCCTTTCTTTTCCTTCTCTGCTACTATGATGTGTGCCAATAAAGCTTGGTATTCCTTGCGGAGATACTTGCTAGCTTGGACACACGACATGAGTTGTAATCTCTTCGAAGAGACTTCGGCATAAACACACAATTGATCACCATTCGCGAGAGAGAAACGAATCATTTTATCGAAGCAAACAATTGTAGCATGATTATCCCGAAGGAAATCCATACCTACTTTGACATCAAAGCTACCGAGCTGCATCAGAATAAGATTAATCGGGAAAACGTGACCGTTGATATCGAGAGTACAGTCACGTAGGACGGAATTGACGGTGACTGTTCTTCCAGTGGCAACTTCTACGTCGAAGGTTGATGGGAGGTTAACGCGTTTACTGTTTAGGAGATTTTCGAATTCGAACGATACAAAACAGTTATCGGCTCCAGTATCAAACAAACACGAAGCATATATACCATTTACGATAAACGTACCATTAACCACATTGTTGTCTGCCTGAGCCTGGCGGGCGTTGATGTTGAAGACTTGCCCGCGGGCTGCTTGCTATGCTGGCTGCTGCTGCTGTTGCTGTGTGGCTGCTGCTGCTGTTGAGGTTCTTGCTTTACCAATCTGTTTGGGCAGACGTTTACGAAATGGTTGGGATCACCACACCCAAAGCAGGCTCTTGCGTGAGCAGCGGGAGTAGGAGCTGCTTGCTGTGCTTGCGGAGCTGGTAGAGCAGAAGCATGAGCTGGCACTGGGGCTGGAGCTTGGTGAGGACCGGTACGGCAGTTAGCGGTGAAGTGGCCGTACAGGTTGCAGTGAACATAGAACCGGCATGCGATACCAACCAGGTGGTGATAAGTACAAGTGGGGCAGAGCGGATGTGGGCCAATATATGCACGCTTTGCTGGCGGTGCATTGGCCACAGGCGCCGCTACTTGGCGGTGTTGAGGTTGCGGTTGGGCAGGTACAGTATGGAGTGGTGCGGCCGTAACTGCGCAGTTCTTGTTGCTGGAGCTGCTGTTCTTTCTCTTGCGACGTGAGAGCTTTGAAAATTGCGGTGCGGCGGTAGTTTCAGCGGTGGGAGTAGCAGTGACTTGATGGAGACTCTTGGCAGCTTTATCAAAATAACCAGCCCTGACTTGCTTATTATTGATCTCAGCAGCGAGCCGGTAGGTTTCCTCAATAGTTGTCATTTTGGCGGCCTGCACAAAGTCTGCAACACAATCCGGCAGAGCGCGGATGTATTTCTTGATCGTAATCGGTAGTAACTTGACCTAGACATATGAGACACAACTGTTTGAAGCGAGCAGTTAAACCAGTGTTGTCGCCAGTTTGATGTGCCAGAACTCGTCCTCCAACTTTTGGAGCTCGTGGGGAGGGCAGAACTCTCGCATCATGATATCCTTCAACTCATCCCACATCAACCCATAAGCTGCATCATTCCCTCGTTTGTTTCTCTCGGCAGTCCACCAATCTTGAGCTCGGGATTGGAAGACGCCAGTAGCATTAACAGTGCAAAGGGTTTTTGGACAGCCACTTAGGCGTAGGGTGACTTCGATCGAATCAAACCATTGAAACATGGTCGTAGGCCCATCTTCTCCGGTGAATTCTTTCGGGCCGCAGGCTTTGAACTACTTGAAGCTAAAAGTCGCTTTAGGAGAATTTGTCCTGGATTCTTCCGAGGATTTGCTAGCGTTTTCGTTCAGCTCGCTAACAATTTAAGGAATGACTTTCACCATTTGTTTAGCGACTAGTGCAGCTATGTGTTTGTCTTCGTGGTTACGACGAGCAGAGCGAGCAGTGTGAGATCCGAATGACGACATTGTCTGCAATAGACATCGTCACAGGTCTCAAACTCAATTTCGATTATTCCTAGTAGAGTCTAGTGAATTCTCCAAAAGGCACTTTATGTAAAGCTCAGGAACACATTAATCACTTAGGAACGTAAACACATAGGCACATAAGCACATAGTCCACTTAAGCACGTAACCACATAAACATGTAATCCACGTAAGCACGTATTTTGCACATATTCACCTTCCTATTTTGCACGTATTCACCTATCTTTCATAGCTGCGTAATGCGATCGAGAGTTGCGAGTGCGAATAGCGAGTAGCGATTGCGAGTATCATAGCATGCGATTTGTTAACGTGGTGTGAGCTGTGTATGGTGTGGCGGAGTGAGAAACATGAAATCGAAACCATCAGTACCACCGTACTGTTTATCTCAAAGCGTTAACCAATGAGCATATAAAACACATAAAATTCCACATAAAAGCGATAATTTCCGGAGTTAGCGACGGCGAAATCCAGAATAGAAACAAACATAAAAATCGTGGATAGATTGTCTGGGTTTGTCAAACATGTCTACACACCCAGAGTGACTTGACTACCCAAAGTGATTCGACTATTCACAAGGACTTTGTGTACACACTTTGGCCTTCTGGACTGTGCTCTTGCCTCAATCCGAGCGATCGGCACGCATCCTTCCAGTTACAGCGTGACTTTAAGTCATTGGAGTCCATCGAGACTTTGGTTAGATTTTTGTAAAACCATAATAGAGGGTGGGACGAGTCATCAAGGTTCGGGTTTCACCCCTAACTTAACAACTGCACCCCTATTTTTGGGATAGTATCACGAGAGGGAGAGAGAAAATCTGCGTCGAAGTATGGATTTCACTCCTGATTCAACAGAAATTCTAGTGTTTGTAGTAAAAAGTTGAGTCGAGCGATCTAATCGAGAGTTTGCGGTTTTCACACCTAATCTCGACCAAATCACCTGCTTGCGCGAGAAATTTGAAAATAGTGCGAGTTGCCAGCCTTAGGAAAGGCTGACCTTGCGCGAAGCGGTAGTATGCGATGTCCGCGCAAATGTCTAGTGTTCGGCGTGTTCAAGCGAGAATAGCAAGTAAGCCTGTACAAAAACCCCTACAGGGTTTGCACAAGTTGATATGTTGGTGCTTAGAATATATATACTAGGTATATTCTAAGACTTTGACCCGGACTAGGTCGAGTCTTGCCTAATTCCCTATAGTTATGGCTCTGATACCAATCTGTCACACCCCAACCGATGGCGGAAACATCGGGGCATGGCACTAAGCGAAACAGATTGTCCATGAGTATCCATAACAACTATTAATTACCAGATATTTAAACGTCATGTCCCATACCATAACATATCCAAATAAAACAGTTATTACAAATAATTATCTCAAAAACAAATACTGTTCCGACAACTCAGATTTACCGTGACATAACTAGACCCCTAGCTTGATTCACCAAAGCACAACATTCCTAGCATCTTAAGCACCTGTCACATACGTTAAAATAGAGGTCAATACACATAGTGTAAAGGTGAGCATACAAGTTTGATAGCATATACTAGCGAAAGCGAGTTTACGCATAACCAGCATGTAACATGTTTAATGTGAAGCAAGTAGGTTATCGACAATGAAATATGCACAGACGTGACTGCGAGTTGTAGAGTGCGCAACACATATCACCACCGTGACACATGAAGAAATACCCTTAGCAACCCCCGTCCACGACAGGTGCTGAGTCCAAACTATAGTACTATCGTTGCTAAGGTGTCAGGCAACAATCACTGTGTAAACATAATATACCAGCATTCATCGAGTAACACGTATAACATGCAGTAGAGGTTAGCGTATAAAAGTGTTTGCGTTGTGTGATCGATGTGTTTTGATATAAGTAACGTATGTAACACCCAAAAGTGCTTAAAGCAAAAAGGGATCGAGTATACTCACAGATTGTGTTTAATAAATAAACACTCTCTTGGATTGAAGGGATCGCTGAGAGATTAGCCTAATCAGAACGATAGCATAAGCGATGAGCGGCACGTAAAACGATGCAAGTGTTAGGGTAACGAAGGTTCATCCGGTTGGATGACAATCCATTAGGATGGTCATTCGATCAGATGACAATCCATTCAGATGGTCATCCGGTCGGATGACCATTCGCTCGGATCGTCCTTCGTTTGGGATGGATGTGTTTGTGTATGATGGCTTTGAAGTTTTCGTTGTAGCATTTTAAAATCAGAGAAGTACCTCTACCTTTCAAGTAGTTCGGTCAAATCGTCATTCGATCGGATGGCAATCCGATCAGACGGCAATCGGTTTGGGTGACGGGTTCGTTTTGAAATTCGTTAAGTTTGAAAGTTTACGGTTTAATCGAGACGGTATGACAACGTGTTAAACAATGGGAAACTCCATCAGGTCCAGGTCATCCGATCAAATAGGAATCACCCAAATCCGGCCAGTTAACTGTTCCTGACGGCTTGTTTATGTTCAACCCGGAATCGGTTGTCTCTTTGATAGGAATCAGATCTTGGACCGACACTTCACTAGGAAGCGAGTAGAAGGCCTGAACGAGCTCCGATTCTACCAGTTTTGAGTGCATTGAGTGTAAAAGAGTTGAAAGAAAGTTATAAACTATCTTTCAATCCTTTTATCCTCGAAAATGTTTAGATCTATGCGAAAATAGTGTTAAATCATGTTAAAATCCTTTAGATCCGAGTTGTTCTTGGTGGAATGAGGCCAAATCTTGAAGTTCATAAGAACCTCATGATGACATCATCCTAGAACACCTCAAATCCGCTGATTTCACGGTTAAAAGTTCAAATTCAAAGGTGAAAATGATGTAGAAGTGAGTGTAGATGATGGATGTACAAGATTTGAGGAAGAAACTTACAAGAATTGCCAGAAATCGAGAGAAATGAGGGCTTGAGCATGTTGGTCGAGTGGGAGCTGTCACATCACTGTTTGTGATGTGACAAGGGGTATTTATAGGGTTTCCAAAAGAGGAAAGTGGAGCACAGGCGACGGGTCGGATGGCCATCCGATCTGATGGTTATCCGTTCGGATGACCATTCGATCGACTGGTCATCGCATGTTGGTTTTCGTGTTTTCGTTTCGTGCGTTGAGCGTTGCGATGTGTTTTCGAGTAAGCGATGTGATAGTATTACTCATTAGTTACACAAATAACCTAACTACTATATATCACAAAAGAAATTCGTAAATCTTTGAGTTTGCGATGAGATTGCGTTGCGATAGAGTTGCGATTACGATTAAACACCTCAATCATAAACATAACATGCACAAGTAACATATAATGGCACACATACGTAAAACAATATCCAGAACACATAATTCGTATTGCGAATGTGATTAGTGATATGTCGATTAGCGATTAACTGCGATTTAGTGGCGGTTTATTAACACGTACTCCACATAATACAACTAAAGCGATTCAAATTAGAGTATCGATTACAAGTCAAAGTGTACAATCAATAATTAAACAAGGAGTGACAAATCACAATTAGCAATCTTTTCTTCCTTTGACTTTGATTTTGACTTGTACTTTGACTTCCAAAAAGTGAGGTGTTACATTAATCTCTAGTGCCAGACCACCAATGAAGCGTGCAATGCGCTTGGGTTCAGGTGTAATCGGATATGGAACCAACCTGGACATGTAATTAAAGTCGGTGACGTAGGTCCTGCAGTCCAAATTCTTCATAACCAGAGTCAAGAAGTCTGACTCTACCTTTTCAACCTCATGTTGAGGGCAGTAGGTTTCTTTCACTAGGTCCACAAACTTGGACCATGACAGATTATAGAGGGGGATCTTCCCCATGGACTGCACCAACGCCTTCCATCATGTAAGGGTATCGCCCTTTAATGATTGTGACACATACTTCACAACGTCTTCCTTCGCACACCCACTAATGTAGACAACAGTTTCCATTTCATCCAACCATTTCATGCAGTCAAAGGCTCCCTTCTCGCCATTGAAGTCTCTTGGCTTGCAAGAGACAAAATACGTGTAAGTGCATCTTTTGGAGGAACGGGGTTCCTGATAAAAAAAACTTCTTTGATGGTTCACTCTTCGCATTCGATGAGTGAACAGACTCTTCTTTACGAGATGTATGAGGTTTTGATTAGGACTTGGAGCGAGTAGCACTCGACTCCTTACAGTTTTCAAGAACTTTATCTACTGCTTTACTAACTGCAACAACTATCATGGCCTGAAGATCAGTGCCATTAACATTTACATTAGCAGCATCATTTTTGTTGTTGTGTGCCTCGTCAGAATTAACCATTTTGAAGCTTTAGTGCTAAACACCAAAAATAACAACTGCTTAGTTGCAACAAATGAATCATCGCATTTAGGGAATAACAAGCCATGGTATTATTAAACCATATAGGCTATTAAGTTATAACATTTCTAATGAATGTTATTTCGAAATTAATTCGATATAATTATCCTAGGTTACAAAAGAACCATCAATGGCTTTAAAAATAGGACATAGTCCATTGTACATTAGGCAGGGGATCATAAGTCACAACTGTCATTGTCGTACTGACAATATTAAAATAGCTCAAAGGCTCGTCACAAGGATGTTAAAATATGGCACAAAAGGCCTTGTCACAAAGGACATTAAAACATAAACCGAGATCTTATTTGATCAAGGGTTTTAAGGCTTGAACATAGTTCTTCACCTTTGGACAGGGAGTCGTAGACTACAACTGTCATTGTCATGAAAGACGATATTACTTGGCCCGTAGGCAAATCAATTTGCATTACTAATGGATGTTATTATAATAATCATCGCATTGATGATATTAGTCATGATCGCATTGATCATATAGACTATAAAGGATTGGATATAACCTAAATACCTTGACGGCTAGTGTGGTTCCTCAAGCTACTCTGCCAGGAGTGTTAACATTTCATGAATGCTAACAAAGATTAATTGTCTTAAGAGGGTTCACCAATATAGCTATGTTTGTATTGACATATAGGCAAGGTTAAACCATTAAGAAGATCTTTTGGAATTATTTAGCAGATCGACAAAGTTCGAATAAAATCGAGACGGCCGCTTGAACAATGATGTAATGAAATACATATATATAACAATAAATATTAATTCCAAAAGAAAAAAATTTCATTAAATTAATTAAGGATTACAAAATTGCCCTAAACGGGTCTTAATTAACATAACTAGTTGTCCACGCATGGACTAAAATAAAACTAGTCCATGCGGGACTAATACTGAAAATAAAGTGTCCATGCAGGGACTTAATTTTAAATAAACAACTACAAGGACAAATAAAAAAATCTTCAATCCTCATCCTTCTTTCCTTTGATCAACTTTGTAAGTTTCTTAAAGAACTTACTTGTTTTCCTTTTACCTCTTTCCACTCGACGCTCTACGTCATCCATCCTTCCCAAGGCCTGAGTTAAGACCTCCATTTGTTGGGGTGGTAGTTGTGGTTGTGGGGGGTGGGGGAGCAGGATACTGGTACCCATAAGCTGGATACCCAGTTGGGTAAGCATGGGGAAAAGGGGAAGGATGTAAAGCGTTATGTACGATCATTTCAGCATAAGGATAGTACGATGGTGCCTGGTAGTTGTAGTCCATAGACGTTGATGGTTCAAACGGGTTATACCCAGTCGCAGCTGGGTAAGTAGGGATTGGGTTTTCAAAACCCATGGGCGGCGGTGGTTGCGCAAAGGTGGCTGGTGTAGTATTAATCACCGGCGCAGGATTTGAGGGTCCACCCATTTGGGGATCCTTGGGGATAGTGGGATAAGTGTTTGAAGCATGGGGTGAACTAAAACGTGGGCACCCTCGCACAGAGATACGTGCGTTTCTTCTCCTCCTTGATGGTTCTGGAGGTGGCGGAGGTGGTTGTTCCTCCACTGGTGGTGGCGGTGGCGGCGATTTTTGCATCGCTTGATGTTGCTGTGGTGGAGTGTTATGATAAGAAGGAGTATACTCCCACTTATATTGACCCCACCATTCGGCCCATTCATCGGGGCCTTGGTAAGGCGATCCCGCATAAGAAGCGGAACCACTTGAAATGTCGATGGGATGCGTAGGCGTCCCTGATGGCGGCATGATTGGATCTGGATCCTCGTCCATATCCATATCTTGACTTTCGTCATGATGCTCCTTAGGCTCCAACTGATTTTGACCAGGAGGAGTGTTGATGTAGTCATTCGAATCAAAATGCCCTTGTGACTGAGAGTGATGCGAATGGTGGGTATCATGTGAATGTTGAGGCCCGAAGGAGTGATGGTATAAATGCGAGGTGCTTAAAGATACAGAGCGCCTTGCAGGTTCCATGAAATGTCTCCAATCTTCATAAGGATCTGAACCGAATGATGCAGATGGGAAGTGGCGGTGCGACGACCCCGCCTGACTAGATGGTCCCCCGTGCATGGGACCTTTGCCACGTCCACTTCCATGTACTCTTGGCGGCATTATGATAAGTAACCTGCCAAAAACAAAGAAAACACTATATATATAAACTTAATAAAGATTAGGATTAATCCTAGGTCCTTGGCCTAGACTCGGAAGTCTAAGGAATGTGCTACTGTGTCATTTGAGTTTAAACACAAAAGGCTAGTATTTAATTCACTCAAACGTTAACTCTGATACCAAACTGTCACACCACGATATTCCAACATAACTCGGTGGGCCCGGTGGGGAGTATCGTGACGTAAGTTGATATCATCATAATTAATTAAACACAGAATAGCACAATGGAAGTCTTGGAATAAAATTACTATTACAAACCGAGTGTTCAAAGTTAAAAATAAAAAATACAGACAGTTGTAATAAAAGATCCACAGGCGGATCAAATAAATGTACAAAATGATGTTCAACAGACTTTAGGCATTCTAAGGATTTGCAAGATCCACTTATCAATACCGAGCAGCATCCAACCTATTTCGTATAGTACCTGTAACTTAGTCTTTTGAAAATACATCAGTTTACATTGGTGAATACAATTAACCGACACACTTTGAAAACATTTCCAAAATTGATTTAAGTGCACAAGGCACATGAAAATCTTTTATAACTTGGGACAATTAAGGATTTTAATCTTGTACACAGTTTTACATGTTTGTCAATACATATGGGGAGTATAGAAACCGAGACATGATTAACCGACACACCACTTATAAAACCCACGAAGGAGTTATCCCCAACTTGTGGGTAAAAATATATTTTAGCATTTGCATCTGTTAGGTGTATGCCTACACCCCGTGCTTAGGTCGTGGCCATTAGTAACTTAAATGAGCCGAGGATATCCCAGACACGATCGCGTTAACCCCCAATGTTTAAGTTATCAAACAAAACAGGTTAAAACGGGTTATGCAGATTTGATAGCCATAATCTGGCTAAGTGATCCCATACCCAACCAAGCGGTAATAATTTACCGTATCCCAAGCCCGTATAGGGAAAATAAGTTAAAAGTATTTACTTGAGCTATAACTCGATTCAATGCAAGATTTTAATAACTCAAACGTATAATTCATTAGACAAGTGTAGGTAGCTTTTACCAGAAGGCTATAGTCTAGAATGATGGTAATATTAACCAATTAGAATGCTAACGGGTCCTATTTAAGTCACAGACTTAAACCGACTAGCTTAAAGGATCAAAAACGGTACAATGAGCTAGATTAAGCGATGACCAGATTAGAATGTAATTTTAACCCAACAAGTATGAAGACTTGTATAATATGTGTAAACTAATTACATTCTGGAAATTGAAGTTAAGATGATAAGGTTAAACCCGTTTTGGCAAACTTATGTAAACTAGTTACATAAGTCGAACCGTGCGCGTATTAGCATTAACGGGTAACCGGATGAGTCAAGTACAAGTTCCATATGTTATTATACTTAAAACATGTTATAATATCAGTAGGATATCAACATGTATGCCCATTAAGGTTTCAAAATCAAATTAAGCCCCGTAAGGGCGTTTTGGTCATTTTATAACTTATAAAAGGAGCTTGCAAGTAAACGGATGTTATGGTTATAAATATTCTGGAAAATAGTTAACTTATGATATATTATCAGTAGGATATCAAATATATGTGTGGTTTATGCTTTAAGACCAAACTATGCACCGTAGGGGCATTTTGGTCATTTCACACAAGTTTTGAGGACTTATTTTGGATTCTGAATTTATAACTTATACCTACTATAAAAATATTTAAAATTATTTATAAAACCAGTAGGTAACAAGTCTTGGTTAATAAATATGGTTTAAGACCATACTATGCGCCTATACGGCGTTAAAGTCGTTAAATGACGATTTGTATGGTTTAATGAATTTGATGTTATGACCAGGTTTAAATAAATAAAATATGTTATTTATTATAACATATCAGTAACTAAAAGGTTTTGCATGATTATTATGTTTAAAAACCATTTTAAGTGCCATAAGGGCATTATCGTCATTTATCGGCATTGTACAAGAACTTGTAGTTAAACTCAGCATATAATCTGACTTAGCATCTCAAATAATCCTAATTATGATATCACATCAGTATGTAGTGAGTCTTGCCAAGAAATTATGTTTAAAACTCAATTTAGATGAAAAAGGGCATTTTAGTCCTTTTAAAAGCATGATTTACGATAGGGCTGTCCAAAAAGCTCGCGGCACGGAGCTCGCTCGGATTTAGCTCGGAAAAAGCTCGCTCGATATGGCTCGGTTTGAAAGTGAGCCGAGCCGGCTCAGCTCGGTTAGAAAGTGAGCCTAGCTCGGCTCGGCTCGTGACGAGCCAAATTGGCTCGGTTTGGCTCGCTTGGTAGCTCGGCTCGGCTTAGCTCGAATTATTTTACTTATAATATATTTTATTTTTATATACATATAATATATTACAAAAAAAGTGATTATTATTTACATGTATTTTGGCTTTTAGTTTGATATCTATGACATATTTAAAGGTTGGCTGTCATGCTAATGAACAAATATTGTATTTGCTTGAAATATAAAACTTATTATGCGTTGTTGAACGTGATTTTGGCTTGTAATGTATTAGTTTGAACTTATTTTGAATATGTTCTTTTTAGGTATTGAATAATATTTTAGAATATTGAAATTTAAGAGTTATGTATTAATTTTTATTTTTAAAATCGAGCCAAACCGAGCCGAGCCGAGCCAGCTTGGTTTATAATCGAGCCGAGCCCGAGCTTGCC
Organism: Helianthus tuberosus; assembly: GCA_030545235.1. NCBI lineage: Eukaryota > Viridiplantae > Streptophyta > Magnoliopsida > Asterales > Asteraceae > Helianthus > Helianthus tuberosus. Next base: position 58,920,183 of record CM060415.1, on the reverse strand, counting down.
CTAGCTCGGCTTGGCTCATGAACTGCCCTAATTTACGATCTTATAAGAAAACTTAGTTTATAACCAGAATATTAACATCAAAATATGTTAAATATGTTAACATATCAGTACCTAATTCAATTGCATGCACATTCATGTTAAAAACCTTATTTTTAAACAAAAGGGCATTTTAGTCAACATTAAGCATAATAACGGAACTTGCAAAATAAACTCAGATTACTATATGACCATGTAATATAACCTCAGAGGGTTATACTACAATATAATATGGTCATAATAGAACCTTAAAACAGAATGAAACTAATCTAATTCGGGTCAAAACTGAAAGTCAAAGCAGAAGTCAACCTTCGCGACTTTCGTTTGCGAACCGACCTTAAACCTGGAATTGATGTGCTAAACATGTTTACACATGTTCTAATAATTATTACCAAGTTATTAAAGTGATAAAACATATTTTATAACATCTACATTATCAGATTTGGATTATTTTAAAAACTGACTCGTTTGACTTTTTAAATTAATAACTTTGACCCGTCAATTGACCAAGCAAACGTGATTCTTAGGAGGTGCCGTTTTGAGGGATTAACACCTACCTAATTACGATCACGTAGCCATGTTCACCTCAAACAATGGCTGGACCATAATGGTCTAAACCGAAAGTCAAAGCGTTTATCAAAAACTTTGACTTTCGGCATTTAAAAGCCTATAAACTGAAAAGCAGAGGCTAGGGACAATTACAAAGGGTCCTAGCTCAAAATTATAACTGAGGTGAGTCTCCTTTCAGCTAGGAATATCCAAGAGAGAAAGAGAAGTGATAATATGAGAAGGTGCAAGTGTTAAAGGCCACCCAAGACCTCTATTTATACTTGAAGGTGACTTCCCAAGATCAAGCCAGGTGTTAGAGGGGTTCCAAGATCACTCCAGGTGTCATGGCAGGTGTTAAAAACCAGCAATGGATCCATGGTTTCGAGTTATGAGAGTGTAGTGGTTTGAGTGGTGGCCAAGGCTGCATAACCTGCAGCTGTCAAGATGATTCTGTGTAGGTGACTCTGTCGCGGCACGCGACCCCCTCCTGTTTCAGCCAAACATCTTTGATTGTTGACATATTTGGCCCCTCAACCTTTAAACCCATAATAACTTTCACATTTGGCACTTTTGACCCTTCAAGTTAGGTTATAGGTATTCCAGGGAGTATAACCGAACATCATTAAACTCCGGTTCGTTAAAAGTTCGCTCAGATGTATAATTAAACATGTTGACGCTTTTAACCCTTAAATTCACAAACATATGATTTAAATCACAAACGGTTTTGTAAGTCCAACGTGTGGCTCGTTAAAGAATACGAATACCGTAAAAGGTCATTCAAAAGCTTAGTTTAAGCATGTTGACAGTTTTAGTCCCTCCACATACATCTTTTCATTGTTGGGCAACAATAGTCCTTCCTAGTCAATGTTTGACATAATTAGGATTAAGGACACATGTCTACACATCATTAGACGTGATTTTACGAGGTGTTACACATTCGTACGAAAGAGACTATTTGTGGACAGATTCTCATTTTGAACGTTTTAACTATTAAACAGTTATGTCCGTGACTTCTGTTAAGTTGCTTAGTTATAATAGTAGTGTGTTAGTAGTCCAGAATATTCATAAGATTCATAGAAGTTATGCATAGAGGTTTAACCTTGTTATTGTTCACCAAAGCACAAATCAGTTAACTTAGTTTACTGACCGGTTGGTTATGAATACGGAAAGGAAATAACAGAATGTAAAGTTAACCAAACAACCGAAAAATGTACAACCCAGGTGTGCCAACACGACAAAGAAAGAATTAACTAAGTGTCGGAGGCTGGACGGGGTTCACTTGTTCTAGGTCTAGGAGGTTGTTTGGGTGTTCGTTTCACGAGTTCAAGCGAGGTGGTGGATCTAGATTGGAAACCAAGGTTCCCACGGAACACACTTTGATGTTCCAGAATCTACTATATTGAAAGATAGAGATCTGGACAATCATTTAACACTTAGAATCGTCGGAACTTAGTGAAACAGTACATTCGGACGATTGGGCCTGCACTTTCGGACGAACTGGACTGTTTCTAGGCAAAACCAGTTCGGTTTTGTTTGAACTACCTACTCAGCTGGAATTGGAACACTTGAATCCACAGCTATTGACTTATTGTGAGCTCGGAGAACCTCAGATCCAGCTGAGTTTGAGGTCTGAAAGATTGTTTAAAAGGTTTTGAGAGATTCATTTCATTTTCATCTTGGCCCTCAACTGAATTGAGAGTTAACATCAGTTGCCATGGCAGGTCTGATAAACCAAGTGAAGTTCATGAAGGATCTTGTAAAATGTTGGATGAAAACAGAGGAAAATGTAGAAGAAGATAGATAAAATAGTTGTTTGTGAGCTAAAACTCACTTAGAAATGGCTGAGACAAGCTCCAAGGGAACTATTCGATGTTAGCTCAAGAGAGAATTTCGGGTATTGAAGGTGTAGAAGTGAAGGAATGAATTGGTATTTATAGACTGGAGGTGGCAGTTTGGGACGAGAGAGCATTCGGACGAATGGGCCCCATTCGCACGAGAGTGCCAGGCCCAAAAGCCCAATTTCCAATTTTGCTTGATTTGTCGGTATTAAGCGTACAAGTGCAATGTTTAAGTGTAGTGCATAAATAGAGGAATGTATAAATGTATTTTGCATGTATAATAAGTATGAATACACATGAATTTGCATGTAAATGGTATCAAGTATGTATGTATGTAACACGAATAATCGACAAGTATTTATGAATAATGAATAACACAAGTATATAAAAGATAGAATTTCCATTATGATTCAAGTCTCGGATTACAACGTTTGAGATGAATTACGAATACAAAGGAATACAAGTTTCTATAAATGGAAAGTACAACCGAACTTGCTAAATAAGGAAAGTTACAAAAAGCAAGTCGTTACACTCGGGTTCGGGTTGTGTCTCTGGTACCGTTTCTATCTCCGGATCAGTATCTTGAGTAGACGGTTGTGAACCGCCTATGGTTGGAAAGGTTTGCGGAACTTGAAAGAATGGTTGCGAACCGGCCGATGCTAGTATTTGGGCTACGCAAATACATTAGGGTCCATGTCTTGTAGGTTGAAGTTCGGTTGCGGTTGCGTGGTGTTCGGCCGATATGTGTTGGGGTTACCGGGTCTCGAAAGCACACCGAATGGGGGTCGGAAGGGATTCATGATTGTGGGTGAAAAGTGGAGAAACTTTTTAGAAAATAGAGAATATGGGTGAAAAGTTTATAAAAATAAGGTGAGAAGTGGGATTTAAATAGGGTAAAAGTTGAAATAAAAAAGTAATTTTTAATTAATTTGACTGTTTATCAACGGTAAGATTTTGAAAAGTGTGCAGGGCTCGAGCATTTTTAAAACAACGCTGTTAAAAAATTTGGTTCAAAAACGCCCCGGGGGGCGGTCGCTCGGGCATGCTTGGGCGTTGTTTATTAAAAAAACGCCCCAAAATGAGACGACTACGCATGGTCTTATAATTGACTCAAATTAACAATGTGATTATGTAAAATCCATGTTAAATACTTAAATTTAAAGTGAATATTTGATAATGTGATGTTGAGATATGTTATTGAGTTATTGACTTGAATGAGAACTTGTCTCCGATCCGACCCAAACCGAAAAAAATATTATATAGCAATAGACAGAAGAAGCCTTGACAAAAATTTCTGGGTCCATCACTGCCATTTAGGTCATTTCACACCCATTTAACTGGAAAAACTAACCTCCCATCCGTTTCAGAGACTATCCGAGAACGAGTGTGTAAAAGTTGAGAACTATAGCTATAATTTAAGAAGTGTAGGGACTGTAGATGAAATCTGAGCAAACCACAGGGACTATCCGAGCATTTTTCTTATATAAAAATTTACATTTATGTAATCCGTGTAATAAATGAGGTTTGTAAAAATATATTATATTATTATTATTTGCTATGTAAAATCACATTTATTTAACGCATATAATATATAGGGTTTTAACTAGTTTATTGGAGCATTTACAATCAAACCTCCTATTCAATCTTTATAATTAAATTAAAAGACACTCTATTTTCTCTCAACTTTTCAATTAAATAATATATTTTATTACTTTCATCATTACCGTTTCTCTCTTCTACACTAACAACCACTTTCAAAAAATATTAAAAAATTATTGAGGTAAACAGTATTTCTCCAAATTTACTGGTGAAGAGTAACTTTTTTTTTCGCTCTCATCCACTTACAACAATTTACAAACAAGGAAAAATTACAAGTTTTGTCCTTTATCTATATACCACTTTTCAGGGGTTGTCATTTTCAACGAATTTTGACAGATTTTGCCCTTTATAGGGAATTTTGTTGCAAGTTACGTCCTTTGAGCCTAACTCAGTTAAATTTTTCTGTTAAATCTTATTACACATGGGTAATTTAGTCTTTTCACTTATTTAAAGGACAAAACTTGTAATTTATTCTTTAAAAAATATTTCAAAAAATTATCTATATATATATATAGGGCCAGGATCATTTCAGAACCATAAATATTTACAGAACTCGCAGAACTCCTAATAAACAATCTTTTAATTTATATATTTTTATGTTTAGGATAATTTTATCATTTATTATGTGTATTTTTACGATTACATACATGTTAAGAGTAATTTTATTATTTTTTATATGTAATTTTATAATTACACATATGTAAACTAGTTTTTTTTACATATATGTAATTAGTTATGACACATATATATATATATATAGAGGCCGGTTAACGTACAATACCTCTTATCATACATTATGTACGCGATGCCCTCAGCCGTACGATCTTCAATCGATCAAACGCGGGCGAAACTAATTTAAATGATTAAATTAATCATTTTAATATATCTAAATCAGACCAGGAAGGTTAAAAACGTCATTGCGAGGTCATAAATCTCTGTAATTGACCGATGATAGTTCAAAATTAAACCCTAAATCAAATTCAAAAACCTGAAAATCTTCTTCCCCAACCTCCATTCGTTCATTTTAGTGCGATATCGATAATAAGAACTACTAATTTGGGAGTTGTAAGGGTCAAACGGAAGAAGACTGACAATGATCGACCAACAATGGAAGAAGATGAACAGTAACACACACACAGATTTTTCACATGCGATATTCAATTTTCCACATGCGATTCTACACACCCCATGCCATTTTTCACATTACCCCATGCCATTTTTCACATGCGATATTCAATTTTCCACATGCGATTCTACACACCCTATGCCATTTTTCACATTACCCCATGCCATTTTTTCACATGCGATATTCAATTTTCCACATGCGATTCTACACACCCCATGCTATTTTTCACATTACCCCATGCTAGCCATTTTTTCACATGCGATATTCAATCTTCCACATGCGATTCTACACACCCCATGCTATTTTTCACATTACCCCATGCCATTTTTTCACATGCGATATTCAAATCTTCCACATGCGATTTTGTCCATCTACACACCCCATGCCATTTTTCACACTACCCCATGCTAACCATTTTTTCATATGTGATATGTATTGAATTCGCACCAGATCTGCACCTGATCGAACGGCTGGGATAATCGCGTACGTATCGTACGATAAGCGCATTTGTATTTTACTCTTTACCTATATATATATATATATATATATATATATATATATATAATTTTGGCAAATAAACATATGTAAACTACTTTTAACATTTATGTAATCAAAGAAATACATATAATAGATGATAAAAAAATCCTAAATACAAAAACTTATATATAAAATGATTGTTTATTAGGAGTTCAGTAGTTATTTAGAGTTCTGAAATGAACTCATCCATATATATATATATATATATATATATATATATATATATATATATATATATATATATATATATATATAGGGCGGGGTTCCGCTACAAAGTCTATTTTTCCTACAAAGTGTACAAAGTCTTAAAACACCACAATTTCAGCCATAAAACACACTTAAAAGTTAAAACCCACAAATAAAATAGTGAAGATCACTAAAACACAATATCCAAACCCTAACATTCCTTAAAAACTTCAAACACACCATCGTACAACTATGAATATAAAACACAATACGATAACCAACATAAAACACGCCATTGTTAGTAATTCGATAATCAAATCCTTATCATTCAAAACACAACATAAAACCCACAAATATGGAGTTTTAGTAACCTCCACTATGTTATTTGTGAGTTTTGAGTGTGTTTCATGGTTGATATTATGGTGTTTTATGACTTTGTACACTTTGTAGGAAAAATGAACTTTGTAGCCAACTCCCACCCTATATATATATATATATATATAGGGAGAAGATCATGCGAGAACCACCTCTTATTGTGAGAACCGCGATAACTAATGTGAACACACCAAAAATGCCTAAAAATAGCTAAAAATCACACAAAATTTTTTTTTTTGATTTTTTTAATATTTTTAATATTTTTTAGGTTAAAATCGCTACTTTTCGAACCCAAAAAAAATTTATTTTTTTTTAATTTTTAAAAAAAAAAAATTTTTGGCTTCGAAAAGTAGCGATTTTAACCTAAAAAATATTAAAAAAATCAAAAAAAAAATTTTGGATTTTTTTTTTATTTTTTTAGATTTTTTGGGGGTTTAGTTTTTAGCATTTTAGCTTGGGGGGGGGGTGGGGTTAGGTTTTTTTTAGGTTTTTTTAGGTTTTTTTTGGGGGGGGGGGGGGTGGGTGGGGGTTAGGTTTTTTTAGGGTTTTTTTTAGGTTTTTTTAGCTATTTTAGGTTGTGTTCACATTGGTTCTCGCGGTTCTCACAATAAGGGTGGTTCTCGCATGAGCCCCTCCCTATATATATATATATATATATATATATATGAGACCGTTAAAATGAGAACTACCTCCAGTTGTAAGAACCGCGAGAACCACTTTCTGGCCATTAGATCAAGAAGATGGATGGATAAGATTAAAAGTATTTAAAAATAATATTAAATATTTTTTGTCTTATTATATCTTTAATATTTTAATCCAAATGGGTATTTAAGTAAATTACTCTATTTTGTCTTTTTGTCTTTAATGTTTTTTTATTACTTTTTGATATTATTATATTAGATTTTTATTTTTTTAACAAAGTTTTTTTATTAAGCATTATTAAATTCAGATTTATTTACAGATTTTTACGCCCGGCCTTTTCACGCCTCGTTTTTTGACGCGCCGTTTTTACGCCCGACTTTTTCACGCGTCGTTTTTTCAACGCGCCGTTTTTACGTTTTACGCCCCCGGTTTTTTACGTTAACGTTATTTACGTTTTACGCGTCGGTTTTTTTACGTTTTACACCCCGGTTTTTTACGTTAATGTTTTTTTACGTTTTACGCGCCGGTTTTTTACGTTAACGTTATTTACGTTTTACGCGCCAGTTTTTTACGTTTTACGCCCCGGTTTTTTACGTTAACGTTTTTTTTACGTTTTACGCGCCGGTTTTTTTTTACGTTAACGGTTTTTTACGTTAACGTTTTTTTAAGTTTTACATTTTTGCGCTAAAAAGTTTACGTTTTTACGTTAAAAAGTTTACGTTTTACGTTAAAAAGTTTACGTTTTACGTTAAAAGTTGACGTTTTACGTTTTACGTTAAAAAATTTACGTTTTACGTTAAAACTTTACGTTTTACGTTAAAAAGTTTATGGTTTTAACTTTTTTACAAAAGCTTTTTTACACAAAACGAACGCACCCAGAAATCGAAAACTCGGTAGATGTCTCAGATAGATTGTTATCATCATCGACTGGGGGATAAAAATAAAAACCAACAACAAAAATTCAAAACAATGTGCGGATCTTGAAAAAAACGGGATTTGGCTCAAACTTTCCAATAATCAAGGCTGCAAAGTGGGGTTGCAGGTTCAAAAACCTACCCTCCACCATTCTCGCTACGCCATCTTCATCAATTCTCGGAAAAATTGGTTCGAACTATCACTGCCAACTCAACCCCAATATCAAAAACACAAATCAATCACCGAAGAATCCCACCAAAATCACCTTATGCAAACACAAGGTCACTTTATGTAAACACAACTATGGTACACATAAAAATCTGGTTGAATTTTATATGCATCATAAACCAATTGGATGGTACCAAAAATCCAAAACTAAAAAAACATTAGTTTTTAGTTTTCAATTGCACGTAACCAGAAGAATCCAAAAAAAATAAACAAAACACCAAATCCTATTCAAAACCCTAATATTAAAATTTTAAAATAAACATAAAGTAAAACCTCGTTAGGTGTCTGTAAAGACGATGACTTCAACAGTTTATGAATCGGTTCACTAGAATTCATCATACGCCGACCAACCACCGCCGACCACCACACAGCCGTCGAACCGTCAAAAACCCACCACCGCCACCACCGTCTCTGTCAATCCTCCATACCACCACCGTCGCCGTCCCCTTTCTCTCCAAACAATTTTACATCATTGTGAATGCTCTTACATTAAATAAAAACCATCATATTTCATCAACCTATTTATTTGATAATAAATGGTTAAATTGGATAATATTTTCTTTAGCTATTCACAGCTTTAATTATTCGATTGAGAAATTGATTCACCACCACATCTTATGTCAACGGAAAAAAAAAAACAAATCAAGAGCCAGTAAAAAACGCCACATAATATACATGAACCATTTATTTGTTAATTCATTTATTATTGTTATTATTATTATTATTATTATTATTTATCTTCCTTACAATTTCTACATGAATATTTAATTAACCTACCAACACTGGTCAGTCTCCCATCTCCGGCAGGTAAAAAACCCTTGCCTCCGTCCAACCACCGTATACAACCCTACCTTCCGCCTAACTCCGCCACTCCACCTCAAATCATAGCTCGCTCGACTCGCCGGATCCGACAACGTCGCGTACGCATTATGAATTTCAATAAAATCACGCTCACCGTTACCTTGCTGCTTGAAATCCGAAGCATCCGGATGATAAATCTTCGCTAAACTCCGGTACGCCGTCTTAATCTCCGTCGGTGTAGCGGTTCTCTCGACTCGTAACACTTCGTACAAACTGACCGCCGGATTCGGGTCGAGTACGTCATGAAATGCGGCTTTGAGTGAGGAAGTTTTTGATGTGGATCTGGTGGAGATTGGTGGTGGTCGGAAGAAGATGCCGCCGGTTGAGGTTGTTAGGGTTCCGATCATGTTGAGAGAGATGAATTTGGGAATTAATTGTTTAGGCTAGAGTATAGTGAGGGGTTGGGTTATATAAATGTGGAGGTGGGCCCAGTTGGTTGCGACATTTGGTTTTGGGGATTGGGATGATTGTTTCTAGAAGGTCAATGGCCTACTCGAACGGTTGGACTCTCGTTGTTTTATGGTTAATTGTGACAAATGCCTTTAAAAATTTATAAAGAATAACTTGTGAGAAACAAGTCTCACTCGACTCATCTAAATATATATCTATTACATTTTTAAAGTTTGATGTAAAGTATTACATGTATAATATTTTAAAGATTGAAATTACAAGTATGTCCTTATTTGTTAAATTAGGGCCAAACCAATTTACAATTTGTCCCGCTTTAAAATTACGATTTTACCATCAATTTAAAATTACGTTTTTATCTCTAGTTCAAAATAAAATTATGCTTTTCCTCAAATGAAAAATTACAATTTTGCCATCGGTTCAGAATTCCGATTTTGCCCCATTTAAATTTACAGTTTCGCTATTAGTTTTGTTTTCTTCATCCCAGGTAAATAATGATTTTGCCCTCAATTTAAATGGGGTGGGCTAAATATATCCCCTCTTGTTACTTTTTATACCCCCATTCCATAAAATCACATTAAAACTTGTAATATTTACCCCCTATACAAATTATCATTCTAAAAAATATTTTTTTGTTACAAAACAAATTCAAAAGTGTAAAAAAATATTACAGGCGTTTTTTTTTTCAAAAAAAAATAGTCTTTTAATTTTTATTTAAAAAACCTTTTTTAAAAAGTTCTTGGATTACGTTTAGCAGCCCCCTAATGAATCTTGGCAAATGAAGGCAATGTATTTATTTCTAGTATGTTGATTGTTTTCTCTTGTCTCTTTCTTTTCTTTTCCGGTGGTTTCCACCAAAAAGTTCCATTTGTTGTAAAACAACTAAACCTAATAGCAATATAAAGAGAAGAATAAGACAATGAGGGAATATAAATCTTATTGATACATCATACAAATACAAGGGCTAGTATTTATAGGGCTTGACATAATACAAATGCATTAAAGGGATGGGAGTTAAGCATGTGGAAAGTCACAATATTATAACTCATTTATAACACTCCCCCTTGACTATCCACATGATTATGTAAAATAACATATTATTCTTTTAATACGCTTGGTGATATATGCTGCCTCGTTAAAAACCTTGCTAGGAAAACCCATTGGGATAAAACCATAGCCAAGGGAAAAAGAGTGCAGCGCGTATTTTCTCCCCCTGATACTTTTGGATCAGGTATGTTGCCTCATTAAAAACCTTACTAAGAAAATCCAATGGGACAAAACTTAGTTAAGGGAAAAAGAATGCAACTTGAATAAGTTTCCTCCTCATTTTAACATGTATCCTTTAAGTGACGTGTGTCCATATTCCTTGAAAGTCGAATAAAGCTTTTGTAGCGAATGATTTGTCGCTTGATCCCTTAATGTGCAATCCTTTATGCTGAGCAATGTTGTATAATCTTCTAACGAGACTTTAGGTGCCTCATTCCAAAAATTATTATATGTCCACGACTGTGTTTCGTTACATTCCTGCATCTACAAGACTAACCAAACTTGTTTTGATGGGTTAGTAAAAACATAATCAAATATCGTTTATACCTTAAATATTTCTTTGAAATCATTCCAATGTCTCTTCGCTTGACAAAGGTTATATCATGACAATAAGCTCAAGTGAAAGATATTATAACCATACATATCTAGCAAAACATATTAATGCACTTATGCATTTAACGATGGTACTTCTAGAATGAGAATCTCTACTTTGGTAGGAGATGATAATATGCATTTCTTATAACAAATGACTTAACAACCTTTAACATACTTTAAGGTTCAACTATGTCCATACTAAAATATCCATACATCATTTTCTAGATATACTTGAGGGATTGGTAAAATATAATTACATATATAATCGAACTGTAGTTCGAGTAATAGTTAGACCATGCCAAGGTCATTCAAAAATTCTCCCTTTAAAAGCTCGACAATTTCTCTCGATGATGCCTAGACATCATTACTGTAAATTGCGATTATAGTGAACTTTTAAAAGTAGAATGTTTATAGAATATGGCTAATTTAATCAAACTTATATCCCTCTTTATGTGAATATCTCGAGTTGTACAACACTCGACCCAACTATTTTAGTCCATACGTATTTTGTCAACTTCATATAATACGTTCTTGTGGTTTTGACATCATTAATTCTTCTAGGATTATCAATCCTTGAAGGAATTCTTTCCATCTTATCCAAATATGCATGTGCTTTCACTCTTAGAAGTTTTGCTATATAAACTTGCCCTTTTAACACATAGATATCTGTATCATATGCAAAAATATCAAGAACATTTGCTTTTATCTCCAAAATCCATATTGTACCATGTTTGTACACTGTGTACATTGAGATTCCATAATAACCAGGTACACATTTTCTATGTATGTTTATTGGAGTATTGGTGAACTATAATTACATCCATAAGGTGTTTCAATTAACCTCTTAAGACTCAAATGCTTTAGGATACTCATGGGGAGTTCCAATTATATTCAATTCAATAACATATACAATATGTATATGTATTCAGATCTGAATTTATATAATAATCATAACATTCTCGAGAACTTATTTTATATGACTTAGTATCAAGTGATACATAACTTTCCTAAGACGCATGTCAAATCTCTTTTATATATTACCATACTAATAAAATATTGGAAAGTCAATGCATCCACCACTGTAGAATACGTTTTCTCATAATCAATCATAGGTCTTTGTGAAAATTCTTGTGCCACCAATTTTGACTTATATCACTTAATTTGATTTTCACATGATTCGCGTAAAAGACACTTTTGCATCCAGTATATTTTACAACTTCAGTTGTATGGATTGTTGGTCCAGAAACTTTCCATTTCATTAGAGAACTAAACTCTGCCTTATTTGCATCTTTCTGTTTGGGCCAATCATTTCTTAATATTCATTCATAGGCGAATCTTAAACCTTGATCCTTATCATTTAATCATTTTAAGCGCTACATTATATACAAAAGTATAACGACGTCGATTTTTAATTCGATTCCATACATATCTTAGACATGATACAACTTATCGAGATCTCTTTATTTTCAGGTACCTGAGGTTCTTCTTGAACCATCATGTCTATTATCTCTTCAGGAGATCTTATTACTATAATCTCGACTTGACCATCTTAATTACTTACTCCAATTTTCGAGGAATATTATTATTGGAATCAACTAGTCTACCACGCTTTAGGTGTGCAATAGACTCATTACAAAAATATGTGGTTGTCCTCTTAGGACACAAATATAACTTAAGCATAAGCAGTTGATTATGTGACTTACTTAGTCACTCTATTTAGGTTAGTGAACTTGTCTGGTAATTTGTTCTTTAATATTAGTAAATGAATTATACTTTAAACTTCTAGTTCATAGTTTATAGTCTGAGGATCAAGATGACATGATCATTCATTTCACTTTTCACTTTTCAACTGCTTGTTATCTCCCCCTAATATTGGGAACATTCATTCATTAAAGTGAAAACCAATGAGTCATAAACGATTTTTTCCCTAATGGCTTTAAGTATTTAATCATAGACGATTATGTATACCCAACATATTCTCAAACTTTTTATAAGCCCCATCTTTGTGCGGTGTGGTGGATGAGTTTCAATATATGTCGCACAACCAAAATCTTTGATTAGACATCTTTGGTTCCTGACCAAAAACCAACTGTATGGGGAGAACTATAACTTATTGGCTTGATGTGAATTGATGGTACTATATATAAAATTACATGTACCTAAATGAACTTTTGCTCCTCTCATAATCATTGGGTTTGTAACCAATAGTAGACGTTTAGTGATCATCTCAACAATAACACTTATTCCAACGATCGTTAATAACTTGGGAATCAAATTCACTATTATCAAATAAATATACTAATCTGGATTAGTATGCTTGTTATCACATTAGCCAAGCCACAATCACACAAGCTTCAGGTTGTGGATTAGATAACCATTTAGATGATGCATCGATTTAAAACACTAAATGGTATCATGTTGGGATATACATATCCTTTAATCACTTCCAAAATGTTGGATCGTTGTGCGACCTGAATGAGTCGATCAGAAGAGTTTTAATCCATATCAAAGGCGGAATCAATGATACGGACTTGATTACAACTTAATTCACGTTTAAGATCACTTGTTTATTGATTTCAAAGCAATACAGATCACTTGACAATTTGGCAGCACATCGGCTTTGAAATCCGGATCGTTACAAATGACAAGACCAGCTCAGTATTTATAGAGGGTTCATTTAGTACGAAACACGCAAAACTCATTTCTTGCGAAATGCTTCTTGCCATTTCGTGCGAAATGACTCTTACATAACAAAACCTAATTTCTAACCTACTGAGCACTGGTTTATCCTATCTAGACATTAGACTCGATAAAGACGAAGTTAACAGACATTTATGCACCAACAGACTCCCCCTTGGATGTTGACGAAGTCTTTGGCATCGAGTCTTCAGTCTTTTCTTTCTTTCCAAAATGTTTAGACACTATAAGCATCCTTCAATCTCTATCAGCATCAGCAACTAGCACTCGAACCTGGCTTTGACAATCTTTAAACTCCCCCTTGAATGTTAATCCAGAAACTGTTAGACTCCCCCTCTCAATAAGATGGGATAGAATTCTGGTTCAAACTTTATTCAAACTTAGCCACGGGGATCTCGCTTTGCTACTTTCACAGGTTCAAACCTGTTCCCTGCTACTCAGAAATTTGACATTATAATCTATTCACATTTTGATGTCTCTTGCTGTTTTTTATCAGTTTTTAATAATCCACTTAAGTATCTAGGTCCAAGTTAATAACCCTAGGCACTTAATTTGTCTACCAAGTCCAACTTAATGACCTTGGTTGATCTAAAACGAAGCAAAACTGACTTTTGTTCAACATTGTTCAAAACATTTTTCTGAAAATTACAAGTTTCAACTTAATGAACTTGTTTTTGACTTTTCATTTTCATTGGTTTAACATGATAAGCTCCCAACTCTTCTGTCCAGCTCAGAAACTTCCTGCATCTTCTTCAAACTGCGAGTCTGAAGACCAGCTTTCCACTTTGGTTTGTCGGAAAAAATAAAGCAGAAATGTAAATTTTTTTTTTTGGATTTTGAATAAAGTTTCTAGACTAGAATGCTAAACAGAAATGAAATGCAGTAAATGTAAACTATTTACACACATATTTTTGGTGAGCGTGTTAGGGAATCATATCAGTTGTCGACAAGTTACAAGTACCGTTAAGCTTTGATTTCATACTCAGAATTAAACAATTCGCGTAGATTGTCGATATACTAATCCACTTAAGTTCTCACACAAATTTCAATCTGTTCAGGATACGAATTTAGTGTTTTAGAGACTTAGCTTATACGCGTGTACCACCTCAGAATATACTCCCGTATCCAGACCACTATATTCAGTCTTACAGGTGAGTGCACACTAGTAATATCTGTAAGGGGTTAAATGTTGAGGCCATGAGAGCCCAGGCTATTGCTTCCGCAAAATCAGAGAGATGATGGCTCAACTTTAGGTGGGTCCCCTTTGGGGATCTTCTTTTTACAACAACACATGATTAACATTTTTCAATGTTCCATCATTTTTTATGCTGAGGGGGGGGGGGGGCTTTATGATTAAAGTTGTGCAAGTATTATACGAGGACTAGGCTATTGCTCCCGCAAAATCAGAAGTCCAGGTATAATACCCCAGATATTACCACGTACAAAGACCTAGTATGTCAGAAATAGAGCCTTTCAAACAGGATTTCAGGGGTTACCTATATATCCGAGAGATGTTCCCCACGTAAAAAGCAAGTTGTGATTTAGGTTTATATTCCGAACAAACCTACTAAATGTGTAAAAACCTACCGGCATATCATCAGCGAGACTGCTTAAAACTTTTAAACTTTACATATCTTTAGCATACCATAACTGTCAAGCTGATGTACTATCATTTTCCCTTTTTTACACAAGCTCTTTTTCAGTTTTCTATTGTTTTTGAATTTTGAAAATATCTCATGTTTTTAGATTTTTGAAAATTTTTACTGTTTTTGTATTTTCTGAAAATATAACTAACCTACCTCCCCCTAAATACCAAAACAAGTAAAAAATCGACAAACCATTGCAGATTGCTTTCTCAACATCATCTACAGTGGTACCTTCATCTACGCCAAGAATCTCCTCCAACACCGATAAAAGCTTCATACCGTTCAATTTTAAAAGATATTGAAATCGAGTTTTATCAAACGCTTTGGTATGTAAATCAGCTTTTTGTTCGTCAGTGTGGATTTTTTCTATTCGTATCAACTTCTTCTCGAAACAGTCTCGGATGAAGTGATGACGAATTTCAATGTGTTTTGTTTTAGCGTGATGAACATGATTTTTTGTTATGTTTATCGCTGCCTCATTATCAACAAAGATAGGGGAATTAAGAAATTGCAAACCGTAGTCTCGCATCTGTTGCTGGATCCACAGGATCTGAGAGCAGCAACTGCTAGCAGATACATACTCGGCTTCACATGTGGATAAAGCTACAGAGGTCTGCTTCTTGCATTGCTAGGTGACCAATCGTGGTCCGAAAAACTGGCACCCCGCTGTTGTTGACTTAGCGTTAACTTTGCAGCATCCGAAATCAGAATCAGAATACCCTTCGAGCATGAAATCGCCTTCTCTTGGATACCACAACCCCAGTGATGGAGTTCCTTTCAGGTAGCGTAATATCCGTTTCACAATCACCATATGCGAAGCTCTGGGGTTTGACTGAAACCGTGCTGCGAGGCAGGTTGGATACATGATATCGGGTCTTGAAGCTGTCAAGTACATCAGCGATCCGATCATGGAACGATATAACGTTTCATTTACCTTCTCTCCGGTGAGATCAGGGTTTATCCCATGGTTCGTCGCTAATGGGGTGGAAGCTGGAGTAGTCCCGGACATCCCAAATTTCTCTACGATATCATGAACATACTTCGTCTGATGTATGAATATTCCCTTAGGCAGTTGATCAACTTGAAGTCCCAAGAAGAATTTCATCTCACCCATCGATGACATTTCAAATTTTTTACTTCATAACTCTTTCAAAATCTTTGCACATATTTTCATTTGTTGACCCAAATATGATACCATCTACGTATATTTGAACTATTAGAAGATATCCGTCGACTTCTTTGGTGAAGAGAGTGGCATCCACTTTTCCACGGATGAAGCTGTTGGCAACCAGACGTTGAGACAAAGTCTCATACCAGGCTCTCGGGGCTTGGTGTAAAACATATAACGCTTTATCCAGTAAATAAACCTTGTCTTTGTGGATTGGGTCGGTGAAGCCCGGTGGCTGTCTGACATATACCTCCTCTTTTGTCACACCCTGGCTTTGCGGAAGCGTGGTTAGTTTTGGTGTGACTTCTTAATACCATAGCTTAATCATAACAAAGCTATATGAATTTAAAAACCATGCAAGTCATCATTAAGTTTAGAAATCAACATACATTACCATTGTTTAACGCGGACATACTCTAGTATCCATAACCTTGTTCAATAACATTACAACTTAAAATAAAACATAAACGTGATTTAGGGATTATGCCTTGTCCAGGAAAGAGGCACAACCCTAAACCTAGATGACTTCATGAAAGGTTGCAGCGGAAAACGTTCATACCGTGCCAGAATCCGTTAATTTCCTGAAATACATGTGAGTTGAAAAATCAACAATAATGTTGAGCGAGTTCATGTGCAAGTGAGTAAGTAAAACACTTGTAAGTATAAAAGTTTCCTGGTATGTAGCAGTGTAAGAGGACTTGTGATCACCAATGGTTTGCAAGGCCATTAGCATGTCGTGAAATGCAAGTAAGTAAGATACAACCCTAGCTGATTTTGCGTTGGGTACCAAGTCACTCCGGATCCGTTCTGTTAGTCCTCTGAGAGGCCTGTTCTGTTGGACCGGGAGCTGGGCTCGCTACACCCAAATAGATCTACCGCTCGAGTCCCTCGGGGTTCTAACTACCCATTCACATGATCTAAACCTCCTTACGTAATTCATACCGTGTATAAAGTACTTGTAAACAAAGTAACATGTATTTCACCCCCGCAGTTAAGAAAACTGAAAACAGTTAGAGAAAAGGGGGACATGAACTCACAGTGGATGCGTAAACTCTATCAAGCGTCTCTGAAGCAGTAATCTGTGCAACGACCTACAAGTGCTAATTCTATTAGACGGACGGCCGTGCTTTAGCTTTACAGTTTATGTTTGCGGGAAATAGTTAGACAACTATTTCGTATTACATTTTGTATATGCTTGATAGTTATTCTCCTTCCCAAGGATGGGGGATACAATACATGTGCGTAAGTTACGTTTTATCAATCTTGTGGTAATGTAATTACCGGTGTAACTTATATGTTTGTGGAAGCGTTCGCAAAGTTTTGGAATCATTAACGCTTGTAAATATTATTTTTACCCTAAAATAATATTTATGTATTTCACAAAATAATCATAAACAGTGTTGTGACAAATATATTTATCACGTTAATCTTTATGAAAATCCCACCTCCGAATGTTTAGTAAAATATAGTACTGGCGAAATTTATGTTTCAAAAGTATGTCCAAAAATAGTTGTAACACTTGTTGTGTAAAAAGTCTAAGTGTTAGGTTTTTAGAAAATTTCGCCAGAGTTTCCTCTGTAACTGGAGGTGGCCACGCTTTCAAGCGTATCATTTTCTTTTAACAAATCAACTCAATCAACTTCTTTATTCAATCAAACAATTTCCGACACATCAAACTAGTCAACAAGTATGTAAATTTGCATAATCGCATGAACTTGCAGTTTTTCCGCATTAATAATGTAAATCATCCTTATATATGTAGATTTCTATATAGGGTAACTTTAATCTCGTAAAAACCTCGTGTTTAGAGAAAATCGTCTTTACAACTTCTAGTAACAAGTGACAAATACATTACTTTGTCGGATTTCTTTATTTTACAAGTGTCTATACACTTGTGGTTTATAAAATCATATTTATTAGTGCAAGATCAATCTTTAGAAAAACATGATTTCTTTAAAGTGTGGTCTTTCAAAAATACCACTTGCGGATACGTAGATCCGCTAGTTTTAAACACCATTTTACCGGTTAAAATACTTTTACACAAGTAAAATATTTCTCTACAAGTTCATGTCTCTAAAATGTGGTAGTGTTTCACTTTTAACCCTTGTATCTTTCAAAAACAAGCTTATGTGAAGATACGTGATTTTACAAAGTCGGGTTAAACGAAGTTTCGAGCTACCACATTATAGATCGGGTCACAATAAGCACAAATTTCAAGTCCTACGACTTTTACACAAGTTATACGCTATTAACCACCATTTTTATGATTTTACTAGACTTTAAAGTTCCATCTTTCAATATAACGAGATTCAACCGACAAATATCCTTTTAACCACTTTAGATGAGTGTAAAAACAAGATTTAAAGGTTATACCTCTAGCTCAAGGCTAGGGAAGAGTTGTGACGAAAATCGCGTGGATAAAAGCTATCGGTTGAGGTCCTTCGCGTTCCGCTTGCACCAAACCTTCTTATACGTGTCTTGCGATGTTTGAATGGTCTTGGAATGATGGAAGCTAGAACCGAAAGTGTGGGGGTGTGTGGGTTGTGTTCGGCCGAGAGCCACAAGAAGAGAAGAGAGAGTGGTGAGTTGTGGTGGAGGTTAAGTGTGATTATGTCTAGTGTTAGTGGGTATTTATAGGCAAGATCAAGTGCATATATCCATTGGTCACTATGTCACATAAGTACTAGACAACATGGGATTTGGCAAGATTTCAAGTACAAGTTTATGTTCCCTAGATAACCGATCGGTTGGGGGGGGGGGGTCCCTAATCCGATTTCAACAAGTAGTTAGGGATTAGTTATGGTTAAGTAAGGTTAGGTTAAGTATTAACCTTGTTAGTTGCGTGTAACATGTTATGACGGGTGTTAGGGTATCCAGGGACCCTAACTGGCTCAGAAAAAGAGTAATAATAAAAATAGTAAAGTTTTCATGTTCCGGGTAAAGTCCGGGTGTTCGGTTGGATCGTAATCCGTTAAAGTGTTACAAAAGACTTTAAAGTGTCGTTATTACATTTTTAGTGACACAATTTTGTTTCCCCGACACTTTAGAAAGTGTCTAGTAATATTTTCTTATTTCTGGCACTTTACTAGTCAGCTAGAAGCTGGTTAAATTATTAAAGTGCTGTGTTTGGTACTTAAAGTACGTTTTAGGCACATCCGAATCAGTGTATCTTATCCCCTAGAGACGCGGTAACACAACCCTTATGTCCTACACTCACTACCAGTGTAGCCAAAATATATGAGGCTCTTAACAGGCCTTGAGGCAGTATTTGCCTGATGCTGGTTATATCAGCATGTCCACTGTGTATCCGTTTAGTGCTACTGTGCTTTTTGTGCATCATGTTTGTCACTAGGGTTCAGCACGTAAATAATGTAGTGACAGCAAATAAAGTATGATGCAAGTAAGTGCATGTATCAGTATGCAGGTAGCAGTTTATCAGCTAGTTTCAATCAAGCACAGTAATCAAGTAATAATTAATCATTAATTAAGTTGTACGGATACCTGGTTTTGTGCGGGTTGTCACATTCTCCCCCCGTTAAATAAATTTCGTCCCGAAATTTAAGTTCTGCTTGTAGATGCAGTGTTCTTGGGAAATAGGTGGGGGTATTTCTCTTTCATTCGGTCCTCACGTTCCCATGTGAATTCAGGACCATGTCTGGCATTCCAACGTACCTTGACGAGTTTGACACTGCTCCGGCGGGTCTTGCTAACTTTCCAATCCGTGACCTCGACAGGTTCTTCAACGAAGTGGAGCGTGTCGTCAATATGAATCTCGTCGATAGGAATGGCAACGTCAACTTGAGTTGGACTTTTCTTTAAATTGGATACATGAAATGTATCGTGAACACCATTCAGTTCAGCAGGTAGGTCCAACTTGTATGCTACCGTCCCGATTCTTTCTAGAATTCTAAAGGGACCAATGTAGCGTGGATTCAACTTTCCTCGCTTTCCAAAGCGCGCTACCCCTTTCCAGGGTGAAACCTTCAATAATACCATCTCTCCGACTTGGAAGTCCACATGCTTCCGGTTTGGATCCGCGTAGGCCTTTTGCCTGTGGCGAGCGGCTTCGATGCGTTTGAGTATTTGCGCGATCTTATCTGTCGTCTCTTGGACGATCTCGGGACCAGCAAGCTGCCTATCACCTGCGTCAGACCAACATAGTGGTGATCGGCACTTGCGTCCGTATAGGGCCTCAAAAGGCGCAACACCAATACTGGTGTGGTAGCTGTTGTTGTATGAAAATTCGACCAAGGGTAAGTGTTTATCCCAGCTACCTCCTAAATCCATGACACATGCCCTCAGCATGTCTTCCAACGTTTGTATTGTTCGCTCGCTCTGGCCATCGGTTTGCGGATGGAATGCAGTGCTCAGATTCAATTGTGAGCCAAAAGATTCTTGGAAAGATTGCCATATTCTTGACACAAATCTTCCGTCTCTATCAGAGATGATCGAAAGTGGTACTCCATGTCGTGCTACGATCTCTCTCATGTAAATTTCCGCAAGTTTACTAGTACTGTCTTTCTCCCTGATTGGCAGAAAATGTGCGGACTTTGTTAGGCGGTCTACAATCACCCAAATCATATCATGGCCTCTTGGCGTTCTTGGCAGTTTTGTAACAAAATCCATTGAGATTTGTTCCCATTTCCATTTGGGAATCTCAGGTTGTTGCAGAAGTCCCGAAGGCTTCTGGTATTCTGCCTTGACCTTAGCGCACGTTAAACATTTGCTCACATAGACAGCAACGTCGCCTTTCATCCTAGGCCACCAATAGTAATCTTTAAGATCCTGGTACATCTTATCCGATCCAGGGTGGATAGAGTACCGTGACTTGTGCGCTTCGTTGAAAATAACTTCCCTTAATCCACCAAACAGAGGAACCCAAATCCTTTTCTCAAAATGTAGCGTCCCTTCCTCGTTTGGTACCAAAAGCTTCTCCATTCCCCGGAGATATTCTTCCTCAAGGTTTCCCTTCTTGAGAGCTTCCTTTTGTGCAGCACGAATGCGCGAGGGAAGGTCGGTTCGTACAATCATTTCCAAAGCTCTAACCCTTATGGGTTTGATTCTTTCTTTACGACTTAGGGCATCGGCTACTACGTTCGCCTTTCCCGGGTGATACTTGATCTCGCAGTCGTAATCGTTCAGCAATTCAACCCATCGTCTCTGTCTCATATTCAGTTCTTTCTGGTTAAATATATGTTGCAGGCTCTTGTGATCTGTGAAAATTGTGCACTTCGTACCATACAGGTAGTGTCTCCAGATCTTTAGTGCAAAAACCACTGCGCCAAGCTCTAAATCATGTGTGGTATAGTTCTTTTCGTGCACTTTCAGTTGGCGTGATGCGTAAGCAATGACCTTTTGGCGTTGCATCAACACACAACCCAATCCCTGACGCGATGCGTCGCAGTATACCACAAAATCGTCGGTACCTTCCGGTAGAGCTAAGATTGGCGCGTTGCAGAGCTTATCTTTCAATATCTGAAATGCTTCGTCCTGTTTGATTCCCCAATCAAACGTCTTATCCTTCTGGGTCAGGAGCGTCAACGGTTGAGCGATTTTCGAAAAATCCTCGATGAACCTTCGATAGTAGCCAGCCAAACCCAAGAATTGTCGAATCTCGGTTGGCGTTGTAGGCGTTTCCCAATTCCTGATTGCCTCAAACTTTGTGGGGTCAACATGAATTCCATCCCCATTAACCACATGTCCAAGAAACTGGACTTCGCGTAGCCAAAACTCGCACTTGGAGAATTTGGCGTACAGTTGTTCCTTCTTTAGCAGCTCCAAAATGGTTCTAAGATGTTGTTCGTGTTCAGCCTTCGTCTTTGAGTAAATCAGGATGTCGTCGATGAATACAATCACGAACTTGTCTAAGTATGGCTTGCAAACTCTATTCATCAAGTCCATAAACACTGCAGGCGCATTGGTTAAACCAAATGGCATCACGAGGAACTCGTAGTGTCCATAACGAGTTCGGAAGGCTGTTTTCGGAATACTTTCCTCCTGTATCCTTAATTGATGGTATCCAGATCGAAGATCGATCTTAGAGTAACAGCTTGAACCTTGAAGTTGATCGAACAGATCGTCGATCCTTGGCAGTGGATACCTGTTCTTTATCGTCAGCTTGTTCAATTCTCTGTAGTCAATACACATACGGAAACTTCCGTCTTTCTTCTTGACAAACAAGACCGGAGCTCCCCAAGGCGAGAAGCTTGGTCGGATGAAACCTTTATCTAACAGCTCCTGAAGCTGTGTTGACAATTCCTGCATCTCTGATGGAGCAAGTCTGTATGGTGCCTTAGCCACAGGCGCGGCGCCTGGAATTAAGTCAATGTGAAACTCCACTTGCCTCTGAGGTGGCAGTCCAGGTAAGTCTTCTGGGAAGACTTCTGGGTACTCCCTTACGACAGGGATGTCTTCGATTGTTGGCTCGGCAGCCTTCTTGTCTACGATGTGTGCCAGAAAAGCAACACATCCTTTCCGTAAACACTTCCTTGCCTTCAAGCAGCTGATGAATCTTAGCGGTGTGTCACGCTTCTCTCCGTGAACCACAATTGTCTCACCATCGTCAGTTGGGATACGAACAACTTTCTTGTGACATACTATCTCTGCCTTGTTTCCGGATAACCAATCCATTCCTACTACTACGTCGAAGCTTCCCAATGGGACCGGTAGTAGATCCAGAGTAAACTCGCGTTCTCCTAATTCTATCACACAACCTCTGATTACTTCGTCGGCTCCAACTAACTTTCCATTAGCTAATTCGATCGAGTAGGGTATGTCTAACTTATTAGCAGCTAACCCAAGCATATTCTTAAATTCTAGCGATACGAAGCTATAATCGGCACCAGTATCAAATAAAACGGATGCATAGCGTTGATTGATAGGGAACGTACCGGTAACAACATTTGGATCTTGACGTGCTTCTCTAGCTTCAAGTTGAAACACTCTACCACGGGCTTGATTCAGTGTTGGGCAATTCTTCTTAAAATGCCCGATTTCCCCGCAATTGTAGCATCCGAGCCTTTGCCCATTACCATCCCCATTTCCAGCTGGGGTGTTGTTCTGGTTGGCATTTCCAGCCTGGGTTGCATTGTTGCTCCGGTTTCTGTTTCCTCCAAAATTTCCTTGCTGGCGATTCCCATTTCCACCACGGTTATCATTCCTATTTCCATATCCTCCCTGGCCTCCACGGCCAGTGCCAACCCAACAGGTGTCTTTAGAGTGACCACGTTTCCCACACGCTTCACATACTTTTAGCCCACAATGACCAGAATGATGTCGCTGGCAGGCACTACACCTGGGATGGGTGCCCATATATCCTCTTCCTCTCCTTCCACCGCCAGCTGCACCCTGAGCTGGCGTGCTTGGTGCTCCTCTTTTACCATCACCGCTAACACTTAGCTTGAAGTTTGAAAACTTTCTTTTGTTACTTCCGGACGACTCAACATGCGTCTCTTTCTCCTTTGCCTTTACATCACCAAACTTGTTTAAACGAATCCCCTCCTCGGTGAGAGCCACGCTCAAGTCGATGGCTTCAGTGATAGTTGCTGGTTTGGAGGAGGTTACCATGCTTATTATTTGGGGAGCCAAACCCCAAATGAAACGCTCGATTCGTTTGTATTCTGGCGTAACCATGTAAGGAACCACTTGAGATAGGTCATGAAACCTCTGAACGTACTCTGCTACTTTCGGACCATCCATCTTTAAGTGCCAAAATTCAGTCTCCAACCTCTGAATTTCTGCGCGTGAACAGTACTTTCGGCGCATCAGTTCTTTCAATTCGGCCCAAGTCAGGGCGTAGGCGGCAGTTTCGCCTAAGGTTTGGACTTGTAAGTTCCACCAAGATAGGGCTCCGTCGAGAAATAGCCCTGAAATGTACGTAACTTGTTGATCCTCAGCACACTTGCTCATGCGTATGACGGAGTCGGTTTTCTCAGCCCAGCGGGTGAAGGCAACTGCACCTCCCATGCCATCGAAGTTAACTGGTTTGCAGTCTAAGAACTGCTTGTAGGTGCATCCTGCACGTATGTTAAAACATGTGTTTGGCATTAGCATCACCGCTAAAATCTCCAACTAGTTCATGGTAGGTTCGAATGGCGTAGTATTACCGTGAGGTGGATTGTTATTGCCTTGATTAACACTTCCGCTCCCTCCTGGCTGAGAAGCTGCGTACTGCGCTATGGCAGCAGCAATGACTTGTTGTAGCTCTTCCTGAGTGGTAGGCATAGGCTGCTGTTGTCGTCTTGGCGGCATCTTTCTAAAAGATGGTCTAAGTTGGTTAGGCCATAGAAGGCTCCGATGTATAATACGTAAATCAGTTCGTAATATAGTGTACGTATATAACGGTAGTAATAGTATAATCACACAGCATCACATGTTATCACATATCACAAATATCAATCACACAACATCCCATACCATAACAATGCAAATAAGTAATCAAGCGAATCCAAAATATGGTGAGAAAACTGCGATTGCCATAATAATGAGACCACATCGTAAGTGTATACATACAATCATGAATCACTGGGGCTACATCACCCCTGTCAAAAGCTACATCAGTATCAATACAACATCAAGTACATAACAAAAGTCAAATCATAACGTAGTCTCCTCAAAAATGCTGTGCAAGTAAAAGCAATCGCTGACTTCTCACCTCGCCTACCCTGTGGCACTGATGAGCTCAAGCAGATGGTGGTGGAGGAGGGGGAAAACGGGTATAAAACAAACGGCGCATCTCTAACCAATCTGCCTCCATCGCCTGCTGCGTGCGAATAACGGAGGCAATCTGCTGCTCCAAAGTAGCAAGACGAGCAGCATAGTCAGGGGGTAATGGTCGAAACGGCTGTAACGGAGAGGGTACCCGGCCATGGCACTGACATGGCTGCAGGCGGGCTCTCTCCAACTCCTGTAGTCGCTGCTCATGCGACTCATGCTGGTGTACAAATGACATCAATACATCCTCGATAGTGTGTCCCACGTGGAACCTGTGGTATGGATCAGTGGGTGGCATAGGGGAAAATGGTGACCACAGCAGTGGCTCACGTGTGGGGTCAAAGGGTGCCATCCCAAAAGGAGCAGTAATATGTGGAACAAAAGGCATCTGTGGTAAGAAAGGCATGGGCATCGGTACATGCCCTGATGGGTGGGCTGAAGAGCCCTCTCCAGGCCCTGCTGGAGGTATAAACATGGGAACCTGAAACGAAAAGTCAGTGTGTCTAGCGTCTGGAATCTGTGGGGGTAACGGTGGGACGTCCTCATCAGCCGGGATCCACCCGTGCTGTGCGGCCTCGTCCGGTGGATCCATCTGTGCCGCGAACGGTGCATGTCCGGGCTCTATGGGAACGGGATCAAATAAAGGGGCTACAACAGGGTCGACAGGTGCCAAGTGCTCAAATGGTGGGTCAACAGGTACAGCAACAAGGGGTAGAGGATCAATGGGATCAACAGCAATGGGCTCAAGGGGTATATCGGCATGCATAGGGTCATGCTCCGGTAACACATCAAGAGCAGCTGCCTGCTCAGGGGCAAGGGCAGGCTCCAAGTCAACGAATGCCATATCAAAGTCAAAATCAGGATCAATCGGGTCGAAAGGATCAATAGGATCAGCAGGATCCTCCATCATCTCGTCCATAGGGACAAACTCCAAATCACGATCAGGGTCGAACCCTGGGGGAAACATAGGGTCGGAATCCGCCACGTCCTCGTGGTCAAAAGTGGGACTGGGGATGGGGGCGACAGAAGATGCATGATCAGAATCTGACTCGTGAGAGTAGTGCTGCGCACTAAGGGTATGTGTCGGTGCAGAAGCCACAGACTCAGAGGAGTCCTGGGCTGGGGAAAGTGCAGGTGCCTCCGCAGCCGGAGCATCTGCAATCAGTAGAGGGGCAACAGCGGGTAGGGCCTCGCCCTGAACGTCCTCCATAGGCTCCTCCTCGAACAAGTCGACGTCGTCCTCATCGCCGTCGAATGGTAACTCCTGAACAGGGTAAGCAGCGAGGGGTATGGGAGCAGGGATCACCGCTAGTGGCAAATCCCCGGCCGGAATATCAATAGGGAGCTCATCGTCGCCATCAGGTAGGGCGAATGGCTGGAAGTCGTCATCGTCGGTACTGGTAAAGTCTGACGTGTACACCTCGTGCTCCGAGGACTCTAAATCACCTGACACAACACGCCTGGGGTTGGTGATGTCTGAACCACCTGAATCAACCGGATCCATGTATCTGTAACATAAACACAAGTATGCACAAACAGTCAATCTCATGATCAGATAATCACATAAGTCACCAAGTAGGGCATCACATAATTTCTCCTAGTCTTACTAGTCAAAACCATCTAGTCTACAAGACTGTTCTATCCTTCACTTAAACCAAACCTCGATCCTCCAGATCGAACCTTATAACAATTCAACGTGCTCAACTACTTTATTCACCTCGATCCTCCAGATCGAACCTTATAACAAATCAACGTGCTCAACTACCTTATTCACCTCGATCCTCCAGATCGATCCTATATCAAACCAACGTGCTCAACTACCTTAACCATCTCGATCCTCCAGATCGATCCTCAGCCCTCCAAGCTGACTTATAATTAATAAAATGTGCTCAACATTTGTTTGTAAAAGTGTGGATCTGGACTTAAGTGGTATGCAGAAAAATGTTTTCGTGAGAGCCCTAGTGATCATAGTCTAGACTCGAGACAGAATCCTAGTTCGCTATGATCAGAGCTCTGATACCAAGCTGTCACACCCTGGCTTTGCGGAAGCGTGGTTAGTTTTGGTGTGACTTCTTAATACCATAGCTTAATCATAACAAAGCTATATGAATTTAAAAACCATGCAAGTCATCATTAAGTTTAGAAATCAACATACATTACCATTGTTTAACGCGGACATACTCTAGTATCCATAACCTTGTTCAATAACATTACAACTTAAAATAAAACATAAACGTGATTTAGGGATTATGCCTTGTCCAGGAAAGAGGCACAACCCTAAACCTAGATGACTTCATGAAAGGTTGCAGCGGAAAACGTTCATACCGTGCCAGAATCCGTTAATTTCCTGAAATACATGTGAGTTGAAAAATCAACAATAATGTTGAGCGAGTTCATGTGCAAGTGAGTAAGTAAAACACTTGTAAGTATAAAAGTTTCCTGGTATGTAGCAGTGTAAGAGGACTTGTGATCACCAATGGTTTGCAAGGCCATTAGCATGTCGTGAAATGCAAGTAAGTAAGATACAACCCTAGCTGATTTTGCGTTGGGTACCAAGTCACTCCGGATCCGTTCTGTTAGTCCTCTGAGAGGCCTGTTCTGTTGGACCGGGAGCTGGGCTCGCTACACCCAAATAGATCTACCGCTCGAGTCCCTCGGGGTTCTAACTACCCATTCACATGATCTAAACCTCCTTACGTAATTCATACCGTGTATAAAGTACTTGTAAACAAAGTAACATGTATTTCACCCCCGCAGTTAAGAAAACTGAAAACAGTTAGAGAAAAGGGGGACATGAACTCACAGTGGATGCGTAAACTCTATCAAGCGTCTCTGAAGCAGTAATCTGTGCAACGACCTACAAGTGCTAATTCTATTAGACGGACGGCCGTGCTTTAGCTTTACAGTTTATGTTTGCGGGAAATAGTTAGACAACTATTTCGTATTACATTTTGTATATGCTTGATAGTTATTCTCCTTCCCAAGGATGGGGGATACAATACATGTGCGTAAGTTACGTTTTATCAATCTTGTGGTAATGTAATTACCGGTGTAACTTATATGTTTGTGGAAGCGTTCGCAAAGTTTTGGAATCATTAACGCT
This sequence comes from Helianthus tuberosus, assembly GCA_030545235.1. Taxonomy (NCBI): domain Eukaryota; kingdom Viridiplantae; phylum Streptophyta; class Magnoliopsida; order Asterales; family Asteraceae; genus Helianthus; species Helianthus tuberosus. Next base: position 58,891,916 of record CM060415.1, on the reverse strand, counting down.
TGTAAATATTATTTTTACCCTAAAATAATATTTATGTATTTCACAAAATAATCATAAACAGTGTTGTGACAAATATATTTATCACGTTAATCTTTATGAAAATCCCACCTCCGAATGTTTAGTAAAATATAGTACTGGCGAAATTTATGTTTCAAAAGTATGTCCAAAAATAGTTGTAACACTTGTTGTGTAAAAAGTCTAAGTGTTAGGTTTTTAGAAAATTTCGCCAGAGTTTCCTCTGTAACTGGAGGTGGCCACGCTTTCAAGCGTATCATTTTCTTTTAACAAATCAACTCAATCAACTTCTTTATTCAATCAAACAATTTCCGACACATCAAACTAGTCAACAAGTATGTAAATTTGCATAATCGCATGAACTTGCAGTTTTTCCGCATTAATAATGTAAATCATCCTTATATATGTAGATTTCTATATAGGGTAACTTTAATCTCGTAAAAACCTCGTGTTTAGAGAAAATCGTCTTTACAACTTCTAGTAACAAGTGACAAATACATTACTTTGTCGGATTTCTTTATTTTACAAGTGTCTATACACTTGTGGTTTATAAAATCATATTTATTAGTGCAAGATCAATCTTTAGAAAAACATGATTTCTTTAAAGTGTGGTCTTTCAAAAATACCACTTGCGGATACGTAGATCCGCTAGTTTTAAACACCATTTTACCGGTTAAAATACTTTTACACAAGTAAAATATTTCTCTACAAGTTCATGTCTCTAAAATGTGGTAGTGTTTCACTTTTAACCCTTGTATCTTTCAAAAACAAGCTTATGTGAAGATACGTGATTTTACAAAGTCGGGTTAAACGAAGTTTCGAGCTACCACATTATAGATCGGGTCACAATAAGCACAAATTTCAAGTCCTACGACTTTTACACAAGTTATACGCTATTAACCACCATTTTTATGATTTTACTAGACTTTAAAGTTCCATCTTTCAATATAACGAGATTCAACCGACAAATATCCTTTTAACCACTTTAGATGAGTGTAAAAACAAGATTTAAAGGTTATACCTCTAGCTCAAGGCTAGGGAAGAGTTGTGACGAAAATCGCGTGGATAAAAGCTATCGGTTGAGGTCCTTCGCGTTCCGCTTGCACCAAACCTTCTTATACGTGTCTTGCGATGTTTGAATGGTCTTGGAATGATGGAAGCTAGAACCGAAAGTGTGGGGGTGTGTGGGTTGTGTTCGGCCGAGAGCCACAAGAAGAGAAGAGAGAGTGGTGAGTTGTGGTGGAGGTTAAGTGTGATTATGTCTAGTGTTAGTGGGTATTTATAGGCAAGATCAAGTGCATATATCCATTGGTCACTATGTCACATAAGTACTAGACAACATGGGATTTGGCAAGATTTCAAGTACAAGTTTATGTTCCCTAGATAACCGATCGGTTGGGGGGGGGGGTCCCTAATCCGATTTCAACAAGTAGTTAGGGATTAGTTATGGTTAAGTAAGGTTAGGTTAAGTATTAACCTTGTTAGTTGCGTGTAACATGTTATGACGGGTGTTAGGGTATCCAGGGACCCTAACTGGCTCAGAAAAAGAGTAATAATAAAAATAGTAAAGTTTTCATGTTCCGGGTAAAGTCCGGGTGTTCGGTTGGATCGTAATCCGTTAAAGTGTTACAAAAGACTTTAAAGTGTCGTTATTACATTTTTAGTGACACAATTTTGTTTCCCCGACACTTTAGAAAGTGTCTAGTAATATTTTCTTATTTCTGGCACTTTACTAGTCAGCTAGAAGCTGGTTAAATTATTAAAGTGCTGTGTTTGGTACTTAAAGTACGTTTTAGGCACATCCGAATCAGTGTATCTTATCCCCTAGAGACGCGGTAACACAACCCTTATGTCCTACACTCACTACCAGTGTAGCCAAAATATATGAGGCTCTTAACAGGCCTTGAGGCAGTATTTGCCTGATGCTGGTTATATCAGCATGTCCACTGTGTATCCGTTTAGTGCTACTGTGCTTTTTGTGCATCATGTTTGTCACTAGGGTTCAGCACGTAAATAATGTAGTGACAGCAAATAAAGTATGATGCAAGTAAGTGCATGTATCAGTATGCAGGTAGCAGTTTATCAGCTAGTTTCAATCAAGCACAGTAATCAAGTAATAATTAATCATTAATTAAGTTGTACGGATACCTGGTTTTGTGCGGGTTGTCACATCTTTTACCTTCCCGTAGAGAAAAGCCGATTTAACATCTAGCTGATAAACTTTAAAACCTTTCCAAGATGCAAATGCTAGGAAGATTCTGATCGCTTCAAGTCTAGCAACGGGAGCATATACTTCGGTGAAATCTATACCCTCCTGCTGACTAAAGCCCTGGACTACGAGTCGAGCTTTGTTACGAATAATAATCCCTCGATCGTCTCTCTTACACTTGAACGCCCACTTGGTGTTTATCTTCATGTGACCATCAGGCAAGTCTACCAATTTCCACACTCCCAACTTCTCAAACTGACTCAGCTCCTCTTGCATCGCGTTGACCCAAGAATCTTCAGTTAGAGCTTCCTTATATGTTCGCGGTTCAATCTGCGAAATAAAACAACTAAGTGAAAACTCTGTTTGTAAAGAAGCAACTGTAGAATAAAAACAAGTAAGGCCTTGGTCAATTTGTCGTCTTGTGCGAACGCCTGATTGCAATTCTCCAATAATCAGCTCTTCTGGATGATACAAAAGAGTTCTCGGCATCACCTCGCTTGGAACATCTACCTCGCCTTCTAAATTTGTGACATTCTGATTTGCACCTTGTTCACTGACTGGAATTGTTTGACTTGAAATATGGATCTGCTCCCCCTCAGAATCTGAATCACCACGATCGAATATAGGCCTATCATCAGATTCAAGATTATTGTTGACTGCCGTCTGATTGTCAAGAGTTTCCTGAATATCATCATGTTCTCCAGCATTACTTGGACCAGCTTCATCGTCATTGGAAGCTCAATATTGACGTCTAGAAGACTCAGCTGGGAATCTTTCTTGTGATGCTTCATATTCTCTCAGAATATCCAACTCATCAAAGAAATCAGGTTCTTCTTCTATGTCGAATGAATCCCACAGAGTATCATAATTGAAACGCCATGAGTCGCCGGGATTCTGAGGTGGCATGGTATAACTTTGACACTCAACGTTATGTGCTTCGATGATTCGCTTCAAGCTTGGAACAAAGACTCGTTTCAATGGACTTGCATAACCCACGAAAATTCCTTCAAAGCTCTTTGGCCCAAATTTACCATAAGGTTCTAGAACTGTGCATTTGATAAAGTTCCTTCACCAACTATTCGACCACCTTGATTTCCTGCAAATCCCACATATCCTCCATTAAACACTCGAACATCGTACAGTAGGGTCTTCTTCCCCGTCATGTGCCGAGAAGCTCCACTATCCATAATCCAATGTGAAATGGATCTTGGAAGCTCCTGCACATATCACAAACACTTAGTTAGATTTTGATGCCACCCAAGCCTCTTTTGACTCAGGTAGCTTGACTTTGAGGTGAGTTTTTGCAGTGTATAGTGGCGGAAAATTTTTGTCATTCGTCTTTAAGCTCTCTTCAGACCCAATCTCAACCTCTTTGTATAAAAAGAAATCATTTTTAGGAGGTTGACCAGATGATTGGTCTTTCTTTGGTACATACTTCTTCTCAGAAGCAGTAGACTTTTGTTTCTCAAGTTTCTCATAGTAATCCACATGAACATTCATCTTTACCGGAGTGGTAGATGATGATTGTTTTTCGTTCTCAGAAACCTTTGGTTTTGGAGAACTTGATTTCTTTTCAATTGATTTTGGTTTCCATGCTTGTTGAGATGACGCAACCCGCTTGTAAAATTTGTCAGTTTTAGTTACCACATTTTTTACGGATTCAGTTTTGAATTTGTTGTTTTCATTTTTCAAAACTTTCTTCTCAGCAATCATTGGAGCTTTTCCTTTTGCATCAACTTTCCTTTTCCGACTCTCAACAACTTCAGACTTAGGCTTTAAGTTGGTGCACTTTCGTGCAATGTGTCAAACTTTGTTGCACTTGAAGCATGTACGGGTATCAACTTCCCGACTTGTGCCTTCGGTCTGAGGCTGTGAGGCCTTTTCTTCAAAAAACTCTTCATTTGATTTTGAAAAAATCTCAGATTCTTGCTCGGAATGAGAACTCGAGCTTTTTACAAACACCTTTTTCTCAACAAACTTCTTGTTTTGAAAGTTCCTTCTTTGATTATTCTTACCACCCTTATAACCACCCGACCAATTTTTTTTATTGTTGTTAGAAAAACGCGGCGGTACAACATGTTTTTTGTAGTAAGCTTTATCTTTTTTAAAGTTTAACTGCCTTTTGGAACGTTTCAAACCTTCGATTTCAGAGACATCAATCTCAACCAGTTTAAAAACATTTTTCAATTTGTCGACATTCACATTTTCCAATGGAAATTCAAGATCCGAATACAACTTATCTGATCCCGACATCTTGTACATCACAAGATTAGGTTCTTCACTTAAGTTGTTTTTGGATGTTGATTTCGGAATATATTTGTCCAAGAAACATTCTTCATCCTCAGTTGAATTACTTTCAGATTTCAAAACACTTTTAACAACTTCTGACTGAACATTGTCTTCATCGGATGATGAATTGAATGTGACATTGATTGATTCTTGTAGGATCGAGTTGTGACCCAAACGAGTCAATCAGAAGAGTTTTAATCTGTTTTATAGGCGGAAACTAAGAAACAGACATGGAAAACAGCTTGTTTCACTATTAATCGTCTTATTTATTGATAATAACAGCTTTACAGATCAACTGACGCGTCGGCAGCAGTTCGGTACCGGAAACAAGAGTGTTACAAATGATTTCGCTTGTGAGGTATATATAGGACTCATGATTTCGCTTGAAGTTGACAAAAATCAGTTCAAGCGAAATAAGCAGATGTGATTTCGCTTGAAACTGGCAAAGTCTCTTTCAAGCGAAATCATCCTCTTCAAGCGAAATTACCTTTAATACAACCTAAACTCTCATATTTTCTCATACATCGCGCCCTGATCTAACAATTCTAATACTAGACTCGATACAAGACGAAGTCGACAGACGTATGCACCAACAGACTCCCCCTAGGATGTTGACGAGTCTTAAGTGTAGAGTCTTCAACGTCTTCAGTCTTTATCAGTCTTCGGGCTTCCAGAATCTTTATCTGACTCTTGATTTTCTCCAAATTCTTCTCTCTCTAGCAGACTCTCCCTCAATTTGTGCTAGGATCAAAAAACCCGACTCTCTCTTTGCTCAGGTATCGAAGTCAATTCTTGGATTCTTTAAGTTCATCAGTAGCAGCAGTTCCAGTATCGTAACCTGTCCTACCTGCACATTCTCTACCCAAAACATAAGTTTCATAAAAGATAAGATACAACAAATATAGAAACCCTACTAACCACTTATAAACACAACCCTGAATACATCATTTTCAAGTATTGAACAAACAGATTTATCATGTATGTCACTGATGAACCACTTGAATGAATATCATTTTCATTTCAAACATCTTCAAACAAACTTTCCCAAACCTGTTCGTTATGTTCAGCACTCGGAATTTTGAAAATCAGCTCATCAATATCAGTTGTCGAAAATCTCTTTGGATTTTTCAAAATTTTTGCTAAAACACACTGAAAATCTTTTTGGAATTTTGTATTGAAAGAAATACAGTAACAAAATATCTACAAGCAATATTTTTGTGAGTTTGTTTAAGAGGATCATATCAGTGTTTGGGATAAATCACCAACACCGTTAAGCTTTAAACATTTTAAGTTCTAAACAATTCACTTAGATTGTCAGTATACTGATCCACTTAAATTCTCACACAAAGTTCAACTGTTTCGAGATACGAAATTAATGTTGTAGAGACTTAAACTTATTCGCGTATCCCACCTCAGAATATACTCTCGTATGCAGATCCTAATATTCAGTCTTACAGGTGAGTATACCTAGATGATATCTGTAAGGGGTTAAATTGCGAGACCGTGAGAGCTCAGGTCAGAACTTCCGTTCAGCAGAGAGATGACGGTTCGACTTTTGGTGGGTCCCCTTTAGAGGATCTTTTTTACAACAGCACATGATTTGCATTTTGTAATGTTTTATCATTTTTTATGCTGAGGGGAGGCTATATTTCAAGCAAGCGTAAAGTATTCTCCGGGGACTAGGCCATTGCTTCCGCATTATCAGAAGTCCCGGGATAATACCCCAGATATCACTAAGCATAAAGACCTAGTATCTCAGAAAAAGGGGTCCTTCAAACAAGATTTCGGGGGTTACCCATATATCCGAGAGATGTTACCCACGATATAAGCAAGTTTGAAATTTAGGTTTATATCTCGTCACAATCTACTAAATGTGTAAAAACCTACTGGCATATCATCAGTGAGACCGTTTATCACATTTTACTTTCCAATTCTTTAGCATGCTGTGATCGTCCACTGATGTACTATCATTTCCTCTTTTATACAACAAAACTCATTTTTGATTTTATCATGTTTTTGACTTTTTCAAATTTTCAAATGTTTTTGGATTTTCTGAAATTTTTACTCCCCCTAAAATGCAAACACATTTTAGGAAATTTGAAAACAAACTGTACAAGCAAAGTGACAACTGATATCAAATCACTTCAAATCGCCAACCTTTTGGCATAAACAATCAGAACTCCCCCTCACAACAAACTATTTTCCCATTGTAATTTCAAAACACTTAAGTTTGTTTTAATCAAATAGTTTTTCCGGAACATTAGTTTTGTTGATTTTATAAAATCACTTGTAGGTTAGGGGATCAATTCATCACATTGTTCTCCAAAATACCATTTGTAAGTATGGTCCGATCAAGTTCAACTTAATGACCTTGATTAACCATTTGAAGATGAAAACCTTCTTCAACCTCTTCAAGATTCACTCACCAATCATACCATTTGTAAATCAAAATATAACACTATAAAGATATCACCTGTAGATTTACCAAACAAACATTTCAAGAATGATGCCGATTCCTGCTCCACACTTACCAACCTGGGAGCTCCAGCAAGTCAAGATTTTCAGTTAGGAAAAACTTTCCCCCAAGCCTGACCAGCCTTGGGAGATTCTGGGACACATCTATCCCACCAGCATTTTGACTTGTAAAATTCTTTTGCACTTTTAACCTTCCCATCAACCATCTTCCCGAAAATATGTTTAACCTTTCCATTAAAAGCCTTTTCAGTATCAAATTCTTTGTTACCAGCAAAGAATTGACCTGATATCTCAGTTTTTCCCACTTTCAACTTCAGATTTTCTTTAGACAATTTAGGAAAATTTTCATCGTTCACCTCTGGAACGGAATTAACAACCTTTTTCTCAACAAATGACTCCTCTGATTTTATGGAATCAGATTCATTGTCAGAACTACTTTCAGTTTTTACAACCTATTTTTGCTTGTTTAAATCGACTTGTCTTTTGTAAAACCGTTTTGAAGTTTCACCAACTTCCAACGTCGATTTATCAACACATTTCTTTCTCATTTCAGAGTTAGAAGAAACTTCCTGTTTTGTGTTGTTGAACTGTTGGCAATTCCAAGCAATATGTCCAACTTTTTGACACTTAAAACATGTTCTTATGTCAACTCTTTGAGCAAACTTTTTCACATTCCTCTTTACTTCAGCAAGAAACTCTTGATTGGACTGTTTCCAGAATGGTTTCTTCTGCTCATCTTCAGAACTACCTCCTGCAACAAATGTTGTTTTTGGTTTATAATTTTTCTCATTTTTATAATTTTCTGAAGAACTAAAACCAAGACCTTGCTTTTTGAAATTACCGTTGTGGTTTGGTTTCTTTCGATAACCATAACCAGAACCGTAACCCTTTTCTTGTTCAATCTCTGTTGAACTCTTGAAGTGTACTTTTTAGGTTTTTCATCAAGATTTAAATCTTTTATTTCAGAAAAATTAATTTCTGTTAATTTGAAAACCTGTTTGATCATTTCAGTTTTGACACTTCTTATTGGGAATTCCTCATCAAAATATAATTTGTCTGAATCATTCAAAGTATAAGCAACTTTGATTGTTCCATCATTCAAATTAGATTTTGATAACAAGAATTCTTTATTGTAAATCCGTTTAACCGGTGAACTAGGACTCTTTTCTGACGAACTCGAACTTTCAGACTTAGACTCCGGTTTTGACTCTTCATCCATATCCAACACCTGATCGACCACTTTCTTTACTAACTCAGACTCATGATCAGTGTCAGACGCTGTGAATGTAACATCAATATTGTCTGGTAATTCATCAATGATTTCAGACTTTAACTTGATGTTGACTGCCTTTTTTAGACGCTCCTCGTTAGGATTCCTGGGAGAATAACTTTCATGGATCGGGGGCGGACATCTGTTATACTTGACACTTTGTTTCTTACCAGTATTAGTATCTTCAGTCTTTTTCTCCATGAATGCTTCAAGACCTGCCACAGTAGGATAAACACGATCAATCAAATAATCACAAGTAGTGTAACTCAACAGTAATCGTTTAATCCTTTCACTCTCAATCTTTTCAAGTTCCAACTCCTGCTTCAGCTTAGCACAATCTTCGATGTACTCATTGATAACACTCTACTTTGTCATTAATGTTGCGCTCATTTTAGTCATAGCATTTTCAATTTCTGAATTCGTTCTTTTCAGACGATCAACTGTTTTGTTCAGCACATCATACGACTCCTTCACATACTTTAGATCAGATAGTAAATCTTCTTTCATCTTCTCCAACTCAGCAATCTTCTTATCTTTATCCTCACAAACTTTGCACGATTCTAAACACTTCAAACATGGTTTTTCAACTTCAACCATTTTTCAACTATCTTTTCAACCTCGACAATCTTTTCAACTTCAACAAGTTTCTCTACCTCAACGATTTTCTCTATTTCAACAATTTTCTCTACTTCGACAACTTTCTCAACTTCAACTATTTTTTCGATGTCAACTATTTTCTCCACCACTTTCTCCACTTCAACGATTTTTTCTACAACTTTCTCAGTCACTGGTTCAACATTTTCTTCTCCAGCTTCTGTCTTTTCTTTTTCATCAGCTAGCATTCTTGCTGCTTCCAACTCTCTCCTTAATCTGGCAATCCTCTTTTGATTCAGCATCTCCATTTTATCTGCAAAAAAGAAATTAAAACTGTCAGGATCTAAGCCTTTTCTAGCTTTATTAAGATGTTCTTCTTCATCATCAGTATCAACATCACTTCCAAGATCTGGAAAAATTGAGATTCTTTTCTCACTAGTCTCATCTTCACCCAGAATTCTAGCAACAAAACATGAACCTTGTGGAATATATTTATCCAAGTTAAAACTCTCTGCAGCTAGACTTGAACCTTGTGGAATGTAGTTATCCCAACTAAGTCCTTCAGCAACAAACTCATCATCTTGATCAATTATTCCAAAATAAGCTTTCTTATTTGCTTCCTCAATCATTTTACCATGAGCAGTCTTTGTATCCTTTTGTTGAGGTTGTTGATCAATCTGATGAAAAATTGACTTCTGATAATAATCATTATTTCCATCTTGTCTCCCAGTTGCTTCTTTGTTTTTGCATTCTTGTTTAAAATGGCCTTTTCCTTTGCAACGAAAACAAGTAACCTTAGATTTGTCAAAACCTAATGGAGAAGTTGCCATTCCTCGAAACTCATCTCTACCAGTAAGTTGTTGAAACTTTTCTGCTCTCCTCCAAGCACTAGCTAAACACCACTTCACATCCATCAACTTAAGCTCCTCAGCATCAATTTGGTCATAATCTTCTTTTGTAAGCATCGGATTACCAATCTTTCCGTCAATCAAACTTTCATAGGATTCCAACATAGCAACGAGTGATGCCATGTGTTGCTTGGCAATTTCTGGAGACAAATTCTAACCATTATGAATGTTCAAAGTGACGTTGCAATGAAGATTTGTTGAATTCTGTTGTTGAGGACTTGATATTGTATGATTCGGATCAAAACTTGAATACGAAGATGAAGATCCACCACTCTGTGTCACATTACTACTTTTTGGTCCAGATGAGCTGTCAGCACTAAAACCAGTTTGTATCTTTGGACTAGAACTAGGGTTAACTTCAAACTTATTTCCTATGTAATACAAACTGACATATTGTTTAGCATCTGGATTCGTCATGATAGCAGTTTTCTGAATATCCAATTCTTGTTCTTCAATTTTATGAATATACCGTGCCAAATTCATACTTTCAGACTTTCTTATATGTTTTAAAATCATCAAATAAGTTCCCCACTTATGCTGTGGTAGTGCTTCAGCTAATTTATCGACCCACTCATCATCCTCTTTCTCATTGTTCAATCTTTTCATTTCCAATACCAAATGACAATATCTATCAATGGTCTGCTTTGTTGTTTCATGGTCGAAAGCTGAAAACATATCAAACGATTTCTTCAATAACGCCTTTTTGTTTTTGATCATATCTGCGCTTCCTTTGAATTTCTGAATCAATGCTTCCCAAATTGACTTAGCTGTATTATCATGTTGGAGCAAAACAAATATATCCTATTTAATTGCCTGTTGAAGAATACTGATCATCATTTTCTCACTTGTAAATTTCAGTTTGTCACCCTCTGAATAGTCACAAATAGCTTTTTCAATCCCACGTTCATTCTTTGGTTTCTCATACTCTTTCAACAATGAACACCATGCGTCAAATTTATAAGCTTGCACCCAATTCTCAAAACGATTTTTCCATCCCTGAAAATCTTCAATGTACATGAGTTTTGGCGGTTTCTGATAAGTTCCTGTCTCATTCTCATTATACACGGTTTCAGCAGCAGTAACAGGTGCAATAGGTGTAGCAAATGCATTGTAGAAATCCTCGTCCATGTTTTGGAAAAATTTTTCACACAAACACAATTTCAAGCGAAATGTCACACTCAAGTGAAATAACCCTGAATTGAAAATTCTTTTTTCGCTTGAAGCAGTGCACTCTCAAGCGAAATATCAATCTTGAAGCGGAATCAGGTGATTCAAGCGGAATAAGATGAATTCAAGCGGAACTAGGACAAATTTTCAAGCGAAAACTCTATTTCAAGCGGAATCAACTCACTAATCTCGCTTGAACTGTTGATGATGTCATCAAGTCCGATCTGTATTTCAAGCGGAATTAAGTATTTGAACAAGTTTTAATCTGATTTTAGGTCCAAAACTCTCAAGGATTCTTTAAAACACTGTTATGTATGATATATATAAAAATCAGACCATTTTGACTGTGAAAATTATCAATTTTGTGAAAGAAGGTGTAGAAAACAGATTTTCAAGCTGAATTTGGCAAGAACTCTTCCTCCTGAGCTCTGATACCACTTGTAGGATCGAGTTGTGACCCAAACGAGTCAATCAGAAGAGTTTTAATCTGTTTTAGAGGCGGAAACTAAGAAACAGACATGGAAAACAACTTGTTTCACTATTAATCGTCTTATTTATTGATAATAACAGCTTTACAGATCAACTGACGCGTCGGCAGCAGTTCGGTACCGGAAACATGAGTGTTACAAATGATTTCGCTTGTGAGGTATATATAGGACTCATCATTTCGCTTGAAGTTGACAAAAATCAGTTCAAGCGAAATAAGCAGATGTGATTTCGCTTGAAACTAGCAAAGTCTCTTTCAAGCGAAATCATCCTCTTCAAGCGAAATTACCTTTAATACAACCTAAACTCTCATATTTTCTCATACATCACGCCCTGGTCTAACAATTCTAATACTAGACTCGATACAAGACGAAGTCGACAGACGTATGCACCAACAATTCTGGAAGTTTAATCTCATTTATTTCATTATCATTAACCAACCCGGACTTTTTCTTTGAAAAATTATTTAATACTGGCGGTGGAACCTGATGATACCCAACCCCAGTTCCGTCCGAATAAACATCTTCACCAGCTTTGTTCTTTCCGATTAGTTTAGGAACAATATGTTGAAGAACAAAACTTGCGGAGTTGTAACTGTTGAGTTTCAGATTGATGCGTTCATTTTCAATTTTGGCTTCCTGAAACTGAAGCTTCAGATTAGCAATCTCATCCAACTGTTGGTTTATTTAATACTGGCGGTGGAACCTGATGATACCCAACTCCAGTTCCGTCCGAATAAACATCTTCACCAGCTTTGTTCTTTCCGATTAGTTTAGGAACAATATGTTGAAGAACAAAACTTGCGGAGTTGTAACTGTTGAGTTTCAGATTGATGCGTTCATTTTCAATTTTGGCTTCCTGAAACTGAAGCTTCAGATTAGCAATCTCATCCAACTGTTGGTTGATTTGCCTCTCTTTCGACTGAAGTACTCCTGTCAGTTGGAAATTTTCTTTGATTATTTTATCATTTCTTTCATCAGAATCTTTTGTCGTTTTTTTTAGCTTCTCATAATTTTCCAAAAGTTGACGATTTTCATGAACTAATTTTTCATTTTCTTTCCTGATTCGTTCTACGTCAATTTTATCATTTTCAAGTTTATCAGTTAATTCTTTTATTTGATCATTTGAAGCTTTTACCAATTTGTCACGACTTAAGATCTGATTTTCAACTTCTCTGACTCTTTCTATCAGTTCTTCAGTCTTTTTACCACTGAGGTAAGCATGTGTACTACAAACCTTGCAGTCTTTCATGCAATTTTTGCAGTCGCTTTCACTTTTGGCTTTATTAGTCTTACCTGACTCATGTGTTGAATCATTATAACTGACCTTGCTTTTTGACTCAGTTCTGGACTTAGACTCTACCTTTAACTCCTTTGCTGCAAGAACTTTGTCAGCCATTTTCTTCAGATTTTCTGCTGTGAACTCTTTCGTCTTGTCGATTATCCCATCATCGATCTTTTTCGACTGTAGCTCCTTTTCTTTCTCTTCTTCATCACTTCCCCACCACAATCTTTGATTTGCTTCTTCCTCTTCTGCTATTTGCTCTATCAGAGTCTCGACTAGAAGTGTTGATGGTTCCACAAGTATATTTCCCTTAGGATCCAAATAGCATTCTCTGTCAGCGTCCCATCTCTTCGCGCTTTTTACTTCTTTCCATGCACGAAAATGTCAGTCTTTCATTGTTAGAGCTAAACTCTTCCTGTTTACATATTTTACTTCCTCTGATCGTGTATCTTTGAAAGGAACGATTTTTGCCATGAAGGCATATCCCACTGCATCTTCTTCCGACAACACATCACTCCAATCATATCCCTCATCGTCATGGATAACAGCTAATGCTCTCGACTTTTCTTTGGGAGCATCTTCTATCTGCTTCATTCTGGGAGATTCTACTTTGTCTTGATGATATATGGCTCTTTTGTAATAATCTTCACGGAATGGATTAGTTGTTTCATCAGCAGCTGCATTTCAACATTCACGTTTAAAGTGCCCTTTTTGCTTGCACTTGAGACATGTAACCTTTGATTTATCAAAACCTAGCTTAGTTGAAGGTCCGCCAATGGAGTGTCTGCCTGTTATCTCCATGAATCTTTGAGCCCTTCTGACCGCACTCGCCATACACCATCTTATATCAATTAACTCCATCTCTTCAGGGTCTATTTGATCATAATCTTCCTTGGTGAGATTGGTGTTTCCGATCTTTCCAGCAACAAGGCTTTCATATGATTCTAAGACACATGCCAAAAACACCATTTGTTGCTTAGCAGATTCTTCACTGAAGTTTTGTGCATTTTTGAGGTCAACAACAATATTACACTGGAACAAATTTTTCGGAACTGATTGACTTGGAGAAGTTGAAGATGATCCTCTATGATAACCACTGCTTGGACTTTCTTGATTTGACATGTTTGAATTTTCTGCTGAGAAGGCAGTTTTCGGGGACACAGTTTTAGGAATCATACTTCCTCGATAATATAAGTCAACATTTTGCTGATACGAGGAATTGTTGACTTTGTTCGTTTTCCTGATCTCCAATTCATGACTCTCCAACTTTTCGATTAGTAAATCAACTGTCAGATCAGTCGACACTTTACTGTGTTCTTTATCATTAAAGCAAAGTACTGCCAGTCTTTCTCATCAGGCAGTGAGTCAAACAGCTTATCAACCAATTCTTCCTGAGAATACACAATATCATATCTTGCAAGTTCCAGCTTTAAGTGACCAAATCTTTCTATCATCTTTGACACACTCTCATTTTTTAAACACCCAAACAGATCGAATTCTTTTCTCAACAGCTTTTTCTTGTTTTTAACAATTTCAGCACCACCCACACACTTCATCTTTAATTTCTCCCATAGATCTCTGGAATCTTTGTATTCAATCAATGATATAATATCATCTCTCACTGATTGATGAAGTAAAGCGATGCATTTCTGTTCTGCAATGAAATTCTCTTGTGGAGTATCAGTTAAATTTTCATAGTCAGTTCTTCCGATGTCAAAACCAGTTTTCAAACTCTTCCAACTTAGGTATGCAAATGCCTGTAGCCATTCCTCAAATCTGCTAGCACATCTGTTGTAATCCTCTATAGCCATTAGCTTGGGCGGTTTGTTGTAGGTGCCGTAGGCATTATCAACACTCAAAGAATCAGCAATGGTTTTCTTCGGACTCGGGTTTGGTGCATTTTCATTTGTGTTGCTGGTTGTGCCATCTCCTGAACTGCTAGTGTAAGCAAACACGTTACTGAAAGGATTGAGAAAATCGTCCTCCATCTTGACGTACCGACGTACCTGAAACAATCAACAAACACTTAGAAAAATTTTTGTGATTTGAGAAACAATTTCAAACGAAATGGATCCAAACGAAATGGATCAATCTTCAAGCGAAATGAGTCTCAAGCGAAATGGGTCCTCAAACGGAATGAACTTCACGCGAAATGAACTCTTTTCACGTGAAATGGTCTTCACACGAAAAGGTCTTCAAACGAAATGTACTTTGGTACGAAACGGATGACTCTTTCGTACAAAATGAAGTCTAGAAGGTTGATTCCGTGCGAAATGACTCTTACACAAACAAAACCTAATTTCTAACCTACTGAGCACTAGTTTATCCTATCTAGACATTAGACTCGATAATGACGAAGTTAACAGACATTTATGCACCAACATAAAATATTTAGGGATACACACCCTCTTTATTTGGCAAAAATAAAATTTCCCTTGAGAGCAAACAATACATGCTAATTATCAGCTTAAAGAATCTTCTAGTTCTTCATTATGTTTGACATTATTATTGACTCGGTGTGGTCTAACCGATCATGCCAACTAATTAAATAATTATGATCCATAAACTTCTGGTTTATGATCGTATGTGTATTACTTGCACGTATGTAATACAAAACGTATGATACGAGAGAATATATTATAACTTCAAAGTTCAAACCATCACGTTATGCAATCACTCTTTAGTTTGCCACTTTTGTGGTCCATCTCATTATTCGTAGTTTGCCACTTTTGGTGGTCCATCTCATTATTAAAATGATCATCATTACAAATTTCTCAATTATGTCCATGATTAAAACATTTTAATGATCATTATATAATCAATTTACTCCAGAGAATGAAATAACCGAAAAAGCTTCATAGTTTTCCATTATTTACCTGGTCACACGAATATAAAATCATTTCAACATTTTCATACTCTCTTAATGATATTGCTACTTCAAGAGCATATCTCATGTTTAATAAATGATTTTTTTTCGGTTTTTCAATATAAATAATCTTCTCTTCACATAACATCACTTGAGAAGTAATTTTATATATGAGTCATATAATTTTATCAATCTTATATCTTATAACCTTATATAAACTGATAATGACATTTAGGGAGTATGACACTTCAGGTGTCTTATCTAAACATATTACTCCCTTTCATGATAGTGATAAAAAAAACCACAACTTTGGTTTATGAGTTCTATTCAATAGTATCCATACTACAAGGCATACCATATAGTCATATTATACAATACATGATGTTATAACATGTCACCATATAGAAATATAATAAACATCTATGATATAATATTTTTATCATTTACAAACAACTATTTGTGTAAGTTTATTCGAAACATACACAACTATCAATTCCTCGTGATTTTTAATAACATATGATCATAAAAAGCTCTTAAACTAAATCAACTTCAATAGGCAAATCCGAAAATTAAATCAACTTCAATAAGCAAATCCAAATAATAGTATATGTAGATAATATATGGAATCTTGCAAAGACCAATTTACAAATGAATACTAATGTAGTGTGCACACGAATGTATATATTATTAACACTAAGACATGTACACAATAAACCATTTAATCACTGAATGTATTAGGTTTATTAGCATCATAACATTCACACTACCTTTACTAAATCATATATATATATTTTTTAGTAAAAATAATAAACCAGTTAATCATGTACAAACGCGCAAAAACAATATTAAAGGATATATCATAAACAAATACATTCAAATTAACATTGTTCACAAATAATATATATGCCTTAATTTGACATACTATCAGTAATATCAATCAATCATCATCAATATATCATTATTAACTTGGCTATCGTTATAATTTCTAATTGTCGATCTCGTTATTACAATGACTATCATTGCAATTTTCTCAATTATAATTTCTATTAAAAGGTATCATGCGTCCATCATTTTCCTTTTGTTTTCAACTTTAACCCAAAAGGTTTACCAAATTATTATCCAAGCTTGAAAATATGTTAAACAGGATCAATAAATCTTAAATAAACTTTAACTAGAAAATTATTATAACAAACAAATATGTAGATAAATTAATTAATATATATATACTTATATATTGTGGTTTGATATCCACAAACAACGTTTACATTGGCTAGTTTGAAAATCATAATGTAATTACATATACATGATATAATCGGTATAAATAAAATTTACACAAGTATTGTTAAACACATTTATCAATTAGAATAAGAATAGGCTCCTATGAATATACAACACATACACTAATGCAATTAACACATTTTTTTTAAGCAAACAATATATATTAGAATTGCACTATACATATAAAGGAATAGTTTGTAAAATTTATTTATAACGTGGGCTATTAATTTTTTTCTTTGGGCTCAACAAACAATAACGCCTGATCCTATTTGACAAAAAAAACTTATTTTTTTATAATGGACAATTAGAACTCACTCACAATTCAGTAACCCTATAACTACTGTCATGAGTTTTTTTTTTCTATGGCTTATTTTATTGTTCAAATATAACTAAAAGCAAATCATATTATATACTTGAAATTCTATTTCGGTTACAGTGATTCTATATTAACAGGTTTGTTGTTTTCTCTTTAAACCTTGGATGAATGTATCAATAATTCTTTTTTCATAATTAATTAATCAATTATTCTAACTAGTTAAATCCGAGCTTATCTAACTTTGAAATGACATGTATAAATAACAATCATATTATTTTAACTATTTACTTTTTCTTATTTATTTTTTATTTTAAACAAACTGATTAATTATTCAAAGGTTATAAACCAAAATAGACTTGATTTAGTTTAAACTTAGAATATGATTAAACGAAGTAATAAACCACCTTGTCAAAAAACTTATATATCCAAACTGTTTGTAATGAAAACAATCGGTTACTAAAAACAAAATGGTGCAACCAGAGGCAAATAATACAACAAAAATATGGTTTCATAAGGACGTTTTGTTTTGCTTGTCCAATATCAATCATGCTAAGATGGAGCAATAAAATACAAGCTATAAAAGTAGATAACTTACTTGTAAGATGATATAATCCAACTTGAAAAGCGAGTCGTGTTGATAACGTGTTGTAAAACAACTAAACCTAATAGCAATATAAATAGAAGAATAAAACAATGAGGGAATATAAATCTTATTGATTCATCATACAAATACAATAGCTACTATTTATAGGGCTTGACATTAATACAAATACATTAAAGGGATGGGAGTTAAGCATGTGGAAAGTCACAATATTATAACTCATTTATAACACCATTTATTTTTATTGCTTTGTTGTTTATTTATTTTTATTGCTTTGTTGAAGTTTGTGTTGTTTTTATAGTCAAACTAGTTGATGCCCCACCCACGTTGCGGGGCGATTGCCGAATAATTCTCAACCAATTAAAAAAACATTATTATATTTTATTTTGAACCGGGGCAAAAGCATAATTTTGAACCGATGGTAAAATTGTAATTTTGAACCAGGGGAAAACCATATTTTTATTTTGAACTGGGGGCGAAAACGTATTTTTGAAATGAGGGTAAAATCATAATTTTGAGCGAGGGGCAAAAGCATATGTTTATTTTTAAGTGGGGGCAAAAAGGTAATTTTAAACTGGAGGCGAAAAACGTAATTTTAAAGTGGGTGTAAAATAATAAACTGGTGTAAATCGTAATTTTTAGCTAGGGGAAAAACATATTTTTATCTTGAGGTGGGGCAAAACCGTAATTTTAGCTGAGGGTCAAATCGTATTTTTTACCGAGGGCAAAATCATAATTTTGAGCTGGGGGCAAAAGGGTAAATATATAACAATCCTCAAGAAAACCGACACCCTCGAGACATTTCTGACACCCTAATATATTTTAAAATATCCCAATACGTCCTAAAATACACCCCATACGTGAAAACGGTCCCCGAATACCCTAAATATTATCAAAAATAATTAAAAATCAAGTTTTTAAGTTGTCGCGGGCCGCGTAGTCTTCTTAAAGGTCTTACGCGGGCCGCGTGAGATAAAAAAGGTGGCGCAGCCCGGTGATGACACGTGTCATCATCGTGGCGAGGCTAGGCAGTGATCCGAACAAGCTACAGCTTTGACTGGGTTTGACGCGGGCCGCGTAAGCCCTTGTCTACATTTACGCGGGCCGCGTAAAAGTCAAAGTGAGACCCTATATAAAGGAGGCATCGGATCTTCAGTCGAAATCGTTCAAAATCGTTTTCTTTCTCTCAAAACTAAATAATAGGCATAATCTACGGGTATTATACCCCCCTAAATAGCAAAGTTCTGCTCTGTTGTAAGTATTATAACCCCTGGATAGGTATTGGATACGCTGCCCGATTGATCTAGGGTTCCGTAACGGCTGTCGTGGTTCTGCCCGACGTAGTCGTTGGAATGCCGTCTCGGGGAGGGTATTAATAATGTTAAAATGGGTTATTATACTAACACGTGTGCATTTGTGTAAATTATAGATTGTTACCAGTAAACCCTTACGGAAAATCTAAGATAACAATGTGAGTAATCTCCTTTTTGTTAACTGTTTTTACAAAACCTCACTTAATTAAATATACATTAAGCAGTTATTGAGTATTTGTAAGAATACAATTATCATGAGTATGTTGGGGTTTTGTATACAAAATTTGTTACCACCTGGTCAAGGAGTAACATTTCCACAAGTCGGGTCTGACAGTACCATGGATGTTAATTGATATAACTTGGAAACAAATGTAATTGCGAGATCGCCCTCAATACTGTACAATGGTTTTTATTTGAACTTGATTAAACTGGGATTCACTCACCAGTATTTCCCACTGACAAATGTTTTTAAAACGTGTTTCAGGTAACAAACTGTGAAAGTCAAATAGAAGCCAGCTGGATAGCACTGAAGGCTTGGAAAAGTGGCAATAAAGTTACCTAAAATAAAATAGATGTTTTTATTAAATAAAATAGGATTTATCCCTATGAAAACGTGTGTACTACGAACTTGGGATTATCCCATATGTTTAATATTATGTAAATGTGGTATTTTACTCTGATAAAATATTTCCTAACTACGGTCCTAATGAAAAATTCCGCTGCCAAATTAGACAATCACGCGATACCACCGAAACTGGCTCGCGGCTGCCCGTTCCCGAGGATTAGGGATCGGGGGTTGCGACAGAAGGTGGTATCCGAGCTAAGCCACTGATTCAGCCACAGAAGTGTTCTGCTGACATCAAAATTCAAATTGTTAGGAAATAAATTACGGAAATACGTGCATAACTGTATTTATTGTTATGTATTATTTGACTATTTGTTAGTTTACAGTATGAGCGACCAAGGACCATCTGACGCGTACCGTCAATTGTCTGGTTCGCCTAGAAGCGAAGGCACCTCCTCTTCTTAGCCTGCCCTCTCGGGGTGCTGATACGGAAGAAGGAATCTTTGTGTTTAAGGCTCAGTCAGAAGAGCCATTTCCTCAGAAAAAGAGGGGATGGTTCAGTAGAAGGGCACACGAGCGTAGAAAACGTATAAAAAAGTTACAAGACCAGAGAGCATTAGCAGCAGCCAAGAGAGAGACAGATGCTTATGCCTAGGACATGATCAATAGGGGTATAGCCAACATCCACATCCTAGAAACCACTGCAGTTGACCCTAATCTGGAGCAAATAATAGCACCCCAACCACAACTGCTAATTCCTGACCAACCAATGGAAATAGAAAACCCTGAAAACCAAGTAGAAATGCATGACTTCAATCCAGAAGAAATACCTAGGGTACCAGCACCAAATCCCTTAGACCCAAATTATGACCCCTGGTGGGATGACGTTAGGGACTATGTGCACCGCTACCCGATACATGAAGACACACCCATGCAGAACTTAGGAGCCTACCAAGGTTTGGATCCTTTAGATCCCTATTACCACGATGAATACATTAGGGATATTTTAGAAGATCCTTACCGATTCTAGGCACCTACACCTCCATACCAGGAACCCGCACCCCAGATTCCGAACCCAGTCCTAGAACCTGCACCCCCAATGAGTGCAGAAAACGTACAAGAACTTAGGACTTTTGGTGAGGAAATTTTAGAGAGTAGTGAAAGGATGAGACAGGTATGAGAGAGACTCGTCTGGAAGTATGACGAGCGCAATATGGATTTATGGATGAATCCATATCCGTAGATGTGATGGGTGAGACGGTAATAGTAATAATAATAATATAATAAAATAAAATATGTGTGTACGGATGCCTACTATTATTAGTGTAATTTTATTTTAGTTGGTATTGTAATTTTTAATTTCAGTACTGGTGTGTAATAGATGCATAATATATGAATAGAGTAAAGTCGCAATGATCGACGCTTTTGCCCAAAATGCGTTTCATGTGATTGGATATATTAAAATATTATTTTGTGATATTAATATGTGATAAATGTTTAAAAAAATCCAGATGGCCGACGAAGGAAATCAAGGAAATCTGAATAACGATAACCAGAGTAACATTAACTTGGTTAATGAGAATCCAAGCGTCAATAACAATGGGAACCAAATGGACAATAGTGCCGTCCAACACATAGTGGCACAAGGAATCATAGATGCAATGCCATTTATTATTCAAACGGTTTAGGAAGCGAATAATAAAAGTAAACATAGCAGTAAACGACCAATTGAACCAGAACACAGCGTGAACAATGGCCATGTACTTCAAGTGCCCATTCCCAAAAGAAGAAGAACCATGACTTATGGTTGTTCTTACAAAGAATTCTGGTCCTGCAAACCAATAGAATTCTCGGGCAATGAAGGACCCATTGCAGCCCTACGCTGGATAGAAAAGACTGAGGCTGTTTTAAAAATAAGCAAGTGTGCTGAAGAAGACAAAATAATGTTTGCTTCTAATTTATTTAAGAACTCAGCCTTAGAATGGTGGAACACTATCCTCCAGTCAAGAGGAAGTGATAGGGTATATAACATGGAATGGGAAGAATTTAAGAATATGGTAGAAAGGAAATTATGTCCTCCCAATGAAAAGGAACAGATAGCAAATAAGTTTCTGAACCTAAGGATGACCGGGGTAGATAGTAAAGGTTATACTACTACATTTTTTGAATATGCTAGAATAGTACCAACCCTTGCATCACCAGAGCCGGTATTAATCTCCAGTTACATCTGGGGATTAATTGGAGAGATTAGACATGTAGTCAAGGCAGCTAGACCTCAAACTATAGAAGAAACCGTAGAACTAGCAAACACCTTGACAGATGAATTAATCCGTACTAGAGAAGAAGACCAAAGGAGAAACCTAACCCAAAGGCTTACCCAAGAATTCCGTTCTGGGAATTACAACCGTAGGAATATGGGTTCTACCTCTGCACCATTCTGCAAGGTCTGCAAGAAAAAGCATTCGGGAAAATGCTCCACTCTTTGCAATTTCTGCAAGATGCCAGGACACAAGGAAGAAGATTGCAGGAGGAAATCCAGTAATGGACTGTGCTTCAACTGTGGAGAAAAGGGTCACATCAAGCCGAACTGTCCAAAATTGGCTCCAGTTGCGAACAACAGGAACACTAAAAATGCTAGAGCATTCGTTCTGACTGCCGATGAAGCTAAGATGATTCCGGACGTCATAGCCGGTACGTTTTTAGTTAATGATGTTTTTGCTAAAGTATTATTTGACTCTGGTGCAAACCAAAGTTTTATTTTGCAAACTTCTAAACCAGTCATTAACTAAACTACCACAAGAATGTCTAGTAGAGACAGCTAATGGAGAAACTGTTAGGATTTCTAAAAGCTTGCAGTGAGCAAGAATATAATTTTTAAACCAAAAGTTTATGGCAAACCTTTATCCCATGAATCCGGCAGGATTTGATGTAGTTTTAGGAATGGATTGGTTAATAGCCAATAAAGCCAGTATTTTATGTGATCAAAAGTCAATTCAAGTAAATTCACCAAAAGGTGAAAAGATCACTATTAAAGGAGATAAGCCATCTAGATCCACTAAATTCATCTCTGTGATGAAAACTGCAAGTTATATAAGAAAAGGGTCTCTAGTGTATTTGATTTCTATAATCACTAACACTAAAGGAAAGGAATTAAAAGACATTCCAGTAGTGTCTCAGTTTTCAGATGTATTTCCAGAAGAATTACCAGGACTACCGCCAGACAGAGAAGTTGAATTCAGAATTCACCTACTACCAGGAACGGCCCTGATTGCCAAAGCACCTTACCGGTTGGCACCCGCAGAAATGCAAGAACTGAAGAAACAATTAGACGAATTGCTGGAAAAAGGATTTATATAGCCAAGTTCATCCCCTTGGGGAGCGCCAATACTGTTTGTTAAAAAGAAGGACGGATCAATGCGTATGTGCATTGACTACCGTGAATTGAACAAGGTCACAATTAAGAATCGGTACCCATTACCGAGAATCGATGATTTGTTCGATCAACTACAAGGAGCTCGCTTTTTCTCTAAAATCTATTTAAGGTCAGGATGTCATCAATTAAAGGTACAGGAAGATGACATTCCTAAAACCGCATTCAAAACAAGGTACGGTCATTATGAATTTACTATCATGCCATTTGGTTTAACCAATTCCCCAGCCGCATTTATGGACATGATGAACCGAATATGTAAGCCATATTTGGATAAATTCATAATTGTCTTCATAGATGATATTCTAATTTACTCTAAGAGTAAAGAGGAACATACAAAGCATTTACACGCACTTCTAAGTTTGCTAAGAAAGGAGAAGCTTTATGCTAAGTTTTCAAAGTGCGAATTTTGGTTAGAACAGGTACAGTTTCTTGGACACTTAGTAAACCATGAAGGAATTCATGTGGATCCCACAAAAATCGAGGCGATAACTAAATGGAAGACCCCTGAATCACCAACCGAGGTTAGAAGTTTCTTAGGATTGGCCGGTTATTATAGAAGATTTATTCGAGATTTCTCTAGAATAGCCATTCCTTTAACTAAGTTAACCTGTAAATCCATTAAGTTTGAATGGGGACCAAAGCAAGAAGAAGCTTTTAGAATTCTTAAGCATAGATTAACCCATGCACCCATACTAGCGTTACCAGAAGGAACTGAAGACTTTATAGTCTATTGTGACGCTTCCAAACTAGGTTATGGATGTGTATTAATGCAACGTCAAAAGGTTATAGCTTATGCCTCTAGACAACTTAAGAATCATGAAGAAAATTACTCAACCCATGATCTAGAATTAGGAGCAATAATTTTTGCTTTGAAAATTTGGAGACATTATCTTTATGGTAGTAAGTTTACCATATTTACTGATAATAAAAGTTTAAGGTATGTTTTCGGGCAAAAAGAGTTGAATATGAGACAAAGACGCTGGATGGAGATGCTTAGTGATTATGATTGTAATATCCAGTATCATGAAGGAAAGGCAAATGTAGTGGCAGATGCTTTAAGCTGAAAGTATCACGAAAAGCCAAAAAGGGTACGTTCTCTTAAATTAAATCTGCAAGTAGATTTAAATGATCAAATTAGAAAAGCACAAGAATCAGTAATCAAGGATGATACTGAAAAATTAAAAGGAACGATTAAGGAATTAGAACAAGGAATAGATGGAATTTGGAGATTCCATGAAAAGAGAATGTGGATACCTAAATTAGGAAACCTACGTCATCGCATATTAGAATAAGCCCATAAATCTAAGTATACGATGCACCCAGGAAGTGATAAAATGTACCAGGATTTAAGAAAAAATTTCTGGTGGATAGGAATGAAAAAGGACATAGCAACCTATGTTTCTAAATGTTTAACTTGTTCACAAGTTAAAACTGAGCATCAGAAACCCTCAGGTTTGTTGCAACAACTAGAAATGCCAGTATGGAAATGGGAATTGATAACAATGGATTTTGTTACCAAATTACCCAAAACAAGAAAAGGCAATGATACAATCTGGGTGATTGTAGATAGACTAACCAAGTCAGCTCATTTCCTACCAATGAAAGAAACTTTCAGTATGGAACAGTTAGCTAAATTATATGTAAATGAAATCGTTTCATTACATGGGATACCTTTATCAATTGTTTCTGATAGGGATAGCCGTTTTACCTCTCATTTTTGGTCAAGTTTCCAAAAAGCAATGGGAACCAAGTTAAATCTGAGCACAACTTATCATCCTCAAACAGACGGACAAAGCAAAAGGACAATTCAAACAATGGAGGACATGCTTAGAGCTTGTGTAATTGATTTCGGAGGTAATTGGGACTATCACTTACCTTTAATAAAATTTTCTTATAATAATAGTTATCACACAAGTATCAATGCTGCACCATTCGAAGCACTTTATGGACGAAAGTGCCGAACCCCAGTCTGTTGGGCAGAAATTAGGGAAAAACAACTATCTGGACCTGAGATAGTACAAGAAACAACTGACAAGATTATTCAAGTCAAGGAACGACTGAAAGCAGCACGTGATCGATAGAAGAGCTATGCTGATAACCGACGCAAACCATTGGAATTTCAAGTAAGAGATAAAGTATTGTTAAAAGTCTATCCTTGGATAGGAGTGGTAAGATTCATCAAAAGAGGAAAGCTAAGTCCCAGGTATGTTGGACCTTTTGAGATTATTAGAAGAATAGGACCTGTAGCATATCAGCTAAAACTGCCAGAAGAAATGGCATGAATACATGATGTGTTTCATGTATCTAATCTCAAGAAATGCTTAGCTGATGAATCACTGATGGTACCTCTTAAGGATGTAGAGGTAAATGAACAACTCAAGTTTGTAGAAAGGCCTCTACAGATTGAAGACAGGAATGTCAAAAATCTCAAGCACAAGAGATTAATTCTGGTCAAAGTGAAGTGGGACTCCAAAAGAGGACCTGAGTACACATGGGAGCTTGAATCAGAAATGCAAAGGAAATATCCGCACTATTTCCAGTAGATCTCGAGGACGAGCTCTAAAACAAGGTGGGGAGGATATAACAATCCTCAAGAAAACTGACACCCTCGAGACATTTCTGACACCCTAATATATTTTAAAATATCCCAATACGTCCTAAAATACACCCCATACGTGAAAACGGGCCCGAATACCCTAAATATTATAAAAAATAATTAAAAATCAAGTTTTTAAGTTGTCGCGGGCCGCGTAGACTTCTTAAAGGTCTTACGCGGGCCACGTGAGATCAAAAAGGTGGCGCAACCCGGTGATGACACGTGTCATCATCGTGGCGAGGCTAGGCAGTGATCCGGACAAGCTACAGCGTTGACTAGGTTTGACGCGGGCCGCGTAAGCCCTTGTCTACATTTACGCGGGCCGCGTAAAAGGAGGCATCGGATCTTCAGTCGAAATGGTTCAAAATCGTTTTCTTTCTCTCAAAACTGAATAATAGGCAAAATCTACGGGTATTATACCCCCCCCCCCTAAATAGCGAAGTTCTGCTCCGTTGTAAGTATTATAACCCCTGGATACGTATTAGATACGCTGCCCGATTGATCTAGGGTTCCGTAACGGCTGTCGTGGTTCTGCCCGACGTAGTCGTTGGAATGCCGTCTCGGGGAGGGTATTACTAATGTTAAAATGGGTTATTATACTAACACGTGTGCATTTGTGTAAATTATAGATTTTCACCAGGAAACCCTTACGGAAAATCTAAGACAGCAATGTGAGTAATCTCCTTTTTGTTAACTGTTTTTACAAAACCTCACTTAATTAAATATTTATTAAGCAGTTATTGAGTATTTGTAAGAATACAATTATCATGAGTGTGTTGGGGTTTTGTATACAAAATTTGTTACCACCTGGTCAAGGAGTAACATTTCCACAAGTCGGGCCTGACAGTACCATGGATGTTAATTGATATAACTTGGAAACAAATGTAATTACGAGATCGCCCTCAATACTGTACAATGGTTTTTATTTAAACATGATTAAACTGGGATTCACTCACCAGTATTTTCCACTGACAAATGTTATTAAAACGCGTTTCAGGTAACAAACTGTGAAAGCCAAATAGAAGCCAGCTGGACAGCACTGAAGGCTTGGAAAAGTGGCAATAAAGTTACCTAAAATAAAATAGATGTTTTTATTAAATAAAATAGGATTTATCCCTATGAAAACGTGTGTACTACGAACTTGAGATTATCCCATATGTTTAATATTATGGAAATGTGGTATTTTACTCTGATCAAATATTTCCTAACTACGGTCCTGATGAAAAATTCCGCTGCCAAATTAGACAATCACGCGATACCACCAAAACTGGCTCGCGGCTGCCCGTTCCCGAGGATTAGGGATCGGGGGTTGCGACAAAATATATTTTTAACTGGGGGCAAAAACGTAATTTTGAACCGACGGCAAAATCGTAATTTTAAAGCGGGGATAAAATCATAAATTAATTGGACCAATAGGGAAGTGCCAGGCAGGTGCCTGACACTATTCCCCTTGCCGCTCCTTTCCTCCAATCAATGGGAGGCACTATTCCCGCCGACCATTGGTTTTGTTATGTTTAGGTAATGAGTCCCTAAGATGAATGTTTTGAGCAATGAGTCCTCATCTTTGAAAAAAAAAGCTATAACTTGAGTCTCTGTCACTAACTCAGTTAACTAAATTAACATGATGGTCATTTATCCATTTTCTTTGAGTTCCTATGGGTTAAAACCTATTATCCACTTAAGTACCTGGTCGAATATTAATTGTATTTAAATAGTCCATTTATGCGAATATAGTTTTATAAAGTATATAATTTGTATTTAAATTGCTTATTGTGTAAATATTAACGTAAGATTAATATAAACATCTACCATAGCATACCAAAATACATAATACTACCTCCGTCCCATTAAAAGTGTCATGTTTTGAATTTTCAAAGTCTTTATTTATAAACTTTGACTTTAATTATATATTTTTTGTGGTGTATAAAACTTGATGAAAATTAACCCGATAAAAACATTTGTAAAAGACACTCAAATCATATAACTTTTATCAAGTATTATCTAACACAAAGAAAATTATTTAAGGTCAAAGTTTATAAATAAAGACTTTGAAAATTCAAAATAGGACACTTTTAGTGGGACGGAGGGAGTATTAGTTATCTATTACATACAAAAAAAAAACATAACCTAAAAAAACATACTTAAAAAAAACATAACTTAAAAAATACTAGATTGGTAAAAATTTAAAATCCTAAGAATTCAAATTTTTAGCGATCTTTTCTTTCATTTTACGTAAAACCGATTGGTCTTCTTTCGGATACGAGTTGATATCGGTTGTCATTATCTTCCATTCTTTTAGTTCGTTCTTTTCTTGCTTCAACCAAACCCGTTTGTCCACTTCACGTTCCTTAGCTTTTGCCTTTTGGGATGTGACCTCGGTGTATGCTTTGAACTGGGCCATAAACTCATCCATTTTCGAACCGCCCCCATTGCGGCTTTTTTTTTTTTTGCAGTCGTTGCCTTTTTGGCTTTGTCCCTACCCCGGGGACTTGCCTCCTCTCGAATTAGATACTCTTCTTCGTCAAATTCCGGCTCGTCGTTTATATTTATTTGGCATCGTGCGTCCGATCCCCCTGCACTATAACTTCCGGTCTCCGAGGTTTTTGTTCGTTTAGCGATTGCAACCTCGTTTGGAATAGGCGCCCACTTGTTATTGGTTTGCAAAACCTCCCATGCCCAGACGTGTGGGAAACGACCCGATGCGATTCTTCGTATTTACGCATCGCCTCTTTAGAAACATCCTCATCACTCATCCCACTACGACGATTACTTGTATATAAATTATTATATATTGCGGCAAATCGGTTCAAGACCGGATGCATCTTTCGCCACTTCGAAGCGATGGAATCGAGACCGCGATAATGACCTTGTTCCATAATCGCAAGGAACTTTGATAATATTTCTTTCCAAAACCCATCGCCAGTTTGGTTGTTACCTATGTTTTTAGAATGTAATAAAAATATATATTAAAAATGTCAAATTTATATATTTTTAGTATAAAATTTATATATTTTTACATACCGGAAATGGGGCTTTTTGATGCGCTAATCCACGCCTTCGCTAACGCCTCCTCCTCGATTTTTGTCCAAGGTTTTGACTTGGCTCTTGAAGGTTGATCTTTGTTACCGGCTTCACGCGCCACTTGCTTCCCTTTTTCCGTTTTGAGGATTGGGGTTGCGTCTCCGAAACACATTCTTCAACTTCATCTTCTACGGGTTGTGGTTGGGGAGACGATTCTACCAGTGTTGGTGAAAGTTGTGGTTGCGATTGAAATTGTGAGTTGAACGGGTTTCGCATTAGCATTTGTTGCAACGATTGCATTTGTTGCATGGATTGGATTTGACTCATTTGAAAGAAAACGTTGGGAGTTTGTTGGAAACCCGAGAAAGCGTTGAGAGAAAATTGCGAGGATGACCAACTTGGATCCATCGTATGATAGTAGCCAGGTACCGAGAAAACGTTTGGGTTTGGGTTCGCATTTGGGTTCGGGTTCGGGTTGTTCGGATTGTATGGATCCATGGAAAAATTTATAAAAAAAGTGAAGAATTTTATAAAGTTGAGAGAGAGTTTAGGTTGAAGTGGTTTAAAATGGGGTGAAAGATATGTATTTAAAAGGTAAAATAATTTCTTTTATAAAACTAGCCATTTGAAGGCATTTATGAAATTGTTTTTTTTAAAGTAGCCGTTGAAGGCATTTATGGGTGAGGTGGAGGGCTGGCTTGGACGTCTCCTCCAAGCCGTTGAGGACGACGACGCACCAGAGGAAATGGTGTTGGATCCAACGCCGTTCCAGACTGGGCCTGAACGCCCCCACATCGAGCAGCCTATGGGATTGGGTTATATAAATGTGGAGGTGGTCACTGGCCAGTTTGTTCTGACATTTGGTTTTGGGGATTGGGATGATTGTTTCTAGAAGATCAATGGCCTACTCGAACAGTTGGACTCTCGTTGTTTTATGGTTAATCGTCACAAATGTCTTCTTTAAAAAAAAAAGAGTAAATTACGATTTTGGCCCCTGTGGTTATATCACGTTTACTCTTTTAGCCCAAAAAGAATCTTTTAACATCTAAGCACTCAACGCCTTTTTTTCTAACCCTTTTGGCCCCTGACACTAACCCCATCCATTTACTTTTAGGGGTCAAAAGGGTTAGAAAAAAAGACGTTTGGGGTCAAAGGGGTTAGAAAAAAAGACGTTGAGTGCTCAGATGTTACAATATTCATTTTTAGGCTAAAAAGGTAAAAGTGATATAACCATAGAGGCCAAAATCGTAATTTACTCTTAAAAAAAGTTGTGAGAAACAAGTCTGAGTGGCCTCATTTAATATTTGTTAAATAGAAAATAAAAAATTGGTGTATGATTTTTAAAATGCATTTTTTCCCCGTGTCTTTTTCTTACTTTATCCTGTGTTTATATCTTTTTTTAACCAAAAATATATAACATGATATTATATCTAGAGTGAATTGCAAGTTTTGTCCTTTATCTCTAGGCCACTTTGCAGGCGGTGTCTTTTATGTTTAAATTTGACGAGTTTTGTCCTTTATGTTTAAAAATCAAGCACGTTTTACCCTTTGGGCCTAACCCAGTCTGTTTTCCCAGTTAAAGTTGATCACGTGCATGTCATGTGAGGGGTAGTTGTGTCATTTAATGTGTACCCTGAGCATTTACCCCCAATTTAAATAACCCCAAACCCTAATTCTTCCCATTCCTCCAAATCGTTCATCATCAAAAAGCTTAGGGATGATGGAAAGGGGCTATGTGTGGATAACAATAAATCTAATTACTGATCTTCTCCATACTGTGAATTCATCTGTATTTTCTATAATGGAAGGCGTGGTTGGGCTAGGGAGTTCCTTCCCAGAACAGGACTCACGATTTCATGATTTTAGTGCAAAGTTTCAAAAAAAGTTCAAGACTGAACAACCTGAAGAAGAAACCAACATTCCTGGGATTTTGCGGTCGAGGCTTATGATGCTACATGGACTTTGGCCTTAGCTTTGAGCCGAAAGAACATGAGCGGGAAAAAGTTACTGGATGAACTTTCATCAATATCTTTAACTGGCATCACCAGTGAAGTTCAATTAATTAACCCTAATTCTACCACATCGGCACTTCACCATCTTCAATTTGGGGAAAGATCGATGCTTCCAGTTCTTGATGATGAACGATTTGGAGGAATGGGAAGAATTAGGGTTTGGGGTTATTTAAATTGGGGGTAAATGCTCAGGGTGCACATTAAATGACACAACTACCCCTCACATGACATGCACGTGATCAACTTTAACTGGGAAAACAGACTGGGTTAGGCCCAAAGGGTAAAACGTGCTTGATTTTTAAACATAAAGGATAAAACTCGTCAAATTTAAACATAAAGGACACCGCCTGCAAAGAGGCCTAAAGATAAAGGACAAAACTTGCAATTCACTCTTATATCTATACTATATATGAGGGTGAATTGATCTTTTAAAAATAACTATATTTTAGTCTCTCATTTTATTACACTTAAATTCTTAAGTTTTAACATAATTATAGTTAATTAGTTACACTTTTCCCCTCTACAATAAAACTTATAATTCTTTTACGTATCTATCTATCTATCTACTATAATAAAAGAAACCAACTTTTAAACACGTGTCATTCATTGAAGGCATCCTCAAATATATACTTATATTATATTAACTAAATAAATAAATAAATAATTAATTAATATTAAATCTTATAATACTTTAATAAAATATTATCCTCAAATCTAAATTGTTAATTTAATATATTTTTAAAACAAATACCTCTCTTTCCTACTTATCTTATATTAAATTATATAAATAATAAATTAATATTAAATATTATCCTAATTTATTAAAAATATAACTTTTTATTATTTGATATACAAAATTATATTTATTCAACTCGTGTAAAACGTGGAGTTTTTAAAAATTTAACTTTTATTATTTACTATACAAAGTTACATTTATATAACCCGTGTAATACACGAAGTCTTTAAAAATATAACTTTTTTATCATTTGCTATGTAAAATTAGATTTATTCAACACGTGTAATACACAGGGTTTTTAAGGATATATTTTTTTTTTATTATTTGGTAGATTTTTCAACCTAACTATACACGAGTTTTTTAAAGATACGACGTTTTTAGTATTTATTACATTTATTTAATATGTGTAATACACATGGTTTTTAAAGATATAACTCTTTTTTAAATCAAATTCAACACGTGTAATATACGGGGGTTTTAAGGATGTAATTTTTTTTTATCATTTGGTAGATTTATTCAACCCGATTATACACAGGTTTTTTAAAGATAC
This sequence comes from Helianthus tuberosus, assembly GCA_030545235.1. Classification (NCBI taxonomy): domain Eukaryota; kingdom Viridiplantae; phylum Streptophyta; class Magnoliopsida; order Asterales; family Asteraceae; genus Helianthus; species Helianthus tuberosus. Next base: position 58,859,932 of record CM060415.1, on the reverse strand, counting down.
GACGATTTTTATATTTAGTATACAAAATTACATTTATTTAATATGTGTAATACACATGGTTTTTAAAGATATAATTTTTTACTAGTTGATATATAAAATTACGTTTATTTAACCCGTAAAATATGCGACTTACATAAAGATATAACTTTTTATTATTTAATATAAAAAATTACATTTATTCAACCTGTGTAATACACGGGGTTCTAACCTAGTTCTTGTTATATCTTATAAACTATAATGTTTTAAAAAAAATCCAAAAGTAACGTGAGGACCTAATCATTTTTGTTGATGTTTCGATAATTGGTCAGTATTGACGTGTGGTACGTTAATATTTTTTTTTAAATTACACCATATAAACGAGTATTTTATTCTCTTTAATTTGAGTATAGTATTACTATAGTTTTTTAATTAAAAAAATTGATATGTTACGTGATTAACAGTATCTAAGGGTGAGTAATAATTGAATCGTTAACCGATATTGAACTAAATCAACCAAAAACCGATTTATCAAAACCCAAATTAACCAAAAACGGTTATCAATTTTTTGTACCCTCATTTAACCAAAATTAACTAAACGGAACCAATTCATGTATTTTTAGCTTTTATACCTTCAGTTCATATATTTCATATTTATACCCCTATTTTATGTACCTATACATCAATTTTATGTATTTATACCTAAATTTAATGTATTTTCTAATCAAAAGTTTTAGCTCAAGTTTGGTTTTGGCTATTAATCAAATGAAATGAATCAAATAAAAAACTTTCAATCTAACTAAATAAACCAAACCGATTAACTAAAAACAGATTGGTTAATAAAATAGACTAATCGATGACCTTGATATTGGTTGAGGATAATAATCTAACCAACCGAACAATGCACACCGTGGCAATGTCTATGTTTCCTGTCGCATCGCGCGCCATTATTGGTTATTAACCAAAACTGGTTATTGGTGAGCAATAACTAAATCGTTAACCTAAACCAAACCAAAAACAGACGAAACCGAACTAAAATCAACCAAAAACTGAATTAACTGAAAACTGAAAAACCTAATTAACCAAAAAACGGTTATCAATTTTTTGTACTTTCGTTTAACCAAAATTAGCTGAACCGAATAATTCATATTTTCATATATTTCCTAGCTTTTATAACTTCGGTTCATATATTTCATATTTTATATCTCTATTTCATATAATTATACTTTCATTTCATGTATTTATACCTCAATTTCATATATTTCTAAGTAAAAGTTTTAGCCCAAGTTTGGTTTTTGCTTTTAACTGAAATTAAATGAGCCAAACAAAAAACCGTCAATCTGATTGAATAAACCGAAGTGGTTAACCGAAAACCGATTGATTAAAAAAATAGACTAACCGATAACTTTGGTTTCGGCTTTGGTCGAGGATAATAACCGAACCGACCGAATCATGCACAATACAATGAAGTTGATTACCCGATTACTTTGCTTTTGATGTATATCTATCACAACGATGCTACAACAAATATTTTATGAATAAGAAAACTACAAAAAAAAAAAAACGAGTACCGCAGTGCAATGTGTCGCTCCCGTCACATCGCACGGGCATCCTGCTAGTTATACTATATATACAAACACAAGATGGGGGAATAGTGTCAGGCAACTTCCTGACACTTTTCTATTGGTCCAACAAAATTACGATTTTTCCCGTTTAAATTTACAGTTTTGCCATTGATTTTGTTTTTTCTTCTCCTATCCAAATTACGATTTCGCCCTGAGCTCAAATTTATAGTTTTGCCATTGTTTTTGTTTTTTTTTCATTTAAAATTACGATTTTGCCCCAGTGTAAAATTTGTTTTAGTGTTTTTTTTTTACAAAATTATCGTAATGTTTTGTTTTAATTGGTTGGCTCAATATAATTTTTATTTGTGCCAAGTAGTAGTTTTTCCATCGTTTGTACTTTTTTAGCAAAAGTATGGTAGTGCTTTGTTTTAATTGGTTGACTTAATGTAATTTTTTTAAGATCGTGTTATGAGTAATATGTGTACAAGTAACTGAAACAACGATGTACATGTTATGAGAGAAATATTCGGCTTACTGCACCGCAACACGTGCGGGACAAAAACAAGTTACTCTGACAAAAGTAAAGTGAGTGTTTATTAATTATGAGAAGGTGAAAACTGTTTCTATATTGATTCAGTTTATTCTAGATATTGTAAAATTGATGAACAAAACATAATACATAAATTTTAATTAGAGAAAAAAAATACAAAAATAGAGTTTCGCTATTAAGGGAAAGAGCCTGTTAATTCTCACAGAGGAGATGAGAATTAAGTGGGTGTTTGTTTATTATGAGATGCTGATCAACATGCATATCACGCACGACTTTCATAGTACCGGCCTCCACTTTAGCGACCACGACGGCTTCATTTTTGTCCTCATCGACCTATCGAACGAGTTACCCAAGGAGGAGCCTGCCACGGCAGTTAGTGATGCTATCCTAAGTAACCCCAACACGTCCTGCGCGAGCAGATGCCACCGACTATCGTGCTCGTGTTACAGCAGATGGAGGTCCGGCTACATGCGCGAATCAACGCCCACCACATCCACACCGAAGCCCTTTTCATACGGGCGATCCAAGGCGATATCCAGGCGGCTATCGCTCATGGTTAGACCCCCCAACTGATGTCGTTTCCACCACACCCGAGTCTGGATACCCAGCCGTCTAGCACCGCTCAGGATCCGGGGCCGTCAGGCACCACTCGGGTTCCTCAGGATCCGAATTTGACGGTTTAGGATCGTTTGTTGTACTTTTTTGTATTTTGAATTTTAATGTATTTTGGATTATGTCGTGTATAAACAAACTTATTATATAGTTAAATGTGGAGTTTCAGTTTATTTATATTTGTAATGTTTATTTACAATGTTTAGAATGGTTGGTTGGTTACGTATAATGTATAATACGATATGACACGTCACGATAAGGTATGACATGTCACGATACGATACGATACGATACGATACGACACATGAGCATAGAATATAATACAAAATACAAATACGATACGATACAACATAATACGATACGATACGTCACGATATGAAACAAGTACGATACAATATAATACAAACCGATACCATATAATATGATACCTCACGATAAAAATATATTACAAATTATAAAACACATAAAACACAAAAATAATCGACAATAAACACCAACAACCACACCCAAAACACCAAACTTTAATCTCAAAAAACCTGGTCCTTATATGGATCATATAGCTCTATATGATCCGTATAAGACCAACCTTCAGAAAAAAACTGACCCTATCAGTCTGTCATGTCTAAAGTTAACCTTATACAGATTGTATAGGGCGTCTTGAAAAAGTAAAATATATGGATAGATTTCAGGATGTGCCAATTCACGATAGACATAACATTTTCCATTGCAGCTATAACTATAGTATTCTTCTTTTCTAAACTCATGACTTGCCATGTCTTAGATGGATTTGACACATCTTATAAGTTATCATATGGGTCATATTATTGGCACACCTTGGAATATTAAATAGACACCCTCAATATGCATTGTATAGAGGCCTATACGATGCGTATTAGGGTTGGTTCAAACTTCAAGGTCAGTCAAAGGCTGACAATGTCTCCATTATAAAAAGTAATATGCATCGTATAGGCCTATACGATGCGTATTAGTATTAGGTTGTACGTCAAAGCTGACATCTAGGGTTCACATGCAACCTTAATACGCATCGTATAGGCCTATACGATGCGTATTACTTTTTAAAGAAGGTACGAGGTAGCTTTCTGTCACTCAAAAGTGACATAAAGTGATTGACGTAAGCCCTATACGGGTTTTATTGGACTATACGACCCATATTGAATTATGAATTTGCATTCCCCTTCCTCTATTTAAAAGATGAAGAAGACGATGATATATATCGTTTTCGTTATATATATTTACTTTCGCTAACAAACATTTATTGGTTCAACCACATTTTCGGCGAGTTGTCCGACACAAACATGAGCACGTTTATTCCAGAAAGCAGTGTGGTATAGCATTTTTTACCTTGTTCTGTTTTTTTTTTGTTTATGAAATACTTAGCACACCGTTTGTATTAGGAGGGGTCTACTGTCTTTGATTCTTACGATGGGAGAGGAAATGATGATCACGCGGAGAAGGTCATGTCCGGCTTTCGTCCCCATCATAATGAATCGTTATTGCCAGACCTCAACCAGGTAAGTATATATTTACTTTTTTATATTCCGCGTTAAACTTACCATTACCTTTTACCCGTTGGTTTTTTTAGTTTGCTATGCCCCGCCAACCGTTGTTACCAGATATGAAGGTAAAAATAAATTTACTTATTATTATGAAAGCTTTTAGATGTGTGGTTATGATTTAACCGTTGTTTTTTTTTTCAGTTAGTCATGTCTAGCTATGATCATGGTTATGGGTCTCCGTATTATGAAGTCGGTTACGGTGCCTCGTACGGACAGGAAGAATATGGCAATAACTTTTTCGTTAGTGGTGCCCCGGGAGTACAAGAAGACGTTGGTGAGCCTTCTTACGCGCAAGAGTCGTTGGGTGACGAGCAACCCGCTTACCCTAAAGTTTTGTACAAAACTGATCAGGTACGATTGATATATATTTTTGTTACATGTTATATTTTTTCTGTTAAAAAATTATTATAAAATTGTTAATAAAAAATACATTAAAAATTTTTATATTTTTCAAATAGGATAAAAATTAATTAAAATATGCTGTATTTTTTATAAAATTAATTAAAATTGTTATATTTATTAAAATATATTAAAAAATACATTAAAAATTGTTATATTTTTTTTTAAATTGTTTGTTATATTTTTAGATTGATATGGATGACGTTGTTATATATATTTTTTAAAAGAATTATAAATGTTATATTTTTTTGGTTAAAAAATGTGAATGCATATGTCTATCGCTTGCGTCAATCACGTATCGTAGAATGAACAGATGACACAAGACTGGTGCTGAATAGTTCAAAGTATGTAGTTCATGAGAGAAACAGTAGCTTCGTACGAAGCTAGCTTCGTACGGAGGCATGTTTGGCAGCTTCGTACGAAGGCATGGCAGCCTTGTACGAACCCACACTTATATATATAGGTGGTTAGTCTTTGTCATTTGTATCTTTGAGCAACTTTGAGGCAAAGCTCTGCTCGTTTGTTTTCACGGTTTTGTACTGTCATATTCAGTAATAGAAAACAGTTATAGTTACATCTTTATGTTCATTCCACACACATGATTGGATTCCGCACATTTCACGTGTTGGTACGCATTCAACGGTCAAAGAATTCATCCAGATCCTAAATTCAAAAGTGGTATTAGAGCGGGTACTTGATTGCAAGGATTGAAGACATGAAGATTCATGTTTCTACATCAGATTCAGAGCTGATTTCATCTTTTCTTCACACTTCTTCTTCTATTCATCTTCATCTCATTTTCTTTGAAATTTAAACTCAGATCCACGGAGATTTCACGGTTAAAAACGGCTAGATTTTTTATATAACGTGTGAAAACCAGTTTTAATCAATCCTACAAATTGTCAGATCAACATGGCTGAAGAATTTTACAACATGTTCTACAATGCGTATACATCCGAAACAACAATTGATCCTATCCCAGTTTCAACTAAAACGGTTTCGAGTGCTATTTCCGAGAGTCTAAAAAATGATACTTTGTACGGAAATCATCAACGACCACCGAAACTAATGAACATAGAAGATTATCATTGGTGGTGTACTCGTTTTGAAAACTGGGTGAAAGCGTATGCTTATGAGAGTTGGATAATGATGACGTATGGATATAAAAAACCTGTAACCGAACAAATTGAATTACTTCCAATTCCAGAATATTCAAAAGTTGATAAAGAAAAACATTCTGATGAACTAAAAATGGTTACATTATTACAACAATCAGTTAGAGAGGATATTCTGTTTTTGCTACAACATGGTGAAACATCCAAGTCAATGTGGGAAGCCTTAAAGCTGAAAGCTGATGGTGGCAAAGATATTAAAAAGAACAATACATCTCTATTAAAAAAGGAGTTTGATCTATTTGGATGTATGAAAGGCGAAACGGTCGATGATTGAAAGGTTTTTGTCACACCCCAACCGATGGCGGAAACATTAGAGTGAGACGAAAACTAGATTGCAAAAGACTTCATAACACTAATTTTGACGAGTATTTAATAGTTACTTTTTTTTTACATTGTTTGAACTAGAAATAGAAATACCACAAGTTTGAAATAAATGATATACGGAAAATATTCAAGTAATTAAACTTTGTTTCATTGATAATGGTTTAATACAAAGATTGGAAACAAAATACATCATGTTTGAAAATAAATTACAATACAAAAAGTATTAAAGTTTGAATGTGTTTCTAGGCAGTCCTACTAGATTCCTTGCCTCATCAAATTGCTGCAACATGTATTAAAAGCATAGTTCAATACAAAAAGTACTGGCGAGCATACAAGTTTGAATATAAGTATAAGTATAAAAGTTTATCTCAATCCAACGTGGCGATTTATATTCAAGTTGAATCTAGCATAGATGAACAACCTAAGCATAACAAATAGCATGGGTATACAAGTTGAAACTAACGGGCATAAACAACCTAAGCGTAACAATTAGCGTGGATATACAAGTTGAAACTAACGTGCATAAACAACCTAAGCGTAACAATTAGCGTGGATATACAAGTTGGAACTGACATGCATAAACGACCTAAGCATAACAAATAACGTGTTCGATGGATTGAGTGGTCGAATATGTTTGATTTTATAAAGTGGATTTTGTTAGTTGATACATGTTGCAACCAAAATGCGTTAAAGCGTATAAAGGGTCGAGTATGCTCATAGTGGTTGCGTTTATAATTCCTTGTAAAATAAGCGCGCGAATGAAAAGTGAAACTTCAAACGGTACGGGTACCCTTGTGTCAAAGAGGATCGTCAAGAGACAGAACCCATGCCGATCGGAGTATGTGGCGAGTAACAACATAGTACCAGAGAAGAGTGGTCGATCACCGAAGTTTGGACTAAAACAATCAACGTTGTTGCTGAAGTTACAATCTGTTTTGGCAGCCCTTAGTGTGGCTTACCATGGCTGTTTGGCCACCAATCGCTGCTCCTAAGTGCCTCCTACGCAGCAGTATAAGATCCCGAAGACCAAAACTGACCGGACCCCAAACCAAACCAAACCGAGCTGATCGACGTGAACCCGAAACCCGAGACTAAACCAAATCAAGAAAGAACCAAGTCAAACCCAAACCCGTATTGGCCGAACCGTTCACCACCACCGTCATCGCCGCCCGTCACCATCGTCGGAGCCGGAGCCAAACAGAACTGTCGTCAACATCATCATCGTGCCATCGTCATCATCATCATCATCATCAGCTTCACCGGCTCTGTCGGCTTCACTGGCCGGTGTCCGGTCGGGTTCTAGAGAAAAAAAGGGTGGTGGTGTGGTGGTAGCTTGTCGTGAAAAAGAGAGAGAGCACGGGTGTGTGTGAGTGAAGATAAGGGGAGTTGGGGGTGTGCGATGGCCGGAGAACCGGTCGGAATGGAATCGTGTTACAGAAACAAGGGCCAAACCAACCACCCAAGAATGGAATCGTCGAGCGAAAATATTTGACAACCTCCTGAATTAGAAATCTGATGCCGTCACTAAACACATTCCTTAAATTGTAGCCATTTTTTGAGTGTTTATTTTTTGGTGTCTAATCCGCATATATATCACCATTGCTCTTGATTTTCTTGACTGCATATCTCTTAAATGTCAACATATACACGTGTGATTTAGTTTACGAAGATTTTTCAATGCCGATAACCTCGATCAGAGAGTAAAAAAGGCGTAAGGTTCTCAATGGTGTAAAACTAAAATGAGATATACCGGGCTAGGATTCGAGTTACAGGAACAAGGGCCAAACCAACCACCCAATAATGGAATCGTCGAGCAAAAACAATTGACAACCTCCTAGAAGCAACTTTTCTTGCCACAAGACCTTTCTCCATCAATTAGGAATCTGATGCTGTCACTAAACACATTCCTTAAATTGTAGCCATTTTTTTAGTGTTTATTTTTTGGTGTCTAATCCGCATATATATCATAATTGCTCTTGATTTTCTTGACTGTATATCTCTTAAATGTCAACATATACACGTGTGATTTAGTTTACGAAGATTTTTTCAATGCCGAGAACCTCGATCAGAGAGTAAAAAAGGCCTAAGGTTCTCAATGGTGTAAAACTAAAATGGGATATATCGGGTTCAGTTGCTGGAGACAGAGAGAGCCAGAGGGATCGAGAGTGAGAGGGGGGGGGGGGGGGGCTAGGGTTTTGTTATAAAGAAGGTGGGGGTATTTATAGGTAGGTTAAGTGTGTGGGTTGGGCCTAAAGCCCATTAATGCGTTTCTAGCGTTTTTGAGCGACCCGGTCGTGTTTACGAGATCCGTTTTCGAACCCGAACTTCTTGTAATGTTGTAAAATATTATTTAAATTTGAAAACAAGTAAAATGTATGTTGGAAGTCGGTTTTGACGCGTACGTCCGTCAATTGCGTTAAAACGCTTCGGTTGTCGTTTCTAGTCCGTTTTTCGATCCGATTTCGACTGTAATTTTAAAAATATAAAACGAACACGAGTTTTCTAAAAGTATAGTAATACGAAAATACGGGGCGTTACATTTTTGTCATCTCAAGATCGAGTTAGACAGGTTTGGAATCAACAAAGATAGAGAAGAGATTGTTGATAAACTGGTCGAGGCATTACCGCAAGTTGATGACTAGAAAACATTTGTGATTGTTCTAAAAAATGATCCAAAGTTTGAAGAAATGATGTTGGATGGTTTGATTGAAAAACTGGAAGGACATGATTTGCAGTTACAAAAACAAAACAAAATGTCTAGTTCCAGTTATCAGCAAAATGTTGATCTATACTATCAAAGAAGTCTGCTGCAAAACAATCAGTCTTCAAAGATCGGTACAACATTTAGTTCTGATAATGCTGGTGATTCATCAAAGAACACGTCTTCAAGCTATGATTCAGGATATCACTCATCTTCCGCATCATTAAAATCCAGTCCGAATCAGAACTGGAAAGATTCTCCAAACTTGAACTCTGATTTCACAAAACAACACATGAGTTTCTTGGCATCTGTTTTGGATTCCTATGAAAGTTTAATTGCAGGAAAGATCAGAAATCCAAACATGACAAAGGAGGATTACGATCAAGTTGACCCGGAATAGATGGAAGTCATGGATATTCGTTGGTGCATGGCAAGCGTCATCAGGAAAGCGCAACGGTTCATGGAGATTACCGGTAGAAAATGTCTAGAAGGTCTCGATATGAAGCTGGGATTTGATAAAGCCAAAGTCACTTGTTTCAAGTGCAAACAAAAGGGACACTTCAAGAGAGAGTGCTCAAATCGTCAAGCAGATGATAGTGTGAATCCTTTTCACGATGACTACTATAAAAAGGCTATTTATCATCGCAATAACGAACATCCAACAAGAAAGCAGATTGAAGAAGGATCATCTAAAGAGAAGAAACAAGCTATGTTGATGATTCAGGAGAGTTCTGGACCCAGTATGTTACATCAAGAAGATGAAGGTTTTGACTGGGGAAAATACATCAAAGATGAGAGAAAAGAGAAAAAAGGCGTTTGTTGCTGAGGTTAAACAAATTCGAGAGGTAGAACATGCACGAGTCTATTTGGATAAGGTATACAATGCTCACAAAGAAGTAAGGCGTGCTAATAGGTGGAGTCGAGAACAGGAGTGCTATGTTATTCCCAAAGGAAACCTGACAGTTGACCCTGATGTGGTAGATTTTGATGCTTTGGTTGCTGCAATACCAACTGTTGGTGTATGGTGTAAAGGGCTCAGATAGATTCCACACTACCGAGAAAAGGTAGATGAAGAAATTAACACAGTGATCTATGCGAGCTTGGAGAAGAAGAAGAAGACAGTGGAAGAGATTGTGGTTGAGAGTCAAAAGTTGGTGAAGGAGGTGAAGGAAAAGAAAGTTGCTGATGAAAGATTGGAGAAACCGGCAGAGAACGCTGTTGCAGAGAAACAGCCAGAGGAAGAAAATCAGAAAAAGAAGGCAGAAGAAGCCAAGGTGCCTAACACTGAGGAAAATACTCAAACTGAATCTTCTGAAATATTAGATACATCTAATTATAAAACTAAACAACAGTGCAAGAAATGCATGGAAACGTGCAAAGCTTGTATTGAAAAGGATAACAATCTAAGATCCATAGACATTACTAAAATTGAAAAGATTTTCAAAAAAAATGTAATGAAATGTTTGAAAATCAAAAGTTTTTGAAACAGGAAAAAGAAAACCTGACACAAAAATGTGATAGTCTTGAAAAATAAAACAAAATTTTGAAAGAAAAGTGTTCAGCAGTTTGTAACAAATGTGTTCTAAAAGATAAAACTATTCAAGAATTGCAAAAAGAATATAATGTAATGAAATTGTCATATCAAACGATAATGGAAGCTTATGAGATTTTGAAAAGTAAAGTCACAAGTCTGGATAACAGATTGTCAGCTTGCCAAGAATCAAATAAATTTCTAGAAGCCAGATTTGAAGGAAAACAAAAGGTTTTAAATATCTATATTGATGAGGTGGCTAAACTAAAACAAGAATTAGCTGAAAAAGAAAAATTAGTTAACAAACTTCAAAGTTATCATGCTTCTTCATACATTCTTGAACGTATTTTCAACATCACACCGGATGGTAAAGATTCCGAAAAGAAAAAAAACGGAATTGGGTCAGAATACCATCAAGTTCCACCACCATTGGAGGATAATTATATATTCTATGATGGAGAAAATGTGGAAAAGCTATAAACATGGTTGACCAATTACCTGACAACATCGATGTGACTTACACCAAATCTGATGATCTCAGTGATTCAGAGGTGGTAGGTAAGGTTGTTGAAAGTGTTCTAACAGAGGAGTCTATCAACACAGATAAGTCTGAATCACATAATGAAAATGCGGGGAAGTTTTCATAAGAGTTATTTGAAAAATTCAAAATCTGAGAAAGTTGTGAATGATGATTCAAAAGGATTGGTTTATATCATGATTGGATTGGACAAACTATTCTTGGATGATGATTTTCCAATTTAAAATGTGATTTCAGATAAAATTACACTTTTCGTCCTTTATGTTTGTACCTAGTTGCAATGGTTGCCCTTTAACTTCAATAATTACAGTCACAGTCCTTTATTTGCTAAAACCATTACACATTAGATCCTTTAGCACTAACCTGGTTTGTTTTAGATGTTAAGTCCTGGCACATGCAACTCATGTGAGGGCAATTTAGTCATTTTGCCTATATATTAAAAAAGAATATTGAAAACAAAACATAAAACAATAGATATTAACACCTGTTCTTCAAAACCTCAATCCTTCAATCTTTCAAAAGCACCACCACCATCAGCTCCTAAACCACCACTCACCACAGCCTACTCTCTCTCTAAACACAAACATCACCTCCGTTTGTTGCTCTCTCTCTCTATAAACCTCAATCCTTCAATCTTTCAAAAGCACCACCACCATCAGCTCCTAAACCACCACTCACCACCCCCTTCTCTCTCCTCTATCTCTCTCTCTCTCTAAGCTTAAAATCAACAGAAAACCCTTTTACCATCTCAACAAATCAAATCCACCCCCAGCCATCACCCGTACCACCTGCCATCTTCTTTCTCGCAACACCACTGGCGTCAAAGCAATCACAACCATTAGATACATCCTGCACTAACAACACTAAAAAATCTCACCTTTTGTCAACAAAACCGTCGATCTTCAGGTAGGGTTTTTGATGTCCATCTTTGGGGAAGAAGATCTATGGTACAAGCCTAAAATAAGGAGTAACAGAAGGCACAGGAGGGTCGGATGATCCAGATTCTCTCGCCTGAGCTCTTCCTTTTCAAGAAATCTTCTAGACGACCTCCGAATCGATGGCTCTGGGTTTGTATTCTATTCGTGTTTATCCCACGCATCTAGATGTTTGTGTCTTCATCGATTTGTTTTCGAGTTTGGTAACCCTAACTGTTCTTAAAATTAGGGCATAATTGATTTTGGGGATAATTTGAGTTGGAGATTGATCCTTATTAGAAAGCTATGAACTTGCAGAACATGGGCTTTTTTAGGTTTTCTTCGTTTTAGTCATACCTGACTTAAAGTAATTGTTGGGTTGAAGGGGGCGGTGGTTGCAGGGGGGTTGTGGCAGATGGGTTGCGAGGGGCGGTGGTTGCAGGGGGTTGTTGGTTGCGGTGGTTGATGAGTTGTAGGGGTGGTGACTGGTGATGATGGTGGTGGAACTTGGTGGGTGGTGGCTGAGATACAGAGGCTGAGAGGGAGAGAGACTTTAGAGAGAGAAAGAGTAGTTTGGGGATAGAGAGAAAGTCTTTAAATAAACAGAGAAGGAAAATTACTAATTTACCCTCACGTGCAAGTCACATATCATATTTAACCAAAAAATTTAACATAGTTAGTGCTAAAGGACGTAGAGTGTAACGAGTTTTGCAAATAAAGGACTGTGACTGTAATTATTGAAGTTAAAGGACAACCATTGCAACTAGGTACAAACATAAAGGACGAAAAGTGTAATTTATCCAAAACTTTTTATAACAACCTAGTTACAAAAGGAAAAACATGAAGGCAGGGTTGGGTTATAAGATGAAACAAAATCAGAAACGATATGAAAAGAAAATTTTTCAGAATAAGACAAACTTTGTCCATGGGACTAGTTCAGAAGAAGTGAAAGAACTCCAATTTAAACGACAGTCTAATGAAGAGTTCTATGCTCAAAAGAAGAATCAACAACAGCAAGTTAAAGATGTTTCCAAGAGAACATGTTTTAAGTGTGACCAAATTGGACATCTTGGTTGCAAATGTCCAAATCCTAAACATGTTGGTGTTGAGAAAAAGAAGTCTGATGTTGTGAATCAGAATTCAACCAATTTTGGATCAAAACAAACTTGGAAACCGAAAACGTCAAAGGCCGAATCACAACAAACTTGGAAACCTGTAACATCCAGATTTAGACCAACACAAAGTTGGAAAACAACTGTTAATGCAACTAAACCAAACCAATTTTGGAAACCAAAAGTTGTTCAAAATCAAAACATTCAAAATGAATCAAGATTTTATCAAAGGAATGTTTCGAAAGGTCAAATCTGGGTGATCAAGCAACAAAAAGTTTCAGTTGAAGAAAAGATTAAAGAAATGTTTTTGAAAAGAATGAACGAAACTATCCAGTTTTACCTGGGAAGATTCATATTCAGTTACCTAAGTCTAAACAGGCTTGGGTTGCATTGTTCAAATGATTGAATTATTTGAATGTGTAGGTGCTCCAGAAGATGGATGATTGTCAGAATGAACAGAGGAGAAGCCTGACTCAAGAGGAGGTTGCAGGTTCCTGCATATGAGAAACAGGGAGTTTGTTCGTTCCTGTACATAAATAAACCATATTTCTAAAACCCTAAAAATAGAAAAATTAAAAAAAAATGTTTTTATTCTGTTAAAAATTGAAAAACTAAAAAAAATATGTTTGTGTTTTAAATTTTGTCAAAAATCAAAAATTTCAAAAAGAGGATGAGTGAATATGCTGAAACCCTCACGGCTGAACAAACATGATTATTTCACAATTAAATGGTTTTAACATTGTTAAAAATCAATGTGTTGTAAATCATGTGGGTACTTTATGTGAAACAGAGCATGTGACGCAGAAAGTTGATGGCGAGACAAAGCTATCTGCATCGGGTTGTCAAATTTTCTTAAAATGTTTTGAATTTTAGGGGGAGTAAAATTTCAGAAAATACAAAAACATTTGAAAATTTGAAAAAGCCAAAAACAATATAAAATTAAAAAGAGTTTTGTGTAAAAAGAGGAAATGATAGTATATCAGTAGACAATCACAGTACGCTAAAGAAATAGAAAGTCAAATGTGATAAACGGTCTCACTGATGATGTGCCAGTTGATTTTTTACACATTTAGTTGATTAATTTCGAGATATAAACCTAAATATCAATAACTTGCTTATCTCGTGAGGAACATCTCTCGGATATATGGGTAACCCCCGAAATCTTGTTTGAGAGATTGCCTGATTCTGAGATACTAGGTTTTTATACTGTTTGATATCTGGGTATTATACCTGGTCTTCTGATATTTCGGAAGCAATGGCCTAGACCTCGTATAATACTTTACGCGCTTAAAGCTTACCCTCTGCATAAAATTTGAGAAAATATCGAAAGATATATATTAAGTGCAGTTGTAAAGAAGATCCCCAAGTGGGACACACCTCAAGTCGAGCCTTCATCTCTTTGACTGAACGGTAGTTCATGCCTGAGCTCTCAAGGTCTCGCACTAACCCAGAGTACAGATATCAATATAGTATACTCACCTGTAAGACTGAATCTAGGGAATCTTGATACTGGAGTATATTATGAGGTGGGACACGCGAATAAGTTAGGTTCTTAAAACACTAAATCTCGTATCTCGAATCAGTTTAACTTTGTGTGAAAATTTAAGTGGATCAGTATACTGACAATCTAAGTGAATCGTTTAGAACTTAAAGTGTTTATAGCTCAACGGTGCTAGTGATTTGTCATAAAATTGATATGATCCTCTAACGCGAACTCAAACAAAAATATTGTTTGTAAATATTTTTTACTACTTTATGTTTCAGAAAAATACAAAAAGATTTTGTGTCTACTTTATTTTCGACAATCGATGTCTGAGAAGCTGAGTTTCAAAATCTAAGTATGCTGAACGTTTTTCCGAAAAAAAACAAGTTCCTTATTTTGAAACTTGAAGTTTTTCATGAAAAATAAAAAATAGTTTATGAGATCTCCAAGGTCGTTAAATTGGACTAGGATGATAATTGTGAGGTTTTTGGATACTTAAACTGTTATATATATAATGTCATTTGATAGAGGGAGAAAGTCAGAAATTCCTGGAAAATAACATACAATTACATGTGAGCCAGGTTCTTAATCCTAGGATAAATTGATATTATAATTTTCATATTTGAGTTTTGGAGCCAGGTCATCGATTTTGGAAAAACAAAAATCCTTAACTGTTAAATATAAAATCAAGATTTTTGTGAACAAACGATGTCATGTGCAGTCACATTTTTGAACTGCTCCAGCTTATTCATGATAAATGTTTAGAGCTAAATTTTTGATCTTATATGGTCAAATATCTTATAAATGTTTGAGATTTTGCAGATAATTTGCCAGACTACGATCCCGATAGCTGAGTTTAAGGGGGAGTCTGAAGACGAGCTCAAAGTAAGGGGGAGCTTGTAGAGCCAGGTGACGATCCTAGCAGCTGAAAGCACGGAAGCTTAAAGCAATGGGGAGCCTGATAGAGGAGTTAATCGAAAGGAGGAGCAGTTTGAAGTTGAAAGCAGGGAGTCTATGTTGCTGACAATGTCAACATTTCTAAAAGACTTAGAGAGAGACAGAAAGCTACGAAATTGACTACAGCAATATCCAAGGGGGAGTCTGTGAATGCTTATGTCTATCGCTTGCGCCAATCACGTATCGTAGCATGAACATATGACACAAGACTGGTGCTGAATAGTTCAAAGTATGTAGTTCATGAGAGAAACAGTAGCTTCGTACGAAGCTGGCTTCATACGAAGCTGGCTTCATACGAAGCTGGCTTCATACGAAGCTGGCTTCATACGAAGCTGGCTTCATACGAAGCTGGCTTCATACGAAGCTGGCTTCATACGAAGGCATGTTTGGTAGCTTCGTACAAAGGCATGGCAACCTTGTACGAACCCATACTTCTATATATAGGTGGTTAGTCTTTGTCATTTGTATCTTTGAGCAACTTTGAGGCAAAGCTCTACTCGTATCTTTTCACGGTTCTGTACTATCATATTCAGTAATAGAAAACAGTTATAGTTACATCTTTGTGTTCATTACACACACGTGATTGGATTCCGCACATTTCATGTATTGGTACGCATTCAACGGTCAAGGAATTCATTCAGATCCTGAATTCACAAAAAAATATATTTTTGTTAAATGTTAAATTATTATAAAGTGTAAAGAAAAAATACATTTAAA
The DNA here is from genome assembly GCA_030545235.1 of Helianthus tuberosus. Classification (NCBI taxonomy): domain Eukaryota; kingdom Viridiplantae; phylum Streptophyta; class Magnoliopsida; order Asterales; family Asteraceae; genus Helianthus; species Helianthus tuberosus. Next base: position 58,843,801 of record CM060415.1, on the reverse strand, counting down.
ATTGTTATGTTTTGTAAATAGGATAAAAAATTAATTAAAAAATGTTATATTTTTTATAAAATTAGTTAAAATTGTTATATTTTTTTAAACATAATAAAAAATACATTAAAAATTGTTATATATATTTTTAAATTAGTTGTTATATTTTTAGGATTTTATATCCCGCGATGATTTGGAAGGTTGGGTAAAACGAAGGGGTTTAGCCAACGGATACGTTATTGTTACCAGACAGTTCAAGGATCACTGGATATGGCTCCAATGTTGTCGTAGTGGCGAGCATGAGAGTAAGGCCACAGATAGGAAAACCGGCAGAAAAAAATGGGCGTGCCCTTTTATGGTGATTGGTCATCTCGACCAAAGTCGTCGAGTTTGGCGGATAAATTATATGCACAAAAATTTTAACGACACCCACAACCACGACCCTGCTGGACATCTGGAGGGTTACGCGTATGCCAGGAGACTTACTCGTAATGAGTTTACGCTGGTGTAAGAGCTAACAGATCAAGACATACAGCCCCATACAATTTGGAAGGCCGTAACCGAAAAAAAACTGACCCTGTCAGTCTGTCATGTCTAAAGTTAACCTTATACGGAAAACGTAAAGTATATGGACAGATTTCAGGATGTGCCAATTCATGATAGACAGAACATTTTTCATTGCAGCTATAATTCGAGTACTCTTCTTTTCTAAACTCATGACTTGACATGTCTTAGATGGATTTGACACATCATATAAGTTATTATCTACATCGTATTATTGGCACACCTTGGAATATTAAATCGACACCCTCAATACGCATCGTATAGGCCTATACGATGTGTATTAGGGTTGGTTCAAACTTTAAGGTCAGTCAAAGGCTGAAAATGTCTGCATTATAAAAAGTAATACGCATCGTATAGGCCTATACGATGCGTATTAGTATTATGTTGTACGTCAAAGATGACATGTAGGGTTCACATGCAACCCTAATACGCATCGCATAGGTCTATACGATGCGTATTACTTTTTAAAGAAGGAACGAGGTAGCTTTTTGTCACTACAAACATGTCTTGGTTCAACCACATTTTCGGCGAGTCGTTCGACGCAAACATGAGCACGTTTATTCCAGAAAGCAATGTGGTATAGCATTTTTTAACTTGTTCTGTTTTTTTGTTTATGAAATACTTAGCACACCGTTTTTATTAGGAGGAGTCTAATGTCTCTGATTCTTACGATGGGAAATGAAATGATGATAACACGGAGGAGGTCGTGTCCGGCTTTTGTCCCCATCATAATGAATCGTTGTTGCCAGACCTCGACGAGGTAAGTATATGTTTTCTGTTTTTTATTCGGCGTTAAACTTACTATTACCGTTTACCCGTTGGTTTTTTTTTAGTTTGCTATGCCCCGCCAACCGTTGTTACCAGATCTGAAGGTAAAAATAAATTTACTTATTATTATGAAGGCTTTTAGATGTGTCGTTATGATTTAACCGTTGTTTTTTTCCAGTTTGTCGTGTCTAGCTATGATCATGGTTATGGGTCTCTGTATTATGAAGCCGGTTACGGTGCCTTGTACGGACATGAAGAATATGGCATTAACTTTTTCGTTAGTGGTGCCTCGGGAGTACAAGAAGACGTTGGTGAGCCTTCTTACGCGCAAGTGTCATTGGGTAACGAGCAACCCGCTTACCCTGAAGTTTCGTACAAAACTGATCAGGTACGAATGATATATATTTTTGTTAAATGTTATATTTTTTCTGTTAAAAAATTATTATAAAATTGTTAATAAAAACACATTAAAAATTGTTATACTTTTCAATTAGGATAAAAGATAATTAAAAAATGCTATATTTTTTATAAAATTGATTAAAATTGTTATATTTTTTAAAATATAATAAAAAATACATTAAAAATTGTTATATTTTTTTTAAATTATTTGTTATATTTTTAGATTGATATGGATGACGTTGTTATATATTTTTTAAAAAGAATTATAAATGTTATATTTTGTTGGTTAAAAAATTATATTTTTGTTAAATGTTAAATTATTATAAAATTGTAAAGAAAAAACACATTCAAAATTGTTATATTTTGTAAATAGGATAAAAAATATTATATTTTTTATAAAATTAATTAAAATTGTTATATTTTTTAAACATAATAAAAAATACATTTGAAATTGTTATATATATTTTTTTAATTATTTGTTATATTTTTTGGATTCTATATCCCGCGATGATTTGGAAGGTTGGGTGAACGAAGGGGTTTAGCCAACGGATATGTTATTGTTACCAGACGGTCCAAGGATCACTGGATATGGCTCCAACGTTGTCGTAGTTGCGAGCATGAGAGTAGGGGTGTGAAGAATTCGTTTCGAATTCGAAAAATTCGAAATTCGTTTAAATTCGATTATCAAGAATTCGTTTTGATTATAAGAATTCAAATTCGAATTCGATTCAATTCGAGTCAAGTAAATCGAATACGAATTTATAATTTTAGATTCGATTCGAAATTCGAATAAAATTTATACATTTTTATTTATTATTTTTATATATAATACATATATAACTTTTATTAGGCTATACTATAAATTATTTTCAAATTTTTTCCAAGTATTAAAATTAACCATTACCAAACTCACTACATGGCCCATAACTAAAACCCAAGTAACAAATCTCTCAATAGATTACTAAGCGTAAAAATATTAACTTGTAATGTGGAGTGGTTGTTCCCGACTTCTCGTTTTGAATTTTAGACTTGTGGTACTTTATTGGAACTTTTTAATGTGATATCGTGTTTTATGTCTGCTTTAAAATTTATGTTTCATTTTGAAAGTTTTTTACATGTTTTTAAAGAATCTGAATTAAATCGAATTTATTCGAATTCGATTCGAATTCGAATTTTAATCAAATACGAATCGAATACGAATTGGGTTTTTTATTCGAATACGAATTCGAATCGAATTCGGTAGGGTTTAATCGAATACGAATTCAAGGAAAAATAAAAATTATTCGAACAATACTATTCGAATAATTCAAAAATTCGATATTCGATTCGATGAACACCCCTACATGAGAGTAAGGCCACGGTTAGGAAAACCGGCAGCAAAAAATGTACGTGCCCTTTTATGGTGATAGGTCGTCTCGACCAAAGTCGTCGAGCTTGGTGAATAGATTATCTGCACATAAATTTTAACGAGACCCACAACCACGGCCCTGCTGAACATCTGGAGGGTTACACGTATGCCAGGAGACTTACTCCTAATGAGTTTAGGCTGGTGCAAGAGCTGACAGATCAAGACATACATCCCCATACAATCTAGAAGGCCGTGACCGAAAAAAACTGACCCTGTCAGTCTGTCATGTCTAAGTTAACCTTATACGGATGGTTTACGGCGTATTGAAAAAGTAAAGTATATGGATAGATTTCAGGATGTGCCAATTCACGATAGACAGAACATTTTTCATTGCAGCTATAATTCGTTCTTTTCTAAACTCATGACTTGACATGTCTTAGATGGATTTGACACATCATATAAGTTATTATATGGGTCGTATTATTGGCACACCTTGGAATATTAAATCGACGCCCTCAATACGCATCGTATAGGCCTACACGATGCGTATTAGGGTTTGTTCAAACTTCAAGGTCAGTCAAAGGCTGACAATGTCTCTATTATAAAAAGTAATACGCATCGTATAGGCCTATACGATGCGTATTAGTATTAGGTTGTACGTCAAACTTGACATCTAGGGTTCACATGCAACCCTAATACGCATCGTATAGGCCTATATGATGCGCATTACTTTTTAAAGAAGGTACGTGGTAGCTTTCTGTCACTCGAAAGTGACATAAAGTGATTGACGTAAGCCCTATACGGGTCGTATAGGCCTATACGACCCGTATTGAATTCTGAATTTGCATTCTCCTTCCCCTATTTCAACGATGAAGAAGACGATGATATATTCACATTCGCTAACAAACATGTCTTGGTTCAACCACATTTTCGGCGATTCGTCCGACACAAACATGAGCACGTTTATTCCAGAAAGCGGTGTGGTATAGCATTTTTTAGCTTGTTCAGTTTTTTTGTTTATGAAATACTTAGCACACCATTTGTATTAGGAGGGGTCTAACGTCTCTGATTCTTACGGTGGGAGAGGAAAGATGATCTCGCGAAGGAGGTCGTGTTTGGCTTTCGTCTCCATCATAATGAATCGTTGTTGCCAGACCTCAACGAGGTAAGTTTATATTTACTTTTTTCTATTAGGCATTAAACTTACCATTACCTTTTACCCGTTGTTTTTTTTAGTTTGCTATACCCCGCCAACCGTTGTTACCAGATCTGAAGGTAAAAATAAATTTACTTATTATTATGAAGGCTTTTAGATGTGTCGCTATGATTTAACCGTTTTTTTTTTCAGTTAGTCGTGTCTAGCTATGATCATGGTTATGGGTCTCCGTATTATGATGCCGGTTACGGTGCCTCGTACGGACATGAAGAATATGACAATAACTTTTTTTGTTAGTGGTGCCTTGGGAGTACAAGAAGACGTTGGTGAACCTTCTTCCGTGCAAGAGTCATTGGGTGACGAGCAACCCGCTTACCCTGGAGTTTCGTACAAAACTGATCAGGTACGAATGATATATATTTTTGTTAAATGTTTTATTTTTTCTCTAAAAAAATTATTATAAACTTGTTAATAAAATATACATTAAAAATTGTTATATTTTTCAAATTGGATAAAAATTAATTAAGAAATGCGATATTTTTTATAAAACTAATTAAAATTGTAATGTTTTTTAAAATATAATAAAAAATACATTAAAAATTTGTTATATTTTTTTAAATTATTTGTTATATTTTTATATTGATATGGATGACGTTGTTATATATATATTTTTAAAAAGAATTATAAATGTTATATTTTGTTGGTTGAAAAATTATATTTTTGTTAAATGTTAAATTATTATAAAATTGTAAAGAAAAAATACATTCAAAATTGTTATATTTTGTAAATAGGATAAAAAATAAATTAAAAATGTTATATTTTTATAAAATTAATTAAAATTGTTATATTTTTTTAAACATAATAAAAATACATTAAAAATTGTTATATATATTTTTTAAATTATTTGTTATATTTTTAGGATTTTATATCCCGCGATGATTTGGAAGGTTGGGTAAAACGAAGAGGTTTAGCCAACGGATACGTTATTGTTACCAGACGGTCCAAGAATCACTGGATATGGCTCAAATGTTGTCGTAGTGGCGAGCATGAGAGTAAGGCCACCGTTAGGAAAACCGGCAGCAAAAATGCACGTGCCCTTATGGTGATAGGTCGTCTCGACCAAAGTCGTCGAGCTTGGCGGATAGATTATCTGCACAAAAATATTAACTAGACCCACTACCACGGCCCTGCTGAACATCTGGAGGGTTATGCATATGCCAGGAGACTTACTCCTAGTGAGTTTAGGCTGGTGCAAGAGCTAACAGATCAAGACATACAACCCCATACAATCTGGAAGGCCGTAACCGAAAAAAAACTGACCATGTAATTCTGCCATGTGTAAAGTTAACCTTATATGGATTGTATAGGGCGTATTGAAAAATTAAAGTATATGGATAGATTTCAGGATGTGCCAAATCACGATAGACAGAACATTTTTCATTGCAACTATAATTCGTGTACTCTTCTTTTCTAAACTCATGACTTGACATGTCTTAGATGGATTTGACACATCATATAAGTTATTATATGGGTCGTATTATTGGCACACCTTGGAATTTCAAATCGACACCCTCAATACGCATCGTATAGGTCTACACTATGCGTATTAGGGTTGGTTCAAACTTCAAGGTCAGTCAAAGGCTGACAATGTCTCCATTATAAAAAGAAATACATATCGTATAGGCCTATACGATGCGTATTAGTATTAGGTTGTACGTCAAAGCTGACATCTAGGGTTCACATGCAACCCTAATACGCATCGTATAGGCCTATACGATGCGTATTACTTTTTGAAGAAGGTACGGGGTAGCTTTCTGTCACTCAAAAGTGACATAAAGTGATTGACGTAAGCCCTATACTGGTCGTATAGACCTATACGACCTGTATTGAGAAGCCCTATACTGGTCGTATAGACCTATACGACCTGTATTGAGTTCTGAATTTGCATTTTCCTTCCCCTATTTAAACGATGAAGAAGACGATGATATATATCGTCTTTGTTATATATTCACATTCGCTAACAAACATGTCTTATTTCGACAACGTTTTCGGCGAGTCGTCCGACACAAACATGAGCACGTTTATTACGGAAAGCAGTGTGGTATAGCATTTTTAACTTATTCTTTTTTTTATGAAATACTTAGCACACCGTTTGTATTAGGAGGGGTCTAATGTCCCTGATTTTTACGATGGGAGAGGAAATGATGATCACGCGGAGGAGGTCGTGTTCGGCTTTCGCACCCATCATAATGAATCGTTGTTGCCAGACCTCAATGAGGAAAGTATATGTTTCCTTTTTTCTATGCGGCGTTAAACTTACTATTACCTTTTACCCGTTGGTTTTTTTTAGTTTGCTATGCCCCACCAACCGTTGTTACCATATCTGAACGAGGTAAAAATAAATTTACTTATTAATATGAAGGCTTTTAGACGTGCCATTATGATTTAACCATTTTTTTCTCAGTTAGTCGTGTCTAGCTATGATCATAGTTATGGGTCTCCTTATTATAAAGCCGGTTACGGTGCCTCGTCCGGACATGAAGAATATGACAATAACCTTTTCGTTAGTGGTGCCTCGGGAGTACAAGAAGACGTTGGTGAGCCTTCTTACGCGCAAGAGTAATTGGGTAACGAGCAACCTGCGTACCTTGAAGTTTCGTACAAAACTGATCAGGTACGTATGATATAATTTTTGTTAAATGTTATATTTTTCTGTTAAAAATTACTATAAAATTGTTAATAAAAAATACATTAAAAACTGTTATATATTTCAAATAGGATAAGAATTAATTAAAAAATGTTATATTTTTTTTTATAAAATTAATTAAAATTGTTATATTTTTTTAAATTATTTGTTATATTTTAGATTGATATGGATGACGTTGTTATATATTTTTTAAAAAGAATTATAAATGTTATATTTTGTTGGTTAAAAATTATATTTTTTAAATATTAAATTATTATAAAATTGTAAAGAAAAAAATACATTCAAAATTGTTATATTTTGTTAATAGGATAAAAATTAGTTACAAAATTAATTAAAATTGTTATATTTTTTTAAACATAATAAAAAATACATTAAAAATTGTTGTATTTTTTTATTATCTGTGATATTTTTAGGATTTTATATCCCGCGATGATTTGGAAGGTTGGGTAAAATGAAGGGGTTTAACCAACGGATACATGGTGTGCATGAAGCGTGATATGATTTTGTTAATATTTTAAGTTCGTTTTACGCATTAATCAAGTTTTAAATTTATAAAACATGTTATTGTACTAACACTAAACACACACTAGGGAAAGTGCACCCATCGCGAGCGTACTATAGTGTTGGTAAGATACCGAGGTCGTCCAAGGACACAAGAACTTTTAATACCGGTTTATTGTCAACGTTTAATCGATCTAAATTTTTGATAAAAGTTTTTACACATAAAAGTAAATCTAAAAATAAAAAGATAAATAAAATGAAAAACAAATAGACAAGATAGAATCACTTTGATCCAACTCCTCTTTAATGTACCCTTTGATGATTTTTACACTTTCAGACTTTTTAAGAGATTATCTTAGTTATAGTAGTAGGCCCCTCTTTTGAAGGTGACGTTATCTTCAACCCAGTGGTTTAAGTCAGCAGTGATACAATCCCTAAAGGTCGGAATATTGAAAGATAATTAAATAAGTTATTAATGCGAAAAGTGGTAGGCCCCTCATTTGAAGGTGACGTTACCCTCGGCTAAGTGGTTTGAGTCAGCAAGGATACAATCCCAAGAAGCAGGTTTAATGTTTTAATTGTAGTTTACATATGAGGGGTTCAAGCTATTTGCACCCCCGCCATCCAATACCTTTGGGGCATTGAAGGAGGTCCTAATAAGCTTGAACCAAGTCCTCGCAGGATCTATACACTGAACGAGACAAGAACTTTACCAAACCACCCTTCTAACCCCCTTCCAAGTAGTTAATGCGCTTTATATAGACCGTAAAGACACGAATGAGCAAATCAATGAGATCATGAAGAAATGGTAAAGAAAATTCAGTTTCAACATAAGAAACTAGTTATTAAAGTCATTAATACATACCCAATTAAAAAGTGCCAAAAGATTAAAAATCAAAAGTAATACATTAAAGACTTGTCTTCACCAAGTGATGTAAGAGATTAGCCAAGCATGGCATTTGATTGATAAGAACTCTTACTATCAATCTTGGATCCCGAGACTACTACACACTCTAAAGATGAAAGATGGATGATGGTGGTGGGTGTTGGTGTTGTAGTGGTGGTGGAGTGGTGGCAAAGTGAGAGAGAGGAGGTTTACCAAGGGATGCCTTTGAAATGAACCAAGCACCTCTATTTATAGCCAGAACAGTAGCCCGGCCATGACCCAGTGTCCATTGGGCACGACCCTTGGCCAGCTCCTTCTCTTCCTTCATTAATTGTAGCTATCAGCAGAGGTCCCCAAACGACCCCGTGCCTTCTGGACACGGCCCCGTGGTCAACTCTTCGTTGTACTATCAGGATTCTGCATATCTTAGAGTTGACCACGCCCCATGGTGATCTGGGCACGGCCCCGTGGTGGGCGTAGAAGCTTCTGCAGTCTTTGTCTTTATGTGTGAAGTCTGACCACGGCCCATGCCTGGCTGGGCACGGCCCCGTGGTCAGCTTCTGTTTTCTTATTTTTGTCTTGGGAGATACTGCCGAGGAGTCGGGTATTTCACATTATTTCTTCTTCTTGTAGTTATGTTGGTTTTTGGCTATTTTTTTTGTTCCTTTTGTTCTTTTAAGCTCATTTGGTCCTGTAAATTCAAAAGGAAGAAAGAAACACGCTTTTTCCAACACTAGTACTAAAAATGGTTGGTTTTATGCCTCTATTGATGTAATTTATATGTTGCATTTTGTACACATCAAATACCCCCACACTTAAATCTTTGCTTGTCCTCAAGGAACACTCTTTAAATGTAGCTTACACACCCAAATGGAATAGGTAGAGAAGAAGTTTGTGGCTTACCTTGAGTGTCGGGAATCCAAGATCTTTATTTAATTTTGTTTTTATTTTATTTACAATCCTATTCGTCATGATTTATTTTGAACAACTTGTTAAGAAAAATTATTTATTTGGGCATAACATGCCTCTTTAAAATTCTATTTATTTGTATACAAGTTCACATACCTCACGGGAGATCACTCAACACTCGGCCGAAGTTGTATTTTTGTGAAACACTCGATTCCGGCATGGGACTTACTTCTAATATGCTTGCCAAGCGATCAAACCTCATCCTTTTTAACTATAAACCTTTGTAAATATCAAGAGGACTTTAGAAAGGGTTAGGCTTGGGCTAAGGGTAGGTGGTTTTTGGGTTAGTAGTTAGTAAAGTGGCGAAAAGCGTAAAAGTGTCGGTTGTCGTAAAACTTTTTGTTTTTGTGACATTTATTCAAACTAAGCATATCTAAACAAGATTTTTGAGGAACTTGTTTAGTTATTGCAAAATTCTCTATTTTTTCATGTCACATGATAACCGAGCTTTTTACTAAAACAAATGGGTTTGAAAGGAAAAAGGTTTTGGTGGGTAATGGGTGTTTGTTTGACGGGTTTTTGAAACGAAAATGTTTAGGCTCAAAGGGGTTAATCTAGGGGGATTTTAGGTAGTGAAGTAGAAATAAGGAAAACAATGGTTTTGAAAAAAAAAAGTTAGTCCTAATGCCTCTATCATTTACTTACTTGGGTTTAAGTTGGTAAGGACCGGGAATGTATCGTCTTAGCAAGTTCTAGAGTCTCAAGAACCAAGCGTCAATTCACACAAGAAACGAAAATGAGCATTTAGTTTAAAGACGTATGCATGTATGCTCAATAAAGGCTCAAAACTCACTTATTGTGGGAATGGGTTTATAGTGTGAACAAGTATATATAATCAAATTTTAAAAAGATTTGTCATGCCTTTTTATAATTTTCTTATTTGGTTTTTTTTATCACGACGCTATCGATTGTAAATTTGTAAAAACATAAGCTTTTTTAGAACTTGTTATTCCCAAATTAAACCAAGACAAGTAAAAAATGAAAAAATTGAAAAGATTTGGGGTGATTAGCGGTTCCAATACGAGTTTTGTGTAAGGCTTGTTATTAGGACTTGCAAGATTCAAGGTTTTAGCTCCCCCCACACTTAAATTACACATTGTCCTCAATGTGTCCAAAAATAAGTTTTTAGGTTGATTCGAATGTGTAAAAGCGTGTTAAAAACAAGTTTTTGTGTTACTAGGCACCTGGCCACGGGCACGGCCACGTGGTCAGAGTGGCAGTAACAATACTTACAGAAGGTTGGCCACGGGGCGTGCCTGGTGACCATGACCCGTGGTGGGTAGGTTGCAGACAAAAAACAGTAGGTCAGGGGTTGGCCACGGGGGCGTGGTCAATGACCACAGCCCCGTGGTGGCAGTCTGCAAATGTTGAATTTCAGATTTTTGGCTTTCGCTTCTGATTTTCGGGCTTAGGTGGCACTAATGCTTAGTGCATTCAAGCCTCATGTGTACCTATTTTACTATACACCACATGAAGCATAATACAATACCCACATCCTAACTCATGAGTGTTTAAAACCCATCGTCATCACAAACATAAAACTAAAGAAAATGCAGAAAATAAAAATGTCTAAAAAGTAAATTGTTCAACCATGGCATGCAGGCCAGCAAATTGCTCAAAGAGTAAAGAGGGTTAACCTGAAAACTGCATCCTTCGCCTACCACACCACCTCCATTGCCTCCGCTCAATCCATGTCCTCGTCCTCATCGCCCTCCTCATCGCGATACGCCATGTGCTCTCGGATGTTTGTGATATCCTCTTGCATAGTAGCGACAGAACATTCCACCGCTCCAATCCGGGTGTTGGCGTTGCTATCCATGTTGAACGTGTTCCGGGTACAAAGAAGGTTTTCCTGCAAAAGATCAGTTAAGCTTTGAAAATTAGGAAACCCGCCTCCTTAAGAGGAGGGACCCGGTTGGTAGCTTTGGCATTGTGGGGGAGGACGGTTTGGGTCGTCTTCGAGGGCTAGGACTTCTTTCGGGCCCCATGTGTTTCCTCGGGCGTTTCGGAAGCGGACGGATCCGTCATCCATATCTTGGATGAGTCCCATGGAACGGCATTGGGCTAGATCTACCTTCCTGGACTTTGCACCCCGATGGAATGATTTTGGGACGCGGTGGACATAGTTTTTGAATAGACGGTAGATCCATCCCCCGAAAAAGATCGGTGTTGGAGGAGAGGCCAATTGGTTGAGGTGTATGTTCTTGAGGAGTAGGTATGTGACATCAAGTGGTTGGCGGTTGTGGATGCAATAGAGGTAAGTGAGATCATGGAGGTTTACCACACCCGAACTGTCACGCCGTTGACAGAGGGAGTTTCTTAGGACCCTGTGGATGTAGCGGTAAAGGGGATCCCGTAACTGGGAGCTTTTGGTGATGCTTGGATCATATGGCCCATCTCCAAGTTGAGCCCATGCAGTTTGGCGCATGTTAGTCGGAATTTCATGGAGACCACCCGTGATATCTTCTTCAACCGACTCTTCCTCAGTGTATCAGCCCACATTCACACCGAATTGGGAAATGAAGATGGAAAATAGCTCCCCAACGCATCTGAACTCAACCCCATCTGAGTCAAATGGGTCTGCCTTGGCTTTGAACTTAAAGGTGCTATAAAATTCCATGTTATACTCGTAGACGGAATGGAGCTTGGTGTCAAGAGCTACTCGGAGTGGTCCCGTGACTAGCATATCATATCGGCCTCCTTATCCCACAGCTTCAAGAGTTTCATAGCTTGTTTGTCTTGGTGCCTCTTCATGCCTTGTTTGGAGGATTTCGTATCGGGTTTGGTACTCCAATTCTGATGGTTTGAACTTCAGAAACTTGCTGGCCATTGCCGCAAATAAGAACCACAGAAACAATCAGTGCGTTACGATAAAATTTTGGAAAAAAACTGAAAACAGGAAGCGGACACGGCCCCGTGGTCACTGGCCACGCACCATGTTCAGCCTTTATCCCTGGCCACGCCTAGTGGTTAGATCACTGTTACTACAACTTTTCAAATTTCGACCCGGTTTCGAAAAGTTGAAAATTTTTGGTTGAGTAGGGGCGGTTTCCCCTGAAAATGAAACCCCAAGTACTATTTTTCCAAAAACAAACCGTTAACCCTATCAATTTTAACTTTTTTGGTTCAAAAACAAGGGTTCATGGTTTATACTTGAAATTGGGTGATTCTATGAACAATAATGGTTGATTTACTTCCTATAACATGAATGTAAACTACTATTACTAGATCTAGTAAAAAATTTAGGGTTTGGTTTGGTTCTAGTTCAAGAACCCTAGATTTTCCCCAAATTTTTGGTGTTATTCTTCATGCAAACGTTAAACTAACTAAAGAAGATGTTAGAATCATACCTTGCAGACGTTGAATGGAAGGAAAACGTGAAAAATGGCAGAAACTTGCAAAGGAACCAGAGCTTTTTCGGGGAAACGGGTCGTGGTGAAATGAAGAAATGAGAAGAAGAAGAAGGGGTTGATACCCGTCTGCACACCGACCACGGCCCCGTGGGCGGCTAAGATATATATATATATATATAGTGCACGTGTGAGTGACCTGTTTTCACGAAAGAGGTTTAGTTATCTTACCTATTTTTGAAGCTTTCCCGATATCCACTACCCACAAGACATGATGTTAATTTACATATATACACAAATCTTTGTTTAATCATACCTCGCTTGCTTGTAGCGAAGTCTCTTCCTCATCATCTTCAATGAATCCTTGGTAGAGCTTAAGCCGTTGTCCGCTGACTTTGAATGGAACGCCATTTTGAGATTTAATCTCGATTGCACCGTGCGGAAAGATATGGGTGACGGAAAAAGGTCCCGACCACCTAGACTTTAGTTTCCGGGAAATAATCGAAGTCATGAATTAAACAATAGCACTTGATCTCCTTCTCGAAACTCATTAGGCTTAATATGTTTGTCATGTAAGTTCTTCATACGTTCCTTTTAAATTTCGGTGTTAGAGTATGCTTGATTTCTTAATTCGTCTAGTTCGTTTAATTGATAAAATCGATTCTTTCCGGAGGTTTCATGGTCTAAGTTTACATTTTTTTAATGCCCAGTAAACCCTATGTGCTATCTCTACTGGCAAATGACAACTTTTTCCATAGACAAGCTTATATGGGGTGGTACCTATTGTGGTTTTAAAAGCGGTTCGAAAGGCCCATAAAGCGTCGTCTAATTTATCGGCCTATTCTTTTCTATTTAATCCTATGGTTTTCTTAAGTATTCATTTTAAACGTCGATTAGTAACTTTGGCTTGTCCGTTTGTTTGAGGATGATATGCAGTTGAGATTCGATGATAGACCCCGTATCTTATCAAAAAAAATTCAAGTTGATGATTACAAAAATGGGTACCTCTATCACTTATTAATGCTTTTGGAGTACCGAAATGAGAAAATAGTCGTTTCAAGAATCTTACCACAACTCTTCCATCATTTGTTGGAAGAGCTTCGGCTTCGGCCCATTGACAAGTAATCCACGGCCAAAAGGATATATTTGTTTCCATTTGATGGTGGGAAAGGTCTCATAAAGTCTAATCCCAACACATAAAAATTTCACAAACAAGAATACCATTTTGTGGCATTTCATTTTTGGAAGAAATATTACCTGATCGTTGGCATGCATCACATGTCTTGATAAGACTTTGTGAGTCTTTATAAATGGTCGGCCAATAGAATCCTGAATCAAATACCTTTCGAGTAGTACTAGTGGCTCTGTGATGTCCTCCGTACGGACCTTCATGACAATGGCGAAGAATCTTCCTTGCTTCGCTACCATGTACGCATCGTTGGATAAGTTGGTCTGCACAAATTTTGAAAAGATATGGATCTTCCCAAAAATAATGATTTACATCGGCAAAGAATTTTTTTCTGTGATGATGTGACCATCCTTTCACAACTATCCCACTAGCTAAGTAGTTGGCGTAGTCGGCGTACAATGGTTCTTCTCGGTACTCCACCATTTCTAAGGATTCCATTGGGAATTTTTCATTGATGAGCTCGTCCCTAGTTGCCTCCAAAGCTGGATCTTTCAAGCGAGATAGATGATCGGCAGCGGTGTTTTCAGCTCCTCTTTTTGTCTTTTATCTCTATGTCAAATTCTTGGAGGAGTAGAATCCATCTGATTAAACGTGGCTTGGCATCCTGTTTTTTAAAGAGATAACGAATGGCTGCATGGTCTGTATAAATTATCGTTTAAGAAAGAAAAAGATAAGAACGAAATTTATCAAAAGCAAATACTACAGCTAGTAACTCTTTTTCAGTTGTGGTGTAATTTTTTTGTGCATCATTGAGTGTTTTACTAGCATAGTATATTGGGTGAGAATGCTTATCTTTTTGTTGTCCCAAGACAGCTCCAATAGCAAAGTTACTTGCATCACACATGATTTTGAAAGGTAATTTCCAATCAGGTGCTATCATGATTGGTGCTTTGACTAGCATTTCTTTTAATGTTAAACATGCTTGGTTGCAATCCTTGTCAAAGACAAATGGTGCATCGTTTTCAAGTAATTTTGTTAAAGGTGTTGAAATTTTCGAAAAGTCTTTGATAAATCGTCTATAAAATCCAGCATGCCCTAGGAAACTTCTTATGGCTCTAACGGAGGATGGATGTGGTAATCAAGAGATGGTGTCTATCTTAGCTCGATCAACCTCATTTCTTCGTTTGAGATTTTGTGACCGAGTACTATTCCCTCTGTTACCATGAAATGGAATTTTTCCCAATTAAGGGCGAGGTTAGTTTCCTCACATCGGGATAGCATTCGTTCAAGGTTATCGAGGCATTGGTCGTATGAATCTCCAAAGATAGAAAAGTCATCCATGAAAACTTCCATGGTTTTTTCTATCATATCATGGAAAATGGCCACTATGCAACGTTGGAAAGTTGCGGGGGCATTACATAGACCAAAAGACATGCGTCGATAAGCAAAAGTTCCGTAGGGGCATGTAAATGTTGTTTTTTCTTGGTCTTCTGGAGCTATCGGTATTTGAAAGTAACCTGAAAAACCATCTAAAAAACAATAAAATTTATGACCGGATAATCTTTCTAACATTTGATCAATAAAACGTAAAGGGAAGTGGTCTTTCCTCGTTGCCTCATTTAATACACAATAGTCTATGCAAACTCTCCATCCGGTGACGGTCCTTGTTGGTATTAATTCATTTTTTTCATTAGTGACCACCGTCATACCTCCTTTTTTGGGAACTACTTGAACGGGACTCAAGGCTATCGGAAATTGGGTAGATGAGTCAGGCGTCAAGTAATTTGATGACTTCATTTTTAACCACTTCTTGAACATTTGGATTTACTCTACGTTGTGGTTGTATTACCGATTTATAGTCATCTTCCATCAAAATTTTGTGCGTGCACATGGAAGGATTTATTCCTTTTATATCCACAAGCTTCCATGCAATCACGTTTTTATGTTTTTTCAAAAGCGTAATTAATTTTTCTTTTTCTATACTAGTTAACTTTGAAGAAATTATTACTGGTAACTTACCATCCTTGTCTAGAAAAGCATATTCCAAACCTTTTGTGAGTTCTTTGAGCTCAAGTGGTGGGTCTTTAGGGGACTCTTTATTCGTTTGCTCTTTATTTTGGTCGAGAACTAAAAAGGCTTGTTCAATGGCGTCCTCCTCTTCGACAAGTTGGTCGATTTCGTTCTCCGTATCGGGTGGTTAAACTTCATCTTCAATTAAGGGGTCGTCGTTGCCGAATGGGTACTTTGTGGTTTGGTCATGATTGACATACCTTTTGTCGGCCCCTAATTGAATTGGTAGGTTGTTTTGCTTCCGATTGATCAATGTTTGATGGGTTTTCACAAAAGGTTGTCCCAACACAAGTGGAGTATCATCAAGAATGACGAAGTCGGTTGGGACCACCGTTTGGTTTGTTTCTACTAACACATCCTCAACTACTCCCATTGATTTTATTACTTTCCGATTAGAAAGAAGAATGAGGATTTGAAGTGGAGAAAAATCACTAATACTAAATTTTTCGAAAATATAGTTAGGCGTTATATTAACACAAAGATCCTTATCAATTGTAATATTACTAATAAAGGTGTTTTGAAAGAAACATGGAACCGGTGTGATGTTAATTTCAATTTGCTCATATTTTATTAGCGTAGTTTGATCGTTGGTTAATTTAATGCTAACCATTTTGTCAATTTTAGTGTTAGTGTTTAGCTCTTTTAAAAATTTAGCATGAGTAGGTACCAAACAATGATTTTCAAAAGAGGGTGGCAAAAGGTTAATTTCTCGAAAATTTGATTCTTTTTTAAAATTATCGTTTTCGGACATACCTCTTTCGTCGTTTGGTTCATGCTTTGGTTTTTCACTTAGTTGTTCTTCCATTTTTACTTCTTCAATTATCACTTCCTTAGTACAAATAGCCTCTTCCCTTTCGCGGGAATTTCTTATTAAGCGTTCAAGATTTTTGAGACTTTGTATAAGGCTTTCGGCTTCGAGGATGATAGTTGGTGGTGTTTCGTGAAGGTTAGAAGGGATAAGTGTCCCAATCAAAGCTTGATTTGGAAGTTCAAACATTGGTTACTCATAGCAAGCGTATGAGGTGGATGGTTGGAAAAGGTCACAATATTGTACCGAGTGAGAATTACCGTAAATGGTACAATATTCTTCCTCGTAATCATCCTCTATGTAGTAGTGAGTGTAATCTCCTGAGTATTGATCCATGTTCTCGGGACCAAAAAACAAAATTAAAAAGCTGAAACAGAAGCTCACCACGGCCCCGTGCTGAGTAGACACGGCCCATGGTCAAATTCTATATATGGGCGTTTGAAAATTGTTACTGGTTACTTGCAGCACGGGGGCGTATCCAATGGGCACGGCCCCGTGTTCAGCTTACTGTTTTGCTAAAAATTCCTAAAAATTAAAAAAAAAAAACAAGCGCGCAGTTTTGAAAATGTTTTGAAAAATGATTAGGCCGTCGATTTTAAACTTTCTTCAAATCCTTGTGTCCCCGGCAACGGCGCCAAAAACTTGGTGTGCGTGAAGCGTGATAAGATTTTATTAATATTTTAAGTTCGTTTTACGCATTAGTCAAGTTTTAAATTTATAAAACACGATATTGTACTAACACTAAACACACACTAGGGCAAGTGCACCCATCGCGAGCGTAGTATAGTGTTGGTAAGATACCGAGGTCGTCCAAGGACACAAGAGCTTTTAATACTGGTTTTTTGTCAACGTCTAATCGATCTAAATTTTTTATATAAGTTTTTAAACATGAAAGTAAATCTAAAAGTAAAAAGATAATTAAAATGAAAAACAAATAGACAAGATAGAATCACTTGGATCCAACTCCTCTTTAATGTACCCTTTGATTATTTCTGCACTTTCGGACTTTTTAAGAGATTATCTTAGTTATAGTAGTAGGTCCCTCTTTTGAAGGTGACGTTACCCTCAACCCAGTGGTTTCAGTCAGAGGGATACAATCCCAAAGGGTCGGAATATTGAAAGGTAATTAAATAAGTTATTAATGCGAAAAGTGGTAGGCCCTTCTTTTGAAGGTGAAGTTACCCTCGGCTAAATCGTTTGAGTCAGCAAGGATACAATCCCAATAAGCCGGTTTAATGTTTTAATATTAGTTTACATATGAGGGGTTCAAGCTCTTCACACCCCCTCCATCAAATACCTTTGGGGCATTGAAGGAGGTCCTAGTAAGCTTGAACCAAGTCCTCGCAGGATCTATACATTGAACGAGACAAGAACTTTAGCAAACCACCCTTCTAACCCCCTTCCAAGTAGTTAATGCGCTTTATATAGATCGTAAAGACACGAATGAGCAAATCAATGACATCATGAAGAAATGGTAAAGAAAATTCACTTTCAACATAAGAAACTAGTTATTAAAGTCATTAATACATACCCAATTAAAAAGTGCCGAAAGATTAAAAATCAAAAGTAATACATTAAAGACTTGTCTTCACCAAGTGATGTAAGAGATTAGCCAAGCATGGCCTTTGATTGACAAGAACTCTTACTATCAATCTTAGATCCCGAGACTACTACACACTCTAAAGATGAAAGATGGATGATGGTGGTGGGTGTTGGTGTTGTAGTGGTGGTGGAGTGGTGGCAAAGTGAGAGAGAAGTGGTTTTCCAAGGGATGCCATTGAAGTGAACCAAGCACCCCAATTTATAGCCAGAACAGTACCCCGGCCATGGCCCCGTGTCCATTGGGCACGGCCCGTGGCCAGCTCTTTCTCTTCCTTCATTAATTACAGCTGTCAGCAGAGGGCCACACATGACCTCGTGGCTTCTGGATACGGCCTCGTGATCAACTTTTCGCTGTACTATAAGGATTCTGCAAATCTTAGAATAGACCACTGTCACGGCCCCCGACCCGGTTTGACCCGTTTCAGGAGCCGCGGGACAGAAATCCCGTGGTATTTATTTAATTGAGTTTAACAGCGGAAGTTTATCATCAGGATCGTTTAAAGCTAAAATTTTCCCGATTTATTTTATTTCACAATTTGGGATAAAACCCCGATAATTTATAATATTATGATTTTACTACGAAATCTTTATATTACAAAACATATTTCTTTATTTTATAATGAGCCACTATCTTAAGCTTGAAATGCTCCTCAGCACTTTTCCTGAATTACAACAGATCACCTGAAACATGTTTGAAAAAGGTTTTGTCAGCGGAAAATACTGAGTGAATCATTCTATTTACTAAAATGACACATTTGTTATAATTTACAGTATTAAGAGCGATTACAATGTTTCTATTATCAAACCAACTACCCACGGTATTTGTCACTCGACCGAATCTGTGACTATGGTCATATCCCCCAATTGGCTGCCCCAATGGTGACGATTATCAAGTAATGTATACAAAACCCCACATACCGGCTGTAACTTGGTGATTACAAAGACTTAATCCCCGTAATTATAACTTTGAAAATAACATGCTTTTATAAACAATTTTTGATAAAAAGAGAGAATGACTCACATTGCTGATTTAATACGGACAGAGTCTAGTCTATGAATTAGCCTGATTAACCTAATTTAGATAACAATGCACACAAAACTGGGTTAGTAATCAATACAGCATTTACGATAACTCACGAGATCAACCATCACAACGAGTGACAAAGTGCTATGCTTAACATCTGTCGAATTAACGACTAATGACAAAGCATCACCCTAATGTGGGCAGCACTTAAACACCCGTTGAGTACATTGATCGATCGGAAAATGAATCGTAGCAGCGATCGTGCTAATACCCTATTTTGCGGCAGCGATTCGGAATTCGTGTGTGTTTGTGTAGTAATTCGAACGTAACTCAGTGTGTATAGTGAATTTTTACGTCGTTTTTCTTCCAGAAATCAAGTCCCAAGGCCCTCTATTTATAGGTGAATTTCGACCCTGAGGCGGCCCGCGTGAGATTTAAGCTAACCGTACGCGGGCCGCGTGAGACCTATTTTTAGGCATAGGGTTGCCACGGTTGGGACTAGCCTTGCTGACTTGACAGTTTTCGAAAATTCCTTTCTGCCAACGTTTTAAGTGGATAATCGTCAATAGGGTTTAACCCCCCCCCCTGAGTTTTAGGGGCCCTAATCCTGATTCTGAAAATTATGAAAATTTTAGGGTTTGTTCAGAATCACTTGGGTGTCTCAATTAGGGTTTCCTTTTAGACAAATTAATTTAATAATTATGACTTTTGATGAGAGTTGTTACATTCTCCCCACCTTAATAAAAATCTCGTCCTCGAGATTTATTGGAATAAGTGAGGATACTTTCGCTTCATTTCTGATTCCAGCTCCCAAGTGTATTCAGCTCCTCTCTTTGATTCCCATCTGACTTTGACTAAAACTAATCGTTTGTGCTTGAGAAACTTCACTTTTCTGTCTTCTATCTGAAGAGGTTTCTCCACAAATTTTAACTTTTCGTTTACCTCTATGTCTTGAAGAGGTACTACCAGAGATTCATCTGCTAAACATTTCTTGAGATTGGATACATGAAATACATCATGTACTCCAGCTAATTCTTCTGGTAGTTGTAAACGATAAGCTACTGGTCCTATACGTTGGATCACTGGAAATGGTCCTACGTATCTTGGACTTAGCTTTCCTTTCTTACCGAATCTAACAACTCCTTTCCAAGGAGAAACTTTCAACAGTACTCTGTCTCCAACTTGGAATTCTAACGGCTTACTTCTATTGTCTGCATAACTCTTCTGGCGATCTCTAGCCATCTTCAGTCTTTCTTTGATTTGGGTGATCTTATCAGTCGTTTCTTGCACAATCTCCGGACCTGACAATTGACTTTCTCCTATTTCTGCCCAACAAACTGGAGTTCTGCACTTTCTTCCATATAATGCTTCAAATGGAGCAGTTTCAATGCTTGAGTGATAACTATTGTTATAGGAGAATTCAATCAATGGTAAGTGATCGTCCCAATTTCCACCAAAATCTATCACACATGCTCGGAGCATGTCTTCTAGAGTTTGGATCGTTCTTTCACTTTGCCCATCTGTTTGAGGATGATATGCAGTGCTTAGGTTTAGTCGAGTTCCCATTGCTTGCTGGAAACTTTTTCAGAAATGGGAAGTAAAACGACTATCCCTATCTGAAACAATGGAGAGTGGAACTCCATGTAAGGATACGACTTCATCTACATACAACTTTGCTAATCTTTCCATGGTAAAGGTTTCTTTCATAGGTAGAAAGTGAGCAGATTTGGTTAATCGATCCACAATTACCCAAATCGCATCATTACCTTTTCTGGTTTTGGGTAACTTAGTAACAAAATCCATTGTTATAAGTTCCCATTTCCACACTGGCATCTCTAACTGTTGTAGTAGTCCTGAAGGTTTCTGATGTTCTGCCTTAACTTGTGAACAAGTAAGACATTTAGAAACATATCTAGCTATATCCTTTTTCATTCCTATCCACCAAAAGTTCTTTCTTAAATCTTGGTACATCTTATTGTTTCCTGGATGTATAGTATACCTAGATTTATGAGCTTCTTCTAAAATTTTATTTCTTAGTTCTCCTTGTTTTGGTACCCAAATCCTTTTCTTATGGAATCTCCAAATTCCATCAGCTCCTTGTTCTAAATCTTTTATTCTTCCCTTCATTCCTTCAGCAACATCTTCTATTGCTATTTCTTGAAAGTATTTCAGTTGTTCCATTAAATCTAATTGTAGATTTAATCTGAGAGCACGAACCCGTCGTTGTTTCTCATTGTATTTACGACTTAAAGCATCTGCAACTACATTTGCTTTTCCCTCGTGATATTGAATATCACAGTCGTAGTCACTTAAAATTTCCATCCATCTTCTTTGCCTCGTGTTTAACTCTTTTTGTCCAAATATATATCTTAAACTCTTATGATTTGTATAGATAGTAAACTTACTTCCGTACAGATAATGTCTCCAAATCTTAAGGGCAAAAATTACGGCTCCTAACTCTAAGTCATGAGTCGTATAATTCTCTTCATGCTTTTTCAATTGTCTTGAAGCATACGCAATTACCTTCTTGCGTTGCATAAGCACACACCCAAATCCTAATTTTGAAGCATCACAATATACTTCAAAATCTCCAGTTCCTTCTGGTAAAGCTAAGATTGGAGCATGGGTTAATTTCTGTTTCAAAATTCTAAAAGCTTCTTCTTGTTTGGGTCCCCATTCAAACTTAGTAGCTTTACAGGTTAGCTTAGTTAATGGTATAGCTATCTTGGAAAAATCCTTAATAAACCGTCTATAATACCCAGCTAAACCTATAAAACTTCTTATTTCCATTGCTGTTTGTGGAACCTTCCACTTGGTAATTGCTTCTATCTTAGCAGGATCTACATGAATACCTTCATGGTTCACCATGTGTCCTAAGAATTGTACTTCTTGCAACCAAAATTCACACTTCGAGAATTTGGCATAAAGCTTTTCTCTTCTTAACAAAGTTAAGAGTGCATGCAAGTGCTGACAATGTTCGTACTGACTTTTGGAATAAATAAGTATATCGTCTATGAAGACAATTACAAATTTATCTAAGTACGGTATACAGATCCTATTCATCATGTCCATGAATGCTGCAGGTGCATTCGTTAACCCAAAGGGCATGACTGTAAACTCGTAATGACCATACCTAGTTCTGAAAGCAGTTTTAGGTATGTCTTCTTCTTGTACCTTCAATTGATGATATCCGGAGCGTAAATCTATCTTAGAAAAATATCTAGCTCCTTGAAGTTGATCAAAAAGATCATCAATCCTAGGTAATGGGTATCGATTCTTAATTGTGACTTTATTCAATTCTCTATAATCAATACACATTCTCATTGAACCATCCTTTTTCTTAACAAACAATACTGGCGCTCCCCACGGGGATGAACTAGGTTGTATGAATCCTTTACTTAGTAATTCATCTAATTGCTTTTTCAGTTCTAACATTTCTGTGGGTGCTAACCGATAAGGTGCCTTGGCTATCGGTGTAGTTCCTGGAATTAGATGAATCCTAAATTCTACTTCCCTGTCTGGAGGTAATCCCGGTAAATCTTCTGGGAATACATCAGGATATTCTGAGACTACTGGTATTTCCTTAAGATCTTTACCCTTAGTGCTAATGATTACCAAAATCATATACACTATTCCTTATTTTCGTTCATAATTAGCAACTTTCATTACCGATATGAACTTCATGGGTTTCCGTGGTTTATCTCCTGTAATCATAATTACTTCTATGGAATTCCTATCACAAAGAATTCGAGCATGGTTGGCTATCAACCAATCCATTCCTAACACGACATCGAATTCAGCTAATTTCATAGGTAATAGGTTTGCAGCAAATTTATGACCTGAAAGTTCTATTTCGACTTTTTGCAAAACCTGATTAATTTTAACTGAATTCCCATCTGCGGTTTCAACTGTAAAAATCTGCCTAATGTTGGTTAAAGGTAACTTAAGAGCTTGACAGAATATAGTATTGATAAAACTTTGGTTTGCACCAGAGTCAAATAATACTTTTGCGTACACGTTGTGAACTAAGAACGTACCAGCTATTACATATGGGATGAGTTCAGCTTCTTGAGTGGTTAGCTGGAATGCTCTAACATTCTTCTTAGTAGCTCATTCGGTCGCCTTGGGTTTGTTATCTACTGGTTTGATCAATTTAGGACATTCTGTTTTATAATGCCCCGCTTCTCCACAGTTAAAACAGATTACGGTCTTCTTTTTGCAGTTTTCTTCACGATGTCCTACAGTTTTGCAAAAATTGCAAGTGATATCGCATCTTCCATAATGTTTCTTTTTGCATTTCCTGCAGAATGACGGAGCTGGAGATTGCCCTGTTCCTTTTCTCTTGAAGCTGTTATTATTACCCACACGAAATCCTTGGGTAATTTTCTGAGCTAGTTCCTTTTTCCTATCTTCATCTCTTGTGCGCACCAGTTCATCGGTTAGAGTATTAGCTAATTCTACCGCATCATCAATAGTGCGAGGTCTCGCAACTTTAACAATATTGCGGATTTCACTAATTAGCCCCCAAATATAGCGAGAAATGAGTACCGGTTCTGGCAAAGCCAGTGTTGGTACCACTCTAGCATATTCAAAGAATGTCGAGGTATAACCGCGACAATCCACACCCATCATCCGATGATTTAGAAACTTATTCGTCATCTGTTCTTTTTCATACTCATGACAGAATTTTCTTTCCACAAAACCCTTAAATTCTTCCCAAGTCATAGCATAAGCTATTACTCTTCCTTTTGATTGTAACACAGTGTTCCACCATTCGAGTGCTCCTTCTTCGAAGAGATTTGATGCGTACATGACCTGATCATCTTTACCACATTTACTTATTGCAATGACTGCTTTGGTTTTCTCTAACCAACGCAGTGATGCAGTTGCTCCTTCATTGCCTGCAAATTCAGTGGGTTTACAAGCAAGGAATTCTTTGAAAGTGCAACCAGGCGTTGCAGTTTTCATTTTCTTGGGTAATGGAGCTTGATGTGGTTCCCTATTATGATTAACATGATTATTGCCTCCATTTACACTATTACTGAAGTTATCTTCAGTAATCTGTTTACTAGGGACAATTTGTTGTGGTTCGATTGGATTCTTTATAGCAGCAACGAATGCTGGAATAGCACTGGCTATCCCTTGAGCAACAATGTTTTCGATATCTTGCCGAGTCATATATTGATCTCTTGAATGTTGCTCAGACTGATTAACTTCATTTATAGGTTCATTACCACTGTTTGCCATCTGATAATGTATATATAAATTTTTATTAGTATCTGCTAAATAACAATTATATACAACCCATCAGAAAATTTTACAATACAGGTATAGTCAAAAAAATCGATTTCTCGATTTCATTTTATATCTAGTACAGTATGCATCATTACTCGCCAATATCTTACAGAGTTTTATTCATTATTTACAGACTAACTTTACTATTACTATTATACAACTACCGTTTTATCATCGTACTATCTCTCGTCACTTGCCGTTCTAAAAACGCAGTTCCCTTTCATCGTACTTCCAGGCAATTTGTCCCCCTATTTCCCTGACTCTATTTCCCGCATCCATCAATTCTTCACCAAAGTGGCGAAGTTCAGTCATGTTTTCATTACTCATGGGTGGATTAGGTAGGGGTTCTGGATCGAATTGTGGAAGAAAGGAATAAGGATCGTTGACAATATTTTGAAATTGCCAATCGTTCGTCCACCATTCATCCATTCCTATGGGTTGGGAGTGGACTATTGGGTCTGGAATTGCTGGTTCCCAATTCATAGGGAGTTGGTTTTCAAGAGGATAAGTAAAAATATTAGTATTGACAGGCTGAATTGTTTCACAGCTTGCCAATAGAAAATCTATCTCATCTTGAAAGGTCCTTCCCTGGTTTTGATTGGAACTTTCTCCGATTTCTATCTGAGTTGGTCTAGAGCCTTACCCAACTTCCATTACTATTTCTTTAGTTCCTTCCTCCATCTGTATTCCTATCTCCTTAACCTCTTCCTTGTCTTCAGTTTCCATTTCCTGCTGTTTAGAACTTTCTCCGGTTATAATTTCTTTTCCCTTTTTCAAAGGATTGTTTATTTTGGGAAGTTTTGTAGCTGGCTTTTTGTTACGTATACGACTCCCCCAAACGTATTTCCTTCTTTTCTTGGGTTTTGGCTTTTTCAAGGGTGGAGCATTGAATTCTACAGGTTGTTCTATATCAGGAAAGTATCCAGTAAATTCTTTGGAAACTTTGATATTCACCGGGTAAAGATTAAGGTTCTGAAAGGCTTCAGATATCCCACTCATGCTGATGTAGCATATATGCAAAATGCATAAAATACTAAATTAAAATTCATAAATAACCTTTTAATTTATTACATACTGTGTACTAATTTATTACAAAGATAACCGAAAAACACACTTAGTTTTTGAAATTTTATTTATTGCACAGGATTTCTAGATTGTAAGGGTAAGGTGCTAAAATTTTAAAATATTTAAAGATTTATATTTTCTGCTACTGTGGCTAGCATATATAAATTTGCCCATTTCTCATCTAGCTTATCTTCCCAAGGTGATTTATCAATTAATTCCTGGGTTTCCCGTTTAATCTTCTTTTCTCGGATTTTCTCTTTACTTTTCTTAATAACCATCTCCCTCCTTCTAGGAGAAAGTGATTCCTCGTATTGTGCCTTTCGCACAAATATTCCTTCTTCAGGAATTTCAGCCTGATTCGAGGATTTGGTTCGGGATGAACTTCCCTTCTCATTGGATGATCTATCTAATTTAAGATAGATGCTTGACAGCTTTTGCTTACCCATACTGTAACTAACAAATAATCAGTTAATACACACATAATCATATAATAGTAATCAGGAAAAATTAAGTATTTCTAAATACTTAATTAGCTTTAACCCAGTGGCTCTGAAACCACCTTTTTCTGTCACGGCCCCCGACCCGGTTTGACCCGTTTCAGGAGCCGCGGGACAGAAATCCCGTGGTATTTATTTAATTGAGTTTAACAGCGGAAGTTTATCATCAGGATCGTTTAAAGCTAAAATTTTCCCGATTTATTTTATTTCACAATTTGGGATAAAACCCCGATAATTTATAATATTATGATTTTACTACGAAATCTTTATATTACAAAACATATTTCTTTATTTTATAATGAGCCACTATCTTAAGCTTGAAATGCTCCTCATCACTTTTCCTGAATTACAACAGATCACCTGAAACATGTTTGAAAAAGGTTTTGTCAGCGGAAAATACTGAGTGAATCATTCTATTTACTAAAATGACACATTTGTTATAATTTACAGTATTAAGAGCGATTACAATGTTTCTATTATCAAACCAACTACCCACGGTATTTGTCACTCGACCGAATCTGTGACTATGGTCATATCCCCCAATTGGCTGCCCCAATGGTGACGATTATCAAGTAATGTATACAAAACCCCACATACCGGCTGTAACTTGGTGATTACAAAGACTTAATCCCCGTAATTATAACTTTGAAAATAACATGCTTTTATAAACATTTTTTTATAAAAAGAGAGAATGACTCACATTGCTGATTTAATACGGACAGAGTCTAGTCTATGCATTAGCCTGATTAACCTAATTTAGATAACAATGCACACAAAACTGGGTTAGTAATCAATACAGCATTTACGATAACTCACGAGATCAACCACCACAACGAGTGACAAAGTGCTATGCTTAACATCTGTCGAATTAACGACTAATGACAAAGCATCACCCTAATGTGGGCAGCACTTAAACACCCGTTGAGTACATTGATCGATCGGAAAATGAATCGTAGCAGCGATCGTGCTAATACCCTGTTTTGCGGCAGCGATTCGGAATTCGTGTGTGTTTGTGTAGTAATTCGAACGTAACTCAGTGTGTATAGTGAATTTTTACGTCGTTTTTCTTCCAGAAATCAAGTCCCAAGGCCTCTATTTATAGGTGAATTTTGACCCTGAGGCGGCCCGCGTGAGATTTAAGCTAACCGTACGCGGGCCGCGTGAGACCTATTTTTAGGCATAGGGTTGCCACGGTTGGGACTAGCCTTGCTGACTTGACAGTTTTCGAAAATTCCTTTCTGCCAACGTTTTAAGTGGATAATCGTCAATAGGGTTTAACCCCCCCCCCCCTGAGTTTTAGGGGCCCTAATCCTGATTCTGAAAATTATGAAAATTTTAGGGTTTGTTCAGAATCACTTGGGTGTCTCAATTAGGGTTTCCTTTTAGACAAATTAATTTAATAATTATGACTTTTGATGAGAGTTGTTACAACCACGCCCCATGGTGATCGGGGCACGGCCCCGTGGTGGGCGTAGAAGCTTCTGCAGTCTTTGTCTTTATGTGTGAGGTCTGACCACGGCCCATGCCTGGCTGGGCACTGTCACACCCCGATATTTCCACGTATTACTGGTGGGCCCGGTGGGGAGTATCATGACGTAGTTGATATCATCATAGATAATTTATCATAGTTTATATACACAGCGGAAGTCGAAAGATAAAATCATTACAAACCGAATGAAAGTAATATCATTTATTACAAAACGGTTGTAAAGGATCCACAGGCGGATCAAAGTTAAAAAGAAACATTGTTCAGCAGATTTATAACATCTAAGCTTGCAAGACTCTTTATTGATGCTAGGAGTAGCCAGCCTATTCCGTTTAGTACCTGGGATTTTAAGAAAATATGTCAGTTTACACTGGTAAATACAATTAACCGACTCATTTTGAAAATGCTTAAGAAAATTTATTTGAATGCACATGGCACAAAATATCTTTCATAACTTGGGACAATTATTTAAGAATAATCTTGTATACAGATTTAAATGTTTGCCGCCTGTCAGGGCCGGTTAGAAGTGCCGGATAAGATTAACTGACACACCACAGGTATAATACCCACAAGGAATTTTCCTTATTGTGGGGTACCTTTTATACATACGCAACTGTCGGGTGTATGCCTACACCCCGTGCTTAAGTCGTGGCCATTTCAATGAATGAGCCGATGATATCCAGGAGATGGTCATTAACCTCCCAAAAGCCATATACCAAACAAAACATATTAAAATGGGTTATGCAATATATATTAATCACAATCCGATTTAAAAATAATTACATACCCAACCAAGCAGTATTATTATAATACCGTATCCCAAGCCCGTATAACGGAAAATAAGTTAAAAGTATTTACCTGAGCAAGTATAAATCTCAATCAGCGAGTGCAAGTATCTTTTACTAGTCCCTAATCTGGAACGAAGGTTTTTAATAACCTATTAGATTCCTAACGGGTCTTAATTAAGTCTAAACTTAGACCAGTTAGTTTTAAAGGAAGATACACGGTTCGAAACGCATGATTAAGCGAAGACCGGAATAGAATGTGATTTATACCCGACAAGTTTGAAGACTTGTATAATATGGGTAAACTAAACACATTCTGGATTTTGAGATAAAAATGATAAGGTTTGACCCGTTTCGGTTAATTTATGCAAACTAGTTACATAAACCGTACCGAACGTGGAAAATGCATAACGGGTAAACAAAAGAGTCATGAACAGGTTTCCTAAGTTAATATGCCATAAATAGGTTGTGATATCAGTAGGATACCTTCCATTATGCCCAAAATGGATTTAAACTCAAATTATGCCCCGTAGGGGTATTTTGGTCATTTAAAGCTTATAAAAGAGTTTAAATATTAATCTGAGTTTCTGGTCTGATATAATCAGTAAAAATATTTATTTTTATAAGTCATAACAGTAGGGTATTGCATATATGTGAAATTTACCTTTTATAACCAAACTATGCACCGTAGGGGCATTTTGGTAATTTCACATAAGCTTTAAAGGTCAAAATTAGAATTCTAAGTTCAAAACTTTTGCTTACTATTTAATTATAAAAATTTACTTAGAACATCAGTAGGTATTAAGTCTTATATGTTAAAAATAGTTTTAACCCATACTATGCGCTTAAAACGCGTAAATGTCGGTTTTAAGCGATTTTCGGGTTTAAATAAGAAATCTGAGTTTTTGATCAGTTTATAAAGTTCAAAATATTTTATTTATTGTATAAAATCAGTAGCAAAAATTTTGGTGTCAAAATATTATGTAAAACTCATTTTATTCAAGAAAAAGGTATAACCGACAATTACCGAATTATAGCAAGAACCCTATGTTATGCTCAGCTTAAAAATAAATAAAAATCTTCAAAAATCCTAAAATATTATATTACATCAGTGGGTAAAGAGTTTGGTGTCAAAATTTGGGTTTAGATAGGCTTTATGCTAATTACGTCGTTTAATTAATAAAAAGCTTTCTAATTACGCTAATGAGCATAACTCTTAATCTAGACTTCAAACTGATGTCAAATTTTTAGGATAAGTTTATAAATCAGTAAGAAAGGTTTTTGTCCTCTCACAATTTAAAAAATCTCGTTTTAAGGTCAAAAGGGCATAATGGTCAACATTTAGGCATATAACGGAAACATGCAAATGAATTGGATAGCTAAGGAACCAAGTTGTATAACCTCAGAGGGTTACACTAACCTATAACCTGGTCCTAATAGAGCTCTAAGGAATTTCTAAAATATGCTACATTGGGTCAGACCTGAAAGTCAAAGCAAAAGTCTACTTTTGCGACTTTCGGTTCCGAACCGAGCCTAAACTGAAAATTGTCGGGTTGAACATGTTGAGACATGTTCTTACATTAATTACCAAGTTATATAAGTGATAAAACAGGTTTCATGGCTTCTACATTGTTAATTATGTGTTTATTCGAAAATTAGCTTCCTGTTGACTTTTTATAATTAAGTTTGACCCGACAATTGACCTAGTTAGAGTGAGAATCAGAGGGTGCCCTTTTAAGGGTTTATTACCCACATAATTACCAACTCAAAGCTACTTTCAATTCGAGAATTGACTGGACCATTAGTAATTAATCACTAAGTCAAACCTTAATTACGACGGGTTTGACTTTAGGCCATTAAACTAATAAAACTGAATTTAGAAAGGTTAAGGAAGCTTACTGAAGTCCTTAGTACGAAAATGAAGGTATTAGAATCTTGTTTGAGGTCCAGAGAGCTCTAGAAAATGTGTTTGAATGATTTCAAGTGAATGTCAAAAATGTTGCAACAAGTGTTCATATATAGAGAGACTTTAATTGAACAAGATCATGCCAAAAAAGTCTATGGGATGATTCCTGATCAACACAGGTGTCCCTATGCATGCAAATCCGTTGGTTCAGCCCCTGGAATCGATTACAAGGCTCTCTAAGGCGGTGCAACCTGCAAAAACAGGCATCTGCCATGTTTTAGTTCGTTGGTGGTTCTCAGGCGGCCCGCGTAAGAGTCCTTAGAGGTCTTACGCGGCCGGTATGGATGCCAGATCCAGTCAAACAAGTTTCAGCAATTGCACATTTGGTCCCTGGTCCTTTTAAAAGTGGTTTTAACTTGTTTTATTGCCCATTTGACCCCCAAACTTGACTTTTAAGGACTCTAAGTCATAAACCAACTTCGTTAAGTCCCCGGTTAGTTATACGATCACCGAAAAGTCTTGAATTTCAACGTTGACGCTTTTAACCCCTTATTTACGAATGTTAGCATAACTTCTTCATACGATTTGGAAACTTTGTGAAATTTTTATCACTTATTCTCGTGAGCATAATTAATCGTTACAAAGCTTCGGGTTCGCTAAAAGGTCAGTCAGAGGTATAAATTAAACATGTTGACACATTTAACCCTTGTGGTTTGTAAACTTTCACTTTCTTCCACAAACGGCTTCTTATGATTCATAATTCATTCGTTTAAGGGTATAAACATTGTGTAGGGTTGTTGAAAGGTATAATTATCCAATGTTGACATTTTGACTCCTTTTTCACACATACTTTCTTTGTTTGTCAACTTTAGTCCCTCATATTCAATCCATTACACGTTTAGAGCTCATGACACGTGTCTTTATTATATTGGTCGTGATTTTACGAGGTGTTACATCCTCACCCCCTTAAAATAAATCTTGACCTCAAGATTTATTGAAATAAATGAGGGTACTTCTCTTTCATTGTGGACTCTACCTCCCACGTGTACTCGGGACCTCTACGGGCATCCCATTTAACTTTTAGAATCGGTACATGCTTCTTTCGAAGTTTTTTAACCTGTCGATCCTCGATTGACAAAGGTTTTTCAACAAATTTCAAGCTCTCATCTATATGCATATCCGTATGTGGTATGACTAGTGATTCATCAGCTAGACATTTCTTCAGATTGCAGATGTGAAACACATTATGAATTCCACTGAGCTCTTCAGGCAGGTTTAACTTGTAGGCCACTGTTCCGACACATTCGATGATCTCGAATGGTCCTATGTGTCTTGGGCTTAACTTGCCTTTCTTACCAAATCGCATTACCCATTTCCAAGGTGATACCTTTAGTAACACTTTGTCACCAATCTCAAACTTTAGAGGTTTACGCCTTTTATCTGCGTAGCTTTTCTGTCTATCTCTGGCAGCTTTGAGACGATCTCTTATCTGCACAATCTTATCTGTCATTTCCAGGACTATATCAGGTCCTGTTAGTTGGACATCTCCAACTGCTGCCTAACAAACGGGCGTTCTGCACTTTCTTCCATACAGAGCTTCAAAAGGTGCAGCATGAATACTGGAATGATAGCTATTGTTGTATGAGAATTCAATCAATGAAAGATGATTATCCCAACTTCCACCTAAGTTAATAACACTAGCTCGTAGCATATCTTCGAGTGTTTGAATAGTACGTTCACTTTGACCATCTGTCTGAGGATGATATGTTGTGCTGAAGTTCAATCGAGTGCCTAGGGATTGTTGAAAACTTTTCCAGAAATGCGATGTATACCTCGTATCTCTATCAGAGATGATAGACACTGGCACTCCGTGGAGAGATACAATCTCATCCACGTACAGCTGAGCTAACTTATCTGAGCTATGTGTTTCCTTAATAGGTAGGAAGTGGGCTGACTTAGTCAGTCTATCCACTATCACCCAAATAGTATCATTTCCTCGCTTTGTCTTCGGTAACATGGTGATAAAATCCATAGTCACCATTTCCCACTTCCAGGTGGGAAGTTCAGGCTGTTGTAGCAAACCTGACGGCTTCTGGTGTTCTGCTTAAACTTGAGCACATGTAAGACATTTGGCCACATAAGTGGCTATAGACTTCTTCAAGCCTATCCACCAATAATTCGCCTTCAAATCCTGGTACATTTTGTCATAGCCAGGATGAATAGAATACTTGGAACTATGGGCTTCCTGAAGGATCACTTCCCTAAGTCCTCCATAGATTGGAACCCATATCCGTCCATTCAATCATAGGATTCCATCCTTACCATATGATAACTGTTCTGCAGTGACTCCCAGCTTTTCATTTGGATAGTTAGCTTCTAATACGGCTTCCTTCTGAGCGGCTAACAATCTTTCATTCAAACTGTTCTTTAATTCAATGCTCTTGGCATTGATTCTTATGGGCTTCACCCTTTCCTTCCTACTTAAGGCATCGGCGACCATATTCGCCTTGCCTGGATGGTATTGGATTTCACAATCATAATCATTTAAAGTCTCCATCCATCAACGCTGCCTCATGTTCAGATCCTTCTGATTGAACAGATGCTGAAGGCTCTTATGATCAGAATAGATCACATACTTGGTACCATATAAATAATGCCTCCAAAGTTTTAGTGCAAACACAACTGCACCCAATTCCAAATCGTGGGTAGTGTAATTCTTTTCGTGCACCTTTAACTGTCGGGAAGCATAGGCAATAACCTTGCCTTTTTGCATGAGTACACATCCCATACCAGTGTGTGACGCGTCGCAATATACCACAAATTCTTCTATTCCTTCGGGTAAATTTAACACAGGTGCATTGCTCAACTTTCGCTTAAGAATGTCAAAGGATTCTTGCTGCTTAGGACCCCAATCAAACTTAATATTCTTCCTAGTCAACGAAGTTAGGGGTGCTGCAATCCTTGAGAAATTTTCAATAAAACGTCTGTAATATCCTGCCAGGCGTAAGAAGCTGTGAATCTCTGTGGGCGTCTTCGGCTCTTGCCAATTCATGATGGCTTCAATCTTAGCGGGATCTACCTGGATTCCACACTCACTAACCATGTGTCCAAGAAATTGGACTTCACGAAGCCAAAACTCGCATTTAGAGAACTTAGCATAAAGCTTCTCTTGCTGAAGAAGTTTAAGAATACACCGAAGGTGCTTCTCATGGTTAGCCTAATTCTTTGAATAAATAAGAATGTCATCAATGAAGACGATGACAAACTTGTCCAAGTAGGGTTTTCAAACGCGATTCATGAGGTCCATGAATGTTGCTGGTGCATTAGTGAGCCCAAAAGGCATCACCAAGAACTCGTAGTGACCATAGCAAGTTCTAAATGCAGTCTTGTGCACATCTTCATCTCTAACCTTCAGCTGATGGTAACCTGATCTCAAGTCAATCTTGGAGAAGTAACTTGCCCCTTGCAATTGATCGAACAGATCGTCAATCCTAGGCAATGGATATCTGTTCTTGATAGTGACCTTGTTAAGCTCGCGATAATCGATGCATAGACGCATCGATCCATCTTTCTTCTTTACAAACAGAATTGGTGCTCCGTAGGGGGATGAGCTAGGTCTAATAAATCCTTTTGCCAATAAATCATCCAGTTGGGTTCTTAACTCTTTCATCTCAGTTGGGGCTAACCGGTAAGGTGCTCTTGCAACAGGTGCTGCTCCAGGTATTATGTCGATTCTGAACTCCACTTGCCTATCTGGGGGTAAACCAGGTAGTTCTTCAGGGAATACTTCTGAATATTCAGAAATGACAGGGATGTCTAAAATTTTGGGCTTTGGTTCATCAATAGTTACTTGTGCCATGTAGATAACACAACCTTTCTTCATACACCTTGATGCCTTAAGCATGGACACTTGCTTAGGCATCCCGTACTGAGTATCTCCTTGTATGGTAAGTGGCTCACCATACGGAGTCTTGATAACCACTTGTTTCTTGTCACAAACGATCTGGGCTTGGTTATGAGATAACCAATCTATGCCTATCATTATGTTGAAACCAGCTAATTTCAAAGGAAGCAAGGATAACGGAAAGGAGTGGTTCCTAATGGATATAAAACATCCATCTAGCACAGTTGAGGCAATTTCTAAGGTACCATCGGCCAACTCTACTTCATATTTCACGCTTAGGGTTTTAACAGGTAAATTCAACAACTTACAAAACTTATCATCTACAAATGACTTATCCGCACCCGAATCAAATAACACCCTTGCATAAACATCATTTATAAGGAAGGTACCTATTATCACATTATCATCCTGAACGGCTTCTTGTGCATCCATTCGAAAGACCCTTGCATTGGTCTTTTTGACTTCTTCAGGCTTTTTGGCATACTTAGGGCAATTGGTCTTGATGTGCCCTTTTTCATTGCAACCATAACAGGTCGCATCCTTCAACTTCTTGCAATCCAAAGTCTTGTGTTCTTTGGACTTGAAAATCCCACAACCAATCGGCTTCGACTGCGATTGCGACTTTGATTCAAACCTGCATTTCCCGAAATGACGTTTCTGGCAGGTTTTGCATTTAGGCTTCTCATCCACTTGCTGGTTACCCTTGTTAGACCCAAAATTATTCTTGTGGTCTAAGTTCCCCTTATGCTTCTTGTCAGAACGACGTGAGTTATCATCCTCACGTTTCCTTTTCCTTCTTCAGAAATCTTAAGCGATTTCAGCCTGATCGCATCCAGAGTAAGGGATAAAGACAAATCAGCTGCTGACCTAAAAGTAGTAGGTCGAGACGCTTTCACACTAGCTTTGATATCTGGGGCTAAACCCCCAATAAAACGAGTGATACGTTTTGGCTCCGGTGTAACCAAGTATGGAACCAATCGAGACATGGTATTGAAGCTGGTGAGGTAAGTCTGGCAGTCTAAATTCTTCATGACTAAGGTCAAGAAGTCAGTCTCGATCTTCTCAACTTCGTGTTGAGGACAATAATTTTCTTTGATTAGAGCAATGAACTACTCCCAAGACATGCTATACAAGTGGACCTTTCCTGTAGCTTGAATCAGTGACCTCCACCAAGCTAGAGCTTATCCCTTAAAAGATTGTGACACAAACTTCACAATATCTTTCTCTGCACAACCACTAATATCAACCACCGTGTCCATTTCATCGAGCCAAGTCATACAATCGATGGCTCCTTTCTTCCCTATAAAGTCTCTAGGCTTGCAGGAGACGAAATACTTATAAGAACAACCCTTAATGCGTGATTCTTGTTTGAGCTCAATCTTCTTAGACGGAACACTCCTCTGATTTGTTGAGTGATAAGAATCACTCTTGCGAGCTGTATGAGTTCTGGAGGGTGGTTTTGAATGAGGTACAGACTGAGTTCTGACATGGGTACCACTAGATTCATTAAACTGTCTGTCAAGGGCTCGCGTAACGGCATTATCTATTAATGCCTGCAATTCTGCGCCTGCTACATTAACTCTGGAAGTGTCATGATTCTCCCTTGGGTGACTGTTGACTTCGTCTGACCCAGCCATGTAGCTTGATTGCTACATAAAATATTGACAGGATTTATTCAGAAGTCCATTATGGAACTGTCTTTTATGGCAATTCATTAACCATGGTAACTATAAACCATATTTGGTTAATTTATTAAACATATTTGTTTAGGTTTTTCATTATAATTTATCCTAATTATAAAGTAATAAGGGTATTATTAATGGCACATAAGGCCTAGTCACAAGGACAATTTAAATTATAAACCATGATTTCAAAGAATCGAGGTATTAAGGTTTGAACGTAGTTCATTACCTTTTATTGACAGGGAGTCGTAGACTACAATCTGTCTTTTGTCTTATATGATAATGATTATGGCTCGTAGGCCCTTACATCACAAATGGATGTTTAAATAATAAAGAAGGAATTGGAAGAATCCAATATAAGAATGACATGTGTGATTTTAACGAATCACATCTACCAGGAGTGTTAACATGTTTTCAGATGTTAACAAGGGTTTGAATCCTTTTAAACAAGTTTTACCATTATGGCCAGGTCTATAATGACATGCAGCTAGGTTATGCCTTTTAAGATTCTTGTTTAATATTTAATAGGCAGATTATTTTAAAAGGAATGAGATTTTTTATTTATTTATTTCATATATTATATTTATGCATATAATGACAGAAATTGAAAATTCAACATTCCAGTAAAATTTAAAAGAGTACATATTGCCCTAAACGGGACTTTAACAGAAATAACTTGCCCACGCAGGGGCTAAACTGAAACTACAAGTCCTCGCAGGGACTGAATACAAAAAGATGTCCACGCAGGGACTAAGGATAGAAAGACAAGTCCGCGCAGGGACTAAGTACATAAATAAATAACTGTCCACGCAGGGACTTGATTGAAAATTAAAGAAATACAAAACAAACAAATAAACAAAGAATCTCAATGATCCTTTTTGCTCTTCCCTTTGATTAAGCTTGCCAAACCCTTGAGAAATCCCCGGTGGTTCCTACGTTCCTCTTGAACCTCCCATTCCACCTGGCTCAACCTCTGTAGAATCTCATGTTGCTGCTGGGGCTGAATCAACGACGGCTGCTGATGCGGATGTTGAGGAGGTGGTGGGTGTTGATACCCATAAGGTGGGTACCCGGTTTGGTAGGAGGATGCGTAAGGCCCTTCAGGATGTTGGGCATTGTAGTTGGCTGCTACAAGGTATGGGTCAACATTGGGGGCAGTGTAGTAGTTATACCTCGGGTAGGCAGGCTGCTCAAAGCGGTTGTATGCCGCTGCACCGGCGTATGTAGGAATTGGGTTATCATAACCCACTGGTGGCGGTGCGACTGGCGCAGACTCCACCTCAGAAATAGGGTTCGAAGGCCCACCCATCTGTGGGTCTTCATATAGTGGCGGGTAATGACTGCCACTTGAATGCTGAGGGGTGCAAATATGGATTCCCCCTCGCACGGACATCCGTGCGGTTGTTCTTCTCCGCCTCGGTGGCTCCGGAGGCTGTTGCTGCACTGGTGGTGGTGGCGGTGGAGTAACCGCTACAAAACGCGAATCCTTCGAGGGATCCTGTTGCTGCGGCGAGTGGTAACTGGGAGTAAACACCCAGTCGTATTGGACAAACCTTGCATGATAACTGTCTGGACCACGATAAGGCGATCCATGATATGACGACCCATCCGAAATCTTGATGGGGTGAGTAGGTGTTCCGGTTGGCGGCTGGGCAGGTTCCGGATCCTCTTCTATGTCCATGGAGAAATGGTCCTCCGGTCCCAACGGGTTATAACCTGTTGGCTCATTAATTTGGTTTGCCGGGTTGAACCGGCTTTGAAAGTAGGGTGTTGGGTCGTTAAAGGAATGGTGTGAGTTGGGGTGTTGAAGGGGTATGAAAGAGTGATGTGAGTTGTGGGGCTCGTTCTCTGACTGAGGCCCGAAAGATTTGAGGTAGGAAGGTGAGGAGCTCAGCGAGACTGAACGCCTCGCGGGTTCTAAATGGGTCATCCAGTCTTCTTGAGGACTTGTGCTTAAAGTGGCCGACGGAGTTCGCCGGTGTGAAGGCCCGGCCTCGTGATCGTTGGGGGCGATGAATGGCCCCTTGCCTCTTCCTTTTCCTCGGATTCTTGGCGGCATTTTTTTTGTAGGTCCTGTCAAAACAAACAAAAGAAACGACAAAAGAAACAATAAAGGACAAAACAAAATAAGTCAGAATTAGTCCTAAGTTCTTTGTCTAGACTCAAAAGTCGAGGAATGTGCAAACTGTGTCATTGAGATTAAACACAAAAGGCTAGTGTTTAATTCACCCAACGTTGGCTCTGATACCAACCTGTCACACCCCGATATTTCCACGTATTACCAGTGGGCCCGGTGGGGAGTATCGTGACGTAGTTGATATCATCATAGACAATTTATCACAGTTTATATACACAGCGGAAGTCGAAAGATAAAATCATTACAAATCGAATGAAAGTAATATCATTTATTACAAAACGGATGTAAAGGATCCACTGGCGGATCAAAGTTAAAAAGAAACATTGTTCAGCAGATTTATAACATCTAAGCTTGCAAAACTCTTTATTGATGCTAGGAGTAGCCAGCCTATTCCGTTTAGTACCTGCACTTAGCCTTTTTGGAAAATACGCCAGTTTACACTGGTAAATACAATTAACCGACTCATTTTGAAAATGTTTAAGAAAATTTATTTGAATGCACATGGCAAATAGGTTCACGGATAATATTACTAATTTCTTCGGCTTGAATGGTTACCATGAGTATTTCTTAATTCTTTTTTGAAAAAAAAAATCTTTTATAACTTGGGACAATTATTTAAGAATAATCTTGTATACAGATTTAAATGTTTGCCGCCTGTCAGGGCCGGTTAGAAGTGCCGAACAAGATTAACTGACACACCACATGTATAATACCCACAAGGAATTTTCCTTATTGTAGGGTACCTTTTATACATACGCAACTGTCGGGTGTATGCCTACACCCAGTGCTTAAGTCGTGGCCATTTCAATGAATGAGCCGAGGATATCCAGGACATGGTCATTAACCCCCCAAAAGCCATATACCAAACAAAACAGATTAAAATGGGTTATGCAATATATATTAATCACAATCTGATTTAAAAATAATTACATACCCAACCAAGCAGTATTATTATAATACCGTATCCCAAGCCCGTATAACGGAAAATAAGTTAAAATTATTTACCTGAACAAGTATAAATCTCAATCAGCGAGTGCAAGTATCTTTTACTGGTCCCTAATCTGGAACGAAGGTTTTTAATAACCTACTAGATTCCTAACGGGTCTTAATTAAGTCTAAACTTAGACCGGTTAGTTTTAAAGGAAGATACACAGTTCGAAACACATGATTAAGCGAAGACCGGAAAAGAATGTGATTTATACCCGACAAGTTTGAAGACTTGTATAATATGGGTAAACTAAACACATTCTGGATTTTGAGATAAAAATGATAAGGTTTGACCTGTTTCGGTTGATTTATGCAAACTAGTTAAATAAACCGTACCGAACGCGAAAAATGCATAACGGGTAAACAAAAGAGTCATGAACAGGTTTCCTAAGTTAATATAACCTAAATAGGTTGTGATATCAGTAGGATACCTTCCATTATGCCCAAAATGGATTTAAACTCAAATTATGCCCCGTAGGGGTATTTTGGTCATTTTAAAGCTTATAAAAGAGTTTAAATATTAATCTGAGTTTCTGGTCTGATATAATCAGTAAAACTATTTATTTTTATAAGTCATAACAGTAGGGTATTGCATATATGTGAAATTTACCTTTTATAACCAAACTATGCACCGTAGGGGCATTTTGGTAATTTCACATAAGCTTTAAAGGTCAAAATTAGAATTCTGAGTTCAAAACTTTGGCTTACTACTTAATTATAAAAATTTACTTAGAACATCAGTAGGTATTAAGTCTTATATGTTAAAAATAGTTTTAACCCATACTATGCGCTTAAAACGCGTAAATGTCGGTTTTAAGCGATTTTCGGGTTTAAATAAGAAATCTGAGTTTTTGATCAGTTTATAAAGTTCAAAATATTTTATTTATTATATAAAATCAGTAGCAAAAATTTTGGTGTCAAAATATTATGTAAAACTCATTTTATTCAAGAAAATGGTATAACCGACAATTATCGAATTATAGCAAGAACCCTATGTTATGCTCAGCTTAAAAATAAATAAAATCTTCAAAAATCCTAAAATATTATATTACATCAGTGGGTAAAGAGTTTGGTATCAAAATTTGGGTTTAGATAGGCTTTATGCTAATTACGCCGTTTAATTAATAAAAAGCTTTCTAATTACGCTAATGAGCATAACTCTTAATCTAGACTTCAAACTGATGTCAAATTTTTAGGACAAGTTTATAAATCAGTAAGAAAGGTTTTTGTCCTCTCGCAATTTCAAAAATCTCGTTTTAAGGTCAAAAGGGCATAATGGTCAACATTTAGGCATATAACGGAAACATGCAAATGAATCGGATAACTAAGGAACCAAGTTGTATAACATCAGAGGGTTACACTAACCTATAACCTGGTCCTAATAGAGCTCTATGGCATTTCTAAAATATGCTACATTGGGTCAGAACTGAAAGTGAAAGCAAAAGTCTACTTTTGCGACTTTCGGTTCCGAACCGAGCCTTAACTGAAAATTGTCAGGTTGAACATGTTGAGACAAGTTCTTACATTAATTACCAAGTTATATAAGTGATAAAACATGTTTCATGGCTTCTACATTGTTAATTATGTGTTTATTCGAAAATTAGCTTCCTGTTGACTTTTTATAATTAAGTTTGACCCGACAATTGACCTAGTTAGAGTGGGAATCAGAGGGTGCCCTTTTAAGGGTTTATTACCCACATAATTACCAACTCAAAGCTACTTTCAATTCGATAATTGACTGGACCATTAGTGATTAATCACTAAGTCAAACCTTAATTACGACGGGTTTGACTTTAGGCCATTAAACTAATAAAACTGAATTTAGAAAGGTTAAGGAAGCTTACTGAAGTCCTTAGTACGAAAATGAAGGTATTGGAATCTTGTTTGAGGTCCAGAGAGCTCCAGAAAATGTGTTTGAATGATTTCAAGTGAATGTAAAAAATGTTGCAACAAGTGTTCATATATATAGAGACTTTAATTGAACAAGATCATGCCAACAAAGTCTATGGGATGATTCTTGATCAACACAGGTGTCCCTATGCATGCAAATCCGTTGGTTCAGACCCTGGAATCGATTACAAGGCTCTCTAAGGCGGTGCAACCTGCAAAAACAGGCATCTGCCATGTTTTTGTTCGCTGGTGGTTCTCAGGCGGCCCGCGTAAGAGTCCTTAGAGGTCTTACGCGGCCGGTATAGATGCCAGATCCGGTCAAACAAGTTTCAGCAATTGCACATTTGGTCCCTGGTCCTTTTAAAAGTGGTTTTAACTTGTTTTATTGCACTTTTGACCCCCAAACTTGACTTTTAAGGACTCTAAGTCATAAACCAACTTCGTTAAGTCCCCGGTTAGTTATATGATCACCGAAAAGTCTCGAATTTCAATGTTGACGCTTTTAAACCCTTATTTACGAATGTTAGCATAACTTCTTCATACGATTTCGAAACCTTGTGAAATTTTTATCACTTATTCTCGTGAGCATAATTAATCGTTAAAAAGCTTCGGGTTCGCTAAAAGGTCACTCAGAGGTATAAATTAAACATGTTGACACATTTAACCCTTGTGGTTTGTAAACTTTCACTTTCTTCCACAAACGGCTTCTTATGATTCATAATTCATTTGTTTAAGGGTATAAACATCGTGTAGGGTTGTTGAAAGGTATAATTATCCAATGTTGACATTTTGAGTCCTTTTTCACACATACTTTCTTTGTTTGTCAACTTTAGTCCCTCATATTCAATCCGTTACACGTTTAGAGCTCATAACACGTGTCTTTATTATATTGGTCGTGATTTTACGAGGTGTTACAGGCACAACCCCGTGGTCAGCTTCTGTTTTCTTGTTTTTGTCTTGGGAGATGCTGCCGAGGGGTCAGGCATGTCACGTTATTCCTTCTTCTTGTAGTTATGTTG
Source organism: Helianthus tuberosus (assembly GCA_030545235.1). NCBI lineage: Eukaryota > Viridiplantae > Streptophyta > Magnoliopsida > Asterales > Asteraceae > Helianthus > Helianthus tuberosus. The sequence continues at coordinate 58,801,888 of CM060415.1, read as the reverse complement.
GTTTTTTGCTGCTTTTTGTTCCTTTTGTTCTTTTAAGCTCATTTGGTCTTGTAAATTCAAAACGAAGAAAGAAACACGCTTTTTCCAACATTAGTACTAAAAAGGGTTGGTTTTATGCCTCTATTGATGTAATTTATATGTTGCATTTTGTACACATCAATACGTTATTGTTACCATACGGTCCAAGGATCACTGGATATGGCTCAAATGTTGTTGTAGTGGTGAGCATAAGAGTAAGGCAATGGTTAGGAAAACCGGCAGCAAAAAATGTGCGTGCTCTTTTATGGTGATAGGCCGTCTCGACCAAAGTCGTCGAGCTTGGCGGATAGATTATTTGCACAAAAATTTTAACGAGACCCACAACCACGGCCCTGCTGAACATCTGCAGGGTTACGCGTGTGCCTAGAGACTTACTCCTAATGAGTTTAGGCTAGTGCAAGAGATGACAGATCAAGACATATAGCCCCATACAATCTGGAAGGCCGTAATTGAACAGAACCCTGAAAATAAATGTGTTCCAAAAGACATACACAACGCTCGCCAAAAGATCAGGGCCACAAAGTTCGAGAAAAAACGACTCTCATGGAGAGGCTGGAACAAATCCTCCAAGAAAAAAAGATGACCTATTACATACATGCGGAAGCTTCCACCAATGTCGTTCAGAATGTATTTTTCTGTAACGACAAGTTCTTTGAAATGTGGAGGGCAGTCCTGCATGTGTTTATGGTCGACGCTACCTACAAGACTAACATGTACAATCTTCCATTTTTGCAAGTTATGGGTGTGATGTCAACAAACCAAACCTTCTGTGTTGCGCAAGCATTTCTTTCAAACGAGCAAGAGGTAACGAACGTCTAGGTCAAGGAGAGGGTCAGGTCCATGCTACACGAGAGCATAGAGCCGCGTGTAATTCTAACATACAGGGACCAGGCACTGATAAACGCGTGTAGAAAAATATTCCCTGGCGCACACAGATATCTCTGCAGGTTCCACATCTTACAAAATATTGTGAAGCATTGCAAGAATTCGTTTACTCAACCAGATTAGGAGGACTTTGTTCGTCAGTGGAAAACAGTGTGTGATTCCGCTACCGAGGAGTTATACGATTATAACCTCAACAACCTTCAGAGACACCTTCTCAATCAACAACGTAAATGTATGTTTTCTCTTAAGTTAAAACATTCATTTAAATAGATATATAATTTGAGTATGTTTATTTTTTCAGATGTTTTTTATTACCTTTGGAATAACTGGTTAAGCATCTCCCGCCATTTGTTCGTATCTACCAAACTACAACAAACAGAGCTGAAGGTGCACATGCTGCATTAAAGAAATAGCTCACTACACCGAAATGCAGTCTGGAAACGCTGGTGAAAAAGGTGGACACCTTGGTACTAAAGCAATATACACAAATAAAGAAATGCTTGGAAGAAAGCCGCACCAAGCGAATGAACAACCACCTTGAGATTCTTTAGTTTCGCAACCTACTTCATAAAGTTTCCACCCATGCTCATAACCTATTAGAAAACGAGCTAACATGGAGAATAACCACGTTGCGGTCATTCAGATCAACATGTGGCTGCCAGCTGTACACGGGTTGCGGGTTGTTATGTGTCTGTTGCCTGGAGAGATTGCAGAATACAAGTACTTATAGACTCATAGAAATGTTTTGTTGTATTAATTTAATATGCTTGTCTAATGCTCTTTTTTGTTTTGCAGAACGCGTTATTCAGCTCGAAGATATAGACATTTTTTGGAGAAAACTTTACCTGAATCAATCAAATTTTGATGATGAAGAGGTTGATGTAGACAAAGAATTAGAACATGTGAAACATAAATTGTCTACCCAACCCCCGCAAGTGAAGAAAAGCATCATATCGAAGATAAAGGCGGTGGTAAACCCATTAATGAGCGACAAAAAACCGCCCGTCGTACAAGAAAACACTCGCTGGCGGCCAACGTCCAAGGTCCAACAACAAAGAAAAGAACAACCTGCTAGAGATAGCTCAGTTGGGCCTTCCAAACAACAAAGTAGGCGTGACCCTCCTCGACACAACTCTTACATACCGTCGCAAGATTCCCTAATATTGTCTACGTCTGCAATGTCTCTAAAGTCTCAAAGGTCGTTACTGCGACGCAGTCGTTCAACGGCTTCACGGAAAAAAGAGCCTTGCGAGGACCATGGCTTTTCGTTAATCACTGATGATGGAATGCTTGAATATGTGCACAGATTCAAAAATCAAATTCCAAAAGTGTTCCATCCCTACATTTCAAGAATAAAAGATGTCAAGCCGAATGGACATTCTGGGTTTCGGGCGGCAACTGTGGGTTTACAGTTGGAACAAGACTAATTTGGGTTTGTTCGGAGCCAACTAGCTGAAGAGTTGACGGGTGAGAACAAAGATATGTGGAGGTACATCTTAGAGAGTGATTTACCGGGGGACTACGACGTGCAACTAAAGAGAATAAATTTTACCGGGGTTGGAAGAGCACCCAGGGAGCATTGGATTGAGATGCCTTAGGCAGGACTCCTTCTTGCCCATAGGTTTGGTGTGATTGTTCACAAATTAGACATCTGAGGTTGTTCGACTGTATTCCCCTTCTATCATCCAGAGGTCGTTTCACTGGTATATGTTAATGATGGTCATTTCATCCACGTCAAACTTGAAGGGGACTATCCAATGCCGTCACCAAACTATCTATGGAGAAGACACACGGGCGAAGAAGCAACACTTTGGATGGAAAACTACACTGGACGGATAGCGTGGTATGAAACGATAACGAAGCCTAACATTGACAGGACAGTGAATTATATTGATTAATTTGTTTAGTTAAAGAAAATTTATTTGTATAGTTTATTCCATTTATTTATTGACACCACAGTGCATTGTATTGATTCATTTGTATATGTAAAGAAAAAATTATTTGTTTAAGTTATTCCATTTGTTTATTGACAACACATTGTATTGTATTGATTAATTTGTAATTTTAAAGAATAATTTATTTGTATAATGTATTCCATTTTTTATTGCCAAGACAATGCATTATATTGATTAATTTGTAATTTTAAAGAATAATAACTTATTTGTAAAAATACTTAAAAGTATGCTAAAATACGCTAAAATACATCAACGTACGTTAAAATACGTAAAAATATGCGAAAATACGCTAAAAACTCTAAAATACGCTAAAATATGCCAAAATACGCTAAAATATGTGGGCCATATTGTCACACCCTGGCTTTGCGGAAGCGTGGGTTTATTATGGTGTGACTTCTTAATACCATAGCTTAATCACATCAAAGCTATATGAATTTAAAACCACGATGATCATCCATTACTTCATGTTTTAAAAACAAAATACCACAACATTGTTTTCAAATGTCGACACGTGCAACGAAAATGCAACATAACAAATTAAAAACATTGTTCAAAAGACACAACCAGAGACATGAAACAAATACAGCTCAAGACTTGTGACTCGTCCAGGTAAAAGCCACAACTCCCAAACTTAGATGACATCGCACTTCTTACGCAGCTTGAAAACATAACATACCTCGCCAGATCCCTAATTCCCTGAAATACATGTAAGTTGGAAAAATCAACAAAAATGTTGAGCGAGTTCATATATAGTGAGTATGTAAAACCTTTGTAATATGAAAATCCCTGGTATGTAGCAAATAAGGAAATAAAGAGATCACCAATGGTTTGCAAGGCCATTGATATGTGTGAAGTGCAGTAGGAAGACTCAAACCTAACAGATTTTTGCGTCGGGTACCAAGTCACCCCAAGGTCCGTTCTGTTGGGACTGGGGCTGGGCTCGCTACACCCAGATAGATCTACCGCTAAAGACCCTCGGTCCTACAATGAGGATTAATGGCCTCCAGTTCCCACCTACCCACTCACATGATCTAAGTAGTAACCCTCCTTACGCTAAACATACCATGTAAAAAGTATTCGTAATCATAGTAACATGTATTTCACCCCCGAAGTATAAAAACTGAAAACAATTAAGAGAAAAGGGGGACATGAACTCACAGAAGTGCGTCTCGAACTAGTATCTCCCAATCAACCTGCTGCGTGACGACCTACACGTACTAACTTCTATTAGACGGACGATCGTGCCTTGGCTTAAGGTTTAAGTTTTTGGGAAATAGTTAGGCAACTATTTCGTATGTACACTTCTTAATTATTTAATAAATATCTTCCTTCCCAAGGATGGGGGTTTTAATACATGTGCGTTTTTATAATTCCAAAAATATATTATTAAGTCTCACTTGATAAAATATATTTTTATTCATTTGTCTACAATATTCTATCTCCAAAATATACATATTTTTCCCAAAAATATTATATTTTATTCCATACGATTTCCAAAATAACACTTTTATCAAAATACACATTTAAGAGTATTTTTCCAAAAATACATAAGTTACATTTAAAGTTCGGATGGTAATAATAATACCGGTGTAACTTAGACATTTATTTGTGAAGGCGTTGGTATTATTTTGGAGTCGTTACTTCATGATATTTTCCAGGTTATATTATTTTTACTCTAAAAATAATATATAGTTCACAAAATAATAATAAAATCACACAAGCGTTTTACTATGAAATATTGATTCTCAATATATATTTAACAAGTTTCATTTACGAAAATCCACCTCCGACACTTGGTAATTTTGTAATAAGAATCATGGCGAAGTTTGTTGGGAAAACAAGTTAAAAATATATTTATAAACACTTATCACCAAAATATTCTAAGTGTTATTTTCTGGAAAAATTTCGCCAGAGTTTCCTCTGTAACTGGAGGTGGCCACGCTTACTAGCGTATCAGTTTCTTTTCAAAATTCAATCAACAATTTTCCAATCATCAATATTCAATGTTCAATCGTCAAACTAGTCAAAATAAGCATAAATCGCAAACACATGAACTTGTAAGTTGTGTAAAAGTATGTAGTAACTTTCTAACATTTTTAGTAGATCTTTCTATCTTTAAAAACGAATTGGTTTCCTTAAAAACTTTATTTTTAAAGAAGATGTAACCTCACAACTTCTAATAAAAAATTACGGAAATATTTCTTTGTTAAACCCTTTTGTTACACAAGTGTTTACTCACTTGTTTGTTCACAAAAACACCTTTAGTTTATGAAAGATCCGACTTTAAAAATAAGACTTGTATATTTTACTTGGTTCTTCGAAAATACCACTTGTAGATCTTTGGATCTACTAGTTTAGAACTCCATTTTACAAGAAAAATCATTTTTACACAAGTTCATGTTTATGTGTGGAAAGGTTCATCATCTTGTATCTTCTACACTTAACATATTGCTAGTTCATGTTCCATGAACATGATCTAGCATGGTTAGATGACGATCCGTTCCACTTCTAGCAACCAACAACATAAAATAACCATAACTAAACAAGATTCACAAGTTTTACACCATTAGTTATTCTTTAACCAACTAGTTTATCATACTTACAAGACTTTTAGTTTTGATCTTTAGTGTTCATGATTTTTATCGGTTAAATCTCCTATTAACCACTTTAAACATGAACAAGAGAGTGTTTGGAAGCACTTACTACTAACTCGTGGCTAGGGAAGAATCAAAGCGAAAACAAGGTGGATTAAAGCAACGTAGTGAGGTCCTTGAGATTCCGTAAGCACCGAGCCTCCTTGTATGTCACCTTGCACCTTTGTGTGTATGAGAATGGCTTGAAAGAAGCTTGATGGTAGTGATGGTGATGATGGTTGTGTTCGGCCGAAGGTAGCCAAGAGGGAAAGAGGAGAGAGTTTTCGAGTTGGTGAAATGAAGCTCTTATCCCTTGTGTTTACTTATAACCTCTAATCACCATTAACCAATAGATAAAGTGTCTCCTAGATATTTAGCAAGATGATTATAATAATCAACAAATGGTGAAGGGTGTGTCCCACATGGGGACCGATCGGTTAGGGGGGGGGGGGTATTTAGTTTGATTTCAACCAAAGTTAAGTGATAACTAGTTATGTTAGTTAGGAGTTTAAATAAGTTATTAGTGTGTAATGTAATATAATGGGTGTTAGGGTGTTCGGGGACCCTAACTAGCTCAGAAAAGGAAAAACAATGTCATTGACAATATTTTTATGTTCCGGGTAAAGTCCGGTTGTTCGGTTGGATATTGATCCGTTAAAGTGCTAAATAAGCATTTAAAGTGTCTTTAATATTATTTTTAGTGACACAATGAATTCCCGACACTTTGTAAAGTGTCTAGTATTATTTTCCCATGTTTTTGCACTTTACTTGTTAAGTTAAATGCTGATTTTTGTAATAAAGTGCAGAATTTTATACTTAACACTTGTTTTAGGCACATCCGGTCACTATAACTATCACCTAGTGACGCAGTTCTACAATCATCACCTCCCTACACTCTTTACTAGTGTAGTAATCTATTCCCGGCTCATACTGGCCTTAGAGACAATGTCTGTCTAGTGCTGGCAATGTCAGCATGTTTATTGGGTTATCCGTATAGTGTGCTCACTGTGCTTCTGTGCATCAAGGTTGTCACTGATGTTCGTGTATAAATAATAGAGTGACAGTATAAAATGTGATGCATGAGTATGTATGTATCAGAAATCAAGAAGCAGTTTAACCACAGTTGTAAGCAAGCACAGTAATTAAGCAGTAATTAAATATTAATTAATTCGTACGGATACCTGGTTTGGTGAGGGTTGTCACATTCTCCCCCTGTTAAATAAATTTCGTCCCTAAATTTTAGGCTCTGCTTCTAGCTGCAGGGGTCTTAGGAAACAAATGGGGGTATTTCTCTTTCATACGATCCTCACGTTCCCACGTGAATTCCGGCCCATGTCTAGCATTCCATCGAACTTTGACAAGTTTGACACTGCTCCTGCGAGTTTTGTTAATTTTCCAATCCGTAACCTCGACGGGTTCTTCGGTAAAGTGGAGCGTGTCATCGATATGAACTTCATCAGCAGGAATGATTACTGTCTCCTGCGTTGGACTCTTTCTCAAATTTGATACATGGAATGTATCGTGAACATCATTTAGTTCAGCAGGTAGGTCCAACTTGTAGGCAACAAGCCCAATCTTTTGCAGGATTCTGAAAGGGCAAATGTAACGCGGATTCAACTTCCCACACTTTCCGAAGCGTGCCACACCCTTCCAGGGTGAAACTTTCAATAAAACCATATCCCCAACTTGAAATTCCAAAGGTTTCCGCTTTGGATCTGCATAGGTTTTCTGCCTGTCGCGAGCCGCCTCGATGCGCTTTCGAATCTGAGCAATCTTGTTTGTCGTCTCTTGGACTATTTCAGGGCCAACAAGCTGCCTATCACCTGCATCAGCCCAGCATAGTGGTGATCGACACTTGCATCCATAAAGAGCTTCAAATGGCGCGGCTCCAATGCTTGTGTGGTAGCTATTGTTGTATGAAAACTCGACCAATGGTAAATGATTATCCCAGCTACCACCAAGATCCATTACACATGCTCTCAGCATATCCTCCAATGTCTGAATAGTTCGTTCACTTTGGCCATCAGTTTGCGGATGAAATGCAGTGCTCAGGTTCAACTGCGAGCCAAAAGCTTCTTGGAAGGATTGCCAAATCCTTGATATGAAGCGTCCATCTCTATCCGAGATGATCGAGAGAAGCACTCCATGACGTGCAACAATCTCTCGCATGTATATTTCCGCAAGTTTACTAGTGTTATCCTTCTCTTTGATTGGCAGGAAGTGTGCGGACTTGGTCAGGCGGTCAACTATTACCCAAATCATATCATGGCCTCCGGGCGTCCTTGGTAACTTAGTTATGAAGTCCATTGAAATCTGTTCCCATTTCCACTTGGGAATCTTGGGTTGTTGCAGAAGTCCTGGAGGCTTCTGGTATTCAGCTTTCACCTTGGCGCACGTTAAACACTTGCTAACATAAACAACAACATCGCCTTTCATCCTAGGCCACCAATAATAATCCTTAAGGTCCTGGTACATCTTATCCGCTCCTGGGTGGATAGAGTACCGTGATTTGTGAGCTTCATCAAAAATAATCTTTCTCAAACCACCAAACAGAGGAACCCAAATCCTTTTCATGAAGCATAGCGTTCCTTCCTCGTTTGGCACTAATTGCTTCGCCATCCCACGGAGATACTCATCTTCAATGTTCCTTTCTTTCAAAGCTTCTCTCTGCGCGGAACGAATGCGCAATGAGAGATCCGTCTGGACAATCATTTCCAAAGCCCTAACCCTTATGGGCTTGATCCTCTCTTTTCGACTCAGGGCATCAGCGATCACATTCGCTTTCCCTGGATGATACTTGGTCTCGCAGTCGTAATCGTTTAATAATTCGACCCAACGTCTTTGCCACATATTAAGCTCTTTCTGGTCGAATATGTGCTGCAGACTCTTATGATCCATAAAGATTGTACACTTTGTACCATACAAATAATGTCTCCAGATTTTTAGCGCAAATACCACTTCGCCTAGCTCCAAATCATGCATGGTATAGTTCTTTTCATGAACTTTCAATTGGCGCGAAGCGTAAGCTATAACTTTCTGGCGTTGCATCAACACGCAACCCAATCCATGACGCGAGGCGTCACAATATACCACGAAATCATCAGTCCCTTCTGGTAGCGCTAGGATCGGCGCATTGCAAAGCTTGTCTTTCAGTAACTGGAATGCTTCTTCCTATTTGATTCCCCAATCAAACTTCTTATCCTTCTGTGTGAGGAATGTCAATGGTTGAGCGATCTTTGAAAAATCCTCAATAAATCTCTGATAATAGCCAGCCAAACCTAAGAATTGTCGAATCTCGGTTGGCGTCTTTGGGGTCTCCCAATTCTTGATCGCTTCGATCTTTGTGGGATCAACATGGATTCCATTTCCGTTAACCACGTGTCCAAGAAACTGGACTTCGCGTAGCCAAAACTCGTACTTTGAGAATTTGGCATACAACTTTTCCTTTTTCAGCAATTCCAAAATAGCTCTTAGATGCTGTTCGTGTTCATTCTTCGTCTTTGAATAGATCAAGATATCGTCTATGAACACAATCACAAACTTGTCCAAGTACGGCTTACAAACTCTATTCATCAAATCCATAAAAACAGCTGGCGCGTTTGTCAACCCAAACGGTATCACCAGAAACTCGTAGTGTCCATAGCGAGTTCTAAAAGCGGTTCTAGGAATAGTTTCCTCTTGTATTCTCAGCTGATGGTAACTAGATCGCAAATCGATCTTCGAGTAGTAGCTTGAACCTTGCAGTTGGTCGAAAAGATCATCGATTCTCGGCAAAGGGTATCTGTTCTTGATAGTCAACTTATTCAACTCCCGGTAGTTAATGCACATACGAAAACTACCGTCTTTCTTCTTAACGAACAGTACTGGAGCTCCCCAAGGTGAGAAGCTTGGTCTGATGAATCCTTTGTCCAATAGCTCCTGGAGTTGTGTCGACAACTCCTGCATCTCTGAAGGTGCAAGTCTGTAGGGTGCCTTGGCTACAGGCGCGACACCTGGAACCAAGTCAATGTGGAATTCGACTTGCCTTTGAGGCAGTAATCCTGGCAAGTCTTCTGGAAAGACTTCCGGATATTCTCTGACGACTGGAATGTCTTCGATCTTCGGCTCAGCAGCTTTCTTATCCACGATGTGTGCCAAGAATGCAACACATCCCTTCTTCAAGCACTTTCTAGCTTTCAGGCAGCTAATAATTCTCAGCGGCGTATCATGCTTCTCTCCGTGCACTATGATCGTTTCTTCATCCGACAGTGGGATGCGGATGGTCTTCTCATGGCAAATGATCTCGGCTTTGTTACTCGATAGCCAATCCATTCCCACTACCACATCAAAGCTTCCCAACTCGACAGGTAGTAAGTCTCGCGTAAACTCGTGTCCTCCTAGTTCAATCACACATCCTCGGACAACTTCACTGGTCTCAACTAGTTTCCCATTTGCTAATTCGATGGAGTACGGAACGTCTAACTTACTAGGCGTCAACCTAAGTATATTCTTAAATTCTAATGACACGAAACTATAATCCGCACCAGTATCAAACAAAACAGATGCAAAGTGTTGGTTTATTGGGAACGTACCCATAACAACATTGGGATCCTGGTGCGCTTCCGTAGCCTCAATGTTAAACACTCTTCCACGGGCTTAAATCAATCCTGGGCAGTCCCTCTTAAAGTGCCCAATGTCACCGCAGTTAAAACAACCCAATTTTTGACCATTTCCTCCTCCGTTCCCCGCTTGATTGTTGTTTTGATTTCGATTCGCGTCACCAGCTTGATTTGCATTGTTCCCTCGATTTCCATTACCTCCATTATTCCCTTGTACACGATTTCCATTGCCACCTCGATTATTGTTCCGATTACCAAAACCTCCTTGGCCTCCCCGGCCTGCACTAGCCCAGCAGTTATCCTTCAGGTGGCCAACTTTTCCACAAGCTTCACATACTTTTGGCCCACATCGGCCAGAATGATGACGCTGGCAGGTGTTACACTTGGGATGCGTACCCATATATCATTTCCCCTTCTTTCCAACACCGGTTGCAGCTGGGACCGGTGCGCTTGATTCTCCTTTCTTGCCAACATTGCTAGTTCCCTGCTTAAAGTTCGAGAATTTCCTCTTATTCTCATCAGACGACTCTACGTGAGTCTCTTTCTTCTTTGGCTCAACATTCAAAAACTTGTTCAGGCGGATGGCTTCCTCAGTAAGAGACACGCTCAGATCGATAGCCTCTGTGATTGTTGCAGGCTTGGAAGTAGTGACCATACTCATGATCTGTGGAGCTAAACCCCAGATAAATCTCTCGATCCGTTTGAACTCTGGTGTGACCATATACGGCACAACGTGGGATAAATCATGAAATATTTGAACGTACTCAGCGATCTTGGGACCATCCATCCTTAAATGCCAGAACTCAGTTTCCAACCTTTGTATCTCAGCACGAGAGCAATACTTCTTTCGCATTAACTCTTTTAACTCAGCCCAGGTCAATGCGTAAGCAGCATCTTCACAAAGAGTTTGCACTTGTAAGTTCCACCAGGACAGGGCTCCGTCTAAAAATAGCCCAGAAATGTAAGTCACTTGTTGGTCTGGAGCGCACTTGCTCATTCGGAGAACAGACTCCGTCTTTTCGGCCCATCTTACAAAAGCAACAGCACCTCCGGTGCCGTCAAAGTTCACAGGCTTACAGTCTAGGAACTGCTTGTAAGTGCGCCCAGCACATACGTTAGAATATACAAATAGTATTAGCGGACGTGCTATAAATATCCAAATGTATTATAATACATCCCAAACGACTTAACATTACCATGTGGTGGATTGTTATTACCGTTATTGTTCGAATTGCTTTCGCTGGTTCCTCCTTGCGAGGCTGCATACTGCGTAATGGCGGCAGCAATGATTCCTTGAAGTTCTGCCTCGTTGGCAGGCATACGCGTCTCGCGTCTTGGTGGCATCTTCTAAAAGATGGTTCACGTAGGTCAGGTCATAGTAAGTAAAGTGTACGTATGTATTCAACAATATCAACACATAACATCTCATGTTATAAATAGATCAACCACATAACATCTCATGTTATAGAACATAAACAATCAATCAACATCACATATAATGAGAATACTGTGATTGCGCTGTCATAAATTAAGACCACAATGTAAGGTTTACAAGTTCATAACTGTATCATAAACCATCAGTGACTAAGGGCCACATCGCCCTAGTCCAAACTATCTAGTCAGTGACAACAGTAACAACTATACACATCATCAAAAGTCACAATCATCAGAATGTGGTCTCCAAAAGCTGTGTAGTCTGCACAATTGCGGTCGTCTCACCCAAAAGTCTACCTGCGTCGAATCAAAAAGGCCTAAGCTGATGGCGGTGGAGGAGGGGGAAAATGAGAAAAGAGTAAACGTCGCATATGAAGCCAGTCCTCCTCCATAGCGCGATGAGAGCGCAATAAGTATGCTATCTGCTGCTCGGGAGTCCAAAAACAAGCGGCAGAATCAGGTGAAAGTGGTAGAGGAGGGTGTGATACGGCAGGTGGGGTCTGGCACTGGCACGGGAGTCGCTGAGCTCTCTCTAGCTCCTGTACGCGACGGGTCAGCGCCTCCTGCTGTATCATGAAAGATGTGAGAACATCCTCCGTAGAATACCCCACGTGGTATGGGTGATACGGATCCGTCGGTGGCATACTGGGAGGCGTAGTCCAAAGGAACGGCTCACTAGATGGAGCGAAGGATGGTACAGTAAATGGTGCAGCAGTGGGAACAACAGTGGGATGAACAATCTGAGGCACAAACTGGCCTCCTCCTGACATAAAAGGTGTATGACCAAACGGATGACGTGACGAACCCTCCCCAGGACGTGGTAGAGGAATGTCCTCGAGATAAGTGATCGGGAGATCTGTGCGGTGAGTATATGTGGTATGTGTGGGAAGCAAAGGTACGTCGATGTGAGCTGAAGCAGGGGCTAAAACGGGTGCTACAGGTGGTGTAACAGGTACCATGAAAGGTGGGAAATCATCATCATCGTCTATCCACCCATTGCGGGTGTTTGCGTATCGTGGATCAATATGGGTCGTGAAAGGTGCACGGTCGAACATCACCGGCATAGGATCAGGAAGTGGGGCGACAACAGGATCCCCTAACAAATGTGGAGCATCAACATGAGCATCGACAGCATGATCATCCACCAACAGCGGAGCAACAATAGGATGATCATCAACAGGTATATCATCAATAAAAGGGGCAACAACAGGTGCATCGGCATGAACAGGGTCATGCTCTAATGCTGGGTCAGGAGCGACAACTGGCTCAGGGGCCACAGCAGGCTCCGGATCAATAAACTCCATCTCGAAATCAGCTGGATCAGCAAACAAGGGATCGACAGGGGCTACAGGATCCTCCAGGGGCTGGTCTAAGTGTATGAACTCAATGTCCTGGTCTGGATCAAAGCCAGGTGGAAAAATAGGATCTGAATCATCATCAACATCATGATCAAACTCAAGGCTGTGTGCGGGAACTGGTGCAGCTGATGACGCCATATCAGGGTCGGCGTCGTGTGAGTGGTGCTGCACTCCCTGTGTATGCAAAGATGCGGACGCCACAGACTCAAAAGAGTCTGGGACAGGTGAATGAGCATGAGCCTCCTCTGCAGGAGCGTCAGCAAGCAGTAGGATATCACCGGCAGCAATATGGGCCTCGCCCTCAAGTGGGTCCTCCTCAAATAAATCGACGTCGTCGTCGGAAACATCAACAAGTGGCATATCAACAACGGGATAAGCGGCAAGGGGCACAGGAGCAGGGATCACCACGAGTGGTAAATCCCCAGCGAGATGGCCATCAGCAGGCTCGGCTATGACGTCAGGCAGCGCAAAGGGCTGGAAGTCGTCATCGTCTGTGCTGGTAGTATCGGAAGTGTACACCTCGTGCTCCGATGAAACTATGTCGTCTGATACTATGGCCATGGGATCTGTAGTGTCCGACTCCCCAGTACCTGATGAAGGCATGACGTCTGTAACACAAACACACACATGCGCAAATAATCAATCATATAATCAAATAAACATGTTAGTCACCAATAAGCAATCAAGTAATTCTCCTAGTCCCACTAGTCTAACCTCCCAGCCTCTCAGACTGAACCTCCTAGTCCCACTAGATTAACCTCCCGACCTCTCAGACTGAACCTCCTAGTCCCACTAGATTAACCTCCCAGCCTCTCAGACTAAACCTCCTAGTCCCCACAAGATTAACCTCCCAGCCTCCCAGACTGAACCCTCTAGTCCCACTAGACTAACCTCCCAGCCTCCCAGACTGAACCCTCTAATCCCACTAGACTAACCTCCCAGACTAAACCCTCTAGTCCCACTAGACTACTCCCTCAGTCTCTCAGACTGAGCCTCCTAGTCCCACTAGACTACTCCCTCAGCCTCTCAGACTGAGCCATAACTTTTAAAAATATTTTGCACTTGGGAACTGGACGTAGTGTATGCAATGTAAAAATGTTTTCGTGAGAGCCCTAGTGACCATAGTCTAGACTCGAGAAGGAATCCTAGTTCGCTATAATCAAGGCTCTGATACCAAGCTGTCACACCCTGGCTTTGCGGAAGCGTGGGTTTATTATGGTGTGACTTCTTAATACCAAAGCTTATTCACATCAAAGCTATATGAATTTAAAACCACGATGATCATCCATTACTTCATGTTTTAAAAACAAAATACCACAACATTGTTTTCAAATGTCGACACGTGCAACGAAAATGCAACATAACAAACTAAAAACATTGTTCAAAAGACACAACCACAGACATGAAACAAACATAGCTCAAGACTTGTGACTCTTCCAGGTAAAACCCACAACTCCCAAACTTGGATGACATCGCACTTCTTACGAAGCTTGAAAACATAACATACCTCGCCAGATCCCTAATTCCCTGAAATACATGTAAGTTGGAAAAATCAACAAAAATGTTGAGCGAGTTCATGTATAGTGAGTATGTAAAACCTTTGTAATATGAAAATCCCTGGTATGTAGCAAATAAGGAAATAAAGAGATCACCAATGGATTGCAAGGCCATTGATATGTGTGAAGTGCAGTAGGAAGACTCAAACCTAGCAGATTTTTGCGTCGGGTACCAAGTCACCCCGAGGTCCGTTCTGTTGGGCCTGGGGCTGGGCTCGCTACACCCAGATAGATCTACCGCTAAAGACCCTCGGTCCTACAATGAGGATTAATGGCCTCCAGTTCCTGCCTACCCACTCACATGATCTAAGTAGTAACCCTCCTTACGCTAACCATACCATGTAAAAATTATTCGTAATCATAGTAACATGTATTTCACCCCCGAAGTATAAAAACTGAAAACAATTAAGAGAAAAGGGGGACATGAACTCACAGAAGTGCGTCTCGAAAAGTATATCCCAATCAACCTGCTGCGTGACGACCTACACGTACTAACTTCTATTAGACGGACGGCCGTGCCTTGGCTTAAGGTTTAAGTTTTTGGGAAATAGTTAGGCAACTATTTCGTATGTACACTTCTTAATTATTTAATAATTATCTTCCTTCCCAAGGATGGGGGTTTTAATACATGTGCGTTTTTATAATTCCAAAAATATATTATTAAGTCTCACTTGATAAAATATATTTTTATTCATTTGTCTACAATATTCTATCTCCAAAATATACATATTTTTCCCAAAAATATTATATTTTATTCCATACGATTTCCAAAATAACACTTTTATCAAAATACACATTTAAGAGTATTTTCCAAAAATACATAAGTTACATTTAAAGTTCGGATGGTAATAATAATACCGGTGTAACTTAGACATTTATTTGTGAAGGCGTTGGTATTATTTTGGATTCGTTACTTCATGATATTTTCCAGGTTATATTATTTTTACTCTAAAAATAATATATAGTTCACAAAATAATCATAAAATCACACAAGCGTTTTACTATGAAATATATATTCTCAATATATATTTAACAAGTTTCATTTACGAAAATCCACCTCCGACACTTGGTAATTTTGTAATAAGAATCATGGCGAAGTTTGTTTGGAAAACAAGTCAAAAATATATTTATAGACACTTGTCACCAAAATATTATAAGAGTTATTTTCTGGAAAAATTTCGCCAGAGTTTCCTCTGTAACTGGAGGTGGCCACGCTTACTAGCGTATCATTTTCTTTTCAAAATTCAATCAACAATTTTCCAATCATCAATATTCAATGTTCAATCGTCAAACTAGTCAAAATAAGCATAAATCGCAAACACATGAACTTGTAAGTTGTGTAAAAGTATGTAGTAACTTTCTAACATTTTTAGTAGATCTTTCTATCTTTAAAAACGAATCGGTTTCCTGAAAAACTTTATTTTTAAAGAAGATGTAACCTCACAACTTCTAGTCAAAAATTACGGAAATATTTCTTTGTTAAACCCTTTTGTTACAGAAGTGTTTACTCACTTGTTTGTTCACAAAAAAACCTTTAGTTTATGAAAGATCCGGCTTTAAAAATAAGACTTGTATATAGTTTATGAAAGATCCGACTTTAAAAACCTCTAGTTTAGAACTCCATTTTACAAGAAAAATCATTTTTACACAAGTTCATGTTTATGTGTGGAAAGGTTCATCATCTTGTATCTTCTACACTTAACATATTGCTAGTTCATGTTCCATGAACATGATCTAGCGTGGTTAGATGACGATCCGTTCCACTTCTAGCAACCAACAACATAAAATAACCATAACTAAACAAGATTCACAAGTTTTACACCATTAGTTATTCTTTAACCAACTAGTTTATCATACTTACAAGACTTTTAGTTTTGATCTTTAGTGTTCATGATTTTTATCCGTTAAATCTCCTATTAACCACTTTAAACATGAACAAGAGAGTGTTTGGAAGCACTTACTACTAGCTCGTGGCTAGGGAAGAATCAAAGCGAAAATAAGGTGGATAAAAGCAACGTAGTGAGGTCCTTGAGATTCCGTAAGCACCGAGCCTCCTTGTATGTCACCTTGCACCTTTGTGTGTATGAGAATGGCTTGAAAGAAGCTTATTGGTAGTGATGGTGATGATGGTTGTGTTCGGCCGAAGGTAGCCAAGAGGGAAAGAGGAGAGAGTTTTTGAGTTGGTGAAATGAAGCTCTTATCCCTTGTGTTTACTTATAACCTCTAATCACCATTAACCAATAGATAAAGTGTCTCCTAGATATTTAGCAGGATGATTATAATAATCAACAAATGGTGAAGGCTGTGTCCCACATGGGGACCGATCGGTTAGGGGGGGGGGGTATTTAGTTTGATTTCAACCAAAGTTAAGTGATAACTAGTTATGTTAGTTAGGAGTTTAAATAAGTTATTAGTGTGTTATGTAATATAACGGGTGTTAGGGTGTTCGGGGACCCTAACTAGCTCAGAAAAGGAAAAACAATGTCATTGACAATATTTTTATGTTTCGGGTAAAGTCCGGTTGTTCGGTTGGATATTGATCCGTTAAAGTGTCTTTAATATTATTTTTAGTGACACAATGAATTCCCGACACTTTGTAAAGTGTCTAGTATTATTTTCCCATGTTTTTGCACTTTACTAGTTAAGTTAAATGCTGATTTTTATAATAAAGTGCAGAATTTTATACTTAACACTTGTTTTAGGCACATCCGGTCACTATAACTATCACCTAGTGACGCAGTTCTACAATCCTCACCTCCCTACACTCTTTACTAGTGTAGTAATCTATTCCCGGCTCATACTGGCCTTAGAGACAATGTCTGTCTAGTGCTGGCAATGTCAGCATGTTTACTGGGTTATCCGTATAGTGTGCTCACTGTGCTTCTGTGCATCAAGGTTGTCACTGATGTTCGTGTATAAATAATAGAGTGACAGTATAAAATGTGATGCATGAGTATGTATGTATCAGAAATCAAGAAGCAGTTTAACCACAGTTGTAAGCAAGCACAGTAATTAAGCAGTAATTAAATATTAATTAATTCGTACGGATACCTAGATTGGTGAGGGTTGTCATACATATTATGGGATCTGTGACTCCATAGGACTCACTTGAATCGTCTCGGATGTAATAATAGTACGGTTAGTGGATGTAAATTTTTGGGGTGTAACAGTAAGATTTTAACAAATCTTTTCAACAATCAGTAAGAAAATACAAAACGGTTCTCCAATTCCAGATCAGTAATGTAAGGAGAAGCGTTGAGATAACGGACATCCATCAAGCTCAAAAAGAAAACTTGTGTTTCCCATAGCCACCATTCCCATAGTCACAAACGATTGCGGTTTGTATTTCCCATAGCCACCGTTTCCATAGTAAAAAACGAGTGCGGTTTGCAATTCCCGGTTGTACCGCGAGTGTTGAAGAAGGTTGGTTAATTTTGTCGTGTTCCAATCTCATCCTTCTTATCTATTTCACAATCAAATCAACTCAACCTTCGATTTAAGTGTCGTGTTCCGATCAGTGTACAGTGTTAATTGACTTAATACAAATACATAGACAACAAACAAGATCCAGTATAATTAGCTGCAAACTTGTTATAAGCCTTACAAACTGTGGAGAACTTGTTTGTGTTATCCTTCTTGGTGAAAGATGGTCAGTTTTTAATATTAACATTCAACACGTGACCCAAATCGATTTCAGAGAACGTGTAATTCAGTGCCTTAATATGCGAAAATACGCTGAAATACTCCAAAATACGCTAAAATATGTCAAAATACGCTAAAATACGCTAAAATACGTTAGAATACGCTAAAAACCGTTAAAATACGCTAAAATATGCAAAAATACGTAAAAATACCTCAAAATATGCTAAAATACGCCATGGTACGTTAAACTACGCTAAAATACTCCAAAATATGCTAGAATACGTAAAAATATGTAAAAAATATGCTAAATAAGCTAAACTATGTCAAAAAAAGTTAAAATACGCTAAGATATGCGAAAATACGCTAAAATATTCTAAAGTACGCTAAAATATGTCAAAATACGCTAAAACATGCGAAAATGCGCTAAAATACTCTAAAGTACGCTAAATTATGTCAAAATACGCTAAAATATGCGAAAATACGATAAAAACTCTAAAATACGTAAAAATACGCAAATATACGCTAAAATACATGAAAAGAAGCTAAAATACGTTGCAATACGCTAAAATACGTCAAATTACGATAAAATACGTTAAAATACGGTAAATTACGCCAAAATACGTTAAAATACGCTGAAATACGTTAAAATACTCTAAACTACGCTAAAATATGTCAAAATACGCTAAAATATGCGAAAATACGGTAAAATACTCTAAATTACGCTAAATTATGCGAAAACACGCTAAAATACTCTAAAGTACGCTAAAACATGCGAAAATACGCTAAAATACCCTAAAATACGCAAAAATACGTTAAAATGCGCTAAAATACGTTGCAATATGCTAAAATACATCAAATTACGATAAAATACGTTAAATACGCTAAAATACGCCGAAATACGTTAAAATACGTCAAAATACATTAAAATAACCTAAAAACAGGTTAAAATAAGCTAAAATACGTCAGAATACGCTCAAATATGTCAAAATACAAAAAAACGCAAGAATACGATAAAATACGTCAAAATACGCAAATATACGTCAAAATACGCAACTAGTGATATCCACGGGCGTATACATATAACACGGCAATATACAATACAAGTGGATTTCAAACAAAACTGTACGTAATCATAGAATACGATAATCGCACGCAACAGAACGTCACCGAAACGACGCATGTTGAATGTATACGTCATAAAATGACAAAATATGCGAAAGTTAGTCAAAAAACGACACGTATATGCGTCGAACCGAGGAAAACACGATAAAAACAATTTTCAAATTATGTCATATACGATCGTATAGTCCTATGTTGTATCGTACAACAGCTTAATACGCATCGTATAGGCCTATACGATGCCTATTAAACTCTGAATTTCTCAAAAATACCCCTGAATTTATAAAAAAAAGGGGTATTTCAGTAATTTCAGGGATATATTACGCATCGTACAGACCTATACGATGCGTATTAACCCCTTAAATTTTTGAAAATTCAGGGGTTGTAATATGCATCGTATAGGCCTATACGATGCGTATAAAAGGCCTGTACGATATAACCCCCAGATTAATAGGGGGTTGATACGATCCAAAAAGAAAATACACAAAAATACACACACATACGGTGCGAATACATACGGTCAAGATAGTCGAGATTTCAAGATCAAAGACTAGTAAGGTATGCATCTCCGAACCTTCATCATTTATACGTTTTCAATTTTGCATTTTATCCGTTGAATTTGTGTGATTTTGGGGTTGAACTACTAGGTTTTGGGGGGTTTTTTCATCATTAGATGAAGCAATACGATGCGTATGGGCCTATACGCATCGTATTGCTTCAAAATTTCAATTTTTTTCATCATCATCAGATGATTCGATACGATGTGTATGGCCCTATACGTATCGTATTGATTCAAAATTCAAGTTTTTTTATTTTCTGTTTTATAAATCATAAAAAAATGTTTTATATCTTAGTTTTTTTAAATGTTTTACTTATAAGTAGAAATTGATATATAATGTTTTTATTTTGAGTCGAAGTCGTACGTAACACGCGTAGGTCCGAAACGAGCGTCGAAACGTAACGAGTCGTAGATATATAATGTTTATATTATATAGTCGAAGTCGTCTGTAACGCGCGTAGGTCCGTAACGAGCGTCAAAACCTAAGACGTCGTAAATATATAATATTTATATATTTAGTGGAAATCGTCCGTAACGCGATTAGGTCCGTAACGAGCGTCGAAACCTAAGTCTTCGTAAATATATAATATTTATATTTTTAGTCAAATAAGTCTGTATCGCGCGTAGGTTCGTAACGAGCGCCGAAACCTAAGACATATAATATTTATATTTTTAGTCGTATTCGTCCGTAACACGATTCGGTCCGTTACGAGCGTCGAAATGTAAGTCGTCGTAAATATATAATTTTTAATATTTTTAGTCGAAATCGTTCGTATCGCGCGTAGGTCCGTAACGAGCGTCGACACCTAAGACGTCGTAAATATATAATATTTATTTTTAGTCAAAATCGTCCGTAGCGCCATTAGATCCGTTACGAGCGTCGAAACGTAAGTCGTCATAAATATATAATTTTTTATATTTTTAGTCGAAATCGTCCGTATCGTGCGTAGGTCCGTAACGAGCTTCGAAACCTAAGACGTCGTAGATATATAAAATTTATATTATATAGTCGAAGTCGTCCGTATCGCGAGTAGGTCCGTATGAGCGTCGAAGCGTAAGTCGTCGTAAATATATTTTTTTTATATTTTTAGTCGAAATCGTCCGTATCGCGCGTAGGTCCATAATGAGCGTCGAAACCTATGACGTCGTAAATATATAATAATTATATTTTTAGTCGAAATCTTCTGTTACGAGCGTCAAAACGTAAGTCGTCGTAAATATATAATTTTTTATATTTTTAGTCGAAATCGTCCGTATCGCGCGTAGGTCTGTAACGAGCGTCGAAACCTAAGACGTCGTAAAGATATAATATTTATAATTTAGTCGAAATCGTCCGTAACGCTATTAGGTCCGTTACGAGCGTCAAAACGTAAGTCGTGGTAAATATATATTTTTTATATTTTTAGTCGAAATCGTCGTTATCGCGCGTAGGTCCGTAACGAGTGTCGAAAGCTAAGACGTCTTAGATATATAATATTTATATTATATATTCGAAGTCGTCCGTATCGCGAGTAGGTCCGTAATGAGCGTCGAAGCGTAAGTCGTCGTAAATATATAATTTCTTATATTTTTAGTTGAAATCATCTGTATCGCCCGTAAGTCCGTAACGAGCGTCGAAACCTAAGACGTCATAAATATATAATATTTATATTCTTAGTCGAAATCGTCCGTAACTCGATTAGGTCCGTTACGAGCGTCGAAACGTAAGTCGTCGTAAATATATATTTTTTTATATTTTAGTCGAAAACGTCCGTATCGCGCATAGGTCCGTAACGAGCGTCGAAACCTAAGACGTCGTATTTATATAATATTTATATTATATAGTCGAAGTCGTCCATAGCGTGCGTAGGTCCGTAACGAGCGTTGAAACGTAAGTCATCGTAAATATATAATTTTTTTAAATTTTTAGTCGAAATTGTTCGTATCGCGCGTAGGTCCGTAACGAGTGTCGAATCCTAATACATTGTAAAAATATAATATTTATATTTTTAGTCGAAATCGTCCGTAACACGATTAGGTCCGTTACGAGCGTCGAAACGTAAGTCGTCGTAAATATATATTTTTTATATTTTTAGTCGAAATCTTTTGTAACGTGCGTATGTTATATTTTTTTAAATTGATTAAAAATTGTTATATTTTTTAAAAAATTGATGAAAACTTGTTTAATCATGCAGATATGGATGTCGTTAATGGAAGAGGGAGAGGCCGGGGTGTTGGCCGTGGAGGTGTCGACCGTTGTGCGGGAGGTGGCGGTGGAGGTGCCGGACGTGGGCATGGACGTAGCATAGGTGGACAAGCGGCGGGCGCGGCGGTGGCCGGTGCGCCTGGACGTGGACATGGGCGTGGACGTGGACACGGGCGGTTGCCCAGGCGTGGATCCGTTGCTAGATAATCCTTATTTAGCGTTTGTTAAGAGGAACGAGGCTTTTCACAAATGTGAAAAGTTTTGGCGTATGCAGATCAGCAGCCACGCCGCCCTCGATTGTGGAGCTCTTAAGGAGGTTGACGAGGCGGCGAGAGCCCGAGGGTTCATCGGACACGATACTCCTTGGGAGAGGTATACTATTTGTTACTGTTTTTCTTTGTTTTGTATACGAAATGCATACTAACCATACTATGTTACAGGTTTTTCGATATTGCATACACACCGAAGTCCAGGGTCATGGCGTGCGAGTTTTTGGTGTCTTTTGACTTCACTCCCAGGCCTGCAGACCAGCCGGAGGAGCTTGACGACCCAGCAATCCGTGGATAGAGGCCAGCTTTCGTCTAGCCTGCCAGTTGCATGAGATGTCACTCAGAGAGTTTGCCGTGCACTACGGCCTTTACATGATGGAGGAGTTAGACACCCCCATCTACACGCCGGGCATCCATATGCCCCTCCCCCGTACGACTCTCTTGAGGTTCTTGCAAGCGATCAGCACCCGTCGCTTAGGGCCCGAAGTCGAAGTCGAGGGCTTCCTGGATCACCGATCCCTTGTACCATTACTTGCACAGGCTTGTTGCCACATCCATTACACCACGCGAGAAGAGTCACGAGTGGTACATCACACGTATCGTCGTCTCTTTGGGCCTTGTTCCCCAGCAGGACCCATCAGACCCTGATCGGCATGCACGTGACGCATGACTTCCCTGGGCTCGGGCTGCGATTTATAGGGCGCGACGGGCAGCTGTTCATCCCCGCCACTCTCCCAGCCGAGTTACCAGAGTTGGCTCCAGAGCCGGCACAGAGTAAGGATCAGCCGGCAAATGGTGATGCCGCAGAGGACGACGACGACGACTCCTCCGATGACGACGATGGTGACCACGCTGACCCACCATTTCTGATAGGTGGTTCGCCACCGGAGCCGCAACCACATGGGGTGCCTTAGTACCCCCGGCACGTACTCGACGACCAGCTCCATCCAGCTATGGCGCTTGCATTAGAGCAGTTGGAGGCTCGGCTGCAGGAGCAGATGGACGCCGCTCACCGCCGTACTGAGCGTCTTCTCATGCGGGTGATCTAGGGTGATATATAAACGGCTAGCGCGCGTGGTGATACACCATTGCCGATACTGCCGTTGCCGCCTGGCCCTGGAGAGGATGCATATCAGGGGGCGGGGACCTCAGGCACCACTCAGGATCCATAGGTTTAGGATCGTTGTACTTTTCTTGTATTTTGACGGTTTATGTATTTTGAACGAGGTCCTGTGTATGTATAAACTTATTATGTAATTAAATTTGCAATTTCAGTTTATTTGTATTTGTGATTGTTTATTTTAACTGTTTAGATTTGTATGCTTGGTTACTTACAATCTATAATACGATATTAAGTTAAAAATGTGATACGATACGATACGACACGATACGATACGCTATAATATGATACTTAACGATATAAAAATAATAAAGATGTGATACAATACGACACGATACGCTATAACACGATATTAAATTAAAAATGTGATACGATACGACACGATACGCTATAATACCATACTTAACGATATAAAAATAATAAAGATGTGATACGATACGACACGGTACGCTATAATACGATATTAAGTTAAAAATGTGATACGACATGACACGATACGCTATAATACGATACCTAACGATACAAAAATAATAAAGATGTGATACGATACGATACGATACGACACGATACGACACGATACGTTATTATACGATATTAAGTTAAAAAATGTGATACGACGCAACACGATACACTATAGTACGATACTTAACGATATAAAAATAATATAGATGTGATACGATACGATACGCTATAATCCGATATTAAGTTAAAAATGTGATACGATACGACACAATACACTATAATACGATACTTAATGATATCAAAATAATAAAGATGTGATACGATACGACACGATACGCTATGATACGATATTAAGTTGAAAATGTGATACGATACGACACGATACGCTATAATACGATACTTAACGATATAAAAATATTAAAGATGTGATACGATACGATACGACACGATACCCTATAATACGATATTAAGTTAAAATTGTGATACGACACGACACGACACGATACGCTAAGACAATGCATTATATTGATTAATTTGTAAAAATACGTAAAAATATGCTAAAATACGCTAAGATACGTCAACGTACGTTAAAATACGCAAAAAATATGCGAAAATACGCTAAAATACGTGGGCCCTATTGTCGGATCTGTGACTCCATAGGACTCACTTGAATCGTCTTGGATGTAATAACAGTACGGTTAGTGGATGTAAATTGCTGGGGTGTAACAATACGATTTCAACAAACCTTTTCAACAATCAGTAAGAAAATACACAACGGTTCTCCAATTCCAGATCAGTAATGTAAGGAGAAGCGTTGAGATAACGGACATCCATCAAGATTAAAAAGAAAACTTGTGAAAAGATTGTGGTTTGTATTTCCCATAGCCACCGTTCCTATAGTAAAAAATGGATGCGGTTTGAAATTCCCGGTTGTACCACGAGTGTTGAAGAAGGTTGGTTAAGTAAGGATCCTACAGCTGCATTGGAACAAGAAGTCCAACAATTCGTTCATTATCTGTTGTCTCAACAATATGAATGCAAGCAACGAATTTGACAACTGTGACAGCTTATTAAAAGTTCATCAGGCTCATGGAGATTGAATAACCGATATAGAAACTGCTTCGTAATTTTAATAAAGCAACGGAGATTGAAGGTGCCAAACAGAAACTAAATGAATAATGCAAAGTTTCCGCATTTTTTGCATTGGCTTTCATTGCAAGATCTTTATCTATCATGTCATCGACCAACTGCTCGTAATCCTCAACCGGCTTTGAAACCGGACAGAATCTCTGAAGAAACTGTTCAATTTCACGGTGAGTGGTGAAATTAGCGATGGAGAAAACTTCGTCGAAGAAACTTTGAACAAAATCGCGGAACATGACATGAAGGTGGTGGTTGCCATCGTCAAGAACGACGGTGCATGTGTACCACACGTTGTCTGTCAGGCACGGAGGCACCGGTACTCCAGGTTGTAGTCGGTGATGGAAACCGCAATTCAAGGTTCAGGTGATGAATGATTTGAAATATTAAGTAGTTCGTGCTTTTAATAGTTTTTGTAGGTTTTGGTTATTTATGAGTTGATTTGATTGTGAAATAGATAAGAAGGATGATATCGGCAGTTAGCTCGAAGAAGTTTCTCTCGATCATTCAACACGTGACCCAAATCGATTTCGGAGAACGTGTAATCCAGAGGTCGGTCTCGAGTGGGCATAAGATCTGTGGGCACTATTGTCGGATCTGTGACTCCATGGAAGATGTGATTAAGGTAACTACCGAATCACAGGAATTCGTTGAAACCACACATTCGTGTCTTGCAGTTTGGAAAGATTTCCGCATTTTTTGCACTGGCTTTCATTGCAAGATCTTTATTTATCATGTCATCGACCAACTGCTCGAAATCCCTTTCGTTTCTCGGGCTCGCATTCGAAGATCCTTGCATTGGACACAACACACCAAAAAATAAACTTCAAAAATTAAAAAAAATTATCCGATACGCCACGATACGCTATAATACGATACTTAACGATAAAAAATAATAAAGATTTCAAAACTCATTAAAACAAAAATAACCAATAATAAACATCAATAACAAACCCAAAACACCAAAAACCAAACACAACACACCAAAAAATAAACTTCAAAAATTTAGTGCCTTAATACGCATCGTATAGGCCTATACGATGCGTATTAGGCCAGCCGCCAGACAACACATGCACCTGTCAGTCTGCCAAGTCTTTTACATTTTCAATACGCATCGTATAGGCCTATACGATGCGTATTGAAAAAGTAAAGTGTGTGGATAAATAATCTGGTGTGACAATAGAATTTCCCTATTATATATGTTAAGTTGCACCTAATTTCTTGTTTCTTATTTCTGGGACAAATTAGAATTGTGATATTTTTGTTTTCTTCCAATACAATATTCTTGAATTAGAAGCATAAATTAATTGTTTCTATAAAGAGTAAATTAAACGTTTGTTAAAATCACATATACTTTAGTTATAATTATAAATAAATAAAGTAACAGTTTTTTTTAGAACCCAATTATTAACTATTTCGTGTTATCAGAGGCGTTTCTAAGAATTCACGTACCCTGTTCGAGCTTGAAAAAATGTGTCATTCCGTAATGTTTTACTATTATTTAAAAAAAATCAAATTAGTATTAGGCTTAATAAACCTAATGCCAAGTGGGTTAAATTTTAAATCATAAAAAAATATTTGTAAATGGGCCTATATTGGAATTAGTATATGTTTACTATAAAAAATAACATATATATATATATATATATATCGGATTTTTTTTTAAAATTGTGTGTCCCTCGAAATCACGGGCCTTGTGCGGAGGTCCTCCCCGCATACCACACCATCAAACCGCCACTGCGTGTTATTTGTTTTAAAACTATCGAACTTTGCTATTCAAGGATTCAAGCTAACCGATTTTATATCTTTCAACTAACAATAATATTATTATAATTTATCCTTATTAAGTAAAGTTATTATACATATTATTATACATTATACATATGAATTTAAAGTTCCAATGAATAGTGTTTCTATTTTTTTTTAAGTATTTTAATTTTTAGTAATTAAGTAAAGTTATTATTATTATACATATGAATTTAAAGTTCCAATGAATAGTGTTTCTATTTTTTTAAGTATTTTAATTTTTAGTAATTTTAATAATTTATATGTTATTTAATTTGAGTTTTAGTAATAAACAACATATGAATTCAAAGTTTCGATGAATAGTGTTTCTAATTTTTAAGTATTTTAATTTTTATTACATATGAATTAGAAGTTGCCATAGACAGTAACAAATTTGTTTTACTCTTTACTAAATCCCATCAAATTGGTTAATGTATTGAAGTATTTGATTAAAATATACATATTTGTCATAATAAGATTTATTAAACTAACTAAACTAACCCATAAAGTTAAAATAGCATAAAAGTAAATAAGTGTAGAGTGTTTTTTTAGTCGTAAGTTATAATAAATAATGATATCGTACGGGTGTCATGACTAATTGATCTGATTCCAACAAAACATTGGAATCGTTATTGGTATTAGACGAACCGCTATCTGTATCAGTTATATACGCTTTTGTCCGATTTAATTTTATTTTAATTTGATTTTTCTCTAATAGCATGCATTTGTTAACTTTTTTTTAATCTGAATACACAATTTTGTTTACTTTTTTTCTCTCGACATTTCAGTATAGTTTTGTATTCAAAATAGAGTGTTTTTGTTGTATTGTAAACTATACACATCCAGGTACCGTATTGTACCGTGATGAACCGGGTGGATTCCAATCGAACAACATCGGAACCAATATCGGTATTGAAATGATCGAAACTGGTACTGGTAATTGTTTTTATGGTTTCCAATCAAAATTTGTATTCAAAATAAAGTTTCTTTTTTATCGTAAGCTATACAAATGTAGGTATCGTACGGTATCGTGATCAAACGCGCTGATTCCATGCAAACAACACGGGTACCGACATCGATATTGAAATAATCAGAGTGATACTGTTCGTTGTTTTAATGGTTTTCAATCGATGTAAAACACATGTCAAGGTCCTTTTGGGTATATCAAGACCCTTATATTTTGTTTTCTTTTTTGATTGCTATAGCGAGGACCAAATCTGTTGACTGAATTCCCGCTGCGTAGCGCGGGAGAATTCCACTAGTTTATATTAATTAAGATGGCTTTAGAAAACAAGTGATATACACCAATACATAGGTGTGGAAAATATCGGGGAATTAAATTCTATTGGTAAAAAACCAAAACCAGATATTAAAAAAATCGTTTCGGTCGGGTCAATATCTATTGAAATATTGAACAGAAATATAGAATGCATGGCGGGCTATGATGGTGTGAGGGGAGGACATCCGCACAAGGCCCGTGATTTCGAGTGGCACGGGATTTTAAAAAAAAATCCATATATATATATATATATATATGTGTGTGTGTGTGTGTGTGACCGCTAAAATGAGAATCACCTCGAGTTGTAAGAACCGTGAGAACTTTTTGATCCGGGGCGAGGTGGACCAATTTTTTTTTTCATAAATGTAGATGCGTGTATTATAAACACATTTGTAAAAAAAATGTCGTGTGTGTAGTTTTGAGCACAACAAGTTTGTGTTTACGGGTACCGTAAATTTTACGGTACCCGTAAACACAAACTTGTGGTGCTCAAAACTACACCCACGACATTTTTTTTTACAAATGTGTTTATAATACACACATCTACGTTTATGAAAAAAAAATTTGGTCCACCTCGCCCCGTACGGTGTAGTTCTCATGGTTCTTACAACTCGAGGTGGTTCTCATTTTAGCGGTCCCCTATATAAGTATCTGCTAAAATGAGAACCACCTCGAGTTGTAAGAACCGCGAGAACTTTTTGATCCGGGGCGAGGTGGACCAAATTTTTTTTCATAAACGTAGATGCATGTATAAAAACAACATTTGTAAAAAAAAAAATAAAAAAAAATGTCGTGTGTGTAGTTTTGAGCAACACAAGTTTGTGTTTACGGGACCCGTAAATTTTCCGGCTAGATTTACGGGTCCCATAAACACAAACTTATGGCGCTCAAAACTACACACACGACATTTTTTTTTTTGAATTTTTTTTTTACAAATGTTGTTTTTATACATGCATCTACGCTTATGAAAAAAAAATTTGGTCCACCGCGCCCCCTACGGTGTAGTTCTCACGGTTCTTACAACTCGAGGTGGTTCTCATTTTAGCATTCCCCTATATATATATATAATGAGTGGGGATCCTGCGGAAAGTGTGTTTTTCTTAGAAAGTCTAGGAAGCGATCTGGGCCATCTAATGGGTGTGTTTAATGGTTGAGATCATCTTGGTGGCATTTTGGTAATATGTGTTTCTTAAAAATAGGATTATTTAATTAATCAGGGGTAGATATGTCATTTAGCTTATTTTAAATATGGAAATAACTGTCATTCCATAAACCACCCCACATTATTTACGATTTTCTCTCTCTCGTCTCTCTCTCTCTCTCTCTCGTCTCTCTCTCTTCCTTCCTTCTATCCTTCATGAAAAAACACAACATCAAGAAAACACATTGTGACAAATGTCACCCATCGTAACATCATGAATGGTAAAACACAGTGTCAAGAAACCCTCCAGCATTACCAGCATGAATGCTAAAACACACCGGTATTAAACTGCTGGCTGTTAAAACACAATGTCAAGAAATCCTCCAGCATTACCAGCATGGATGGTAAAACACAGCGTCAAGAAATTCTCCAGCATTACCAACATGAATGCTAAAACACGACTGTATTAATCTGTTTGCTGTTAAAACACAATGTCAAGAAATCCTCCAGCATTACCAGCATGTATGGTAAAACACAACATCAAGGAATCCTCCAGCATTAACAACATGAATGCTAAAACACAACTGTATTAATCTGCTTGCTATTAAAACACAATGTCAAGAAATCCTCCAGCATTACCAGCATGGATGGTAAAACACAGCGTCAAGAAATCCTCCAGCATTACCAACATGAATGCTAAAACACAACTGTATTAATCTGCTTGCTGTTAAAACACAATGTCAAGAAATCCTCCAGCGTTACCAGCATGAATGCTTGCTGTTAAAACACATTGTCAAGAAATCCTCCAGCATTACCAGCATGAATGCTAAAACACAGCGTCAAGAAATCCTCCATCATCACCCTTCCGTCGTCATCTCTGACTCTCTTCGACACCCTCCGTCTTCAACCCCCACCTTTATCATCGTCTCCGGCTGTCACCCATCATAATCACCATCTTCATCTTCGTTCAACCATCTCCGTCTGTTAACTTCCGATGACAACCACCTTCACCGTGAACTGAAATTAGGGTTTTCAGTTTGTGACGTAGAAGAAGACGGCCATGATTCGTCTTTTGTTCCGTTCACATCTTACTATGTTTCGAAACCACCATTCAGAAAATCATGGAGAAACAGTTTCCATAATCTTATGCATTGTTAGTTAATGAGAGATAAAATTCTATAAATAAAATAAAATGTCAAATTACACAAGTGCCCTTTTAGTTAAAATCCATCCATGCCACGTGTCACATTCTTATTGCTTCCTAGACTTTCTAGGAAAAACCCACTTTCTACCTAACTCCTCCTATATATATATATATATATATATTTCATAACTCTAAATAATTGCAGAACTTTCAGAACTCCTAATAAACAATCATTTTATATATATATATATATATATATATATATATATTGTCTTTTAGGATCTTTTGTATTTTTATGATTACAAACATGTTAAAAGTAGTTTACATATGTCTAATAGCCAAATTATATATATGTGTAATAACTTATTACATATATGTAAAAAAACTAGTTTACATATGTGGAATTATAAATTTACATATAAAAAATGAGAAAGTTACTCTTAACATGTAGGCAATCATAAAAATAATAAATGATAAATTATCCTAAACATAAAAATATATAAATAAAAAGATTGTTTATTAGGAGTTCTGCGAGTTCTGTAAATATTTATGTTTCTGAAATGATCCTTACCCTATATATATATATATATATATATATATATAGGGTCAGGATTTAGGGAAAACGGTGAAAAGTGTGAGAACAGTGAGAACGCTTATGGATCGTCCGATCAAAACAATCTATGGACTAGATTGGCGCGGTGGCATTTTCGTAAATAACATGAATTTTATTACGTGGACGCGCTTATTAAGGGTAAAAAAAGGCAAAACATCCTTTCTTACATAAAACGCCATTGAAAATATAAAACGCCAATTTTATTACTACGTAGTTTTTTTGTGTTTTAGTTATTAGTTAAGGTCTTAGCCTACAAAAATGCCATAAAACGTAAAACGCCATAATATATAAACGCCAAGCCTTACATCCGGATAGTTCTTAATTGCATTTATTGTTATAATAATATACCGCCTAAACTACGCGCCAAAAAAATCCTATAAATAAAAACGTCTCACCACCTTCGTTGATCAAACCAAAAAAACACACAAAACACAATGGTTCCTAAATACCACTCACTGTAAAACGCCAAAAGTTGAGAGCAATCAACGATGGCAAACATCTTTTCTTTGATACTTAGTAATGTTCTGCATGAAGTTTCGCTGAATGGTTTGTTAGGTGACGGGAGTAAGATTTTGCTGTATGAGATGGACAAATTTCAAGAAAAAGGGACTTATGACACCCATATGTCATTTTGTCTTCTTTGTTCTTGAAGAAGGTTTGGATGAGGAGAAGAGACCGATCCCAGTGTAAATGCTACTTTGGCCTCGATGATGATAATGAAGATGATGGACAAATAGCATCCACCCACACAGAGTCGATCTATGTCTCTAACATCCACAAACCCACTTCAACACACGAACAAGAAAAAAAACCACGCCAAACCCAAAACGCCATTTATTTGTGACAATTCTTGTAGTTTCAAAAGAAGAAAGAGACTGATGACAGTGAAGATTTGGATCATAAATTGCTTCTATTTGTTTTTTTTTAATTTCCTTTTTCTGTTGTTTGTTATGTAATTTTCAGCTAAGAACAATGAATACATTAATTCTCTAAAAAAATATAATAAAACGCCAAACGGGCAAATGCTTGTGAAACGCCATCATGCCATAAAACGCCCCAAACTACCAAACTATAATAAAATTACTTTGGACAAGTACTATTATAATAAATCTAAAAAAAGGTTAAAACAATGTGCAAAGAGAATAAAATAAAAGTGCCATTTTTATCTAAACGTCATTGGAAAACAAAACGCCATAATTACAGCCGTAAAGATGGGACGTGTTACAGCCATAATCAGATGAATCTGAAACGAAACAAAACACAGTAACAGTAAATAGTAAAATGAAGCGATGGAAACATAATTACTAACATTTATTTTATTAAAAGCCAAATACTTGGGGAATTGAATTTATTTATCTTTTCAAAATGCCATAATTACCTGTCATTGTGCGGGGGGGAAAATTCATTATAAAAGTAGAACATGAGAACACAACTTAACACGCCTAACATTGTCTAAAACGCCACATATTGTCTATAACGCCAAAAACTTAAAAAATGGCTAAGGTTATTGCATGGAGGTTTGAAAGGTCGGAGACACGATTCATCCTAAAGTTCTCAGATAGGAGAAGGGTGAAGGTCAGGACAATTAAAGCCATACTTGGTATGGCTGAAGGGGTTCAAAGGGATATTCTGGCCCGTGGGGTTCCAATGGCCAACGATTGTGAAAGAACTCGAACGGTAATAAGAAGATTGGAGACAAAATTTCCAGCAGAAGATGATGATATTGGCGATACTCCTCTACCAACAATTAGCAGTTGGGTGGTGCATAAAGAAGCAAGAACGGTTGAAGTGACTTATCAACACGTGGTGATATATTCATTGCCGATGGAGGAAATGTTGAAGACCGAGAGGCTATATCTACTTGAACAACTCTGTGATTTAGAACCTTCGAACGGTGCAAGATCCAGGGTTGCAATGATATTCAAGTATAGGTTGCGGCAAAGAAGAGACTAGATGATGGCGTTATACACCAATCTAAAATATGATGATGAATCTGAAGAAAGTTTGGAACAAAGCGATGGGTACAACTCTGATGTAATCCCATCCACAGAAGACTATTAGTTTGTTTTGATTTTGTATTATTGTAATCTTATAAATTATTAATCAATGGTAATCAATTATTAACAAAACGCCACGAACGCCAAAAAAATGACCCGGGAAACGCCATAACGCCAAAAAAATTAACTATGTGACACAAAAAGAATTAATTCAATGAGACAGATCCAAAAACAGTAAAACGCCAAGTAAATTATGAATCTAGTTAACGCCAAATTATCTTAGACGCCAAAAATGAAGCAGCATGTGACACACGAAATCGGGAAAAAAAAAAGAATATTGAAAAGACAAAAAAACCCCTCAGACCCTGATTATATCCCGCGTCACGTGTTTCATCAGGATGCGTTCTCACCGTTCTCACACTTTAGGACGTTTTCTCCTGATCCCGTACCTATATATATATATATATATAGGGGACCGCTAAAATGAAAACCACATCCAGCTGTAAGAACCATGAGAACTACACCGTACGGGGCGAGTTGGACCAATTTTTTTTCATAAACGTAGATGCGTGTATTATAAACACATTTGTAAAAAAAATGTCGTGTGTGTAGTTTTAAGCACCAAAAGTTTGTGTTTACGGGTACCGTAAATTTTGTAAAATTTACGGTACCCATAAACACAAACTTGTGGTGCTCAAAACTAAACACACGACAATTTTTTTTTGAATTTTTTTTACAAATGTGTTTATAATACAAGCATCTACGTTTATGAAAAAAAATTGGTCCAACTCGCCCCAGATCAAAAAGTTCTCATGGTTCTTACAACTGGAGGTGGTTTTCATTTTAGCGGACCCCTATATATATATATATATATATATATATATATATATAGGGTAGGAGTTGTCTACAAAGCCATTTTTTTCCTACAAAGTGTAGGAAGTCTCCTACATGTGACATGTGGCAATTGGAGTTTTTAATCAAAAGGGTATTAAGGTAATTTAATTATTATTGTAATTATGGATTATATTAATAGATTAACTAAGTAAGCAGATAATTAAGGAAAGTAGATATCTCACTGAAATCAAATCGACAGTTTCGTTTAAATTATACAATTGATACAACATATTCTCGGAGCATTCATATTGCATCTGGTTCTTCATAACATCTTTACTGATCAAAATCAGGGGGTCAAATGTTATGGTTGATTGTGGTGATGGTAAAGTTTTATGATATTGCATAACTTGAATTTTTGTTTGATGTGTTGTAGCAATTGTATGATTTATCTAACAATGATTACGATATTGAATTAATGTTGGAGGATTTCTTGACAGTGTGTTTTAATAGCAAGCAGACTAATACCGTTGTGCTTTAGGAGTTTATAATTGGATTAATTAGAGGATTTGTTTTCGTTGTGTTTTAAACATTCACAATGTAACATGTGTTTTACCAGATGCAATCCTTTATGAACAATTTCTTGACGATGTGTTTTACCAGCTGCAATCCTTCATGAATAATTTATTGACGATGTGTTTTACCAATTACAAGTTAATTCATAGTGTGTTATAGCAGTTTATGTTTTAGGAAGGAGATGCATTTTGTAATTATTAACATGTTTTTAGGAAGGAGATGTATTTATAATTTCTTGACGATGTGTTTTACTAGTTACAGGTTAATTCACAACGTGTTATACCAGTTATGATTCACAAATGACATGTCTTTTGTGGTTTCTTGATCTTGTGTTATATAATTTTTGGGTTCTTCACGATGTGTTATATTGTATAACACACCATACAATTTAAATGACGTTGTGTTATATTGTATGATTCACGATATGTTTTATTGGGTTTCTTCACGATATGTGATATTGTATGATTCACGATGTGTTTTCTTAGTGTTGTGTTTCTTCATGAAGGAGAGAAGGAAAGAAAGAGAGAGAGAGAATCGCTAGAAATGTTGAGTGATTTATGGGATGACTATTATTTCCATGTTTAAAACAAGCTAAATGACACATCTACCCCTAATTAATTAAATCATCCTATTTTTAAGACACACATATTACCAAAATGTCACCAAGATGGTCTCAACCATCAAACACACTCATCCAATGGTCAAGATCACTTCCTACACTTTGTAGGAAAAACACACTTTGTAGAGGAACCTCACCCTATATATATATATATAGAGGAAGTGTAGAATATAAAATCCCTAATCCTACATTACGTACGCAATGCACATAGCCCTACACCTGTCCTTGATGCATTTTTCTTATGTAAGGGTTACTAGACATTCCATTCAATCAGCAGAGGGCAAATTAAACAATTCCAGATCCCGATTAGATCGTTACACCACTATCCCGGTAATTATGTTTCGTATCAGTTTCAGATTTTCATAATCCTGAAAAATATACATTGTTGTTTTCGTTCGTTTCTCTGCGATTAAGGTTTTAATCGATTGTTGTTTGTAATGGATCCACAAAGCAGCACCGGAAGAAACACAGATGTTGATTTTGAAGATGCTAAATTCGTCAGTGATCACATTCAATTGGCTAGTGATCAGAGAGTTACAAATGAGGAAGTCAGAAATCCTAATTTTGTAAACGTGAACGTTGTAAATGAGTGTTCCAATAGTAGTAAGTTGTTAATTCAAATGTTTAAATGTTCGATTTCATTTGTTTTTGATAATCGGTGTAATGATTTTGTTACTGTAATTGATTCTAATGTTTTTAAATGTTATTTAGAGAGTTAACTGATACGTAATCAAATTGTTTTTAAATTCGCATGTTATGAGTATAACAATTCGCATGTTATCATATAACAGGCTGGTTTCGCATGTTATGATATTATAATTCGCATGTATAAAACATTGAATCAAATTGTTATTTTCGCATGTACTGAGTCAACAATTCGCATGTTATGTTCGCATGTGATGAGTTCAACAACTCGCATGTTATAAAACAATTCGCACGTTATAAAAGTCATAACATGATGTTTTTACGTAGATTGACACCACAAATCGCATGTAGCTTTTGATTATTTGTAAATCATGTTGGATTACTAGTTCTTACAAAATTGTATTTTTATATCATTTTATTTAATTTTGTAGGTGAAAGGGTTTATATTCCCGGGGTCGAAGCATCAACTACACCTGTGGTTGGTATGCATTTTAATTCCATTGAACAAGCATATGTGTTTTACCAAACATATGCGAAGTTAGCTGGTTTTTCTGCTTGGAAAGGTGGTAAAACCCACATTGGTGGTATAATCAAAACTAAATATTTTGTGTGCTCGAAAGAGGGACACATGCCCTGTTTATTGACGATGCTTATTCAAAGGCTAAAAAGCCTTACAAAACAAGGAATAGAGGAACCATTAGAACTGGATGCAAAGCGCAAAGTATACTTGGTTCGGTGGATGGGACATCATTTATAGTCAAGAAATTTGTTGCTGGCCATAATCATAAGTTTATATCTTCTTAAGATCTTCATATTCTCCTAGCTTACAGGAAATTGTCAGAAGTCCAAGAGGAAATGATATGGGAATTGGGGACTCTAAACCTTGGCTCGGTCAAAGCCTTTCATTTAATGAGAAAACGATATGGTGGTTTTGAGAAAGTTGGCGCTACTGTTGATGATTGCAAAAACTTCAGAGCTCGAATAAATAGTTATATAGGAGAATATGATGCGGACATGGTTATTAATAGTTTGACCGATAAAAAAGAATATTTATTCGATAATTCATTTGAATATTCAGTTGATGAGGACAAGAGGTTGACTGGTTTGTTCTGGGCTGATGGGTTATGCAAGCGTAACTTCATGGAGTTCGGGAATGTAATATCGTTTGATGCTACTTTTAAAACAAATAAGTGAGTGTTTCATGAATTTATTTTTTAATGGTTTTCGCATGTTATATGAATTTATAATTTGGCAAAATCGCATGTTATTAAATTATGGAAGTTAGGAGTTCAATACTTCGCACATTAAACTGGGGCAAAATCACATGTTTAAATCATTGAAGTTAGGACTTCAATATTTCGCACGTTATACTAGCAAATTCGCATGTTATTAAAACATGTTCCTTGTTTTAATAATTTTTAATTTATTTTGTGTGTAGGTATAAGATGGTGTTTGTAACGTTTACTGGTATAGACAACCATTATCGAAATGTAACCTTTGGAGTTGGGTTGTTGGCATCGGAGAGCATTGAGTCTTATAAATGGCTTCTCAATTCATTTGTAAAGTCATTTGGAAGTCAGCCAAAGGTAGTAGTGACAGATCAGGACCCTGCGATGAAACAGGCTATCGAGGGTGTTTTACTATCAGCCGACATAGATTGTGCATGTGGCACATAATGAAAAAAAGTGACAGACAAGGTTGACTATCCTATATTGTGTGTCATTACCATTTTGTTTACATTATATAAATGTTACATGTTGATAAGAAAAGCATTTATTTGTGTAGGTTGGACACGAGTTGTGCAATAATGATGATTTTAAAAAGAAGATGTGTGATATTGTATGGACCGATTCCATTGAGCCAGAAGTATTTGAGAGAGAGTGGAAGTTGGTAATGATTGAGTTTGGTCTTACCCAAAATAAATGGATTGATGATATGTTTGTGATGAAATCCATGTGGATTCTGGCTTTTTACCGGCCTGAGCCAATGTCTGGACTTATGCGAACAACTTCAAGATCAGAAAGTGAAAACCATTTTTTTTTCAGGTGGCAAATTCACAACTCACTCTTGTAGAGTTTATGAATCATTTTGACGGTTCAATGGATGTCCAAAGGTTCAATCATAGAAAGAATGATCATATATCAAGATATACTGAGCCTGATGATTGGAGCAAAACTACTCTAGAAGCAGATGCTGCTAAGATATACACCAGGTCTATATTATTTGATCAGCAGACAGAGATATACGGAACTATTAGTGAATGTTTGCCGATGGACACCAAAATCGAGGGTGACCAGTTAAGGATATCATTGAAAGACTTTAAAGCTCATGGAGTAGGGTTTTTAGAGGTAATACAATATATATTTTACAACATGCAATTTTGAAGAACTCACATGCAAATTTATTTTATTTTCAAGAAACCCTTTTGTTTACACATGTGATTTTGTTCAACCACCCATGCGATTTTAAGTTTTGATTTTATTTTATGTTTCT
The DNA here is from genome assembly GCA_030545235.1 of Helianthus tuberosus. NCBI lineage: Eukaryota > Viridiplantae > Streptophyta > Magnoliopsida > Asterales > Asteraceae > Helianthus > Helianthus tuberosus. The sequence continues at coordinate 58,763,811 of CM060415.1, read as the reverse complement.
GTAGGTGTGTTTCAAGAAACTTGAAGAAGATGTAACTGCACATTGTAGCTATCTGTGTTTTGAACAGTATGGGCTGCTATGTAAACACATCTATTTTTTCAAGATGTTTGGAGTTAAAGAAATACCACACAAATATGTTATGAAGAGATGGACGAAAGATGTGGTTCCGAATGAATTAAACTCCACGTTTGATGTAAAGGTTGATGTAAAGGTTGATGCAAAGGATGAGCAATACAAGGCTAAACAGATTGCTCATGAAATCATGGATGCTAGGGAGTATCAGGTTAGCAATTTGATTACTGACCTTGATCAACTCGTTCTAGTTAGGGATCAAATGAAGGAGATTAAAGAAAAAGTGGACCAGAGTCGCATAACCAAGCCTCTTGATCCAAAGTTTGACTGGTTTTCAAAGTTAATTGGTTATCAACAACCAGCAACTGATGCACCGCTGTCGCAACCCCCGTCCCCTATACTACCCGGGAACGGGCGGCCGCGGCCAGTTTTAGTGGTATCGATGTTTATCATTTTGGCAGCGGAATTTACATCAGGACCTTAGTTAGGAAATATTTATTAGAGTAAATTACCACGCTTTTATAATATTAAACATATGGGAAAATCCCAAGTTTCAAGTACACACATTTTCGTAGGGATAAACCCTATTTTATTTAAATAAAACATCTCTTTATTTTAGGTAACTTTATAGCCACTTTTCCAAGCCTTCAGTGCTGTCCAGCTGGCTTCTACTTGGCTTTCACATCTTATTACCTGAAACGCGTTTTAAAAGATTTTGTCAGTGGGAAATACTGGTGAGTGAATCCCAGTTTAATCAAGATAAGTAAAACCCATTGTACAGTATTGAGGGCAGTCGCGCAATTACATTTGTTTCCATCTACTTTAATTACCACCCACGGTACTGTCAACCCGACTTGTGGTCATGTTACTACTCACAATGTAGTAACAAATTTTGTATACAAAACCCCAACATACCGACGATAATTGTAGAATACAAATACTCAATCACTGCTTAATAAAATGTTAATCATATGAGGTTTTGTAAAAACAGTTTGCAAAAAGAAGATTACTCGCATTGCTGTCTTAGGGTTTTCTTTAAGGATTTCCTGGTGATTATCTATAAATTACACAAATGCACACGCGTTAGTATAATAATCCAATATTTACATTAGTAATACCCTCTCTGAGACGGTGTTCCAACGACTACGTCGGGCAGAACCATGACAGCCGTTACGGAACCCTGGATCAATCGGGCAGCATATCTAATACGTAACTGGGGTTATGATACTTACAACGAGGCAGAACTTCGTTATTTAGGGGGGTATTTTGCCCGAGTATAATGTATACTACGTAGAAATTGAGAGAGAAAGTGAAAGACTGAACAATTTGAGACTGAGGCTGGAGGCCTCAATTTATTGTGTCCATTCGACTTCCGTCGCGCCCCGCGTAAACATCCTTCAGGGGCTTCGCGGCCCGCGAGGCCAGCTAGGGTAGGCCCTAGCTTGGCTGACTCGGCCACTAGGCTCGACACGAGTGGTGACACGTGGCGGCTCAGGGGCTCGCCTGACCTCCCAGCTGTCGCGGCCCGCGTAGATCACTGCTAGCACGTTCGCGGCCTGCGAGCGAGTGTTAAATCTTGTTTTTATTTTAATTTTAATTATATAAGGGTATTTGGGCATGGTTTTCGCAATCAGGTGTATTTTAAGACATATAGGGACACTATAAATATATTTAGGGATGTCAAAAATTATTTAGGAGGGTTGTTATATCCTCCCCACCTTATTTTAGAGCTCGTCCTCGAGATCTACTGGAACAGGTGTGGATATTTCCTTTGCATTTCTGATTCAAGCTCCCATGTGTATTTTGGTCCTCTTTTGGAGTCCCATTTTACTTTGACCAGAGATAATCTCTTGTGCTTGAGGTTCTTAACTTTCCTGTCTTCAATTTGTAGAGGCTTCTCTACAAATTTAAGTTGTTCATTTACTTCTATGTCCATAAGAGGTACTACCAGTGATTCATCAGCTAAGCATTTATTGAGAATAGATACATGAAATACATCATGTATTCCTGCCATTTCCTCTGGCAGTTGTAGCTGATAAGCTACGGGTCCTATTCTTCTAATAATCTCAAAAGGTCCAACATACCTGGGGCTTAGCTTTCCCCTTTTGATGAATCTTGCTACTCCTTTACAAGGAGAAACTTTTCATAACACTTTGTCTCCTACCTGAAATTCCAACGGTTTTTGTTTGTTATCAGCGTAACTCTTCTGTCGATCACGTGCTGCTTTCAATCGTTCCTTGACTTGAATGATTTTGTCGGTTGTTTCTTACACTATTTCGGGTCCAGATAGTTGCTTTTCTCCAATTTCTGCCCAACAGACTGGAGTTCGGTACTTTCATCCGTAAAGTGCTTCGAATGGTGCAGCATTGATACTTGTGTGATGGCTGTTATTATAAGAAAATTCTATTAATGGTAAGTGATCGTCCCAATTACCTCCGAAATCAATTACACAAGCTCTAAGCATGTCTTCCATGGTCTGAATTGTCCTTTCGCCTTGTCCATCCGTTTGAGGATGATAAGCTGTGCTTAGGTTTAGCTTGGTTCCCATGGCTTTTTGTAAACTTGTCAAAAAATGAGAGGTAAAACGACTATCTCTATTAGAAACAATTGATAAAGGAATTCCATGCAATGAAACTATTTCATTTACATACAACTTAGCTAACTGTTCCATACTGTAGGTTTCCTTCATTGGTAGAAAATGAGCTGACTTAGTTAGCCTGTCTACAATCACCCAGATTGTATCATTACCTTTCCTTGTTTTGGGTAATTTGGTAACAAAATCCATTGTTATTAATTCCCATTTCTACACTGGCATTTCGAGTTGCTGCAATAAACCTGAGGGTTACTGATGTTCGGCTTTGACTTGGGAACAAGTTAAACATTTAGAAACATAGGCTGCTATATCTTTCTTCATTCCTATCCACCAGAAATTCTTTCTTAAATCCTAATACATTTTATCATTTCCAGGATGCATCGTATATTTAGACTTATGGGCTTCTTCTAATATACGGTGGCGTAGGTTTCCTAATTTGGGTATCCACGTTCTTTTCTTATGAAATCTCTAGATTCCATCTGTTCCTTGTTCTAATTCCTTAATCATTCCTTTCAAATTCTCAGTATCATCCTTGATTACTGATTCCTGTATCTTTTTAATCTGTTTGTTTAAATCTACTTGTAGATTTAATTTAAGAGAACGTATTCTTTTTGGCTTTTCATGATACTTTCGACTTAAAGCATTAGCTACTACATTTGCCTTTCCTGCATGATACTGGATATTACAATCATAATCACTAAGTATCTCCATTCAGCATCTTTGTCTCATATTCAACTCCTTTTGCCCGAAGACATATCTTAAACTCTTATGATCAGTGAAAATAGTAAACTTACTACCGTAAAGGTAATGTCTCCAAATCTTAAGGGCAAAAATTATGGCTCCTAATTCCAAATCATGGGTTGAATAGTTTTCTTCATGATTCTTAAGTTGTCTAGATGCATAGGCTATAACTTTTTGTCGTTGCATCAACACACATCCATAACCTAACTTAGAGGCGTCACAATAGACTACAAAGTCTTCAGTTCCTTCTGGTTATGCTAGTATAGGTGCATTGGTTAATTTTTGCTTAAGAATTCTAAAGGCTTCTTCTTGTTTTGGTCCTCATTCAAACTTAACAGATTTACAGGTTAGCTTAGTTAAGGGAATGGCTATTCTAGAAAAATCTCGAATAAATCTCCTATAATAACCGGCCAATCCAAAGAAACTTCTAACCTCGGTTGGTGACTCAGGGGTTTTCCATTTGGTAATTGCCTTGATCTTGGTAGGATCCACATGAATTCCTTCAAGATTGACTAGATGTCCAAGAAACTGTACCTGTTCTACCCAAAATTCGCACTTCGAAAACTTTGCATAAAGCTTTTCCTTTCTCAATAAACTTAGAAGTAAGTGCAAATGCTTTGCATGCTCCTCTTTACTCTTAGAGTAAATGAGAATATCATCTATAAAGACAATTATGAATTTATCCAAATATGGCTTACATATTCGGTTCATCATGTCCATAAATGCAGTTGGGGCATTGGTTAAACCAAATGGCATGACAGTAAATTCATAATGGCCATACCTTGTTCTAAAAGCGGTCTTAGGAATGTCCTTTTCCTGTACCTTTAATTGATGATATCCTGACCGTAAATCGATTTTCGAAAAAAATTAAGCTCCTTGCAATTGATCGAACAAATCATCAATTCTTGGTAATGGATACCGATTTTTAATCGTGACCTTGTTTAATTCGCAGTAGTCAATGCACATACGCATTGATCCATCTTTCTTCTTAACAAATAAAATCGGTGCTCCCCATGGCGATAAACTTGGCTGTATGAATCCTTTTTCCAATAATTCGTCTAATTGTTTCTTCAGTTCCTGCATTTCTGCGGGTGCCAAATGGTAAGGTGCTTTGGCAATCGATGATGTTCCTGGTAGTAGATGAATCCTGAATTCAATTTCTTTGTCTGGCGGTAGTACTGGTAATTCTTCTGGAAACACATCTGGAAACTGAGATACTACAGAAATATCTTTCAATTCTTTTTCTTTAGTGTTAGTGATTATGGAAATCAAATACACTAATGATCCTTTTCTTATATAACTTGTTGTTTTTATCACAGAGATGAATTTTGTGGATCTAGATGGCTTATCTCCTTTAATTGTGATCTTTTCACCCTTCGGTGAATTTACTTGGATCGACTTTTGATCACATAGAATACTGGCTTTATTGGCTATTAACCAATCCATTCCTAATACAACATCAAAACCTGCCAAATTCATCGGATAAAGGTTTGCAATAAACTTTTGATTTAAAAATTCTATTCTTGCTCCCTGCAAGATTTCATAAATCTTAACGGTTTCTCCATTTGCTGTTTCTACTAGACATTCTTGTGGGAGTTTAGTTAATGGCTGATTGAGAAGTTTGCAAAATGAAGTATTAATAAAACTTTGGTTCGCACCAGAGTCAAATAATACTTTAGCAAAAACATCATTAACTAAAAACGTACCGGATATCACGTCCGGAATCATCTTAGCTTCTTCCGCAGTCAGAACAAATGCCCTAGCATTTTTAGTAGTCTTGTTGTTCATGGCTGGAACTAGTTTCAGACAGTTTGGCTTGATATGACCTTTTTCTCCACAGTTGAAACACATTCCATTATTAGGTTTCTTCCTACAATCTTCTTCCTTGTGTCCTGGTATCTTGCAGAAATTGCAATAGGTGGAGCATTTTCCTGAATGCTTCTTCTTGCAGGCCTTGCAATAACGTGTAGAGGTAGAACCTACATTTTTCCCACGGTTGGAATTTCCATAGCGAAATTCTTGGGTAAACTTTTGAGCTAGGTTCCTTCTCTGGTCCTCCTCTCGTGTACGCACTAACTCATCAGTCAAGGTATTTGCTAGTTCTACAGCTTCTTCTATAGTTTGAGGTCTAGCCACCTTGACTACATGCCTAATCTCACTAATTAATCCCCAGATGTAACGGGAGATTAATACTGGTTCTGGTGATGCAAGGGTTGGTACTATTCTAGCATATTCGAAAAATAATGTAGTGTAACCCTTACTATCTACTCCAGTCATTCTAAGGTTTAAAAACTTATTTGCTATCTGTTCCTTTTCATTGGGATGGCATAATTTCCTTTCTACCATGTTTTTAAATTCCTCCCATTCCATATTATGTACTCTGTCACTTCCCCTAGATTGGAGGATAGTGTTCCACCATTCTAGTGCTGAGTTCTTAAACAGATTGGAAGCAAACATTATCTTATCCTCTTCCGCGCACTTGCTTATTTTTAGGACTGCCTTAATCTTTTCTATCCAGCGTAGAGCTGCAACGACCCCTTCATTGCCCGAGAATTCCATTGGTTTACAAGACCAGAATTCTTTATAAGAACAACCATAAGACATGGTTCTTCTTCTTTTGGGAATGGGCACTTGAAGTATGGGTCCATTGTTTACGCTATGTTCTGGTTCGGTGGGTCGCTTACTGCCATTGTTACTTTTATTATCTGCTTCCCTAACCGTTTTGATAATATATGGCATCGCATCTATTATCCCTTGTGCCACTATGTGTTGAATGGCACTGTTATCCACTTGGTTTCCATTATTATCATTGTTTGGATTATCGCTATTCGGGTTATTGTCATTCTGGTTTTCCTGGTTCACTTCGTTGTCCATCTGAATTTTAAACATTTGCCACATATTAATATCACAAGATAATATCTAATCAATCACACAACACGCATATTGATCAAAATCATCGAACATTGCGACTTACTCTATTTATACTATGTATCCATATATATTACAGTACAACTGAAATTGAAATTACACTACTATTAGGCATCGATAGCTATTGTCTATATTTTTTTTTTCAAACATACACACATATTATATATTATTATTATTATTATTGTTATTATTATTTTATTATTATCACCGTCCCTGATATGGGTTCATCCAGAACTCCATATTACGCTCGTCATACTTCCAGACGAGTCGTTCTCCGATCTACCTTATCCTCTCACTACCTTCTAAAATCTCCTCACCAAAGGTTCGGAGTTCTTACACATTATCTGCACTCAATTGGGGTGCAGGGGCTGGTACTGGGTTTGGGAACTGGGGCATGGGTTCCTGATAAGGGTAAGGATTCTCTAGAATTTCCCTAATGTATTGGTCGTTATTATAGTAGGGGTCTAGAGGGTCCAAATCTGGGTAGGTTGCTAGGTTTGGCATGGGTTCGTCTTCTGGTATTGGGTAGCGTTGCTGGTAATCCCTATGGTTGTCAAACCACGGGTCGTAGTCTGGGTCTAAGGGATTGGGTGCTGGTATTCTAGGTATCTTATCTGGGTTGAAATCAAGCATTGGGATTTGATTTTCTGGATTGTTTTCAATTTCCATTGGATGTGTGGGAAATAGTGGTAAGAGCTGGGGTGCTATGAGTTGCTCCAGGTTAGGGTTTGCTGCTGTAGTTGCTAGGATATGGAAATTTGCTAGACTTCTATTGAGCTTATCCTGGGTGTGAGCATCTGTTTCTCTCTTGGTGGCTGCTACAGCACGCTATTGTTGTAACTTTTTCATTCTCTTCCTAGGTTCATGTGCTCCTCTACTGAACCATCCTCTCTTTTTAGGAGGGAATGGCTCTTCAGACTGAGCCTTAAACACGAATATCCCATCTTCATTGTCAGCTGAATACCCTGAGAGGGTAGGTTGTGAAGAGGTGCCTTCGGGCAGCGTATCTAATACGTAACCGGGGTTATGATACTTACAACGAGGTAGAACTTCGTTATTTAGGGGCGTATTTTTCCCGAGTATAATGTATACTACGTAGAAATTAAGAGAGAAAGTGAAAGACTGAACGATTTGAGACTGAGGCTGGAGGCCTCAATTTATAGTCTCCATTCGATTTACGTCGCGCCCCGCGTAAACATCCTCCAGGGGCTTCGCGGACCGCGAGGCTAGTTAGGGTAGGCCCTAGCTTGGCTGACTCGGCCACTAGGCTCGACACGAGTGGTGACACGTGGTGGCTCAGGGGCTCGCCTGACCTCCTAGCTGTCGCGGCCCGCGTAGATCACCACTAGCACGTTCGAGGCCTGCGAGCGAAGGTTAAATCTTGTTTTTAATTTAATTTTAATTATATAAGGGTATTTGGGCTCGGTTTTCGCAATCGGGGTGTATTTTAAGACATATAGGGACACTTTAAATATATTTAGGGATGTCGAAAATTATTTAGGAGGGTTGTTATGTCACGGCCCCCGGCCCGGTTTTACCCGTTCCAGGAGCCGCGGGACAGAAATCTGTGGTAATTATTATGTTGGCAGCGGAATTTTAACAGGATCGTTTAAGACTTGAAAATACCCAATTTATTTCATAATTTGGGGATTACACCCATAATTTACAATAAAGATGATTTCTCACGGAAATCCCCTGCTTTTATAAAAAAAAGTTTCTTGATTTTATTGAGCCACATCTTCAAGCTTGTAGTGCTACGCGGCACTTTTTCCTTGATCACAGCAGATCACCTGAAACATGTTTTAAAAAGATTTTATCAGCAGGGAAATACTGGCGAGTCACTCAAGTTGCACAAAACGACACATTGTTATAATATACAGTATTAAGGGTGATTACATTGTTTATATCAACCAATTACCCCACATCGGTATTTGTCACTCGACTATATCTGTGACTATGGTTAGATCACCCATTGGCTAACTCGTTGTCCAATGGTGATGGGAAACAAGTAATGTATACAAAACCCCACATACCGGCAGTAATTGAAGATTACAAAGACTTAATCCCTGTAATTATAACCTTGAAAACATTTAGGGTTTTATAAAGCAATTTGATAAAAAGTGAATGACTCACATTGTAGATTTAAACGGGCAGAGTTTAGCCTACCGATAAGCCTGTTAACCTAATTTAAATAACAATGCACACGAAAACTAGGTTAGTAACTTTAATCCAACTTTTACGACAACTCATGAGATCAAAACCTTCACAATTAATGACAAAGTGTGATACTTAAACATCCATCGAATTCACGACGAATGACAAAGCATAACCCAAGTTTGGGCAGCACTTAAACATCCATCGGATTGGTTTCTATTGATCGGACATTAAATCGTAGCAGTGATCAAGTTATTACCCTATTATCGTGGCAGAATTCCGGGATTTTGATTGTTTTGAACGAAACAGGCGATATCTCAGTGTACGAATTGAGTTTTTACGTCGAACCAACGCCAGAAATCAAGTGCCAAACTCCCCTATTTATATCTGAAAAACTGCGCGCCCGCGTGGCGCGAGGGGACCCCTTTTAGCATAGGGTAGCCCCGTGTCTCAGTAGCTTGGGTGAGTCGACGGTTCGTAAAAATTCGAATTCTATCGAAAACTGTTTAGATAATACTAACTAGGAAATACCCCCCCCCCCCCTGAGTTTTAGGGGCCCTGATCCTGATTCCGATTGTTCTGAAAATTTTAGGGGTTATGCAGGATTACTTGAGGGTCTCAATTAGGGTTTCCTATTGGACAAATTAAGATAAGAATTAATACTTTTAATGAGAGTTGTTACATCCTCCCCACCTTAATAAAAATCTTGTTCTCGAGATTTACTGGAATAATTGAGGATATTTCCGCTTCATTTCTGATTCCATCTCCCAAGTGTATTCGGGTCCTCTCTTTGAATCCCACTTGACTTTGACCAGTACCAGTCTTTTATGTTTGAGAAACTTGACCTTTCTGTCTTCTATCTGCAGTGGTTTCTCAATAAATGTTAACTTTTCATTTACCTCTACATCTTGAAGAGGTACTACCAGGGATTCATCAGACAAACATTTCTTGAGATTGGATACATGGAATAGATCATGTACCCCAGCTAATTCTTCTGGTAGTTGTAAGAGATAAGCAACTGGTCCTATTCGTTGGATTATTGGGAATGGTCCTACGTATCTTGGACTTAACTTTCCCTTCTTTCCGAACTGAACTACTCCTTTCCAAGGAGAAACTTTCAAGAGTACCTTATCTCCGACTTGAAATTCCAGTGGCTTGCGTCGATTGTCTGCATAACTTTTCTGGCGATCACGAGCCATTTTCAGTCTTTCCTTGATTTGAGTGATTTTGTCGGTAGTTTCTTGTACAATTTCGGGACCTGATAATTGACATTCTCCTATTTCTTCCCAGCAGACTGGAGTTCTGCATTTTCGTCCATATAATGCTTCGAATGGGGCAGCTTCTAATGCTTCCATGATAACTATTGTTATAGGAGAATTCAATTAAGGGTAGGTGGTCATCCCAATTTCCACCAAAATCTATCACACATGCCCTGAGCATGTCTTCTAGGGTTTGGATCGTCCTTTCACTTTGTCCGTCTTTTTGCGGATGATATGCAGTGCTCAAGTTCAGTTTAGTCCCCATGGCTTCTTGGAAACTCGTCCAAAAATGCGAAGTGAAACGACTGTCTCTATCCGATACAATGGAGAGTGGAACTCCATGTAAGGATACTACTTCGTCTACGTATAATTTTGCTAACCTTTCCATGCTAAAGGTTTCTTTCATGGGTAGAAAATGAGCTGATTTGGTTAATCGATCCACAATTACCCAAATCGCATCATTACCTTTTCTGGTTTTGGGCAATTTAGTAACAAAATCCATGGTTATTAGTTCCCATTTCCAAACAGGCATTTCTAATTGTTGAAGTAGCCCTGAAGGTTTCTGGTGTTCTGCCTTAACTTGTGAACAAGTTAGACACTTAGATACATATCTAGCTATATCCTTTTTCATTCCTATCCACCAGAAATTATTTCTTAAATCTTGGTACATCTTATTATTTCCCGGGTGCATGGTATACCTAGATTTATGGGCTTCCTCAAAAATCTTATTTCTTAATTCTCCTTGCTTAGGTACCCAAATTCTTTTCTTGTGGAATCTCCAAATTCCATCAACTCCTTGCTCTAATTCCTTTATTCTTCCTTTCATTCCTTCAGCATCATCCTTGATTGTTGTTTCCTGAACATTTTTTAATTGTTCCATTAAGTCTAATTGTAAACTTAATCTAAGAGCATGAACTCGTTTTTGCTTTTCATGATACTTACGACTTAAGGCATCTGCTACTACATTTGCTTTTCCTTCGTGATATTGAATATCACAGTCGTAGTCAGTTAGAATTTCCATCCATCTTCTTTGCCTCATATTCAATTCTTTTTGCCCAAATATGTATTTTAAACTCTTATGATCTGTATAAACAGTAAACTTACTTCCATACAGATAGTGTCTCCAAATCTTAAGGGTAAAAATTATGGCTCCTAATTCTAAGTCATGAGTCGTATAGTTTTCCTCGTGCTTCTTCAATTGTCTTGATGCATACGCAATTACCTTCTTGCGTTGCATTAGTACACATCCTAATCCTAGCTTAGAAGCATCACAGTATACTTCAAAGTCTTTTGTTCCTTCTGGTAAAGCAAGAGTTAGGGTGTTGGTTAACCTTTGTTTCAAAATACTAAAAGCCTCTTCTTGCTTAGGTCCCCATTCAAACTTAATTGTTTTACAGGTAGCTTAGTTAATGGCACGGCTATCTTAGAAAAATCCTTAATAAAGCGCATATAGTATCCAACTAATCCTATAAAACTTCTAACTTCTGTAGTTGATTGCGGGACCTTCCATTTGGTGATCGCTTCTATTTTAGTAGGATCTACGTGAATACCTTCGTGATTCACCATGTGTCCTAAAAATTGCACCTCCTATAGCCAAAATTCACACTTCGAGAATTCGGCATAAAGCTTTTCTTTTCTTAACAAAGTTAAGAGTGCATGCAGGTGCTCACAATGCTCATCTTGAATTTTGGAATAAATAAGTATATCGTCGATGAAGACAATTACGAATTTATCCAAATATGGTTTACAGATCCTATTCATCATGTCCATAAATGCTGCAGGAGCATTTGTTAATCCAAAGTGCATGACTGTAAACTCATAGTGACCATACCTAGTTCTGAAAGCAGTTTTAGGTATGTCTTCTTCTTGTACCTTCAATTGATGATATCCGGAGCGTAAATCTATCTTAGAAAAGTATCTAGCTCCTTGAAGTTGATCAAAAAGATTATCAATCCTAGGCAAAGGGTATCGATTCTTGATTGTAACCTTATTCAATTCCCTATAATCGATACACATTCGCATCGAACCATCTTTCTTTTTCACAAACAACACTGGAGCTCCCCACGGAGTTGAACTAGGTTGTATGAATCCTTTACTGAGCAATTCATCTAATTGCTTTTTCAGTTCTAACATTTCGGTGGGTGCTAATCGGTAGGGTGCTTTTGCTACGGGTGTAGTTCCTGGAATCAAATGAATTCTAAATTCTACCTCCCTATTCGGTGGTAATCCTGGTAACTCTTCTGGGAATACATCTGGGTATTCTGAGACTACAGGAATTTCTTTAAGTTCCTTACCCTTAGTGCTAATGATTACCGAAATCATATACACTATTCCTTGCTTTCGTTCATAACTAGCAACTTTCATTACTGAAATGAACTTCATTGTTTTCGCTGCTTATCTCCTGTAACCATAATTACTTTTCCTGTGGGTGCACAAATTTCTATGGAATTTTTATCACAAAGGATTCGAGCATGGTTGGCTACTAACCAATCCATTCCTAACACGACATCGAATCCAGCTAAATTTTTGGGTAATAGGTTTGCAGAAAATTTATGACCTGAAAGTTCTATATTTTCTTTTTGCAAAACCGTATCTATTTTAACAGAATTCCCGTCTGCCGTTTCTACTGTATAAATCTGCCTAAGTTTCGTTAAGGGTAACTTAAGAGCTTGGCAGAATGAAATATTGATAAAACTTTGGTTTGCACCTGAGTCGAATAATACTTTCGTATAGACATTGTGTACCAGAAACGTACCAGCTATTACGTCAGGAATCAGTTCGGCTTCCTGCGTGGTCAATTGGAAGGCTCTTGCATTCTTCTTGTTAGTCCCTTCCATAGGTTTGGCCTAGTTATCTGCTGGTTTGAACAATTTAGGGCATTCTGGTCTAAAATGCCCAGCTTCTCCACAGTTGAAGCAGATCTTTGTTTTCTTTCTGCAATCTTCTTCTTCACGATGTCCTATAGCTTTGCAGAAGTTGCAGGGTTCATTACATTTTCCAAAATGTTTCTTTTTACAGTTCCTGCAGAACGGCGGAGTGGAAGATTGCCCAGTTCCTCTTTTCTTGAAATTGCTATTATTACCCATACGAAATCCTTGGGGTAATCTTTTGGGCTAATCCCTTCTTCCTATTTTCTTCTCGCGTACGCACCAGTCCGTCAGTCAGAGTGTTAGCTAATTCTACCGCATCATCGATCGTGCGGGGTCTCACAACTTTGACAATATCACGGATCTCGCTAATTAAACCCCAGATGTAGCGAGAAATAAGTACCAGTTCTGGCGAAGCCAAAGTAGGCACAATTCGAGCATATTCAAAAAACTTCGAAGTATACCCTCGGCAGTCAACATCCACCATCCGGTGGCTCAGAAACTTATTCGCCATCTGCTCTTTTTCATATTTAGGGCAGAATTTTCTTTCCACCAAACGCTTAAACTCCTCCCAACTCATGGCATAGGCCATGTCGCTTCCTTTGGCTTGCAACACCGTATTCCACCATTCTAATGCTTCTTCCTTGAAAAGATGAGAAGCATACATGATTTTATCCTCCTCGGCACATTTACTTGTTTTAATTATTGCCTCAGTTTTCTCCAACCAACGCAGTGCCGCAGTCGCCCCTTCATTGTCTGCAAATTCAACAGGTTTACAGGCAAGAAACTCCTTGTAAGTGCAACCAGGTGTTGCAGCTTTCATTTTCTTAGGAATTGGGGCCTGCATCACATCATCGTTATCGTTATTATTAATGTTGCTGCCTCCATTTATGCTATTACTGAAATTATCGCCGTGAGTGCGTTTGCTGGGAATAATTTGTTGAGGTTCAACTGAATTTCGGGCAGCTGCAAGGATTGCTGGAATAGCATTGGCTATTCCTTGAGCAACGATGTTCTCGATATCGTGCCTATTCAGAAATTGATCTTCATGGTTTTGCGCAGATTGGTTACCCTCGTTAACTTGTTCATTACCAGCGTGTTCCATCTGGTAATTAATATATATAAGTTATTAGCACCAACTTACTTAATAACCAAGCATAATAAAACAATCGCACATAATCACATCAACACATTTAGCCAAAATTGTCGATTTTTCGACTTCCGTTTTTATATATTATAGTATGCTTCCGTACACACCCGTTATCTTACAAAAGTTTTATTTTTAGTTATTTTACAGGATTATATATTTATTATTATATTATTATTAAACACATATTCCTACAACCACAGTCACATCATCCCCGTCAGCTGGCATCTCAGAAACGACGTTCTCTCTCGTCGTATTTCCATGAGATTCTCTCTCCCACTTCCCAGATCCTATTCCCGGCGTCCACCAGCTCCTCGCCATAGTGGCGGAGTTCTGCCAAGTTTTCGGAGCTCATAGGTGGGTGTAGTGGAGGCTCCGGGTCAAACTGTGGGAAAAGGTATTAGGATTATTTAGGAGATTCTGAAACTGCCAATCGGTGGTCCACCATTCTTCTAGCTCTGCTGGTAGAGGTTGGGAGTGGACAATAGGATCTGGGATCTCAGGCTCTAGATCAACTGGAAGTTGTGCTTCCGCTGGGTAATTAAAGAGGTTTTCACCGGCAGGTCTGATGAGGTCACTAAATGCCAGTTTATAATCCAGCTCTTCCCAAGATGGCATTTCTTGGTCTTGCCTGGAACTTTCTCCTATCTCTATTCCCTTGCCTTTATCTTTGGGATCCTCCGTCTTTATACTCTCCGTGTCGCTGGTTTCTTCCTGCGCACATGCCTCCAGCCCACGAATCTTCTTTTCTTCTTTGGCTTTGGTTTCTTCGGAGGTTGAGCTTGAAATTCCATAGGTTCGTCAACGTCGGCACAATAACCGGTAAAGTCTCTGGAAACTTCCACATTCACAGAATAGAGATTGAGATTCTGAAGAGCTTCAGACAACTCATTCATGTTGTTTAGCAGATATGAAGAAACACACAAAATTCTAAGTTAAAATTCTGTAACTTGAATTTCCACATAATCACAGAATGGCAATCAGAAAAATTAAGTATTTCTAAATACTTAATTGGCTTAAATCAGTGGCTCTGATACCACCTTTTTCTGTCACGGCCCCCGGCCCGGTTTTACCCGTTTCAGGAGCCGCGGGACAGAAATCTGTGGTAATTATTATGTTGGCAGTGGAATTTTAACAGGATCGTTTAAAACTTGAAAATACCCAATTTATTTATTTCATAATTTGGGGATTACACCCATAATTTACAATAAAGGTGATTTCTCACGGAAATCCCCTGTTTTTATAAAAACATGTTTCTTGATTTTATTGAGCCACATCTTCAAGCTTGTAGTGCTACGCGGCACTTTTTCCTTGATCACAGTAGATCACCTGAAACATGTTTTAAAAAGATTTTATCAGCAGGGAAATACTGGCGAGTTGCACAAAACGACACATTGTTATAATATACAGTATTAAGGGTGATTACATTGTTTATATCAACCAATTACCCAAAATTGGTATTTGTCACTCGACTATATCTGTGACTATGGTCAGATCACCCATTGGCTAACTCGTTGTCCAATGGTGACGGGAAACAAGTAATGTATACAAAACCCCACATACCGGCAGTAATTGAAGATTACAAAGACTTAATCCCTGTAATTATAACCTTGAAAACATTTAGGGTTTTATAAAGCAATTTGATAAAAAGAGAATGACTCACATTGTAGATTTAAACGGGCAGAGATTAGCCTATCGATAAGCCTGTTAACCTAATTTTAATAACAATGCACACGAAAACTAGGTTAGTAACTTTAATCCAACTTTTACGACAACTCACGAGATCAAAACCTTCACAATGAATGACAAAGTGCGATACTTAAACATCCATCGAATTCACAACGAATGACAAAGCATAACCCGAGTTTGGGCAGCACTTAAACATCCATCAGATTGGTTTCTATTGATCGGACATTAAATCGTAGCAGTGATCGAGTTATTACCCTGTTATCGTGGCAGAATTCCGGGATTTTGATTGTTTTGAATGAAACAGACGATATCTCAGTGTACGAATTGAGTTTTTACGTCGAACCAACGCCAGAAATCAAGTGCCAAACTCCCCTATTAATATCTGAAAAACGGCGCGCCCGCGTGGCGCGACAGCCCGTCGCGTGGCGCGAGGGGACCCCTTTTAGCATAGGGTAGCCCCGTGTCTCAGTAGCTTGGGTGAGTCGACGGTTCATAAAAATTTGAATTATATCGAAAACTGTTTAGATAATACTAACTAGGAAATACCCCCCTGAGTTTTAGGGGCCCTGATCCTGATTTCGATTGTTCTGAAAATTTTAGGGGTTATGCAGGATTACTTGAGGGTCTCAATTAGGGTTTCCTATTGGACAAATTAAGATAAGAATTAATACTTTTAATGAGAGTTGTTACATGTTATAACCGCCTACTGTTCGTGTCCCAATTGGTATAAGAAACAAAGGTCGTGGCTCGCATAAAAGGATTAAATCAAAGAAGGAACAAATGATTAGTAGAAAAGGGAAGAGTGTGGGTCCCTAATCCGTGCGGATCGTAACAGATTCGTCGATCTAACCTAGAGTGCGGAATCCCCTAGATCAGATTTCACAGAAAACGTGTAGAAACAGAACAAGAACACGATACACTTTCAATTCGGTCTTCTATTGATTATCCAACACGAAGTTTACAATCAATTCAAGACCCACTAGAAATCTCTCAGCCACTCTCTGTAGATTTCTCCAACTCTCTCTCAAACTCTATTCACTGGCTAACCTAAACCCTTATGCCAAGCCTTGTTTATATAGGACAAGGTTTGCACATGGGCTTTGGTTTGGGCTAGGCCATTCTCCAAGCCCATTACACTAGTTAACTCTCTAACCAATAATGCTAAGCCCAATGCAAAATATCCAAAGACTAAATAATCAAACTATTAAGCTGTTGTCACAGAATATGCACCAACAAACTCCCCCTTGACAATAGCTTCATAGTATAACTTTGTCTTCAAACATCTTGTGTTCTTTTGGTCTTTGGATAGCTTCAGCTACACAGTTTCTGACATCAACAAACTCCCCCTAGCTGATGCTTCCAATCTCCAAAACTTTCAATCGTTGTAGATCAGTGAACTAGCAATCTTTGGTTATGCTAGTATCTCCAAATTTTCTAAATCTCTCTCTGCAATGTAGTAGAAGGATCCTACCATGCATCTTCGCACGTTCTTCACTTCACTCTCAATCTGTACTTTAATTGTATTCTGCACTTCATTTTGATAATTGCATCAATATGTTTAGCAACACAAGAAAGTATCTCGAAAAACCATTAGTCTCTTTCACATTTAAAGATAAACCAATATTTTATCTTATCATGCAAAAACAACTACCAGTCAGTTCAAAATGGAAGTCTTTTAAAAAGAAAATATTTTTGGTATTTTTTGATATTTCTCAAAACAACTAAACAAACTAAACTAAAATAAAAAATATTTACAATACTTCTTTTTGTGAGAATCATGTGCAAGAAGATCATATTAGCAAAATCAAACTGTTTCACACTTTTAGATAATTCTTAATTTAATTTTTCGTGAAAAGCAGTTCAAGACGATTACCAGTATGTTTGTCCACCTAAACAAAATGCATGAACATTTCAAGTACCATTACCGTATGATACGTTAAGGTAATATTATTCTGAAATATTAGTATGTCCCACAACAGGATATACCCCCGCGATCAAGGTATGCACAAAGATTCATCGTAGTAGGTGAGTATACTGAATTCATCCGTTTTGTTTTTCAACGTTTAGATAATTGGTGAACAGGTCAGTACTTCCGTACAGCAGAGAAACCAAAATATCTAACGAGGTCTAAGACAAATAACATTTTTGGTACGATTTATGCTTTTTGCATTTTTTTTTTTTTGAATGACTCTCTATGAGAGCTTCTTCATTTTCAGGGTTTTGGCATTTTTAGCTCTTTTAAGATATCCTGGTTGTGTCTAGGTCATCATGTATCTGGATGCAGCAGAAGGACAACCCTGATATCCCCAGATGAAATAACAGTATAAAGACCTAAAACTTCAGATTTTGGCAATCTATCAACACAAGATTTAAGGTCATTAAACCATACACCACTGATGTGTTCCCCACTCATACTCAGTGCATTTAGGTTTATATCACATTGGTAAGTTGATTATTTCATGCTTTTGCCTACTGGTACATCATATGATGAAGCTGCTATCACACTTAAGCAATTTAATTCAGTTTAAGTGTGACAGTCTAACTTGCTGATGTACTATCATTTCTTCTTTTTCACACAGTGAAAACTCATTTTTGATTTTTGATTTTCTATTTTTTAAGTTTTTCATTTTTTAATGTTTTTGGATTTTTGAAATTTTATAACTTACTCCCCCTAAACACGCGCACTAACTAAACTCTTTTTGGCTTAGAGGAATTTCTCCCCCTAAATTTTTGTTTTTATGGAGTAAGTTTTAAAAACACAAATTTAAAAACACAAACAGACTCTCACTTTAACCTGACAAAAGTTTTTCACCAAAAAATCATCAATCAATCACTAAAGTAAATAGTTCGTTACCCATGTTAACCTACTATCCACCTCAGATGCTTTACAGGAATAACCACTGACGAACACATCAACAGTCCTTCTTGGTCATCCTGCACACACTCAACAACTCAGTTAGTCTTGAGAACCCAAGCCCTGATAGTCTTGGGTTTTCCAAATTCATCCATTACAGGAACATCCATCCAATATCCATCACTCCTCAGTGGAGTCTTGGATTGCTTCCCCATTGTTGAACAAGATTGATAATTTCCACTAGGTCTTTGATTGCGAGAGTTCCAACAATATCTCGGATTTTCTGACCTTTGGAAATTATTATCTTGATACCTGCTTCTCCCATTATTATAACATGAATTTTGGAAAAATTTTGGATGTTGTTGAACATTTGAGTTACTAAAACCCCTATGTTCATTTCTTTGTTGAAAATTTCGATTACCAGTAGTTTGGTATCGATTTTGATATCCAAAATTTTTATTTTGACTTTGAAAACGATTTGATTTACCACTATATTGACTAAATTGTGGAGAAATACTTCTTGGTCTATCAAATCTTTTCGAAGTTGAGGGTTTTGATTGAAATTCAGGTTTCTTTGTCTGACAACTTGATTTTACAGTATTGCTTGACCCAACCTGATTCTCATCCTTAACCTCATCAACCATTTGTTTACCTTTATTCAAAGGACAACAACTCGCCACGTGCCCTTTGTTGTGACATTTAAAACATGATCTTTTCTTATAAGTTTTCTTTTTGTTTGATCCCTTTTTAAATGTGTTGTCCTTTTTGTCTTTGGTATCCTCATCCATTTTATGAGGTGTACTGTTAGACCCAACAGATACTTTCAAAGAAACTGGACTATTTGGCAAGTCCACAGCTATCGGATCCACTACCTCTTGTGCAGTGGTTACAAAATCAATTAGGTCTTCTTCATTTGTTAGAAAAAAATAGTCTTTATTTTCAGAAGATGAAGCTTTAGTAAACCCCACCCCTGTTTTATCATTACTTCTTTTTAAACCTTTTTGAATATGAGTTCTGACTAACGAAGAATTTCCAAAATTGTCTAACTTCCCTTGAAGTTCAACAATTTTGGCTTGTGCATCAGCCAATTCTGTGCTCTTTTCTGAAAGTTCGTTAGTCTTTTCTTTCAGAGTTTCACGAGCCAAATAAATGATCTGTAATTGTTCATTGACTTTGCTTGTTAAATTGCTGATTTCCTGTTCATTTGATTTTAGTTTATCTAAACAATTTGACTCTCTTTTAATCAAAAGAACATTTAACTCTTTTGGTTTTCCAAATCAGCTAACAGTACTTTGTTTTGCTCCGATAGTTTGTTAACTTTAACCTGTAGTTCAGTGCAATTAAGACATGTATGACTTACAGATTCTGATGATACCTTCACCTTTGATGTAAGTTCATTCACATCCTTCAAGCCCTTTGAAACTTCTGCATCCTTCTTCTCAGCATTCTCTTCATCTGCTTCCTTCTTCTCTTCTACCTCAGCAGCTTCCTCTCCAATCTTCATAGCTGCAAGCTCAGCTACCAATGCTTGAGCACATGTATTCAATCTGGAAGGAATCTGATAACGTTTTTCTAAGGCTTCCCACAACTCTCTAGAAGTCCCATATGTCTTGAAAGTATGTTTAACACTCTCAGGCAAGGACATCTTTATTGCTGCGAAAGCTTTCTTCTCAGCATCAACCAACTGTTTCTCATATTCATCCATCTTCTCATAAGAAATTACTTTTACCATTCCTTCAACACGACGTGTGGGAGCAACGTATCCATCAATCATACAGCTCCACATTCTCGTATCCTTACTCTGAACATATGCCTCAACCTTCTTTTTCCAGTCAGCATATTCTTTGACATTTATAAGCTTTGGCCAGTTCTTAACAACCTCACTTCCATTATCCATCTTAGCCATCACGCAACGTAAAAGTTTAAATGAATTTTGGTAACCTGTGTCAAAATCCAAATCTAACTTCTCTACTGGTCCTTTTCAAGCTTTTACCGTAAGCGAACTGATAAAACCGTACAAAATTTTGTCCGAAATCGGGTTTTACCAAATTATACAGTTAGATTCGTCTCGAAATTACGATTCCAATGATATATAATGTCAAAAATCTATTTCAGGATTTTCCAGAGTTTTTTTTTTTTGCCCTAAAAATCCAAGGAATTCAACGGTGCAAACGGTTTCCTAAGATGATTTACGGATAATTTTCTAAACGTGAAACAGTAAAATTTTTCTTACGCAACCCAATAAAAATTCCACCTCGTCCGAAATGAACAGAAATGGTTCGAAATGATGTTGTCTGATCCGAAATCAACACCCTCAGATCCGAAATGGACAAAGCTGATCCGAAATGAGACTTTTTGATCCGAAATCAACTCCTTCTAATCCGAAATGAGACAGTCTGGTCCGAAATCCTTAAGTATAATCCGAAATGCTAGCTTAAATGGTCCGAAATGCAACCTGATGATCCGAAATACTTGAACTGTGTCTGAAATGGATCCGAAAAGCTTGTTGATTATCCGAAATACTTAAAGTTTATTCAAAATTGATGTTGATTTATCCGAAATAATTGCTGTTAATCTGAAATGACTGATTTTTGGTCCGAAATCCAAGTCTTTTGATTAGTAATGATCCGAAATGCTTGAATTTTATCCGAAATTCTTGTTTTCTGGTCCGAAATCAGCAGCAGAACTCAAGAACAGCCTCAAAAACGCGTCCAAAAACCCATATTTCTGCAGAAACGATTCTGAACCAAGCCAAAACGAGAGCCTAATGCTCTGATACCAATTGTGGGTCCCTAATCCGTGCGGATCGTAACAGAATCGTCGATCTAACCTAGAGTGCGGAATCCCCTATATCAGATTTCACAGAAAACGTGTAGAAACAGAAACAAGAACACGATACACTTTCAATCCGGTCTTCTATTGATTATCCAACACGAAGTTTACAATCAATTCAAGA
The DNA here is from genome assembly GCA_030545235.1 of Helianthus tuberosus. Taxonomy (NCBI): domain Eukaryota; kingdom Viridiplantae; phylum Streptophyta; class Magnoliopsida; order Asterales; family Asteraceae; genus Helianthus; species Helianthus tuberosus. Next base: position 58,742,551 of record CM060415.1, on the reverse strand, counting down.
CCCACTAGAAATCTCTCAGCCACTCTCTGTAGATTTCTCCAACTCTCTCTCAAACTCTATTCACTGGCTAACCTAAACCCTTATGCCAAGCCTTGTTTATATAGGACAAGGTTTGCACATGGGCTTTGGTTTGGGCTAGGCCATTCTCCAAGCCCATTACACTAGTTAACTCTCTAACCAATAATGCTAAGCCCAATGCAAAATATCCAAAGACTAAATAATCAAACTATTAAGCTGTTGTCACAGAATATGCACCAACAAAGAGGACAAGGAGATGTAGTGTATGGAATGCAAAAGGTCATGATATTCGGACTTGCAAGGTATTGAAAGGTAAAAAACAAAAGAAGATGAAGGGAGTCCAGATTGACAAAGATCCCAGCCACGAAGTCTATGAAGTCGAAGATGAAGTGGATGAAGAGGAAGATGAGTTCGAAGATTATAGTGGAGGGAGTGATGATGGCAGTGAAGAAGATGTTTGAGAAGAGGTTTCAGATGATGAAGATTAAAGAAACATGGCATTTTTAATTTGTACATGCGATTTTACACGATAAACATGCAATTTAATACACATGGGGTTTTATTATACGAACATGCAATTTTATGATGTAAACATGCGATTTCATATACATGAGGTTATAAATAATGTAACATGCGATTTTATTGTGTTTCGATGCTATGACATGCGAATTTGTTAACTTGTATGTGTTACCAACATGCGATATTTATAGATTTCAGTCATGCGATTTTATATAATCATTAAAACTTAATGAGAGTTAAAAGTGTTTAAAACTAGAACCATCAGATGTTTAAAATAATCATACAAAATACATGATAAACATAAAAGTAGTGTTTAACACAACAAAAGACTATAAAATGATCAAGAGAAGCACAGTTCCTTGAAGCAAAGATCTTGTCACGTTCTGTCGAGCTGACCTCTATCTTCTCTTTCACTGTAGACAGAGCATCATTCAGAAAAGAGAAGACCAAGTCATCAGCTCGAGACTGTTCCTTGATGTGCTCCAATGCGACGTCTCTGAAGCTCGATGGTGGTTATTCAAGGAGTCTTTCCCACATGTCTTGATTTTTCTTTATTCCTGCAAGAACCTTTCCCTGCACATCAAGAATCAGGTGAGAAGAGCTGACATCAGTGCTAATTTCTGTCAACGTGCGAGTTGACAATAGTTCCTTGATTGCAATGTTCTTCAGTTGTTCAGAATCAAAAGACATTTTTTTGTTATATTTTCTTGTGTGTGTTTTGTGTGTGTTTGTTTTGGTGTCTTAATCTGGAAGGTTGTTATGTCTGAGTATTATACATTAAAATAGTAAATTTATTATGTAGATAGGGTGGTAAGTTTAGGGTATTTATATTAAAAGTGATCATTACAAGTCACATTACAGTCACATCGATATTAAATTCATTTTTTCTTCATATAGAGGTTTTTTATATTTATTATAATTTTCAATTCTCAATTTCTTTGTTGTGTACTTTTATCAACGTGGATATAGCTATATGAAATCATCAGCATCAATGTCTACAAAATCGCATGTGGCTCGAAACAGACTTCGTACATTATAAAAAACCAGGCTATTTTTTTCACAGCTGTTTCGCATGTTACAATAAACCACACACAATATCACCTTTATTTCGCATGTTTTCAAACCATGCTTTCATATATTTCGCATGTTATAATAAATTAAACCTATATGCAATGAAGAATTAGAATTCGCATACTATAATAATCCCAACATAAGCTATTTTCGCATGTTCAAATCTTTTTTGCATGTTTATAAAAATCATAACCAAGGCATAACTTACTATTTTCAAATGTATTTCACATGTTCAAATGCATTTCGCATGTTGTAAAAACCCTGCTTTGAAAACACAAAATTCTCATATTACAGTAATCAACCTGGATCATCTTCTTCGATTGTTGGCCGATCGATGTTAGTGTTGTTCCATTAGAATTCCCAAATCAGCAGTTCTTATTATCGTATGATGAAATCGCAGCAAGAAGAACGAAGGTTGGTTGGGAAGAAGAATCTCACGTTGTTGAATTTTGATTTAGGGTTTGATTTTGAACTATCTTCGGTCAGTTACAGAGATTAGGATCTCGCAATGACGAAAATATGATTAATTTAATGATATAAATAAGTTTCGCCCGCGTTTGATGGATTGAAGATCTTACGGCTGTGGGCATCGCGTACATAATGTAGGATAAGAGGTATGTGGAGAGTTCAAATGAGAAGAAATTATAAATTAAGAATAAAAGAATAAAGGGTACAAAGGTAATTTAAATAAATCATTTAATGAGTCTATTCTTTATTTTTGTTATTCAAATTAATGAACCCTAATCATTAAATGAGTCATCCTATAAAATAGTTTTGCATCTTACACAATAAAAACATTCATGCACATGATCCTACATATTCAACGTTTCCTACACCATAAAAACAATGTTTCCTACACCATAAAACCAATGTTTTGGTGTAAGGTACATAATGTGTAGGACCCCAACACTCTTAAATAATTTTGCGACTTATAATAAAATATGTGTAGGACACAATACTTTTAAATAATTTGGCCACTTCTAATAAAATTGGTGTAGGACCAACACATTAATGGTGGTGTAAGGACTCTCAAAAATGTCATAAATCAACCCACAAGCAAAAACCCGGACCCCTAAAACCATACTGTGCATGAAAAACCAAGAAAACAAGAAATATGCTTCCCAGGCGGGCCGCGTAAGTGTAAGCATGGTCTTACGCGGGCCGCGTCAAACCTGTGTTGACCGGATAAGTGTTCCGGATCCACGTAGCGACCACCTGGCTAACCTACTGATGACCAATCAAGGCTAGTCGTAGACTGGGCGGCTGCGCGGGCCACGTAAGGTTAAGCTGAAGACTTACGCGGGCCGCGTAAGGTCTCAATTTCAGCTATAAATAGCCCGTCACTTGCACAGTCCACTGGTGTCGATCAAAACTTGCAAAAAACGAATTCATATCATTCTGAAGTCGAAATTTCATACATAATTAGATAGGTGCTGCTCCGATACCGGGTATTAACTCGATCGCTGCTACGATTCAATGTCCGATAGATTAAACTATCCAATGGATGTTTAAGTGCTGCCCACATTAGGGTTTATGCTTTGTCATTCATCGTTAATTCGATGGATGTTTAAGTATCGCACTTTGTCATTTGTTGTGAAGGTTTTAATCTCGTGAGTTATCGTAAATGCTGTATTAGTTACTAACCGAGTTCGTGTGCATATTATTAATTTAGGTTAAAAGGCTAATCAGTAGGCTAAGCTCTGCTCATATAAATCTACAATGTGAGTCATTCTCTTTTTATCAAATTTGATTTCAAAAGCATGTTTATTTTCAAGGTTATAATTACAGGGATTAAGTCTTTGTAGTCACCAAATTACAGCCGGTATGTGGGGTTTTGTATACATTACTTGATAACCGTCACCATTGGACAACGAGTTAGCCAAGGGGTGATATGACCATAGTCACAGACACCATCGGGCTAAGAGGCTACCGATGGATGTTCGAGTGACAAATACTGTGGGAAGTTGGTTGATATATGGAAACATTGTAATCGCTCTTAATACTGTAAATTATAACAAACGCGTCGTTTTCAAAAAAAAAAAGAATGATTCACCAGTATTTCCCGCTGACAAAACCTTTTTCAAACATGTTTCAGGTGATCTGTTGTGATCAAGGAAAAGTGTCGTGAAACACTACAAGCTTAAGGAAGTGGCTCATTATAAAAATAAAGAAACATGTTTTGCAAAATAAAAGATTTCTCCGTGAAATCTTATGAATGTAAATTACCGGGATTTTATCCCGAGTTGTGAAATAAAATAATCGGGAAAATTGCAGTTTTAAAAAGATCCTGAAGAAAACTTCCGCTGTTAAATAAATACCACGGGATTTTCTGTCCCGCGGCTCCTGAAACGGGTCAAACCGGGACGGGGGCTGTGACAGAAAAAGGTGGTATCAGAGCCACTGATTTAAGCCAATTAAGTATTTAGAAAATACTTAATTTTTTTTTCTACTTGTCATTTTGTGATTATGTGTTTTATTATTTGAATATTTGTGTACAGTATGGGTAAGCAAAATCTTTCAAAAATCTTTCTTAAATTAAATAGGTCATCAAACGAGAAGGGAAGTTCATCCCAAACAAATTCCTCAAAACCTTATGTAAATCCTGAAGAAGGAATATTTGTCCGTAAGGCACAATATGAGGAACCACTTTCTCCTAATAAAAGAAGTTTGATTATTAAGAAAAGTCAAGAGAAACAAAAGAAATCCAAAGGAGGGAGAGTTAATCAGAAAACTCAAGAATTAGGCAGTAACCCTCCATGGGAGGACAAGTTAGATGAGAAATGGGCAGATCTTTATATGCTAGCCACTGTAGCAGTTAATACAAAACTTTAAATAATCTGACTCAAGTCTTAGCACCCTTATCACCTACAGTCCAGAAACCTTATCCAGTAAATAAATAAGTTTACAGTAAACCCTAGTGTGTTTTAATTTTCAGTTGTTTTTGTCACACGGTATGCAATAATATTTAAAGGTTATTTATGAAATTTTGTTATAAAATTTTAACTTAGTAATTTTTGTATTTTGTATATGTGTTAAACAGCATGAATGACTTGTCTGACGCTCTTCAAAATCTAAATCTCTATCCGGTGAAAATAGAGGTTTCCTGAGATTTCAATAGGTATATACCAGATATAGATGAACCGATGGAATTCAATGTTCCACCTCCGGAGAAACCCAAGCCTAAGAAAAGAAGAAGATTTGTGGGATGGAGACGTGTGCGTAGGAGGAAACCCGCTACTAGAAAGATTCCTAAAATAGAAAATCCCTTAGACAAAGGGAAGGGGATTGAAGTCGGGGAAGAGTCTAGGCAGATGGGGATACAGTTTGAGGAATATTCTAAGCAAATAGAAATGGAGATTGGAAAAGGTTCTAGACAAACTAAGGTAGAAATTGGAGAAAGCTCTAAGCAGACCCAGTAAATGACATTGCAGGAGGAGCTAGATTTTATATTGGCAAGCTGTGATACTATTAAGCCTGTCAATGAAAATGTTTTTACTCATCCTATTGAAACTCAACTTCCAATGAATTTGGAACCAGCAATTCCAGAACCTATAATCCACACCCAGCCTTTAGGAATGGACGAATGGTGGACTAATGATTGGCAGTTCCAAAACCTGCTCAACAGTCCTTATTCCTTTCTCCCACAGTTTGACCCGGAACCTATACCAAACCCACCTATGAGCAATGAGAATTTAGCTGAACTCCGTCACTTTGGCGAGGAGTTGGTGGATGCAGGAAATAGGATCAGGGAAGTAGGAGAACAGATCTCCTGGAAATACGACGAGAGGGAACGTCGTTACTAAAATACCAACTGACGAAGGGTAGTGGGTTTGTTAAAACTATGGTAGTATAATAAATTACTAAAATATAAATCCTGTGAAATAACTACAAATAAAACTTTGTAAGATATGGTGTGTAATGACACATATTATATATAAAAATAGGAATCGAGAAATCGATAGTTTTGGTTATATGTGTGTTGTGAACTTTGTATGATTGTTTTGCATATGATTATTAATTATCCGCTACTAATAAATTATATGTATTAATTATCAGATGGAAAACGCTAATAACGAACCAGTTAATGAGGTTAATCAATCTGAGCAACAGCCTGAGGATCAATTTCTAAATAGGCAAGATATCGAAAATATCGTTGCTCAGGGAATAGCCAATGCTATTCCAGCAATAGTTGCTGCTGTTAGAAATCCAATCGAACCTCAAAAAATCATTCCTAGCAAATGTATTTCTGAAGATAACTTCAGTAATAGCGTAAATGGAGGCGGTAATCATACTAATCACGATAATAATCTACGGTAGGCTCCACTTCCTAAGAAAATGAAAGCTGCAACACCTGGTTGCACTTACAAAGAATTTCTTGCTTGTAAACCCGCTGAATTTGCAGGCAATGAAGGAGCAACTGCGGCACTGCGTTGGTTAGAGAAAACCGAGGCAGTGATTACCATAAGTAAATGTGACAAGGATGACAAAGTCATGTACGCGTCAAATCTTTTCAAAGAAGGGGCGCTAGAATGGTGGAATACAGTACTTCAAGCCAAGGGAAGAACTGTGGCCTATGCCATGAACTGGGAAGAATTTAAAAGTCTTGTTGAAAGAAAATTCTGTCCCGAATATGAAAAAGATCAAATGGCAAATAAGTTCCTAAATCATCGTATGACGGGTGTAGATTGTCGCGGTTATACTTCGACATTCTTTGAATATGCTAGAGTAGTACCAACACTGGCTTCGCCAGAACCGATACTCATTTCCCGCTATATTTGGGGACTGATTAGCGAAATCCGTAATATCGTTAAAGCTGCAAGACCTCGTACTATTGACGATGCGGTGGAACTAGCTAACACCCTAACTGACGAACTCGTACGCACAAGAGGTGAACACAAGAAAAAGGAACTGGCTCAGAAAATTACCCAAGGATTTCGTACGGGTAATAATAGTAGCTTCAAGAGAAGAGGAACATGGCAATCTTCAACTCCGCCATTCTGCAGGAATTGCAGAAAGAAGCATTATGGAAGATGCAATGTAATCTGCAACTTTTGCAAAACTGTAGGACAACGCGAAGAAGATTGCAGAAAGAAAACCAGAATCTGCTATAACTGTGGAGAAAATGGGCATTTCAAAACAGAATGCCCTAAATTGATTAAACCAGCAGACAACAAAGCCAAGACAGCCGACGGAGCTACCAAGAAGAATGTTCGAGCCTTCCAGTTAACTACTCAGGAAGCCGAGCTGATTCCTGACGTGATAGCTGGTACGTTCCTAGTTCACAATGTATATGCAAAAGTATTATTTGACTCTGGTGCAAACCAAAGTTTTATCAATACTTCATTATGTCAAGCTCTTAACCTACCTTTAACCAACCTTAGGCAGATTTTTACAGTCGAAACAGCAGACGGAAATTCTGTCAAAATAGATAAGGTTTTGCAGAAAGAAAACATAGAACTTTCAGGTCATAAGTTTCATGCAAACCTATTGCCAATAAATTTAGCTGGATTAGATGTTGTGTTAGGAATGGATTGGTTAGTAGCCAACCATGCTCGAATCCTTTGTGATAAGAATTCCATAAAAATTCGGGCACCTACTGGGGAAGTAATCATGATTACAGGAGATAAACCAAGTAAACCCATGAAGTTCATATCAGTAATGAAAGTTGCTAGTTATGAACGAAAGCAAGGAATAGTATATATGATTTCAGTAATCATTAGTACTAAGGGTAAAGAACTTAAGGAGATTCCTGTAGTCTCAGAATACCCAGATGTATTCCCAGAAGAATTACCAGGATTACCACCAGATAGGGAAGTAGAATTTAGAATTCATCTAATTCCAGGAACTATACCGATAGCCAAGGCACCTTATCGGTTAGCACCCACAGAAATGTTAGAACTGAAAAAGCAATTAAATGAATTACTAAGTAAAGGTTTCATACAACCAAGTTCATCCCCGTGGGGAGCACCAGTGTTGTTTGTAAAGAAAAAGGATGGTTCGATGAGAATGTGTATTGATTATAGAGAATTGAATAAGGTTACAATTAAGAATCGATACCCATTACCTAGGATTGATGATCTTTTTGATCAACTTCAAGGAGCTAGATATTTTTCTAAGATCGACTTACGCTCCGGATACCATCAATTAAAGGTGCAAGAAGAAGACATACCTAAAACTGCTTTCAGAACTAGGTATGGTCATTACGAGTTTACAGTCATGCCCTTCGGGTTAACGAATGCACCTGCAGCATTAATGGACATGATGAATAGAATCTGTAAACCGTACTTGGATAAATTTGTAATTATCTTTATCGACGATATACTTATTTATTCCAAAAGTCAGGACGAACATTGTCAGCATTTGCATGCACTCTTAACTTTGTTAAGAAAAGAAAAGCTTTACGCCAAATTCTCGAAATGTGAATTTTGGCTGCATGAAGTGCAATACTTAGGACACATGGTGAATCACAAAGGTATTCATGTAGATCCTGCTAAGTTAGAGGCAATTACTAAATGGAAGGTTCCACAATCCGCAATGGAAATTAGAAGTTTTATAGGTTTAGCTGGATACTATAGACGGTTTATTAAAGATTTTTCCAAGATAGTTGTACCATTAACTAAGCTAACATGTAAAGCAGTTAAGTTTGAATGGGGACCTAAACAAGAAGAAGCCTTTAGGATCTTAAAGCAGAAATTAACAAATGCTCCAATCCTAGCCTTGCCAGAAGGAACAAAAGACTTTGAAGTTTACTGTGATGCTTCAAAATTAGGATTAGGATGTGTGCTTATGCAACGCAAGAATGTAATTGCTTATGCATCAAGGCAATTGAAAAAGCACGAAGAAAACTATACAACTCATGATTTAGAATTAGGAGCCGTAATTTTTGCCCTGAAAATCTGGAGACATTATCTGTATGGAAGTAAGTTTACTATCTATACAGATCATAAAAGTTTAAAGTATATATTTGGGCAAAAAGAATTAAACATGAGGCAAAGGAGATGGATGGAAATCCTAAATGATTATGACTGTGATATTCAGTATCACGAAGGAAAGGCAAATGTAGTTGCAGATGCCTTAAGTCGTAAGTACCATGAGAAACAATGACGAGTTCGTGCTCTCAGATTAAATCTACAATTAGATTTAATGGAACAACTGAAGAATGTCCAAGCTACAGCAATCAAGGATGATGCTGAAGGAATGAAAGGACGAATAAAAGAATTAGAGCAAGGAGCTGATGGAATTTGGAGATTCCACCAAAGCAGAATTTGGGTACCTAAGCAGGGAGAATTAAGAAACAAGATTTTAGAAGAAGCTCAAAAATCTAGGTATACTATGCACCCTGGAAACAATAAGATGTTCCAAGATTTAAGAAATAACTTCTGGTGGATAGGAATGAAAAAGGACATAGCTAGATATGTTTCTAAATGTCTTACTTGTTCACAAGTTAAAGCAGAACACCAGAAACCTTCAGGTCTACAACAACAATTAGAAATGCCTGTATGGAAATGGGAACTCATAACAATGGACTTTGTTACTAAGTTACCCAAAACCAGAAAAGGTAATGATGCGATTTGGGTAATTGTGGATCGATTAACCAAATCAGCTCACTTTCTACCTATGAAAGAAACCTTTAGCATGGAAAAGTTGGCAAAGTTGTATGTAGATGAAATAGTATCCTTACATGGAGTTCCACTCTCCATTGTTTCGGATAGGGATAGTCGATTCACTTCCCATTTCTGGAAAAGTTTTCAAGAAGCAATGGGAACTCGGTTAAATTTAAGCACTGCATATCATCCTCAGATAGACGGACAAAGTGAAAGGACAATCCAAACTCTGGAAGACATGCTCAGAGCATGTGTGATGTATTTTAGGGGAAATTGGGATGATCATTTACCTTTAATTGAATTCTCCTATGACAATAGTTATCATTCAAGCATAGAAACGGCCCCATTTGAAGCACTATATGGAAGAAAGCGCAGAACCCCAGTTTGTTGGGCAGAAATAGGAGAAAGTCAATTATCAGGTCCTGAAATAGTGCAAGAAACGACCGACAAGATTTCCTAAATCAAGGAAAGACTGAAGACGGCTTGAGATCGCCATAAGAGTTATCCGACAATCGACGCAAGCCTTTAGAATTCCAAATTGGAGACAAGGTACTTTTAAAAGTTTCTCCTTGGAAAGGAGTAGTTCGATTTGGAAAGAAAGGAAAGCTAAGTCCACATTACGTAGGACCATTTTTAGTGATCCAACGTATAGGACCGGTTGCTTATCGCTTACAACTACCAGAAGAACTAGCTGGAGTACATGATGTATTTCATGTATCCAATCTCAAGAAGTGTCTGGCAGACGAATCTTTGGTAGTACCTCTCCAAGATATAGAGGTAAACGAAAAGTTAAAATTTGTTGAGAAACCTCTTCAAATAGAAGACAGAAAGGTGAAATTTCTCAAACACAAACGGTTAGTACTTGTCAAGGTCAAGTGGAATTCAAAGAGAGGACCAGAATACACTTGGGAGCTGGAATCAGAGATGAAGCGAAAGTATCCTCACTTATTCCAGTAAATCTCGAGGACGAGATTTTAAATAAGGTGGGGAGAATGTAAGGACTCTCAAAAATGTCATAAATCAACCCACAAGCAAAAACCCGGACCCCTAAAACCATACTGTGCATGAAAAACCAAGAAAACAAGAAATATGCTTCCCAGATGGGCCGCGTAAGTGTAAGCATGGACTTACGCGGGCCGCGTCAAACCTGTGTTGACCGGATAAGTGTTCCGGATCCACGTAGCGACCACCTGGCTAACCTACTGATGACCAATCAAGGCTAGTCATAGACTGGGCGGCTGCGCGGGCCGCGTAAGGTTAAGCTGAAGACTTACGCGGGCTGCGTAACGTCTCAATTTCAGCTATAAATAGCCCGTCACTTGCACAGTCCACTGGTGTCGATCAAAACTTTCAAAAAACGAATTCATATCATTCTGAAGTCGAAATTTCATATATAATTAGAGAGGTGTTGCTCCGATACCGGGTATTAACTCGATCGCTGCTACGATTCAATGTCCGATCGATTAAACTATCCAATGGATGTTTAAGTGCTGCCCACGTTAGGGTTTATGCTTTGTCATTCATCGTTAATTCGATGGATGTTTAAGTATCGCACTTTGTCATTTGTTGTGAAGGTTTTAATCTCGTGAGTTATCGTAAATGTTGTATTAGTTACTAACCGAGTTCGTGTGCATATTATTAATTTAGGTTAAAAGGCTAATCAGTAGGCTAAGCTCTGCTCATATAAATCTGCAATGTGAGTCATTCTCTTTTTATCAAATTTGATTTCAAAAGCATGTTTATTTTCAAGGTTATAATTACAGGGATTAAGTCTTTGTAGTCACCAAATTACAGCCGGTATGTGGGGTTTTGTATACATTACTTGATAACCGTCACCATTGGACAACGAGTTAGCCAAGGGGTGATATGACCATAGTCACAGACACCATCGGGCTAAAAGGCTACCGATGGATGTTCGAGTGACAAATACTGTGGGTAGTTGGTTGATATATGGAAACATTGTAATCGCTCTTAATACTGTAAATTATAACAAACGCGTCGTTTTCAAAAAAAAAGAATGATTCACCAGTATTTCCCGCTGACAAAACCTTTTTCAAACATGTGATCTGTTGTGATCAAGGAAAAGTGCCGTGAAGCACTACAAGCTTAAGGAAGTGGCTCATTATAAAAATAAAGAAACATGTTTTGTAAAATAAAAGATTTCTCCGTGAAATCTTATGAATGTAAATTACCGGGATTTTATCCCAAGTTGTGAAATAAAATAATCGGGAAAATTGTAGTTTTAAAAAGATCCTGAAGAAAACTTCCACTGTTAAATAAATACCACGGGATTTTCTGTCCCGCGGCTCCTGAAACGGGTCAAACCGGGACGGGGGCCGTGACAGGTGGTGAGGAGGAAATTATGGTGGCATTAATAAGACTTGAGTAACTCTTTATAATATTTATTACTATTCTAAATCAAAATGTCTATCCTACCCTTATTAATTAAAACTAGACAAAAATTATATCTTGATTCACAACCATTGATCAAAAAAGTATAGGGACTAGATTAATTTATTTTTCTTCTTGCAAGAAGATTCTTCTCAAATGAACCTCCCCCTAAGAGGTATTGTACGTTAACCGGCCTATATATATATATATATATATAGGGTGAGAGTTGGCTACAAAGTCTATTTTTCCTACAAAGTGTAGGAAGTGTTCTAAGGGTGACGTTTGGCATTTAGAGATTTTATATTAAAGGGCATAAAGGTAATTGAATAATTAACTTATTTATGGAAGATTTATTTCTTAAACAAAATAAAGAGATTTTTAAGAAAACAACATATCTTTTAAGAATTTAAAATTGTTAGTTACTTGTAATACAAAGAACTTCTACATAACAAATTAACATGACATGCGATCACTCATGAACAAATTCTTGACGTTGTGTTTTAGCAGTTATTAGTTTATTCACGTTGTGTTTTATCAGTTACAAGTGTAAACAACTTACATTTCCGTATAACACACTGGTATAAATAGTTTAGATTCTGTATAATACACCAATATAAACAGCTTACATTCCATATAACATACCAGTATAAACAACTTAGATTTTGTATAACACACCAGTATAAACAACATTGATCGCCAGTATAACACACTAGTATAAACAACTTAGATTCCGTATAACTCACCAGTATAAACAACTTTGATCGCCAGTATAACACACTAGTATAAACAACTTAGATTCCGTATAACACACCAATATAAACAACTTTGATATCCGGTATAACACACCAATATAGACAACTTAGATTATGTATAACACACCATTATAAAACTTGCATTTCATAAAACACACTAGTATAAACATATTAGATCCCAAAAAAAAACGTATGAACATTTTTTGGAATAGATTATAGTGTTATTGTTCTCCATTGTTTGAATGTTCTTGAATCATGTTGATGTCTAGATCCATGATTTTAGAGATTGGTGGTTAATTAATGAAGAAATGGCTAGAATAAACGAACTGATGGTAGTTTCTTTATTTAAAATACGATTAATGACTACAATGCCCCTCGCATATTAAATGAATCAATAATTAAAACACAAATATTACAAAAATGCCATCCAACTAATCTCAACCATTGATCAAACACATCCAATGGCACAAAATACTTCCTACACTTTGTAGAAAAAACACACTTTGTAGAGGAACCTCACCCTATATATATATATATAGGGTCGGGATTTTGAGAAAACGGTAGAAAGTGAGAGAACGATGAGAACCCTTATGGATCGTCCGATTAAAACAATCTATGTACTAGATTGGCGCGGTGGCATTTTCGTAAATAACATCAATTTTATTACGTGGACGCGCCTCATTAAGAGTAAAAAGGTCTTTAGACCTCTAAACCAAAACGCCATACTGATGAATAAAACGCCAATACAGACCAAAACACATCACTATATAAACAAAAACATCCCAGACATAAAAACACATCCCAGAACCTGAAACGCCATGTTTTCTACTATATACCATTAATCTTACAAACGCCAAAATCCCCAAAAACAGCAAACACAAACTACTCAAAAACGCCATATTTTCTACTATATACCATTCATCTTAGAAAACACCGCCAAAACACTCAAACATCAAAAAATCTAAAAACAATTGAAGGTTCTTTCAGATACACTATTTCCTCAGTAAAACACCAAAAATGCCAAAGTTTCGGATAATGCATTCTTCCCTGAACTGCTGTAACTCAAATAACATTTTGCTGCATGAGATGGACAAATCATAAACAAAAACATATTGGGGTCTGTCAGACTAGTGTAATTTTCTGTGTTTTGTTCTTGATGAATATTATAATGGCATGAAAAGACGAATAACACGAGTTGTTTGAAGATACATATTCAAACAAAAAACTTATGTCATTTTGTCTTTCCAAACAGCCACACAAACACAAGAATGACTAAGCCAAACACCAGCGAATATGATACTAAGAAGAAAGAGACTGATGACAGTGAAGATTTGGAAGATGAATTGTTTTTACTTTTATTTTTTTTAATTTTCTTTTTCTGTTGTTTGTTATGAATTTTTCAACTTAGAATAAAAAAATACATTATCTTAATAAAACGCCAAACAGTCATAATGCATATGAACACGCCATAAATGGAGTAAAAACGCCAAAAACTCCCAAACTATAATGAAAGTAGTTTGCAGAAGAATTAACTAATAAAAGCTAAAAATGGAAAAAAAAAAAAAAAAAAAAAAAGGCCAAAAACTACTTAAACCCATTCAAAACGCCAAACTTGGGAGATGGAAAGTCTATGACCCTAAAAACTCATAAAAAAACTGAACAAAAAAGAGTAAAAAATAAACACAGAAACTTAAAAGACGGCTACTTTATTAATATCATTTATTATAAATAAAAATCCCGCCTAAACTACGCGCCAAAAACATCCTATAAGAGAGACGTCTCTGCACAATCAACTTATCACAAAAAACCAAAAATATAAACGCCAACTTTCCAAAAACCATTCGCCTTAAAACGCCAAAAAGATACTTAAAAAAACCACAGATGCAGAACCTCATTTCTTCTATATTGAGTATTTTTCTGAATGAAGTTTCACTGAATGGATTCTACTATGAGGTGGATATCTCTATAAGTTTTTGCTGAATGAGATGGACAAATATTTATGAAAAAAAAGACTGATGATCATCAGGTCACTTTGTTCTTGATGGATTTATTGATGCCATGAAGAGATGATTACATTCGAGCAGGCGTTAGTGTTCAACATGTCACCAAACAAGTATATATCAAACTGCAATAAAAAGGGTCTTCATAAGGTATTCAAAAAACGATCAAAACGCCAAAAAGATTAAAGTAGAAGAGGCTGATGACAGTAAAGATTTGGATGAGAAATTAGATTATAATTTTTTTTCCGTTTTCTATTGTTTGTTATCTAATTCTCTGTTGTTTAATATCTACTAATAAAAAAACGCCAAAACACCTGATAGTGTGAAAACAGTGAGAACGGATGGTAGCAAAAAGCACGTTGTTGGTATATAAAAACGCCAAAAACGCAAAAAAAGGATTACTGAAAAAATCAGCACTATAGGCCTGAATCATAAATGTACAACACTTGATAGAAAAAAATACAAAATAAATAAACATAAAAAAAATAACTAATGTTTTTACATTACGCCAAAATTTGCTTAAAACGCCAGAATGTTTAATATGATCCTGATGTAAAAACAATAAAAACGCTGCCTATTTATTAAATGCCAAAAAATAGAAAGGTGATGTAACACGCGTTTTAAAAAAGAAAATATGAAAGGACAAAAAGCCCCCCCCCCCCCCCCCGCCCTTCTCTATGTCGCGTGACACGTGTTGGGCCAGGAAGCGTTCTCACCGTTCTCACACTTTCTACCGTTTTATCCTGTTTCTCTCTCTTTCTCTCTCTCTCTCTCTCTCTCTATATATATATATATAGGGTAGGGTTCATGCGAGAACCACCTTTATTGCGAGAACCGCGAGAACTAATGTGAACAGGGGGCAATTTTGTAAATTCCAAACATCTTTTAAAAACCCGCTTACCTGAGATTCCCTTTACCATCGGACTTCAACATAAATTAAATTACATTTAATCAAAACTTTCACATCCACAATCATCTGAACTGTGATTCAATCCAAATATCTCAACATTTCTCAACCTGATTCTCTCAACAATTCGTCGATTACAATCCTTTACATCATCGTCTCGAATACGTCATCACGTCACCATCATCAGTTCACCATATCGAAGCATCTGGATTGAGATTATATCTCAGATTTGAGAATCTGCATTCCAACATTCCGTTTAGAATCCATTCCAACATTCCGTTCAGAATACATTCAATTGCGTGAGAACGAACACTACCTAAGTTGAAAGTTATAAATTTGTGGAAATTAAGTTTCGGAGTTTTATTTGTGTTATTGTTATTAGGTATGAAGGTACAGGTTGGGATGATTTGGCTCATAGGAAAGGTGTGTATGAAGCTGAGCAATGGTTGGTCAGGTTCGGTTACGTTGTGTGTTTTATTGTCTTATTGGAAGTTATGTTAATACAATATGTTTGAGTGTTTGATTGACTGATCCTTGAGGTTGATGTGTATGTGCATGTTATGGGATGGTTGCATATATGAAGGTGAATGGTTGCAGAACAATCCAGAGGGTCACGGGGTTCTTGAAGTTGACATACCAGCTTATGAACCTGTTCCTGGTTCAGAGTATGTTTGTGATTCGAACTATGTTGTTATGTGTTTTTGGTGACAAAAGTGTAAACGATGAACGTTGATTGTAATAATAAGTCAATATGCACATGAGCATAGTGTGCAATAACATGTGAACAAGGTAGTTAATGTTGATGCAGATGACATTGAATAAGGTATTTAGTTGTATTTTGGTGTGATGTATAGATTATGCACATGTGTATTTGATGCGATTGGGTAGAGATGCACATGTTCATTATTTTTTTGTTTTTATGTTAAATGATGTTGCCATTCATTTAAACACATATGTTATACCATATGCAGATGTAGATATAGGAAAAGACATACAAGGAAGGCAAGTAAATATGCAGATGTATATACAGGAAAATACATACAAAAGAGGACAAGTAAGCGGAAGAATAAGAAACATTGGGCAAAGATGATAGTGAAATGTGTGTGGTCAAGAAAAAGAAGGTTGAAAAATCAACATTAAAGAGGAGGCATGAGAATAATGACGATATGGTGGACAGCAACGTTGACGGTATGTGTTGTAAAGTTGTGTTAATACAAAGTTGAATCTACACATGTGCAAAATTATGTATGAAAATTATATAACATGTGTTTCTGTTTTTTTTTTTTTTTTTTTTTGTTGACACGTGTTATAAATTTGGCAAAGGATACCATACACGGGCTAATGGATGAAGAATCTAGGAAAAGGTTAGAGGAAGAATCAACAAAGCAGGAGGAGTATTGGAGGAGGTTGAACAAATGAGAAGAAGATAAAAAAGGAGTATTTGAGTAAACAGTAGGAGTGTCGTAGGTAGGTGGTTGGTGGAAACAATGTTTCTTGTTTTTGTTTTGTTGGTATTGACGGTGATATTGAGTGGTATTGTGATACAAACAAGTTTGTGTTTTGAAAGATGATGTATGCACATATGCATAGTTTTGGTTAATTTTAGATGGTGGTTGATGGTTTAGTTATATTGGTCAGTTGATGATGTACTATGTTGTTTGGTATCGTATGAGGGTTATTGAATGCACATGTGCATAATTTGAAAATGTATACATATTAGTAATTTATTTACATGTTTGGTATGGTATGAAGGTTTTTGGATGCACATGTGCATAATTTGAAATTGGTATACACGTTGGTAGTATATCCATGGATGGTAATGTAGATGATGATGTAATGGGTTGTTTGGTATTGTATGAAGGTTATTGAATGCACCTGTGCATAATTTGAAAATGTATACATATGTGTAATATGTTTATACATTTGGTATGGTAGGGAGGTTTTTGTATGCACATGTGCATAATTTGAAATTGGTATACATGTTAGTAATATATCCACAGATGGTAATGTATATGGAAATGAACTGGTATAGGTTATGTTAGAGTGGTATGTCATATGCACATTTGCATTATTTAGAATAATAATACATGTTAGGTGTTCAGGAATTAAAGTACGTATGATTTTGTTTAATAATTGAGTGATAAAAAAAGCATCATCCATGAAATCATAAACATCGGAAATTTGTAATCATAATATCAGAATACATTGTTTAAATGATGTTTAATCGAGTAGTTCAACGTAAACATGTAGGTCAAATTGAATGTAAACATGTTAAATTAAATGTAAACAATAATTCAACATAATCAAATTGAACGCAGACGTTTCAAATTAAATGTAAACAAGTTCAACATAGATGAGTGTTTCAACTTGAATGTAAACAGTTCAGACTAAATGTAAAACTAACAATAAAACAAAATGATCGATATTTGACGACGAACTTAATCAAATTTAGGATGGTTGGTTACATTATGACGTCTGGATGAACGTATAAGGGGTTGTTCATGTACATTTATGTATGTAGGGTCTTCATAGTCATCGTAAGTATCTTCATCGGTATCATTATCATCATCGGAACAAGAATCTGTTTCATCTGCCCGGAATTCTAGTAGCAATGGTAGCAGCTTCATTGTGTATGAATGTTCCTGAATATGAAAATAATGTTAAACAGTGAATAATGAAATGGTAAAAAAAAGTGATATTTAATAAGGTAAATGTTATGTGTAAGAATGTTGTATAAATGATTAACATATTATTGGTGATGATTATAGGGTAATGGTAATGTGATGCATATGTGCATGATTATGTACTGATATTGTGAACAAATTATTGTTGATGATTATAGGGTAATGGTAACGTGCTGACATGTGCAGGATGTAGATTATTGGTGATGGCTATATGGTAATGGTAAAGTGTTGCACATGTGCAGGATGATGTATTTATATGGTAATGGTAAAGTGATGCACATGTGCAATATGGTGTAGTTATAGGGTAATGGTAAAGTGCTGCACATGTGCACATATGCATGAGCAAATTTTCAGCGGATGCATAATATTTCAGCGGATGGACATCAGGTTTGATCGAATGGACAGATTTTCAGTGAATGAATCAGCAGCGAATATACTTGTTTTTTAGTGAATGAATCAGCTTAAACAAAATCCTAACTTCGAGCGAATGAACTTAAATCTGAGCCGATGAAGTCTAATATGTGGATGTACTTATTCCTAATAAGCAGACGAACAATACTATGAATGAAAATTAATGCAGCGGATAAACAATTTAATCCAGACCCGTTAAATTGTTAAATTCGATCCGTTAATTCTGCAGATGTAGTTAAAATCTGCAGATTGATTTAACTTCTGCAGATGGAAGGTTCAGCGACTGGACAGATATACTGCGGATGGTGTAATCTATGGGGCGGATGTACGTGGTCAAAGAATAAACCAGTTTCTGCGAATAAACTGATTCCATTGAATGGACTGAATTGATTCCAGTAGATGAAAGTTTTGTTTCTACGAATGAACTAAAATGCAAATGAACTGATTCTAACAGATTTGAGTTCGTGCTTATGTAACAATGTACTTGATCTTGGTTAGTGATTGTGCAAACAGACAGCACAGTAACACAATCACTTGCGAACCGATGTAGATCTGTCACAAACTGATTCAATGCAACAAACAAAATGTAGATCTGTGAATGAAAACTTGGATTCGTGTGAATATGTAACTTGCTGATTCGTATATAACCAATCAGATTGCAAATTCGAATGAACCTGAATAGATCCGTATGAATATTCAATACACAACAATTCATATAAGTATATGGTAATGGTAAAGTGTTGCACACGTGCAGGATGGTGTATTTATAGGGTAATGGTAAAGTGCTGCACATGTGCAAGATTGTGTATTTATATAAAAAATCACGTCCGACACTCGAATTGCATCAACAATTCTCAATTCTCAGGCATCACTAGTTCTTAGTAGTTCGTCTTCATCCCAATTACATTATTAACAAATAAAAATTAATACAATGATTCACTTGTGCATAAACTCAGATTTAATTACTAAAAAAATAATAAAAATAATACTAAATAATCAATAGCTTCTAACCTTTTTGTTTAACATTCACATATTTGTCTTCTGTTGCACATGTGCAGGATGGTGTATTTATACAAAAAATCATGTCTGACACTCGAATTGCATCAACAATACTCAGTTCACAGGCATCAACAGTTCTTAGTAGTTCGTCTTCGTCCCGTATTCGTCCCGATTACATCTGTAGTTCGTCTTCGTCATATCGATAGCAACACACCATAAACCGTTTGTCATATCGATTTCACCATCTGATATTCCAAAATTCGTCGTATAATTGAAAATTTTGCTCCAAAATTCGTATCGTAATCGATATTATTGCAGTATGAACGTAATCATAGATCATATATTCTTCATCCATTCATAATCGAGTATTCCATTTGTAATTAGGGCAACCCGATTAGAATCATCAGTATCCCCAATGAATCCGTCGTAAAATGTAGATGTCGCCGCCGTGAAATTGGAGAGATAAATGACCGTCGTAGATCGCCATCGTCAATGCATACAATCTCTCGAATGAAATCCTAGATTGTAAGAGACGATCGTGAACAGGGGCTGGAAATAACAGAACAGGAGCGCGTGTTTTTTTATTAGATGCCACTTAATTACAATTTTGCCATGTGTTCACATTGGTTCTCGTGGTTCTCGCAATAAAGGGTGGTTCCTAACTGATCCTTATCCTATATATATATATATATATATATATATATATAGGGGATGGATCATGAGAAAACTAGTTTAAATGAGAAAACCAAAAAACTAACCAAAAAAGCCTAAAAAAAATCTAAAAACATACCAATTTTTTTTTTTTTTTTTACAATTTTTTATATAAAAATCGCTACTTTTTTATGTATGAAAAAAAATTATTTTTTTTTGTTGTACTGCACATGTGCACTAATACATAAAGCTTAAACCACTTAACCCCCCCCCCCCACCGACACCCCCCCAAAAACCTAAACCCCCCACCCCCACCCCCCCCCCCCAAAAACCTAAATTCACCCTCCCACCAAAAGCCTACCCCCCCCCCCAAAAAAAAAAAAAAAACCTAAACTCCCCCACCCCCACCCTCCCGAAAACCTAAAACTACACCCTAAACATAAACCCGAAAAAAAACCTAAACCCCCCCCCCCCCCCCACACACCCAAAAACCTAACCCTAATCCTAAACCTCCAAAAAACTAACCCTAAAAGCTAAACTAAACACAAAAAGCTAATTTTAAGCATGTAATGCAATTGTAAACCCGAAAAAAAAAACCTCAACCCCCCCCCCCCCCACACACCCAAAAACCTAATCCTAAACCTCCAAAAAAACTAACCCTAAAAGTTAAACTAGACTCAAAAAGCTAATTTTAAGCATGTAATGCAATTGTAGTACATGTTATATTGCACACTCAAAAAGATTTATGGTGTCGTCTTGTTTTCAATACTACAATTTTTTGTGATCTTATGGTGCCATTTTTGTTTTAAAATGATAACGTATGGAGAAATGGGAAATGTTTGAAAAGTTATATTTTTTTTTCCAATTTTACCCCTCCTTCATTAAAAGTCCCCCCTCCTTCATTAAAAGTCTCCCCCTCCTTTTTTAGTGGTTTTTAGTTAGTTTTCTAGTTTTCTCATTTATATCTAGTTTTCTCATGATCCTCTCCCTATATATATATATAAGTATCTGCAAAAATGAGAACCACCTCGAGTTATAAGAACCGCGAGAACTTTTTGATCCGGGGCGAGGTGGACCAAATTTTTTTTTCAGAAACGTAGATGCATGTATAAAAACAACATTTGTAAAAAAAATTCAAAAAAAAATGTCGTGGGTGTAGTTTTGAGCACCACAAGTTTGTGTTTACGGGACCCGTAAATTTTCCGGCCAGATTTAAGGGTCCCGTAAACACAAACTTGTGGCGCTCAAAACTACACACACGACATTTTTTTTGAATTTTTTTTTTACAAATGTTGTTTTTATACATGCATCTACGTTTATGAAAAAAAATTTGGTCCACCGCGCCCCCTACGGTGTAGTTCTCACGGTTCTTACAACTCGAGGTGGTTCTCATTTTAGCATTCCCCTATATATATAGGGAGGAGATCATGCGAGAACCACCCTTATTGTGAGAACCGCGAGAACCAATGTGAACACAACCTAAAATAGCTAAAAAAACCTAACCCCCACCTTCCCCCCCAAAAAAACCTAAACCCCCCCACCCCCCCCCCCCCCAAGCTAAATGCTAAAAACTAAAACCCCCAAAAAACCTTAAAAAAAACTAACCCCCCCCCCCCCAAAAAAAAAAACCTAAACCCCCCTCCCCCACCCCCAAAAACCTAAATCGTTTTTTTTTTCACAAGGAATTGTGATGTCTTTCTATGGGATCGCGGGTCTTTTTATTAGCTCCTATTTGTGGTGCACAATTTCGTGGAATGTAGGTAGTGGTTATGATCGATTTGATATAAAAGACGGAATAGTGTGTATCTTTCGTTGGGGATTTCCTGGAAAAAATCGTCGGGTCTTTCTCCGATTTCTTATAAAAGATATTCAATCCGTCAGAATAGAAGTTAAAGAGGGTATTTATGCTCGGCGTGTCCTTTATATGGATATCAGAGGCCAGGGAGCCATTCCATTGACTCGTACTGATGAGAATTTTACTCCGCGGGAAATGGAACAAAAAGCTGCTGAATTGGCCTATTTCTTGCGTGTACCAATTGAAGTATTTTAAGAAATGAGCCGATAAATGAATGCTTTCAGCAGGAGGGCAAAAACGCAAGAATCCTCTTTTTTCTAGAACATAACTTAATTGAGGTTTCTTCAGAACATTCATTCGAGTCAAAGCAGACATATATGGAACAAGTATAAAAAACTCTTTTGAGGTTTTTTGGGGGTTTAGTTTCTAGCATTTTAGCTTGGGGGGGGGGGTTAGGTTTTTGGGGGGGTGGGGGGGTTAGTTTTTTTTTAGGTTTTTTTGGGGTTTTAGTTTTTAGCATTTAGCTTGGGGGGGGGGAGTACGCTCTTCAGGCACTTGAACCCGCTTGGATCACATCTAGACAAATAGAAGCAGGTCGACGAGCAATGACACGAAATGCACGTCGCGGTGGAAAAATATGGGTCCGTATATTTCCAGATAAACCAGTTACAGTAAGGCCCGCAGAAACACGTATGGGTTCAGGTAAAGGCTCTCCCGAATATTGGGTAGTTGTTGTTAAACCAGGTCGAGTCCTTTATGAAATGGGTGGAGTAACAGAAAATATAGCCCGAAGGGCTATTTCAATAGCAGCGTCCAAAATGCCTATACGAGCTCAATTCATCATTTCGGGATAAAAAAGAAATAGGCCTTAAAAATAGCGGGTGCAGGTTTCTTTTTTTGAACAAATAATATTTCTTTTTTTCTTCGACCTTTGTATTGTAAAAAACAGAAAAAAAAAAATATCGAGTCTCTGCACCTATCCTTTTTTATTTTCGCTTTCTGAACCTTTGTTTGTTTTCGGAAAACGTGATTTGGCTCAGGATTGCCCATTTTTATTAATTCCAGGGTTTCTCTGAATTTGAAAGTTATCACTTAGTAAGTTTCCATACCAAGGCTCAATCCAATTAAGTCCGTAGCGTCTACCAATTTCGCCATATCCCCCTTTTTGAGATGAAAATCTCATTGCGATCTCGTTCCCCTTTTTCTTTCATTTATACCGGAACCTTTGAATTCCTTAGATAGATGCCGATTCCTGTCTCGAAAAAGTGTTTTCTCCTCTTTGTCTTTGATTTCTTGTCTATCTTCTATAGGAGGCTCATATTTGATGCAATCAAAAACGATTTTATCATTTTTGTATCCGCAATTCAATATAGTTGGATACATACCCTAAAAATCTGTCTCTCTTCCACTGATTTTCCCCTGAAATTTCAAATACTTGAACGATCGATTCTTTTTTTTTTAGAACATTTAATCGTGATAAATTAATCGTGATAAAAAAATGAAAAGTTTATATCGCTAGATTAATGGTTATGTTCTATAATATTTAACAGTTATTTGAAATTCTATATTCTATTCTTTAATATTAATATATTCATATTAATTATGAATAATATGAATAGCCAAGAATTCAAATAGTTAATAGCAAAGATTGCAAGAGTTTAGTGAATTCCTATACATGTTGAATTGATTTTATGTGAGTCTGCTTAGCTCAGAGGTTAGAGCATCGCATTTGTAATGCGATGGTCATCGGTTCGATTCCGATAGTCGGCTTTTAAAGAATTAAAGACTCAATTAAAGAAAGACTTTATTAAAGACTTAAAAAAGATTTAACGATTGAAGAAGACTTAAAGATTTAAAAAGTAATAAATTAATAAAAAGATTGATACATAAGAAAAATAAAAGAACAAATAAGAAGAAATGCGTCCACCCCCTACCGATTTAATAACCTCTGCTACAAAGAAACTCATAAACCCAACTCCATTTGGAATTCCATCTATTATTCGTCTATCAAAAAAATGAGTAAATTCGGCCAATTTTCGCACCCCCGCAGTTAAGAATGTTCCATAAAAGGCATCTATGTAACCCCGATTATATGACCAATCATATATAGCATTTTTTATTTTGTCAGAAAAAATTCTCTTAGGACCCATTTTAACAAATGAATTAATTAAGTCCAAATTTTGAAAAGATGAATAAACAGGTTTATATAAAAAAATGCTATATATATTCCGAAACAGGCTATACTGACTGAAAAAACTGCATCTTTACAAAATTCATACCAATCTATTGAATTGTTTGAATTTTGATGTAAAAGATTTATAGACGGGGTTAACCATTTGGATAATATATCCACATCTTGATTGAAAGGAATTCCTAAGAATCCAACGAACAAAGTAAATAGAATTAATATAAGTATTGGGAATAACATCGTATTATCCGATTCATAAGGATACAAAGAAGTCTTGGTATTGCTAAAATTCGGAATAGAAAGAAAGGGTTGGATCAGATTTCTTCCATTTTCATCCATTTTATATACTTTATTTGAAAAAAAAGAAGGACGTCCATTCTTATTCATTTTTAATAAAGTTACCAAACAAAAGTTCAAGTTTTTGTTACTTATTTTTTAACCTTCTTTACCCCATAGAGATATTGAATAGAGGGGGGTATTCTTTTTTCCACTGTAATTTTGAAAATGAACGTTTAAATGTCCTTCAAAAGTAAGTAAATAGATCCGACACATATAAAATGCGGTGAATCCCGCCGTAGACCAAGCTATTATTGCAAAAATAGGTGAATACAACCAACTATCATTCAGAATTTCATCTTTGGACCAAAAACAAGCAAGAGGTGGAATTCCACCCGCTTGAACTAGCAATTGCGGGCTGGCTGTGCTGCCAGAACGTTACCTTAAAGCAAGCATGCGTGTGCCATCATCTCATCCAAACAATAGTCCCCAACATGGCTGACAAGCTCAACCAACTTTACCCATAGGCACGCTTGCCTGAATGCCTATGGGGGTGCCAAACTACCGAGGTGGGGCTCAGCATGCGTTTGACACCTCTTTCCTCTCCCTTGGGCACTCTCCCCTCCCCCACCCCCAAAAACCTAACCCCCCCCCCCCCAAGCTAAAATGCTAAAAACTAAACCCCCAAAAAACCTAAAAAAATCTAAAAAAAAAAAAAAATTTTAATATTTTTTATGCTCAAATCGATACTTTTAGTGGAAAAAAATTTTTTTTTTTTAAATTTAATTTTTTTTTTTGCTTCAAAAAGTAGCGATTTTTATATAAAAAATATTTAAAAAAAATTTGTGTGATTTTTAGCTATTTTTAGGCATTTTTGGTTGTGTTCACATTGGTTCTCGCGGTTCTCGCAATAAGAGGTGGTTCTCGCATGATCTTCTCCCTATATATATATATATATATAGTGGAGGGTTCAAATGAGAAGAATTTTTTTGTAAGAAGAAAAAAGAAGTTTCAACCAATAAGAATGCTTCATTTTATTTCATTTAATATTTGTATTTAATTTTAATATAAGGGTATATTGGTAAACTTACATAAATCATTAATTTGTATTCTTCCCCTTTAATAACTAGCTAAATTAAATTTGTAACTTCTTTTCAAAATATGTACTTTTTCCAAAATTAAAAAAACAACTTAATTTAAAGTGTAGAATAAATTACTAGTTATGTAGGATAAATTACGAGTTGTGTATGATATATTTCGAGTTGTGTAGGATAAATTTTGACTATGTAGAATAAAATTCGATAATGTGTAGGTTATATGTAGGAAAATTTTGATATGTGTAGGTTTTGTAGATTATATGTAGGATAATTAATGGTGAGTTGACTAATTAATAAAAGAGAGAAAAATTAATGATTTGAGTTATAAATGAAATTGCATTTTACTAATACGCACTTTCTTCTTTTTCTTCTTACATTAAATTTATTCTCAAATGAACCTTCCTATATATATATATATAGGAGGAGTTGGGTGAAAAGTGGGTTTTTCCTAAAAAGTCTAGGAAGCAATAAGAATTGGACATGTGGCATTGAAGGATTTTAACTAAAAGGGCATTTATGTACTTTCACATTCTAATTTTATGTTTGGAATTTATATTCATTAACTAATATTGAGCATACTTGAGTTTGTAACTGATTCTTTCCATGATTTTCGGATTTTTTGTTGTTCTCGATTTCAAATCATACGTATGTATCAAATGTTCGATCGTTATTTGTTCACAAGCTTCAGTCGTATTTAATATTATTTTGCTGAAAAGAAAATTATGGCTTCAAACACACTTGTTGATTGTGGAGATGGTAATTACAAATATTTTTTGTTTACTATTATAGTTTTGTTTGTAGATTTTTAACGTTTATCTGGAAAATCATCAGCATGTTCTTGGTAATGCTGGAGGTTTTCTTGACGCTGTGTTTTACCATCCATGCTGGTAATTAGGGTTGTAAACGAACCGAATGAACACGAACATGGCCATGTTCGTGTTCGTTCGTTAAGGAAATTAACATCTTCGCGAACTGTTCACGAACGCATACCGAACATAAGTTTATGTTCGTGTTCGTTCGTTAAGGAAATTCAGTTGTTCACGAATAGTTCGTGAACACTGATCTCGTACACAAACGAACACAAGCAAATAAAAGCGAACGCAAACGAACATTTAATTTGAAAATAAAAAAATAAAAACATTGTTATCCTTAAACATTGGATATAACTAGATAAATACAACCATCAAATGATAAATCAAAACACAAGAAGTCTACTACACCACCAAACGATGAATCAAGTTTAACTAACTTACACATAATTATCTCCAAAAATATTTTAGAATGTCCAAATTTTAGCTAACAAAGAAACAAATAGGGTTTCAAGTTTTCAATATGTTTAGATAAATGATTTATTATTTATTATTTTTTTGATATAATCAAACGAACACGAACGAACGTAAGCGAACATATTACTGAACGTTCACGAACGTAGTCGAATGAACGAGACTTGTGTTCGTCTTCGTTCGCTAAGCTAATCGAACGAAATTTTTTGTTCGTGTTCATTCGTTAAGCTAATCGAACGAACATAAACGAACTTCCCGCCGAACGGTTCACGAACTGTTCGCTGAACGTTCGGTTCGTTTACAGCCCTATTGGTAATGCTGGAGGATTTCTTGACATTGTGTTTTAACAGCAAGCAGATTCATACAGTTGTGTTTTAGCATTCATGTTGGTAATGATGGAGGATTTCTTGACGCTGTTTTTACCATCCATGCTGGTAATGCTAGAGGATTTCTTGACATTGTATTTTAACAACAAGCAGAGTAAGACAGTTATGTTTTAGCATTCATGTTGGTAATGATGGAGGATTTATTGACGTTGTGTTTTACCATCCATAATGGTAATGCTGGAGGATTTCTTGACATTGTGTTTTAACAGCAAGCAGATTAATACAGCTGTGTTTTAGCATTCATGTTGGTAATGCTGGAGGATTTCTTGACGTTGTGTTTTACCATCCATGTTGGTAATACTGGAGGATTTCGTGACGTTGTGTTTTACCATCCATGTTGGTAATGCTGGAGGATTTCGTGACATTGTGTTTTAACAGCCAACAGTTTAATACCATTGTGTTTTAGCATTCATGCTGGTAATGCTGGAGGATTTCTTGACATTGTGTTTTAACAGCCAGCAGTTTTATATCTTGTTTTGTAGTGTTAGAGAGAGAGACGAGAGAAAGGCAGAGAGAGAGAGAGAAAATCGCAAGAAATGTGGGGTGGTTTATGGAATGATAGTTATTTCCATATTTAAAACAAGCTAAATGACATATCTACCCCTGATTAACTAAATAATCCTATTTTTAAGAAACACATATTACCAAAATGCCACCAAGATGATCTCAACCATTAAACACACCCATTGGATGGCCCAGATCGCTTCCTAGACTTTCTAGGAAAAACACACTTTACTGGGGATCTTGCGGAAAGTGTTTTTTTCCTAGAAAGTCTAGGAAGCGATCTGGGACATCCAATGGGTGTGTTTAATGGTTGAGATCATCTTGGTGGCATTTTGGTAATATGTGTTTCTTAAAAATAGGATTATTTAATTAATCAGGGTAGATATGTCATTTAGCTTGTTTTAAATATGGAAATAACTGTCATTCCACAAATCACCCCACATTTCTTGCGATTTTCTCTCTCTCTCTCTCCCTTTCTCTCTTCTCTCTCTCTTCCTTCTATCCTTCATGAAGAAACACAACATCAGAGAAAACACATCGTAACAAATGTCACACATCGTACCAGCATGAATGGTAAAACACAGCGTCAAGAATGCTAAAACACAACGGTATTAATCTGCTTGCAGTTAAAACACAATGTCAAGAAATCCTCCAGCATTACCAGCATGAATGCTAAAACACAACGATATTAATCTGCTTGCTGTTAAAACACAATGTTAAGAAATCCTCCAGCATTACCAGCATGGATGGTAAAACACAGCGTCAAGAAATCCTCCAACATTACCAACATGAATGCTAAAACACAATTGTATTAATATGCTTGATGTTAAAACACAATGTTAAGAAATCCTCCAGCATTACCAGAATGGATGGTAAAACACATCCTCAAGAAATCCTCCAGTATTACCAACATGAATGCTAAAACACAACTGTATTAATCTGCTTGCTCTTAAAACACAATGTCAAGAAATCCTCCAGCATTACCAGCATGAATGGGAAAACACATCTGTCACATTATGGTATCAATAAACACATTGACTTCAAGCTCTCTGATTGTTAAAACACATCATCAAGAACATGCTGATGATTTTCCAGATAAATGTTAATAATCTACAAACAAAACTACAATAGTAAACAAAAAATAACTTCAATTACCATCTCCACAATCAACAAGTGTGTTTGAAGCCATAATTTTCCTTTCCGAATAAAAATATTGAATACAAATGAAGCTTGTGAACAAATAACGATCGAATAATTGATATTTACGTATGATTTGAAATCGAAAACAACAAAAATTCCGAAAATCATGGATATAATCAGTTACAAATCAAGTACGTGCAATGTTAGTTAATGAATATAAATTCCAAATATAAAATTAGAATGTGAAAGTACATAAATGCCCTTCTAGTTAAAATCGTTCAATGCCACATGTCCAATTCTTATTGCTTCCTACACTTTCTAGGAAAAACCCACTTTCTACCCAACTCCTCCTCTCTCTCTCTCTCTATATATATATATATATATAGAGAGAGAGAGAGAGAGGCCGGTTAACGTACAATACCCCTTATCCTACATTATGTACGCGATAAGCCCAGCCGTCCGATCTTCTATCTATTGAACGCTGTGAAATTAATTTATATAATTAAATTAATCAAATTAATATACATAAAACCAACCGCGATAGATAAAATTGACAATTCCTCTATCAAAATCCTGGAAATTTTGTTCGGTACCTTCTTCTTCTTCAACCGACTCTTCTGCAATCGACGTCCGTCGGTGCGATTTCATCCAATCGATTGTTCATCCGACGATTATGACAACTACAGCAGCTTTGGGTGGTATAAGATCTCCAATCGACAGCAATGTTTACTAGACTAATAAAAAATTTGATGTGATTGTTCTTGTCAATACATGCGATTTCAATAACATACACACACATGCAATTTCATGAACAGTAACATGTATATTAAAATAATAACATGCGATTAGACGTTGTGCACTTTAAATAGTAATATACACATGTGATTTTGTAACTGTGACAACTAACTGATAAACTACAACACACAGATTATACACATGCGGTTTGTTACCTTGAAAAAAAAATAATAGATAACATGCGATTTATCTGGGAACTCATTCACATGCAAATTCCTTAGAAAAAAATAATAATAATAGCATGCGAATTCCTAAATAACATCTTTTGTAACATGCATGCGATTTAATAATCACATGCGAATTCCACTGAATTCCCAAATAATCACATGCAAAATCCTTAGAAAAAAAAATAATCACATGCGAATTCCCAAATAATAACTTTTGTAACATGCATGCGATTTAACTAGGAACTCATTCACAAGCAAATTCCAGAGAAAAAAAATAATAATAACATGCGAATTCCAAAATAGTAACTTTTGTAACATGCGAATTGTAACAACCATAAATTTATTTAGAAAGTTTCGTAAATAATCGCAAATTACTAAGTATTTATATTTAAACAATCATGCTAAAATACTGGTTTATTAAAAACTTTTACAATTTAAAGTGATATACATAATGTGATTTAATTCGCCGTTTTAGAATAACGACGAAACAACTTGCGGAAGCTTCATTTAACGCGTGTTCGGTTCTTGGTCGTCGCTTGATCTTCATCCGGGCTCTCAACATTCACCTGTGTTCAAAACCAACTTAAACGTCAGTTTTGATAATTACATAACTAATACAACAAGGAAGATTGGGTCGAATAATCGAATTAAAGAAAAATCAGGAAATTCCAACATTTATATCTTGATTCCCGAAACAAGAACTCAAATCTGGCCTCCACCGTAACTTACGGTGGGCACCGTAAGTTACGGTGGCCCCTGGTTTACAGTGCCCCCACCGTAACTCAGGAGGCAACTACCGTAAGGATTTCAACTCCACCGTAACTTACGGTGGGCACCGTAAGTTACGGTGGCCCTGTATCATTCCTTTCCTTTTTGCCGTTTTTGACACGAAAACTTTCGTATCTTTCAATCCGCATGTCCGTTTGACCTACCGTTTCTTCCTACGTGTTTGTAATTTGATTCTCCATCATATGGAGTTAAAATCCGACATCCGGCTTAATAAATTTTGAGACTTTTATGCTTTCGGCTTATTACCTTTTTACAAAATTTTGACCCGTTTACGTATTTATCAAACAAACATATTTGTTTGATCATTATTTCACATGAACCGCTTCAATTCAATATTTTCTACCATGTTAGGTTCTAATTGCGGGTTTCTTATATATATTAGCCCGTTTTTGCTCGTATGCTTATTTTGACCCGTTAAGGGTATTTAAGTACATCTTTATACTTAAATCATGCTTATGGTAACATCTTTTTGGTCACTAGTTGTCTACGTATCTCATACGACATAGTGCAACTTGAAATAACGTATTCTCGTTATTTCCACTAGTTTAGTTAACTTAGCGATATCCATCGCTTTCATATACTATCGAATCTTTATGAATACGTTACTTTGACCCGTTTAAAGGTCTTTAGTGAAATCTTTCACTTTTAGCAACAAATTCTTTTGTTTTCAAATTTATTTATTCGGTTCAGTTATGCCGAATCTTACCGCTTACAAGCAAACCAAATTTCTTGATTTGAATTGCTGACCTTAACCGGTCTCACTAACTAGACTTATTAGTCCAGTTATTTCTACCACTCGCTTGGTTATAATGTGATTCTACCTCACATTGCATTTCTTGACCGTGATCGTGTCACATCATGTTTAATTCATATCAACCTTTTATTTTCGAAAACATCACTTTTTCGAATATATCGTCTTGCGCTTGTTAGTGTCAAGACTTGTATCCTTCATGTTTACTATTTAAATTCCTATCAGAATTTATATTTGTAAAAATGTTATTTCTTACTAAAACCAAAGTTTTAGTTTTAGGATCTTCTCTTTAACTTTTGTCAGAATTATGGATATTGACAGTCCATAATTTATTCTTTTACAGTCTTAGTTTTATGCGGGGATTCTCAACTGATTCCCTTGCTTTATCTAATTAACCCGTAGGTTTTATCACTTAGCCTTATGTTAGACCCAGTACAGGCTCAAAACAACTTCTTCTCACGTAATATGGCAAGTGATTTCAGTAGATGTGAAAAAGATGTGCGGAAATGGAAATCAAACTTTCAAGAAACAAGACCTACATAATTATCAAGTTTATATCACTTTGAAACAAAAATGGTTTACAAGGTGATTGAAAGATTATTATCTAATACAAACGAATCTTGAATTCTGTGGGGGAGAGAGCAATGGAGTTTAGATGTATGTGTGAATGCTAAGCTTCAAACTCACTTTGCTTCTCCTGGTTGAGCCTTCTATTTATAGACGGCTTGTATGAATAAACAATAGTTTATTCATACAATAATTCCTGCAAAAAGTAGCCAATTGACATATTCATTGATTCCAACGTTCAAGTTAGCTTTTTCATCATGATTTCATTTAATGTCAACTTGCTTCGGTAAGTGTGGCAGGACAGAGCCAATTTCAGACAAGTGGGTTATTTCATCAGAAATTCTGATAAACCACTTCATCAGAAATTCTGATGAACATATCATCAGAAAATCCTTGATGATCTTAATCGTCAGATACTGATGATATTTCATCAGAAATATCATCAGATCCATCAGAAATGACCTTTTCTGATAATCCAATTCAGCTCTTGATCAACTTGTGATTCTTTGAAGTGGATGCTATGTATTTCGGTTGTCCCATCTGATCTTCTTTTTCGAGTCCGTGATCTTCAGGACTGTTATCTCTTCATAGATCCAGTTGATTGTGTTTTTCTTCAATACTTACAAATAAAGTTTCCTAACAGTTTCCCCCTAAGTATTGTAAGAAAAAGAACTACCTCTATATCAAACATAAACAACTTTCTTTGAAAGAAAAATTCAAAAACAACTAAGTTCAGAAACATTGAACATAGTCAAACCAACTTAAATCAGACATTGATAAAATATTGTTCATAAACAGAAATTTTAATCTTTTTAAATCATTAGTTGATCTTCACTCCACCTCTGTATTTGTCTCCAGGTTTCAGCCTTTTCTTGTAGTCAATTGCCTTTTGAGTTTCTTTGTACATTTCTTTATACCATCCTCTTGCTTCCATCCAATTATCAATGCACTCTTCAATTGTTTTTCTCAGCTTTTCATTGTTCTTTCCCTTCTCTTTGAGCTGCTCTTGTTTTTCATTCATGCAGTTTTTTATATATTTCAGAGTTTGATTTGAATACCTGCATATATCATTGATTCTGAACAGAGCTTTCTCTTTATTAGCATCTTTGAAGACTACACTCATTTCTGGTTGATCAAAGATTGCTCCTGTTCTTAATGGTTTAGAAGCAATTTCAGCTGGAATTGAAGTGTTTGGAGGTGGTATTAGCACTTTGTTGCTGTACTCAAAGTTGATACATAGATCAAAGTCTGCCAGTGCAGCCCTTTTGTATAACTTTGCTCCTGCACTTTTGAGACTTTCAAGGGCTCTTCTGATTATAACTGAATTACCTTTCATTTCAACAATGATATTCTTTATTTTGACTATTCCCAATGGATGAATATCATCAGCCAGATCTGCATCAGTAACCTTTTGTTGACTGTTGTCTTTTCTGATCAAGGTATACTTGTTTTGTGCTTCATTGCCTAGGATGCCTCCTCTAGTGGTCATTGTATCAATTCTTTCAATTGATACTATTGGATTGGTCAAGTGCTTGTGCAAAATTACCCAACCTCCATTGTTTCTGTTTTCAACAATACCTTTGCTTATTGGAGAGAGTGATCTCTTTGGGTTGTCTTCTGGACCTTTCCAATAGTAATTCTTTAGATGTTCTTCAGGGTACATAATAGTGTGTAAATCACCTTTTAGCACTTCCATTTCTCTGATGTTCCCTTCTGAATCTTCTATCATTTCTTTTCTTGGCCTTTTTGAGGAAGTCACTTCATATTCCATTCTTCTCTTTTCTTTTGTATCCATTAGTATGCTCAATTCTGTTTCTCCTGTGATGGTTGTAGAAACTGGTTGTACTGGAACTTGATCTTTTGGTTGTTTCCTTGAAGTGTCTGGCTTTGAGACATTTGGTGGAGGACCCATGAGTATCTTCTGTTTATCTTGAGGTGGACCCATGGGTTGCTTCTGTTTTTGAGCTGTTGAGGTTTCTGTTGGTTTGGTTTGATCTTGTTGAACAATTTCTGGTTGTTGTTGAGAAGTTTCTGATCTTCTTGCTTGTCTTTCCTGTGGAATTGGGGCTTTCAGTTCATGAAGATCAATATTTGCTAGTCTGGCAACATTATACTGCAATCTCTTAACTAACAGATGAACATTAGTAAGAGCTTGAGTATTTGTTTCCTCTTGTTTCTTCATTTTCTGTATCTCTTGATTTTCTTGATTTCTTCGTGCAGCTAATTCCATCAACAATTTCTCAAAAGCCTCAGTCATGCTGCTGTTGTTGGCTCTGAGGAACTGTATTTCTTCAAGAAGCTTCCCTGAACTTGAGCTTTCTCCTGCAGTTGCACCCTCAGCCATCTTTTTCTTGATATCATTCAGTTCCTTGATAGCTTTCTCAATTTCTGATGAGCTTTCTTTGTTTTCTGATGATTTTTGCAATTTGTTGAGAGTTGCAGTATTGTCTTCAGTTTGCTTCTGCACAGCTTTGACAGTTTCTGACAAAAACTTGATCTCTGACTTTTGATTTCTGATTTCTTCTAGTATTAGATCAAGTTTTTCTTCTGTTGCTGTTTTCACAGTAGCAGCTTCATCTTCAGGTTCTTTTTGAAATTGTTTAGGTGACATAGACTGATGTTCTTGGGAAATTGGAAAAACAACAGATGTTTCTCTTCTACCACCAGCAGAAAACACATTCTCTGCTGTTTTAAGGTTAAAAGGATTGGACGAATCCAAATTCCTTATACCCTTACCAGAAAATTGAAACAAATTCAAGTTCTGGGTTTCCTCATATCCTTGAACCTTTTCAGGTTCTCCATGAGTTGTTGAGAAACTTTTTGTTTTCTCATCCAGGTTTCCTTGATCAGCAGGCTGATCTCCACCTGTTGTTACTACATTTTCCTCCTCAGAATCTGATACAGAAAATGAGTCTTTTGTTTTACTCACATCTTGTTTTGAAGAAATAGTTTCTCTAAGTAAGATTTCATGTTTTCCTTGAATTGATTCATCAGAATCATTCTCAGAATCATAAAATATGTTTATTTTAGACTGTTGTGCATCTGTTTCTCCAATGTGTGAGGCTTCAGCATGATGTTCTTCAGCCATAGGATTCATATCTATATCTTTATCAACTAGATGAGGATCAGATTCATCCTGCTGTTCCATTCTTGGTGTGCTAGATTCCTGTGCATCATGCTCCATAGGGAACACTTGTTCTAAAACTCCTTTTCTTTCTGACTTTTTGTTCAACATTTTCAGGTATTCTGCTCTGTATGGTGATTCTTCTGGTATTATACTCATCATTTTTCCTGTCAGAGCAGGTACATCATAATCTGACTTCCAAGACCCTGCTGCATTCCAAGGTTTCATAATTTCTGTTTTCCACATATTTTCTGATGCTGGTATAGCCATGTTTCTTTTCAGAAAAGCATCATAAATTATGATAGATAGAAATCTTGGAAAGGGTAGATGTGAATCTATTCTACCATCTTTGGTCAGAATTGATCTCCTGATCAGAATAAATATTTCTGCTCCATAATCAATGTTTAATCCATTAATTAGACTGAACATGATTGTTAGAATGTTCATATTTATCTGATCTGTACCTCCAATCTTTGACGATAGACACTTGTTCAGAATTTCCATTAAGACTTGCCAGAAGGTAGGTAGCTTGTTTCTCTTGAATTTATTGATTGTTGAAATCTTTGTTTTGTATCCCATTACAGCATCAGGTTGTGAGAACATATCTTCTCTTTCTGGTGACTTTTCAAAGTTTTGATGTAAGGGTAGCTATAAACATTCCCTTATCGTTTCTGGTGAAATTTTAATGAAGATATTTCCCCATACATGTGCTGTTAGCTCAGTTTGACTTGAGATTTTGAGAGTTTTTACAACTTGTTGTATGATTTCTTGTGGTACCTCTCTGGTCTTTGTAAGAGCTTGAGCTAACGGGCATCTTGTTAGAAATTCAATGAGAATTTGACATTTCATATCATATTCTTCGATGTTATCATTCATTGCTTCATTGTTGCTCTTTAATGGAAGAAATTCATCTTCGGTGATGAAAGGAACTGAGTGTTTAACTTGAGGTATGTTGATGTTGACAGCAGCCATTGAGAATTTGGGTTTTTGTGTTTGGAAAAGGGTTTTGAATTTGAAGGTTGAAGATGAAAGACTCTGTTTTTGAATGAGGTATTTATAGGGTATAGCGACAGAGATTTTTGAGTGTTTGTCGTGGGTTGTTTGAGTTCAGGGTGATTAATGACACCTTTAAGATGTTTTAATCCTTTAAGGAGACAACCGTTTTTTGAAAAACCTTTGATTTATCTCTAATTTAATGTATATCCTTTTAAAGATATTTAGAGACTTCAAAGACTTTGCAGATAAACACTAGTTTCCAACTTGCACCTTTTCTCTATGTGGAACCCCTTTTTAAAAGGTCCAATCGAAACCCTTTGTGTGTCTCCCCAGATATTTCTCATAATGATATATATATATATATATCATCATCAGATTTTTTTTTTGTTTTTTTTTTTTTGAGATGAGAGGGAATAAGTAGAGTTCTGAGATTTTACTTACATTATAGTCTTGCAGTTCTGAACTCCACACCTTTGTTCTGATATTCCAGAGGTATATTGTTTATATAGCTTGTTCCAGTCCTCAGAAAAAAAAATTAGAAAGAAACTTTTTCTTAAAAAATTTGGATTTTTATAAATTCAATTAAATCTGATTAAAAGAATTGTTTTTCTGATGATATGTTAAACTTTCTGGTTTTTCAAAACAAAATATTATTTTCTGATTTGTTATCAGAATTTTCACAGTTTTCTGGTGAATGATCAATTTTTCTGATTGATCATCAGATTACGAGTTCTACTAACTTCTGTCAGTATTTATGTGTAATTCACCAGATTTTCTTTGATTTTATCAGTCAAGTTGTGTTTGTTCCCCCTAGATCTATTTACCCAAAAAAAATTTAAAACAAACCTGTTGAAAGAAAACATAAAACAAACATGTTTAAACGAAAACAAAACATAAAAACAAAGAAAACTACTCCTCCTCCTCCTCTAACACATTGAACATGCACTTCACATATAACCAAAGACTGGTTACACGTCCAGTGTGATTCTTTGCCGGCGTCAAGGTGGCTTCACTAATGTTTTCTTGAAGTACCATCTCAGCTCTTGAGTAGCAGCTTCTCACTCCTCCAAAGCCCAGCTGACTGGTGATCACCTTGGTAACAAATCGAGGGTAAATCAGAAAGGGTTGTCGGTCGTGGATGTTTGCTTCTAGGTCTCTCATTAGAAACTTAGCATAGTTGAACGGTTTTTCTTGTATCACAGCATGCACCACTTCCATCATCCTATTCGACAGCTCATTGAAGTGTCCAATTTTCTTGGAAAAGCAGACACTTAGCTGTGTTACCAAAAATTGGAAAGGTCGTATAAAACCAGACTTGCTAATGGCCCTTGACGAGTTGAGTGTGTGATAGCCCATTTCAGTCAAGGTTTGTTGCACATTTGATTTTTCAGGAAGTTGGATTTCATGATTATTACCCAGTTTGAGAACATTTCTGATTGTTTCTTCTTTTAGAGTAATTTTTACTCCCATAACCTCACTTTCAATCCACATAGAAGTACCACCAAAAATGATTTGAGAATTCCACCAGAACTCTTGGAGAAGTTCTGGATACATGGTGACATGTGATGACACAGCAAAGCCTAGAGGACTTCGCATGATCATATTGTACACAAACCTGCAGTCCTCCCATGCAGGTCCTTCCAAGTTGGATCTTAATCTAAGATTGTGAAGTCTGTGAAACGGAAGAGGGAATTGAGTGGCTTTCATCAATTTTGGGCGACCCATTTTTTATAAGGAAAAACTGTTGAAGGGCTTTTGAAGAACTGGTTTTTGTTACAAATGTTCTTTTCAGGTTGTTAATATTTATAGGTGAAAGTGATGTTAACAGCCAACCTTTTTCTCTTCAATTAAGAAGATATCTATCCCAGTGAATGTAACAGTGAGTGTAACAGTGATTTTGACAGTCTATCAAGCCCCATGTGTGAGTAAGCATTTAATAACTAGGCATCTATATCCATAGCTCCTAATGATTCTAGTGCCTACGTGTCACATTTAAGTTCCTTATGAAGAAATGACGTTACATGCAAAAAAAATGAAATTCAATAAACTGAAAAGAAAATGAGACGGTTGATAATTACAGTTGTATGGAACTTCATCAGTATGCATGTTACTTTTCCCCCTTTTTGTTTTTTTTATTTTAAAAAAATAACAAAACAAAACAAAAAAAATACACCAAAAATAAAAAATTACAATTTTTGGAATGTGCATGAGGATGTATTTATACAAATTATCCTGATGTTTCAAACATAATTTCTGATTTTATATCAGAACTTCTGGTGCTTTTACCAGATATTCTGATACTTCTTCAGAATATCTGATAAACTATCATTTATTGATAGTTCATCAGATTTTCTTGTGTTCCATCAGATTGATGGATTGTTTTATCAGAAACTAGTTGATTTGTTCTATGAATATCAGAATTTTGATTTTCAACAAGTTGGTCTTCAATTTGTGCTTTTGAGTTTTCAGAGAAATCTTCATCATTTAGATTAACCATGCCTAGTTTGCTGATTAAAAAATTGTGTCTCTTTTCATCAAGAGGTTTTGTAAAGATATCAGCAATTTGATTTTCAGTTGGGACAAAATACATTTCAATGTTACCTTTCTCCACATGATCTTTTATGAAGTGATATCTGACATCTATGTGTTTGGTTCTTGAGTGATGAACAGGATTTTCAGTTATTGCAATGGCACTCTTTGAGTCACATAGAATTGGAATTCTTGTCAGAGTTACTCCATAATCTTTCAGTTGAGTTTGCATCCACAGCACTTGTGAACAGCAACTTGCTGCTGCTACATATTCTGATTCTGCGGTTGATGTGGCAACACAGTTTTGTTTCTTGCTCGCCCAACATACCAATTTTTCTCCCAAAAGTTGACAGCACCAGATGTGCTTTTCCTGTCAATTTTGCACCCTGCATAATCTGCATCTGTGTATGCAATTAATTCATGGTTTGTATCCTTTGGATACCAGAGACCGATTTCTGATGTGCCTTTGAGATATTTAAAAACCCTTTTTACAGCTTTTAGATGGGATTCTTTAGGATCACATTGATATCTGGCCAGAAAACATGTTGCAAACATGATATCTGGTCTGCTTGCAGTTAAATAAAGCAGTGATCCTATCATCCCTCTATAGGTTTTAATATCAACACTTATACCATTTTTATCAGAATCTAACTTGTTCCCTGTTGCCATGGGAGTTTTTGAAACAGAGCAATTTTCAAGTGAGTATTTTTGTAGAATTGTTTTCACATATTTTGATTGACTCAAAAATATTCCATCAATTCTTTGTTTTACCTGTAACCCTAAGAAAAAGGTTAACTCACCCATCATACTCATTTCAAAGTGGCTGGTCATCAATTTTTGAAATTTGTCACAAAATTTTTCATTTGTTGATCCAAATATAATGTCATCAACATATATCTGGACTAGCAAAGTGTGACCTTTGTGTGTTTTGAGAAAAAGAGTGGTGTCAATAGTACCTTTGGTAAACCCATAATTAAGTAAGAAGTTTGATAAGGTTTCATACCAGGCTCTAGGAGCTTGCTTCAACCCATACAAGGCTTTGTTTAATCTATAAACATGATTTTGAAATTTTGGATCAACAAAGCCTTCTGGTTGATGCACATAAACTTCTTCCTTAATTTTACCATTCAGAAAAGCTGATTTTACATCCATTTGATAAACTTTTAAATTCTTAGATGCAGCATAAGCAAGAAAAATTCTTACAGCTTCTAACCTAGCTACTGGTGCAAAGGTTTCGTCATAATCAATACCTTCTTGTTGACAGTAACCCTTGACCACTAACCTTGCTTTATTTCTGGTGATTATGCCGTTTTCATCAGATTTGTTTCTGAACACCCATTTTGAGCCTATGAGAGATTTGTCTTTTGGCTTGGGTACCAGATCCCATATCTTGCTCCTTTCAAATTGATCAAGCTCTTCATGCATGGCTTGAATCCAGTCTGGGTCATTTAGAGCTTCCTTGACAGATTTGGGTTCTATTTTGCTTAAGAACCCAGAGAATACACACTCATGTGCAGTGGTAGATCTTGTTCTGACACCATCTGCAGGATTGCCTATGATGTCAGAATGAACATGTCCTTTGATCCATCTTAACTTGTTGTGAAATGTTGTTGGTTCTGATGGATTTGAAGTTTCCCCCTGATCAGGTGCTACATTTGTCTGAAAAGTATCAGAAATCTGGATTTCTGATGTACTACATACTTGATCTGCAGAGTTAGAACATGAATAATCTTTTGATTTATTTATGAAGGCATTATCATGTTCTTGGAAAACTTCATTTAATATTTCAAAGATATGTTCATAATTTTCTTGTTTGTCAGAAAAGTTTATTTCTTTTATGTACTCATCAGAAACCTCTGTTTCTGATGAGTCATCGAATGAGACATACAAACTTTCTCTGATGGTCCTGGTGTTGAGAATAAAAACTCTGTATGCTTTTGAGGACAAAGAGTAACCAAGAAAAATGCCTTTTTCTGCTTTTCTGTCAAATTTTTCAAGGCTTTCAAAATCATTAAAAACAAAACATCTACAACCAAATGTATGCAAAAATTTTATACTAGGTATTCTTCCATTTATAATGTTGTAAGGTGTTTTGTTGTGCCTTTTGTTGATTATGGATCTGTTTTGTGTAAAACATGCATTTGCTATAGCTTCTGCCCAAAAGTGAGTGGGCAATTTAGCATAAGCTAGCATGGTTCTGGCAGCTTCTACCAAGGTCCTATTTCTTCTTTTAACCACACCATTCTGTTGTGGTGTTCTTGGAGCAGAAAAATCATGAGAGATTCCTTTACTTACTAAGAAATTCTCAATTTTTTCATTTTTAAATTATGTTCCATTGTCTGATCTGATCCTTCTCACTGTTAGTTTTAACAGATTTTCAATTTTCTTAATAAAATTAATGATCAGATCAGGAGTTTCACTTTTCTTTCTCAAAAATTCTACCCATGTGTACCTGGAGAAATCATCCACTATTAATAGTATGTATTTCTTTCCAGAAAAACTTTCTGTACTTATGGGTCCACACAAATCCATGTGTATCAGTTCCAAATTTTGTGAAATAGAAGACTCAGAAATTGATTTGTGTGAGCTTCTTTTGGATTTTCCCATTTCACATGCTTCACAAATTTTATCCTTCTTTGAGGATATCAAAGGTAATCCTTTTACCAGACCTTTGCTTACTAATTTGCTTAGGTTTTTGAAATTTAAATGAGCAAGCCTTTTGTGCCATAACCAACTACTACCCTTGTTATGTTTTGAAAATAAACACAGTTTTGGATGTTCACTTTCTTCTTTGAAGTCAAAATAGTAGATTGATTTTCTTATCCTTTTCCCACTTAAATAAATTTTGTTATCATCTATACCTATTAACAAGCATTTTTCTGGTAAAAAGGTTACCTGAAAACCTTTGTCACAGAATTGACCACAACTCAACAAATTATACTTTAAGCCTTCAACATAGGCTACTTTCTCTATGGTCATACATCCATATTTTATGCAACCATATCCCATGATCCTTCCTTTCACACCATTTCCAAAGTTTACCATTCTACCCAGCTTTGAAACAAAGTTGCTGAGTAAGCTCCTGTCCCCAGTCATGTGCTTGGAGCTTCCTGAGTCGCAGTACCAGATCTGCTGCACATGATGGTCCTGAAATGAAATGATTAGAGGGTTTTTGGTACCCAGGCATGCTTGGGTACTGTTTCTGATGAAATTTGAAACATTTTATTTTTATTTCTTCTTGGTTTTGCATCAGAAACTCTGTTATATGCTGAGCCATTAACAGATTTTACATTTTTCTTTTGAAGATGGTGTTGGACAAGCTTCAGTATGTCAACACACATACAACAGTTATCAGAATTTTCTGATAGTTCCTCTTGTGATGAAATGATTGGATAATTTTGAAAAGATGAGTGAACTGCTTCTGGAGTTTTTACAGATTCTAGACTGCATTCACTTTTGTTTGTTTTGAAGTTTAGTTTGTCAAAAGAATATTCAGAACAAATTGATTTGCAAGATTCAGATTCAGATTCTGATACTAAATTATCAGAAATCTGATGAGTTGCTTTTACAAAGATAGTGGGTTTATTTCTATTTGGTCTTGTAGCACTTGTATAGCCTAAACCCTCTCCTTTGTTCTTTGGTGTGGACTCAATAAAATTTATGAATTCTTTAGCCTGTTGAAAACCTCTTACATTGATTTCTTTGTCATTTATTTTCTTGTAAAGATCTTTTCTTTCATTTTCATAAAACTCAATTTTTGCTCTTTGATCTAAACTGTCCTCTATAAGATGCTGGTTTTCAAGAATGATTTTATTCAAAGTCCTTTGCAACTCATCAGATTTTCTAATATCTGATTGATGTTTTTCTTGCAGATTTAGAAAATCTGACATGAGTTTGTTTAGTTTGTGTTCAAGATCAAGATTGTCTAAACATACCTTTTGTTCTGATGTTTCTGGTAGTCCTTCAGAGAGTGCCATGAGGCAAAAATTTGCCAATTCTTCTTCTTCATCCTCAGAAGAATCATCAGATAACCATGTATCTGTTCCAGCAATTAAGCTTACTTGTTGCTGCTTCTTTGCTTCTTCAATCTTTTTCTCATAATAGGCAACATCCTTCAGCTTTTTGGTCTTGCATTCTGATGCATAATGACCTCTTTGCTTGCACTTGTAACACACAACTTCAGCCTTCCCTTTATCCTTAGATCTAAACTCTTCTTTAGATCTTCCATCCATCCTTCCTTTGTCACTCCTCTGGTATCTCTGGTTACTTCCCCTCAACCTCTGCTCAAATGTTTTGGTGAGCAGTGCAATTGCTTCAGCAAAAGCTGAAAAGTCTGATGATGCATCAGAAGTTTCAAGATTTTGACTGTTTGAAGGTTGTGAAT
The DNA here is from genome assembly GCA_030545235.1 of Helianthus tuberosus. Taxonomy (NCBI): domain Eukaryota; kingdom Viridiplantae; phylum Streptophyta; class Magnoliopsida; order Asterales; family Asteraceae; genus Helianthus; species Helianthus tuberosus. The sequence goes on along the minus strand of CM060415.1, from coordinate 58,699,773 downwards.
CATTTGTTGTTGTTGATCTTTGTTAGTTGGAGATTAGAGCTAAAGATCCCCCTCTTTGAATGATTTCTTCAAATATTTCTTCCTCTCTGGGGATCAAGATGTTGTACAAGTCATGAAGACTCATGTTTCCTAGTTCTAAGGTTGATGATAAAGTCATGGTTAGACTTCTCCATTCTCTAGGAAGGGCATCAAGAAATTTTATGTTTCTTTCATCGTTTGATTTTGTTATACTAAATTTCTTTAGCTCGTTTAAAAGTTTTGTAAATCTTTGATATGTATCATTTAACCTTTCATTTGGCAAACTTTTAAACCTTTCATAAGATGAGACATTATTTGTTCTCTTGTATCTTCTCATCCTTTCTCCTCCTTCGCAAAGGTTTTCCAACTGATCCCATATTTCCTTAGCTGATGCACAAGCATCAACTTGTGAAAATATGTCATTAGGGATGGCCATAATTAAAAGTGACTTAGCCCTTTCATCCCCAGCCACCAGTTCCTTGTCTTCCGCACTCCAGTTTATTTCACTTTTAGGAGCACGGGAGGCAGGGATTGCTGGTGATTGGTCAGTTGCTGGAATAGCAGGTATATCAGTCATTGGTGTATGTGGACCCCTTTCAATGGATTGAAACAGAGCTCGGTCATGACCATTAAGGAAATTGACCATCCTGATTTTCCACTGGGGGTATTCTTCTTTGACCAGAGTCGGAGGTTTAGACATAGAACCAATGTTAAAAGCATTATTCCAGGATTGAAAGCTGGCCATATTTAGAGAAAATAAGATGAGCGATTGATCGTTTGAAAATAGTTTATTCAATCGGCTCTGATACCAATTGTTAGACCCAGTACAGGCTCAAAACAACTTCTTCTCACGTAATATGGCAAGTGATTTCAGTAGATGTGAAAAAGATGTGCGGAAATGGAAATCAGACTTTCAAGAAACAAGACCTACAGAATTATCAAGTTTATATCACTTTGAAACAAAAATGGTTTACAAGGTGATTGAAAGATTATTATCTAATACAAACGAATCTTGAATTCTGTGGGGGAGATAGCAATGGAGTTTAGATGTATGTGTGAATGCTAAGCTTCAAACTCACTTTGCTTCTCCTGGTTGAGCCTTCTATTTATAGACGGCTTGTATGAATAAACAATAGTTTATTCATACAATAATTCCTGCAAAAAGTAGTCAATTGACATATTCATTGATTCCAACGTTCAAGTTGGCTTTTTCATCATGATTTCATTTAATGTCAACTTGCTTCGGTAAGTGTGGCAGGACAGAGCCAATTTCAGACAAGTGGGTTATTTCATCAGAAATTCTGATAAACCACTTCATCAGAAATTCTGATGAACATATCATCAGAAAATCCTTGATGATCAGAATCGTCAGATACTGATGATATTTCATCAGAAATATCATCAGATCCATCAGAAATGACCTTTTCTGATAATCCAATTCAGCTCTTGATCAACTTGTGATTCTTTGAAGTGGATGCTATGTATTTCGGTTTTCCCATCTGATCTTCTTTTTCGAGTTCGTGATCTTCAGGACTGTTATCTCTTCATAGATCCAGTTGATTGTGTTTTTCTTCAATACTTACAAATAAAGTTTCCTAACACCTTATGGGCTATTTTGATTAGACTTTCACCTCTTTAGGGCGAAGTCCTTATAATTTCTTTCTAATCATGACCTGTGGGTCGTTTTAGTCTCGTAGACCTTTCATTTGTTTATAACCCTAAAGGTTATGTTGATCCCGTAGATCACTCCTTACTCATGTCATTCTTAAAATACATGTTTGGTGTCAAGGCACCCTGTTTTTGTTCGAAGAATCATTTGGTTTCAAGCTTAGGTTCCGTTAACCTTGATTGTAGTTTCATGGCTACAATTGTTTTGTTTCGGACAATTTTCCTACTTATGACTTCTCACGTCATTTATGCGTCAGTTCTTCTTATGCTTACTGTTATTTTATTTGCATATATTTTTATTTGGTTATGTCCCATTACCGGGCTCATTACTCTTTTGCATTTAACGCTACCTTTATCCCGCTTGCGTTTACTCATGCCGTTCGGCATGATATTATATTCAACCCGTTCAACTTTAAAATAGTTGAACATAATTTATTCAAAATTTGTATTTACATTATCTTGTCGTCTTTTAGTTATGACTCAAAACCCGAGTCTTTTAGCTTTCCATCCGAGTTCCCGTTTCTCGATCTACGCATGTGTTAAATTCTTACCCATCAACCGGGTGTTTTACCGAAGTCGTTATTATTGCAACCCTCCCGGTATGCATTAAGACCTCGCTTCATTTTTATATTCCGACTTTGTCCTCGAGTTTGACGTTTTACAAAAACGACCCGTTTAGAGACATATTCGCATTTTCCGGGTTCGAGTGTAAGTACATCCCCCCCAATACATGTCTACATCATTTTACATGTTTGCATTTTCCGGGTTCGAGTGTAAGTACACCCCCTCAAAATGCGTACCTTAATAATTTTACATGTTTCTTTGTCCCTTCTTTCGGGCTCATTATCCTAATGTAATACGCTTCCGTCACCCGGTTGTGCGTTTACATTATTATCAAATATTTTGCTCATTTGATTCATTTGGGTACTTTTTAAGTTAGTCCCATTCACCCCGCCCTTACTACATCGGATGTAAATGTGTCCGCTATAAGAAGCTCATGGTCTCATATGCCACTACTTACTTGGCCAGAGTAAGCGATTAACACATGACACACACGACCCTTTTATAGTTTTCACATCACGCCCTATGTAAGTAACGCCTCTATTTAGTTTTCTTGGAAATAATATCCTGGATAGGTATTCTATTCAGGTTTTTTTTCCAAGTTTCTAATTTACATATGCAACAATCATTCTCTACATGTTTGTTGCATATTGCTATTTGTGCGATTATATTTAAAAGTGTGCACCTGGTAATGCTTGCCCCGACGGGCATTCCTTGCCATTAACCCTGTTCGCGGTCGTTACACGATTTAGTTCTTGGTGAGCATGCTCCTCTTGTCATACTTCGGACCGTTCCTCTATCATATTCGTAAATTGGTTCAACCCTTGTCATCTTTAAATGCAAGTGTCCTTCAATTAAGACATTCACAAAAGTTAGTAATTTCAATATTAATAAATGCACGTATTGTAATATAACGCTTTTTACTGTACGTGATTTCGTTAACTATACTAATCATTTTCGTTGGTGTAACGTGTATTACACGATACCCTATGTGTTGTTCACAACACTTTAATCATACTAGACCATTAACATACTTGTACTTACCAGATTTGCGATCAACCTTGAACCGAACACCAATCTTTGTCAAGAGCATAAGGTTTAAGTCCAAGCATGGTTTTCCCCACCCTACTTGAATCTCTTAAACCAAGGCTCTGATACCAACTTGTAACAACCATAAATTTATTTAGCAAGTTTCGTAAATAATCGCAAATTACTAAGTATTTATATTTAAACAATCATGCTAAAATACTGGTTTATTAAAAACTTTTACAATTTAAAGTGATATACATAATGTGATTTAATTCGCCGTTTTAGAATAACGACGAAACAACTTGCGGAAGCTTCATTTAACGCGTGTTCGGTTCTTGGTCGTCGCTTGATCTTCATCCGGGCTCTCAACATTCACCTGTGTTCAAAACCAACTTAAACGTCAGTTTTGATAATTACATAACTAATACAACAAGGAAGATTGGGTCGAATAATCGAATTAAAGAAAAATCAGGAAATTCCAACATTTATATCTTGATTCCCGAAACAAGAACTCAAATCTGGCCTCCACCGTAACTTACGGTGGGCACCGTAAGTTACGGTGGCCCCTGGTTTACAGTGCCCCCACCGTAACTCAGGAGGCAACTACCGTAAGGATTTCAACTCCACCGTAACTTACGGTGGGCACCGTAAGTTACGGTGGCCCTGTATCATTCCTTTCCTTTTTGCCGTTTTTGACACGAAAACTTTCGTATCTTTCAATCCGCATGTCCGTTTGACCTACCGTTTCTTCCTACGTGTTTGTAATTTGATTCTCCATCATATGGAGTTAAAATCCGACATCCGGCTTAATAAATTTTGAGACTTTTATGCTTTCGGCTTATTACCTTTTTACAAAATTTTGACCCGTTTACGTATTTATCAAACAAACATATTTGTTTGATCATTATTTCACATGAACCGCTTCAATTCAATATTTTCTACCATGTTAGGTTCTAATTGCGGGTTTCTTATATATATTAGCCCGTTTTTGCTCGTATGCTTATTTTGACCCGTTAAGGGTATTTAAGTACATCTTTATACTTAAATCATGCTTATGGTAACATCTTTTTGGTCACTAGTTGTCTACGTATCTCATACGACATAGTGCAACTTGAAATAACGTATTCTCGTTATTTCCACTAGTTTAGTTAACTTAGCGATATCCATCGCTTTCATATACTATCGAATCTTTATGAATACGTTACTTTGACCCGTTTAAAGGTCTTTAGTGAAATCTTTCACTTTTAGCAACAAATTCTTTTGTTTTCAAATTTATTTATTCGGTTCAGTTATGCCGAATCTTACCGCTTACAAGCAAACCAAATTTCTTGATTTGAATTGCTGACCTTAACCGGTCTCACTAACTAGACTTATTAGTCCAGTTATTTCTACCACTCGCTTGGTTATAATGTGATTCTACCTCACATTGCATTTCTTGACCGTGATCGTGTCACATCATGTTTAATTCATATCAACCTTTTATTTTCGAAAACATCACTTTTTCGAATATATCGTCTTGCGCTTGTTAGTGTCAAGACTTGTATCCTTCATGTTTACTATTTAAATTCCTATCAGAATTTATATTTGTAAAAATGTTATTTCTTACTAAAACCAAAGTTTTAGTTTTAGGATCTTCTCTTTAACTTTTGTCAGAATTATGGATATTGACAGTCCATAATTTATTCTTTTACAGTCTTAGTTTTATGCGGGGATTCTCAACTGATTCCCTTGCTTTATCTAATTAACCCGTAGGTTTTATCACTTAGCCTTATGTTAGACCCAGTACAGGCTCAAAACAACTTCTTCTCACGTAATATGGCAAGTGATTTCAGTAGATGTGAAAAAGATGTGCGGAAATGGAAATCAGACTTTCAAGAAACAAGACCTACATAATTATCAAGTTTATATCACTTTGAAACAAAAATGGTTTACAAGGTGATTGAAAGATTATTATCTAATACAAACGAATCTTGAATTCTGTGGGGGAGAGAGCAATGGAGTTTAGATGTATGTGTGAATGCTAAGCTTCAAACTCACTTTGCTTCTCCTGGTTGAGCCTTCTATTTATAGACGGCTTGTATGAATAAACAATAGTTTATTCATACAATAATTCCTGCAAAAAGTAGCCAATTGACATATTCATTGATTCCAACGTTCAAGTTAGCTTTTTCATCATGATTTCATTTAATGTCAACTTGCTTCGGTAAGTGTGGCAGGACAGAGCCAATTTCAGACAAGTGGGTTATTTCATCAGAAATTCTGATAAACCACTTCATCAGAAATTCTGATGAACATATCATCAGAAAATCCTTGATGATCTTAATCGTCAGATACTGATGATATTTCATCAGAAATATCATCAGATCCATCAGAAATGACCTTTTCTGATAATCCAATTCAGCTCTTGATCAACTTGTGATTCTTTGAAGTGGATGCTATGTATTTCGGTTGTCCCATCTGATCTTCTTTTTCGAGTTCGTGATCTTCAGGACTGTTATCTCTTCATAGATCCAGTTGATTGTGTTTTTCTTCAATACTTACAAATAAAGTTTCCTAACAGTTTCCCCCTAAGTATTGTAAGAAAAAGAACTACCTCTATATCAAACATAAACAACTTTCTTTGAAAGAAAAATTCAAAAACAACTAAGTTCAGAAACATTGAACATAGTCAAACCAACTTAAATCAGACATTGATAAAATATTGTTCATAAACAGAAATTTTAATCTTTTTAAATCATTAGTTGATCTTCACTCCACCTCTGTATTTGTCTCCAGGTTTCAGCCTTTTCTTGTAGTCAATTGCCTTTTGAGTTTCTTTGTACATTTCTTTATACCATCCTCTTGCTTCCATCCAATTATCAATGCACTCTTCAATTGTTTTTCTCAGCTTTTCATTGTTCTTTCTCTTCTCTTTGAGCTGCTCTTGTTTTTCATTCATGCAGTTTTTTATATATTTCAGAGTTTGATTTGAATACCTGCATATATCATTGATTCTGAACAGAGCTTTCTCTTTATTAGCATCTTTGAAGACTACACTCATTTCTGGTTGATCAAAGATTGCTCCTGTTCTTAATGGTTTAGAAGCAATTTCAGCTGGAATTGAAGTGTTTGGAGGTGGTATTAGCACTTTGTTGCTGTACTCAAAGTTGATACATAGATCAAAGTCTGCCAGTGCAGCCCTTTTGTATAACTTTGCTCCTGCACTTTTGAGACTTTCAAGGGCTCTTCTGATTATAACTGAATTACCTTTCATTTCAACAATGATATTCTTTATTTTGACTATTCCCAATGGATGAATATCATCAGCCAGATCTGCATCAGTAACCTTTTGTTGACTGTTGTCTTTTCTGATCAAGGTATACTTGTTTTGTGCTTCATTGCCTAGGATGCCTCCTCTAGTGGTCATTGTATCAATTCTTTCAATTGATACTATTGGATTGGTCAAGTGCTTGTGCAAAATTACCCAACCTCCATTGTTTCTGTTTTCAACAATACCTTTGCTTATTGGAGAGAGTGATCTCTTTGGGTTGTCTTCTGGACCTTTCCAATAGTAATTCTTTAGATGTTCTTCAGGGTACATAATAGTGTGTAAATCACCTTTTAGCACTTCCATTTCTCTGATGTTCCCTTCTGAATCTTCTATCATTTCTTTTCTTGGCCTTTTTGAGGAAGTCACTTCATATTCCATTCTTCTCTTTTCTTTTGTATCCATTAGTATGCTCAACTCTGTTTCTCCTGTGATGGTTGTAGAAACTGGTTGTACTGGAACTTGATCTTTTGGTTGTTTCCTTGAAGTGTCTGGCTTTGAGACATTTGGTGGAGGACCCATGAGTATCTTCTGTTTATCTTGAGGTGGACCCATGGGTTGCTTCTGTTTTTGAGCTGTTGAGGTTTCTGTTGGTTTGGTTTGATCTTGTTGAACAATTTCTGGTTGTTGTTGAGAAGTTTCTGATCTTCTTGCTTGTCTTTCCTGTGGAATTGGGGCTTTCAGTTCATGAAGATCAATATTTGCTAGTCTGGCAACATTATACTGCAATCTCTTAACTAACAGATGAACATTAGTAAGAGCTTGAGTATTTGTTTCCTCTTGTTTCTTCATTTTCTGTATCTCTTGATTTTCTTGATTTCTTCGTGCAGCTAATTCCATCAACAATTTCTCAAAAGCCTCAGTCATGCTGCTGTTGTTGGCTCTGAGGAACTGTATTTCTTCAAGAAGCTTCCCTGAACTTGAGCTTTCTCCTGCAGTTGCACCCTCAGCCATCTTTTTCTTGATATCATTCAGTTCCTTGATAGCTTTCTCAATTTCTGATGAGCTTTCTTTGTTTTCTGATGATTTTTGCAATTTGTTGAGAGTTGCAGTATTGTCTTCAGTTTGCTTCTGCACAGCTTTGACAGTTTCTGACAAAAACTTGATCTCTGACTTTTGATTTCTGATTTCTTCTAGTATTAGATCAAGTTTTTCTTCTGTTGCTGTTTTCACAGTAGCAGCTTCATCTTCAGGTTCTTTTTGAAATTGTTTAGGTGACATAGACTGATGTTCTTGGGAAATTGGAAAAACAACAGATGTTTCTCTTCTACCACCAGCAGAAAACACATTCTCTGCTGTTTTAAGGTTAAAAGGATTGGACGAATCCAAATTCCTTATACCCTTACCAGAAAATTGAAACAAATTCAAGTTCTGGGTTTCCTCATATCCTTGAACCTTTTCAGGTTCTCCATGAGTTGTTGAGAAACTTTTTGTTTTCTCATCCAGGTTTCCTTGATCAGCAGGCTGATCTCCACCTGTTGTTACTACATTTTCCTCCTCAGAATCTGATACAGAAAATGAGTCTTTTGTTTTACTCACATCTTGTTTTGAAGAAATAGTTTCTCTAAGTAAGATTTCATGTTTTCCTTGAATTGATTCATCAGAATCATTCTCAGAATCATAAAATATGTTTATTTTAGACTGTTGTGCATCTGTTTCTCCAATGTGTGAGGCTTCAGCATGATGTTCTTCAGCCATAGGATTCATATCTATATCTTTATCAACTAGATGAGGATCAGATTCATCCTGCTGTTCCATTCTTGGTGTGCTAGATTCCTGTGCATCATGCTCCATAGGGAACACTTGTTCTAAAACTCCTTTTCTTTCTGACTTTTTGTTCAACATTTTCAGGTATTCTGCTCTGTATGGTGATTCTTCTGGTATTATACTCATCATTTTTCCTGTCAGAGCAGGTACATCATAATCTGACTTCCAAGACCCTGCTGCATTCCAAGGTTTCATAATTTCTGTTTTCCACATATTTTCTGATGCTGGTATAGCCATGTTTCTTTTCAGAAAAGCATCATAAATTATGATAGATAGAAATCTTGGAAAGGGTAGATGTGAATCTATTCTACCATCTTTGGTCAGAATTGATCTCCTGATCAGAATAAATATTTCTGCTCCATAATCAATGTTTAATCCATTAATTAGACTGAACATGATTGTTAGAATGTTCATATTTATCTGATCTGTACCTCCAATCTTTGACGATAGACACTTGTTCAGAATTTCCATTAAGACTTGCCAGAAGGTAGGTAGCTTGTTTCTCTTGAATTTATTGATTGTTGAAATCTTTGTTTTGTATCCCATTACAGCATCAGGTTGTGAGAACATATCTTCTCTTTCTGGTGACTTTTCAAAGTTTTGTTGTAAGGGTAGCTCTAAACATTCCCTTATCGTTTCTGGTGAAATTTTAATGAAGATATTTCCCCATACATGTGCTGTTAGCTCAGTTTGACTTGAGATTTTGAGAGTTTTTACAACTTGTTGTATGATTTCTTGTGGTACCTCTCTGGTCTTTGTAAGAGCTTGAGCTAACGGGCATCTTGTTAGAAATTCAATGAGAATTTGACATTTCATATCATATTCTTCGATGTTATCATTCATTGCTTCATTGTTGCTCTTTAATGGAAGAAATTCATCTTCGGTGATGAAAGGAACTGAGTGTTTAACTTGAGGTATGTTGATGTTGACAGCAGCCATTGAGAATTTGGGTTTTTGTGTTTGGAAAAGGGTTTTGAATTTGAAGGTTGAAGATGAAAGACTCTGTTTTTGAATGAGGTATTTATAGGGTATAGCGACAGAGATTTTTGAGTGTTTGTCGTGGGTTGTTTGAGTTCAGGGTGATTAATGACACCTTTAAGATGTTTTAATCCTTTAAGGAGACAACCGTTTTTTGAAAAACCTTTGATTTATCTCTAATTTAATGTATATCCTTTTAAAGATATTTAGAGACTTCAAAGACTTTGCAGACTTCAATACGATTGGTGACCAAAAGCTAGTTAACCAAGTTTTAATTTAGACAGCGGAAGTATAAACGTAAAGTTCAAAACATAAGTTCGCAGTTCATAAGTTTAAAGTCCAACACATAGGTTTAATAAGTTCATAATGTTTTAAATATTAAACACTGGACATAACCGTCCGTACACCACAACGACTTCTTCCTCGTGCAAGCTCCAAGCATTTAGCGACCTGTAAGGCATGTAACAACTAGTCAACAACAAAGTTGAGTGAGTTCACATTTGGTTGTTTAGTTTTAAGTTGTTTTCTGAAAAAACGTGGTTTGACTTTCGTTGGCGTAATTGCCGTGGGGGTTACCCCATAGTTGAAAGTATGTTTAACCAGTTCCTCTTTCATTACCCAAACCATAACCATAATCAGTGGGGGGGCTTTCCCCGTTTGAACTACTAGACGGTATGATATCGACTGCTACGCAAATAAGTTGTGCCCTATATCAGTGTCTATCATCACTAACAATCTGCCATAGTCCATTAGTACACGCCCGTCCGAACGGCACGGTGTGAGGTTTGTTAAACCTAATAGCGCTATTAACTAATGACCCGCTCGCCATTGGCCTCGGCGATTAAGTCGATATAAATTGAGGGACTTCATGATAGAGTTTTGTCTAGCTAGTTTTAAGGTTGTTGTCCTACCCAAGGAGGACGAACGTACGTATTCTGCACCAGGAGAATTCGTAGGATTAATAATGGCATCCAATCTATGGAGGATGGCCGTACATATCCTACCCAAGGAGGATATGTAGATTTAGTTTTAATTCTATAACCCATTCCCAAACCACCGGGAATCCCATGCCTTAGAAAGTGTGTGAAATCACCTCGGTTTGCTCGGTTAGATTCTCAATATAGCTAACAGTTAAGGTCGGTCAATCACGTCCTAGTATGATTTACCAGTTAGTCATTTAGTGGCTTTCAAATAGAACGCAAAGTTCCTACACGTATCTATCACACAACATGCATTACTTTAACGGTTTATGCCCATCTAAGTTTCCCATCCATTCCCCACTCAAAATCAAACATACGATAATGCACATAACATATATAACATGTTAGATCATTCACAGATAGCATACTCGACATTTAGACACGCGAGTCACAACTTATGTCATTTCAGCATTTATATTCAAAACCGGCTGTTTTCGGACATTTTAATAAAATAGTTAAATTATTCCAAAAATTCCCAAATTTTTACAGGATGTCTTAAACGTTGTATGTTTTATTGTGTAAAAATATCGGGGTCCGGTTCATTACCAATATTTTATAAAAATTCATATTCCGGACTGAACTCAGATTTATATATTTCTGACCACAGTCCACGGAACAATTTATTAAAAATTCATCGAGTGTCCGATTTACGAAATTCCAGTGGGGTAATTACAAATGCATCGGTTTTCATCTACTGTACAAATTTCATGGTCCGATTCATCACAAAACTCAGGTTATAACTGAAAACATGACACCCATTTATTGCTGTCAAAATTCAGCTTAAGCTGCTGTTACAAATTAACACTTTAAAAATAGTAAACGGAGTCCAAAAATTACGATTCTGGTGCCATTATAACCGTATTTTATAATAACATATTTTAGATTCAAAATATCGGTTTTTCGTTGAATTTACGACCTGTTTACAGCCTGATGAAGTCGGCTGGAAATCATTACTCAGCTTGCTGTTTTGTGGTTTAAATGTTACTAAAACGTATTAACAAGTGTCCGAACAACGGGTTTATCAAAAGTTTGACGATCAAACATCATATATGCATTAACTAACCTTAAACCAACAAGTTTTCATCTTTATGTATCAATCATAAGTAAACTTTTTATATTTATCTATTTGTTCTTGACACTTTAGTGATTTTAAACATACTACACCCTTTGATCATAGAAACGAGATGAAACAAAATTAACAAGAGGGTAACAAAGGACTTACTACTAGCTTATAGCTAGGGATGAATCTAGTGCAAAGTTGGTAAGAAAAAGATGGTGAAAAGTCCACCTTCATAGATTCACCTTCAAAGCTTGGAATGCACTTGTTAATGGAAGAGATGGATGAATGAAGTGGTGGTGATGGGTTTCGGTCATAGGGGAACCGAATGAGAGAGAAAGGAGTAGTGAGATGGAGTGTGTAAGGATGAGAATGATGTGTGTAAGAGGTAGCCATACTTATGTATGATTTACTCACTTCTACAAGCAAGAAATCAATTAAACAATTGAATTAAAATCTAAACAAATATATGGAAGTATGGAGGGATGATATGGTGGGTCCACATGGACCAATTTTCGGTTGGGGGGGGGGGTCTATTTGCAAAGTTTGTAACTAAATGGCAAGTATTAGTTAGATAGCAAGTATATAATCTAGTTAGTAGGGAAAATAGTGGGTGTTGTGGTATACGGGACCCATGACTAGCCAAAAATAATAAAACTATGTCCATGACAAAATTTAGTGTTCCAGGTAATGTCCGGTTATCCTGTCGGATACTGTTCCGTTAAAGCGTTTAATTGTACCGTAATGTGTCTTTTAAATATATTTTCGTAACACGGTTAATTCCTAACACTCAGGAAAATATACCGGACTATTCAGTAACTTTTCTGTATACTTCTAGTATGTTAACACGCACATGTAAGTATAACACAGAAATCAAAGAGCAATTAAATGATTCAGCACAGTCATCAAGCACTTTCATTATCACTAATTAATTGTACGGAATACATGTAAATTGAGGGTTGTCACTTTCTCCCCCTGTTAAGAGAATTTCGTCCCGAAATTTAGCGCGTGGTTACTGAGGAAGCTAGTTAAGTTGCATTGTTTTCCTGATTTTCCTGGGGTGTCACATCATCCCCCCGTTGATTTGGAATTTCGTCCCGAAATTCTGCAGTAGCTTCAGCCTCAGTAGTGGTTGCGTTTTTCTTAAACAGTTGGGGATACTTGAGTTTCATTTGGTCTTCTCGTTCCCAGGTATACTCTGGGCCACGACGAACATTCCAACGAACTCGGACCAGAGGTATCCTGGTATGCTTGAGGATCTTAACATCTCGATCAGTAATCTCTACAGGTTCCTCGACGAATCGCAGCTGGTCGTCGATAGTGAGTTCCTTCAGAGGAACTATGAGGGTCTCATCTGACAGACACTTCTTCAGATTCGACACATGGAAAACATTGTGAACTCCGCTGAGTTCTTCAGGTAGATTCAACCTGTAGGCGACTTTGCCAATTTTCTCAATGACTTCGAATGGTCCGACATAACGCGGATTGAGTTTGCCTCGTTTGCCAAAGCGGACTACACCTTTCCAAGGTGAGACTTTGAGTAGCACTCGATCCCCAACCTGGAGCTCGAGTGGTTTTCTTCCCTTATCAGCATAACTTTTCTGACGGTCACGAGCTGTCGCCATTCGCTGTCGTATCTGAGCAATTCTCTCGGTGGTATCTACCACAAGTTCTGGGCTAGTGATTTGGCTGTCACCAACTTCTGCCCAACAGAGAGGTGATCGGCATTTGGTCCGTACAATGCCTCGAACGGAGCGGCTTGGATGCTGGTGTGGTAGCTGTTGTTATATGAAAACTCCACTAGCGGGAGGTGCTTTTCCCAGCCATTACCAAAATCGATTACACATGCCCTAAGCATGTCTTCAAGGGTTTGGATGGTGCGTTCAGATTGCCCATTCGTCTGCGGGTGATAAGCGGTGCTCATGTCTAAACGTGAGCCAAAGGACTTGTGCATTGCTTACCACAATTCAGAAGTAAAACGTGCGTCACGATCAGATATAATAGAGGTTGGCACTCCGTGCCTTGATACCACTTCCTTTAGGTAAATGTCTGCAAGAGTAGAAAACTTATCCGTTTCTTTGATAGCCAGAAAATGTGCAGACTTGGTAAGTCGATCTACGATCACCCAAATGGTATCGTTTCCGCGTTGAGATCTGGGCAGGCCGGTAACGAAATCCATGGAAATTTGCTCCCATTTCCATTTTGGGATCTCCGGTTGTTGAAGTAAGCCTGATGGTTTCTGATATTCAGACTTGACTCTCGCACAAGTCAAGCACTTGCTGACGTAGGTTGCTATGTGGGCTTTCATGCCAGGCCACCAGTATGTGGTCTTTAAGTCGTGGTACATCTTATCCGAACCAGGATGTACTGAATAACGAGACTTATGTGCTTCATCCATCACAAGCTCGCGTAGGTTTCCATACAGTGGGACCCAGATGCGCCCTGTTACATAGTAAGCGTCGTCTTCCTTTTGTTCTAGCCGCTGCCTCGATCCTCGTAGGGACTCAGCCTTGATGTTTTCTGTCTTCAATGCTTCAACTTGAGCATCACGAATTTGAGCAGGAAGACTAGATTGGATGGTAAGCTGTAACGCACGTACACGCTTAGGTATAGTATCCTTTCGACTGAGGGCGTCGGCCACAACATTGGCCTTGCCTGGATGGTACTTGATCGCGCATTCGTAATCATTTAAGAGCTCGACCAATCGGCGTTGTCGCATGTTTAACTCCTTTTGCTTGAAGATATGCTCGAGACTCCTATGATCGGTGTAAATGGTGCACTTGGTACCGTACAGGTAATGTCTCCATATCTTAAGCGCGAAAACAACTGCTCCCAGCTCCAGATCGTGAGTAGTGTAATTTCTTTCGTGAACCTTGAGTTGGCGTGATGCGTAGGCAATGACCTTGTCACGTTGCATCAACACGCAACCAAGTCCTTGGATGGAACCATCACAGTAAACCACGAAATCATCTGTGCCTTCAGGCAAGGAGAGGATAGGCGCGCTACAAAGTCTATCCTTTAGGTGTTGAAAAGCGGATTCCTGTGCATTACCCCAATGGTAGACGACACCCTTCTGGGTCAGTGAAGTGAGAGGTTGCGCAATCCTTGAGAAATCCTTGATAAACCTTCTGTAATATCCTGCCAAACCCAAGAATTGGCGGATTTCTGTTGGTGTGCGGGGTGCAGGCCAGTTCTTAATTGAGTCAACCTTGGATGGATCAACATGAATTCCATCCTTGTTTACCACATGGCCTAGAAAGTGGACTTCGCGAAGCCAGAAGTCACATTTCGAAAACTTGGCATACAACTGTTCTTTTCGAAGAAGTTCCAGCATAAGTCGTAGATGCTGCTCGTGTTCCTCCTGACTCTTAGAATAGATCAGGATATCGTCGATGAACACAATAACGAACTTATCCAGGTAAGGCTTGCACACTCGGTTCATGAGATCCATGAAGACCGCTGGTGCATTCGTCAGCCCGAATGGCATAACCAGGAACTCGTAATGGCCGTAACGAGTTCTGAATGCTGTTTTGGAGGCGTCCTCATCTCGGACCCTCAGCTGATGGTATCCCGATCTCAAATCAATCTTGGAGTAATAGCTCGACCCTTGCAACTGGTCGAACAAGTCGTCAATACGTGGAAGAGGATAACGATTCTTCACAGTCACCTTGTTAAGTTCGCGATAGTCAATACACATCCTGAAGGTACTGTCTTTCTTCTTCACGAACAAGACTGGAGCTCCCCAGGGCGAAGAGCTAGGACGTATAAAACCCTTTTCCAAGAGCTCTTGTAGTTGTGTGGACAGTTCTTCGAGTTCTGATGGAGCTAGACGATATGGTGCTCGAGCTACTGGTGCTGCCCCAGGAGCTAGCTCGATTTGAAATTCAACTTGGCGATGAGGCGGAAGACCAGGTAATTCCTCAGGAAAATCGCGTACAACAGGTATGTCTTCAATTCTCTTCTCTTCCGTTGATGTGTCAGTAACGAGTGCTAAAATGGCAGTGTGGCCCTTTCGCAAACACTTCTAGGCTTTAAGGAAAGAGATAATGCCTTCGACAGCACCACTCTTGTCGCCATGAATCATGAGAGGTTCTTCACCAGAACGAGGAATTCGGACGATTTTCTCCTTGCAAACAATCTCCGCTTGATGATGAGATAGCCAATCCATCCCAATAACGACGTCGAAACTACCAAGTGTGATAGGAACAAGATCGATAGGGAAAGTCTGACCAGCTAAGACGAGGTTACAACCTTTAACTACGTGTGTGGCTTCAAGACTTTTACCATTTGCTAGCTCTACCGCGTGTTTGGTGTTCAAAAGTGTTGGAGTGCGCTTAAGCATTTGGCTAACTTTTAAGGACACATAACTAGTATCGGCACCCGAATCGAATAAAACAGTAACAAAGAAGTCATCCAGAAGAAACTTACCCATCACAACATTGGGATCGTTCCTTGCTTCTCCCTGACCAATCACGAAAGAACGACCTTGGGCGCCATTGCCATTATTGTTACCTCCATTGTTGCCTCCATTGTTGTTTCCATTGTGGTTCCCATTTCTTTGGTTATTGTTCTGGTTTTGGTTCAGCTGGGGGCAGTTCCTTTTAAAGTGGCCTTCAGCGCCACACTGAAAGCATCCTTTATTTCCCTGCTGATGCTGCTGCTGGTGGTTCTGTGGGGCTTGTTGTTGTTGGCGATTCTGATTCGCAGGACGCGGGCTCCTGCAATCCCTAGCTTCATGACCCAACTTGTGACATCTCTGACAACGACCTTTGTTGCACTGCCCGCTGTGATGCTTGTTGCACCGGTTGCACTTGGGGTGGTTCCCTCGGTATCCACCCTGTCCTTGATTACCGGAAGATTGCTGACCGGGACTCTGGTAGTCATCAGTCTTTCGCTGTTGAGACTGAACTGAAGTAGAACCCTTTCCGGAGTTCCCATCCCATTTTCGCTTGTTATCGGTAGGTGCATCAAAAGTAGTTGTGGCACTGATACGTTTGGGTAGCCTGTTTTGCTCCACCGCCTGGTTGGTGAGACGATGAGCCAACTTGATAATTTGCTGAATGGTACCCAGGTTGGCTGAAGTAACGTGACTTTGAATCTCTGGTACAAGGCCCTTGAGATACAGCTCAATACGTTTGATGGGAGGGTCCACCATAGTTGGACATAGGATGGCCAGCTCGTTTGACCTCTTAGTATACTCCTCAATCTCAGACCCCGTCATCTTCAGATTGTAAAATTCCACTTCTAGCTTGTGGATGTCATCCCGACTACAGTACTCCTCCTTGATCAGCTCTTTGAAACCATTCCAGGGTGTGGCATTAGCAACTGCCAGTCCTAGTAGTTGAAACTGTGCCTTCCACCAGGTTAACGCAGCTCCTTCAAGTGTTCCGGTAGCATATTTAACCCTACGGTCTTCGGGGCATTCGCACATCTCGAAAACTGACTCAAGTTTTTCAAACCAGTGAAGAAGGCCCACTGCTCCTTCGGTGCCACTGAAAGTGGTAGGTCGGCAGTCCATGAACGTCTTGAACGTGCACACAGGAGGCTGAGCATGTTGACCTCCTGCAGGGTTGGCTGCGAGTGCCTCAGCGACTCGTTCGTTGATCAAAGCCGTTAACTGGGCTTGAGTAAGGTTGATACGTCCTCCGCGTCCGCTCATGATCTTCATAATGAAGCAACGTAAGTGAGAAAAGTGTCGCAAAAGTGCGGAAGTGTGGGATGATACTAGAGAGTAAGCACACATGGTTCAAATAGCAATTATCACATTATCTAATGCACAGTGAGAACTATCTAACCGACAATATAACATAAATCATACCACTTATGGTGTCGAGTCTTGCACGTGGAGCGAAGCGTCGTTGTGGATCGTTGAGCACTGTACAGGTTATAGTCTGGTTTTATCAAAAAGCTTTTCCCTTTTTAAAACCAAGTTCACTATAACCAATGGCTCTGATACCAATCTGTCACACCCCCAAAATCCACCATGCGGAGTACCACCGCTTGGAGGCGTGACGTGACCAGGATCGAGCCACCAATCATACTGAACAACGTATTTAAGTAAAAAAGCCAACCACAATACGATTGGTGACCAAAAGCTAGTTAACCAAGTTTTAATTTAGACAGCGGAAGTATAAACGTAAAGTTCAAAACATAAGTTCGCAGTTCATAAGTTTAAAGTCCAACACATAGGTTTAATAAGTTCATAATGTTTTAAATATTAAACATTGGACATAACCGTCCGTACACCACAACGACTTCTTCCTCGTGCAAGCTCCAAGCATTTAGCGACCTGTAAGGCATGTAACAACTAGTCAACAACAAAGTTGAGTGAGTTCACGTTTGGTTGTTTAGTTTTAAGTTGTTTTCTGAAAAAACGTGGTTTGACTTTCGTTGGCGTAATTGCCGTGGGGGTTACCCCGTAGTTGAAAGTATGTTTAACCAGTTCCTCTTTCATTACCCAAACCATAACCATAATCAGTGGGGGGCTTTCCCCGTTTGAACTACTAGACGGTATGATATCGACTGCTACGCAAATAAGTTGTGCCCTATATCAGTGTCTATCATCACTGACAATCTGCCATAGTCCATTAGTACACGCCCGTCCGAACGGCACGGTGTGAGGTTTGTTAAACCTAATAGCGCTATTAACTAATGACCCGTTCGCCATTGGCCTCGGCGATTAAGTCGATATAAATTGAGGGACTTCATGATAGAGTTTTGTCTAGCTAGTTTTAAGGTTGTTGTCCTACCCAAGGAGGACGAACGTACGTATTCTGCACCAGAAGAATTCGTAGGATTAATAATGGCATCCAATCTATGGAGGATGGTCGTACATATCCTACCCAAGGAGGATATGTAGATTTAGTTTTAATTCTATAACCCAATTCCAAACCACCGGGAATCCCATGCCTTAGAAAGTGTGTGAACTCACCTCGGTTTGCTCGGTTAGATTCTCAATATAGCTAACAGTTAAGGTCGGTCAATCACGTCCTAGTATGATTTACCAGTTAGTCATTTAGTGGCTTTCAAATAGAACAAAAAGTTCCTACACGTATCTATCACACAACATGCGTCACTTTAACGGTTTATGCCCATCTAAGTTTCCCATCCATTCCCCACTCAAAATCAAACATACGATAATGCACATAACATATATAACATGTTAGATCATTCACAGATAGCATACTCGACATTTAGACACGCGAGTCACAACTTATGTCATTTCAGCATTTATATTCAAAACCGGCTGTTTTCGGACATTTTAATAAAATAGTTAAATTATTCCAAAAATTCCCAAATTTTTACAGGATGTCTTAAACATTCCATATTTTATTGTGTAAAAATATCGGGGTCCGGTTCATTACCAATATTTTATAAAAATTCATATTCCGGACTGAACTCAGATTTATATATTTCTGACCACAGTCCACGGAACAATTTATTAAAAATTCATTGAGTGTCCGATTTACGAAATTCCAGTGGGGTAATTACAAATGCATCGGTTTTCATCTACTGTACAAATTTCATGGTCCGATTAATCACAAAACTCAGGTTATGACTGAAAACATGACACCCATTTATTGCTGTCAAAATTCAGCTTAAGCTGCTGTTACAAATTAACACTTTAAAAATAGTAAACGGAGTCCAAAAATTACGATTCCGGTGCCATTAGAACCGTATTTTATAATAACATATTTTAGATTCAAAATATCGGTTTTTCGTTGAATTTACGACCTGTTTAGAGCCTGATGAAGTCGGCTGGAAATCATTACTCAGCTTGCTGTTTTGTGGTTTAAATGTTACTAAAACGTATTAACAAGTGTCCGAACAACGGGTTTATCAAAAGTTTGACGATCAAACATCATATATGCATTAACTAACCTTAAACCAACAAGTTTTCATCTTTATGTATCAATCATAAGTAAACTTTTTTATTTATCTATTTGTTCTTGACACTTTAGTGATTTTAAACATACTACACCCTTTGATCATAGAAACGAGATGAAACAAAATTAACAAGAGGGTAACAAAGGACTTACTACTAGCTTATAGCTAGGGATGAATCTAGTGCAAAGTTGGTAAGAAAAAGATGGTGAAAAGTCTTGAAACAAGCTCCTTTGAAACCCTTCAAGAGGCAACCTTCATAGATTCACCTTCAAAGCTTGGAATGCACTTGTTAATGGAAGAGATGGATGAATGAAGTGGTGGTGATGGGTTTCGGTCATAGGGGAACCGAATGAGAGAGAAAGGAGTAGTGAGATGGAGTGTGTAAGGATGAGAATGATGTGTGTAAGAGGTAGCCATACTTATGTATGATTTACTCACTTCTACAAGCAAGAAATCAATTAAACAATTGAATTAAAATCTAAACAAATATATGGAAGTATGGAGGGATGATATGGTGGGTCCACATGGACCAATTTTCGGTTGGGGGGGGGGTCTATTTGCAAAGTTTGTAACTAAATGGCAAGTATTAGTTAGATAGCAAGTATATAATCTAGTTAGTAGGGAAAATAGTGGGTGTTGTGGTATACGGGACCCATGACTAGCCAAAAATAATAAAACTATGTCCATGACAAAATTTAGTGTTCCAGGTAATGTCCGGTTATCCTGTCGGATACTGTTCCGTTAAAGCGTTTAATTGTACCGTAATGTGTCTTTTAAATATATTTTCGTAACACGGTTAATTCCTAACACTCAGGAAAATATACCGGACTATTCAGTAACTTTTCTGTATACTTCTAGTATGTTAACACGCACATGTAAGTATAACACATAAATCAAAGAGCAATTAAATGATTCAGCACAGTCATCAAGCACTTTCATTATCACTAATTAATTGTACGGAATACATGTAAATTGAGGGTTGTCACTTTCTCCCCCTGTTAAGAGAATTTCGTCCCGAAATTTAGCGCGTGGTTACTGAGGAAGCTAGTTAAGTTGCATTGTTTTCCTGATTTTCCTGGGGTGTCACATCATCCCCCCGTTGATTTGGAATTTCGTCCCGAAATTCTGCAGTAGCTTCAGCCTCAGTAGTGGTTGCGTTTTTCTTAAACAGTTGGGGATACTTGAGTTTCATTTGGTCTTCTCGTTCCCAGGTATACTCTGGGCCACGACGAGCATTCCAACGTACTCGGACCAGAGGTATCCTGGTATGCTTGAGGATCTTAACATCTCGATCAGTAATCTCTACAGGTTCCTCGACGAATCGCAGCTGGTCGTCGATAGTGAGTTCCTTCAGAGGAACTATGAGGGTCTCATCTGACAGACACTTCTTCAGATTCGACACATGGAAAACATTGTGAACTCCGCTGAGTTCTTCAGGTAGATTCAACCTGTAGGCGACTTTGCCAATTTTCTCAATGACTTCGAATGGTCCGACATAACGCGGATTGAGTTTGCCTCGTTTGCCAAAGCGGACTACACCTTTCCAAGGTGAGACTTTGAGTAGCACTCGATCCCCAACCTGGAGCTCGAGTGGTTTTCTTCCCTTATCAGCATAACTTTTCTGACGGTCACTTTTAACTATAATTTGACCAAAATGTCGCTTTTAACTATAATTTTAGCCCTTCATTTATGCGACGAATGACTTCTACTATTATTTGACCAAAATGTCGCTTTTAACTATAATTCTAAGCATGCGTACCTGGCTCGGGTCATAAGATTGACCCGTTTGAATACCTTTCGCTATTAATTTCTAGTTAATAGCCATGCGAACCATGTGTTAACTCCTGTGATCACAAACTCAACAAGCGATCATCAAATATTATTGATAAATGGTATTAACAACACCATTTGACCCGTTTAGTCGAAGTGACTAATTATAATTATGAGATGGTATTTAATTACCATTTCATCCCTTTAACCTATTCTGATTTACTCTTTGAATTCATCTTGCTTAAAAGTCGTTTCTTGCTTTGTCTGACCCATTTTGACTTATGTCAAATGATGTCCTTTCAAATCCTTTTTATTTATTCGTTAACTCATGTCCGGATTACCATTCTATCGTTTTTGCCCTTTTTACCATAACTTATGGTTTCTTGACATTCCCACTTATTCCGACGTGCATTATAAGTAATTGGTAGTAAGAGTAAAAGGCGTAAGCTTAACTTACCTCGTATCTGAGCTATGCTTTTCTTTTCCTTTTTGATTCGTTTGACCCGTTTCTTCCCAAGCCTCCACCTTGCTCGTTAAGTGTCAAACTATATTCATCATTCAAAGGTGGTTAGATTAGTCATTAATAATCACAACTTTTCCACCTTACGTATTTTCTATGTCGAAACTACCGTTCGACCTTATTGTTTATTAATTCAACTTATCAAAAGTTAACTACTTTTGATCACATGATTTACACAATCAAGTCTAGATTAACTTTATGCTTGAACCCTTATCGGTTCATACTTCGCACAATTTGTCATATTATTCAATTACACGTTTCTTTCAAAATTTCAACATATTAGTGTTCGTTTAGACATTTTAGCAAACACCTTGTGGGCATGATTCCATACAATTTAAAAATCACGTTCTTGACTAACTATTTAACCAAGATTTAAACATCATTTCACTTGTTCATGACAAATCTTCATATCAACAAATCTGGATTTGCTTCATAGAGCTTAAATACACAAAGTTAACAAAGATAATCCTAGTGTTTAACCTAATTCTACAAAACCCACTTGACACATGAGTGTATGATCATGAATTCACAACCATGAACATCAATTCAACAAATATATGACTAGGGTTTACTCCTAGACATAGTTTTATCCCTAATTTCATTCAAACAACGAACATGCTCATATTCGAATCTCACAAGTTCATCTAAAATTTAAGATAGAATCACATAGTAAAATTTCGCATACCTCATGATCCCTTTACTGAGGTGATCACTAATCTATGCTTGGATTTCAATTTGGGCTCGATTTTCCCCTTCAATTTGATGAATTTCTGTGTTTTAGGGTTTAAGCTTGAGACCTCCTCCTTGGTCTGGTTGAAATCGCATAACACACCACGTATGTGTGTGTGTTTTGTGTTTAATATTTGATTTAATTGAAACTTTAATTCATTTGCCCATGTCTAGTCCCTCCTCTTTACACAAGTTATTTATAGGGTATCTTAACCACATTTGTTCTATTATGTCAAGACATTAACTAACTAGGTTAATATTCCTAGTTACTTGGTGGGTCCCGGGAGTTATAATCCGTTTTATTTTAAGTCCCGTTAACTCGGGCTCTTATAAACTCAATTCCTTAAAACTTTGCTTCGCTTGTATTTAATATTAGGATTTCTTATTTAATTCCAAATATTTACCGGGTTATTTTTACTACTAACGGTACTTTACCCGTCTTTTAGTATTAACGGAGTTTGATTACCAAACCCGTTTTCGGGGTGTTACACGAATTCCACTGAGGATTTATTATCTGACATTATCATTGAAAAAAATAATAGCATGCGAATTAAATATTATCATGTAACATGCGAATTAAAAATTATCATGTAACATGCGAAATTAATTTCTATAGGAATGCTCACTGACGAATTCAACGTCTTCAAAATCAAAGTCTGTGTTTCGTGCGGTGTTGCTCTGTGGATCCATTGAAAACAACAATCGATTAAACTGATACGATTCATAATTACCAGGATAGTGGTGTAACGAACTCGTGATCTGCTTATTGAAGGAATTGTCTAATTTGCCCTCTGCTGATTGAATGGATTGTCTGATATACCCTTATGTAGGAAAACTGAATCAGGGACACGTGTAGGGCTATTATGATCGCGTACGTAATGTATGATTAGGGGATTTGTATTCTACACTTCCTCTCTCTCTCTCTCTCTCTATATATATATATATATATATATATATATATATATATGTTTTTTTTTTAAATTGTAAGCATATACCAATTCCAATATATGTTCATTATCAAATACTTTTTAATGGTTTATAACTTAGCCCACTACATATTAGATTTATTGGCCCAATACTAATGTGATTTTAATAAAAATTATAACACACTTCGATATATATATGTTATTTTTTAAAAATTGTAAATTCATAACAACTCTAATATAGGCCCATTATCAAATACTTTTTATTGGTTTATAATTTAGCCTACTACACATTAGGTTTATTGGCCCAATACTAATATGATTTTAATAATAATTATAACACACGACGACAATTTCATGGACTTCTGGAATCTGAAAGGACGAGACGAACAAACTCATCAGAGTAACGAACAGTCGAACATCATCACTTCATCAGAACTTCGCTGAATCGTTGGGTCTGGGCTGCTGCTAACAGAACATTCAGAGACGTGAACAAGAATAACATCGATTAGAAACGCGAACAAGAACATCGATCAGAAGATTCAGAACTCAAAAGGTCCGTTCGTCGGTTTAGTGTTAATTTTTAAACTGTTAGTCTGTTAATTGTTGTTAACATCAGAACCATGTTGCCCGTATCCGCGTATGGCGTATCGTATTAAAATGACTATTGAGTATTGTCCTATATTGGTAGATCGCGGTAATCTGCAAATAACGATGTAAATTGTATATTAAGCATACTAGACAGTTGCTATGAAGAGTTGATCCAACAATTTGCTATGGAGAATGCAAGGAGGTCTGCACGAATCATTGGTTAGTTATTAACTTATTAGTTATTACTGTATGTAACTCATTAGAATACTATGATTTTGTCATTATCATAATTGCATTGTTTATCAAATACTACATTTTTTTGTTATTTTCATAATTATATTGTTTATCGTTAAAGCATATTGGCACATTTTTTTGAGCTCGAAAAGGGTACGTGAATTCTCAGAGACGCCACTAATAGAATGACAACAATTTTTTTCCTACATGACCAAAAGCTAAAAAGTAAACAACTAGCAAGAAGATTAAATGACATTACTGTCGAATACCCAACTTACGAATGACGTTTGATGGATCTTCATTGACGTCAAGAGCCTTTATCTTCGTCACTACAAAAGAACAAACCGTTAGCCTCACCACGGAGGACCACGGGAGGGGGATCCGTGACCAAGCTCCGGCGTGAGAGTGAGTAAACTTGCCGGAGAACAAAAGGAGCTTCTCCCGATGTGTGTAATCACCGGAAGGTTTCCTCTTTGGTGTGAATCTAATTAATATGTGTATGTGTATTAAATATAGGAGAATGTTGGTCGGAAATTAATGAGAGGTGAGTAAATGAGAGTGTAGTAAATGAGAGGATGCCGGAGATGATACCTGCCTTTCCTCCTATATGCCTTCTCTTATATAACAGCCAGCTCTTATCTCATTAGAGATTTTCCACATGTGATCTAACGGCTTTTGAGGGTTCTCGGGGGGGTGCAGATACGTGTCTGACCCCCAACGGTGAGATGCTTCCCTTAATTAATGCCCAGCCGGAGAACTACAGTGTTTCAGACGAGATCCTCTTCTTATCGAGCATTAAATGAGGTCTGTTCCAATGCTAGCGGTTTTCCCGCCCGTTACAAAAGAAAGGAAACCTTAATGGACAAGGTAACTCTATCTTGTGGGCTTTTGTGTTAATTGGGCTTCCGTAGAAATAACCTAAAGCGGGTAAAGTGGGCTTCCCCACTGGCCCGTCGTCAAGTCATCTTTAGTCCCTGGTTCTGAGACCCGAGGCTCATGATCCGGGGCTGAGTCACAACCGCTAAAAGGATGGTTTTCTTCCTGTGGGTCCACTCTTAGTCAGTTATAGTCTACCGTCCCCACTAATCATCACATCGCCGAGCACCTATAGCGGGAGTTAATCCCCTAGTGACACGTGCCCCCTTTTTTGAATTTTGAAGAGACTATTGACATGACGGTTACCTGCATGTCAGTTGCATCCCTTTAAATACCCTGTTCCCCTATCCGGTTTCTCATTCAAACACTTCAATTCCTCTTCTTCTTCTTCGTAGCCATTCTTCTGAATCATAGCTTTTTCTCCGATTATGAGTCGTAGCGGCCGTTCATCGATAAGATCCATACTGACGGCAAAGGATTTGAAATCCTTCGTTGAAGCGTACAACATCCCTGAACAATTTTCTCCCTCTTTGCCTGGCCCTAACGAGCCGGCGGAGTGCACCCCAGACAGGATACCCATTTATACACTGGCTTTCTCCTCCTGTGGGGTTCGGTACCCTCTTTCCACTTTCAAAGTCTCTTTGCTTCGTCACTTTGGTGTCCATTTTTCTCAGATTCACCCTTTAGGGTTCATGAGGGTGGTTCATTTTGAATGATCCTGTGCAGCCATCTCGGGGGAGCCCTCTATTCCTTTGTTTTGCATGTTCTACAAGCTTATTTCGGACGGAGATTGGTTTACCTTTGCAAAACGTCAAAACAATGTCTCGAAGCCCTGTTACAGTTTCATGCCCACCTCCACTTATCCAAAGGACTGGAAAAGCAGATTCATCTTTGTTTCTGCTGCTATGTTACCGGAGTCCCCTCTGCCGAAGGATCTTGATGCCGCAATCGAAGAAGCTGTTCCTACTCTGTCGGCAGCCGAAACCGCTCAGTGGAAACGGATGTGCGAGAATCCGACGAGGGCATTTACTTTTTCTGAAGGGATGCTTGCCATGGGGGGTTGAGCCCCTCCTATCCGGTTCGTCCGAGGGCTTTTTTCGGCAAAAAGGGTACTTCTTTGTTCTTGATCTGTCACTTATGGTTAGTGTCTTAAAGATCGTGCAGTCATCTTTAGTGTCTCTTTTTTGTTTAGAGATAACTTTGTGGAGGCTACTTCAGGGTGATTCCAAAGATGTTAAGTATGTGGTTGACAACGAGATTGACCCTAGGTTGAATGCGGAGGTGCAGGTTATTGGGGGATCTACCCAGGCCGGGGGCTCTACTGCCGTGGGTGGTGACGAGGAGAATCCCTCTGATGAGGAGGAAAGTTCTCCTGACTTTCCTCCTGTTCACCCCTCTGGCCAAAGCGATGATGAAGATGTGGAAATCCAGCTAGTTCGTAAGAGAAGATCTGCCAGTCCTCAGCCAGCCCCTGCTCCCCGTAACATCCGTCAAAGACTTCGGAGTGTCAGTGGTCAAAAACCTCCTCCTTCATCGAAAGCTGCTTCTGATCTTCCCCCTGCTGGGGTCAAAGGCTCCCTGTCTAAACACCTGAGGTCTTCGAGCTTAGTGAGTGCTCCTTTGTTGGTAAGCTTTATCTTCCCTTGATCTCATTTTTCTGTCTTTTGTCTTGATGTTCTTTTTCTTACTTTTCAGGGGAGTTCCTGGGAGCCCATAGAGATTCCTATTGGTCCCTCTTCTTCCCGTGTTTGGGATAAGACCTCTAAGGTGGGGATAGCTCGTTTTTCCTCAGCTTTCGAGCTTTCTCCCTCCCATGCTACTGGGACTAGTAGGCCCACTCTCCTAGAAGGTCCTGCTCATCGATCCCCTCTTGCCCCTCTGTTTGTCGATGCCATCCCTCCTGCTTATGTCCCTAAATGGAAGGTGACTAGTTCCTCAGTGATAGGGACTCCTGAAGCTGCTAGGGACTTCTTGAACCATGCTGTTCCTCCCTCACACAAATTTGTAAATTCTGCTCTAGGGGACGACTTCTTCGAGGATCAGTATAGCATGTCCCTGTGTGAAAGCTTTTTTAGGGGCGCTGGGATGTTGCAGAGAATCGACGATCTGAGGAGGGCAAATGAAGGACTTAAGGCTGAGCTTAAGGCCTCCCAGTCTGTTGTTGCTGGGCTTAGGTGCCAAGTGGTTGATGCTGAGAGGAAGCTGCAGGGGGAGAAGGTACATAGTCTTCTCCCCCCCCCCCTCTCTTTTTTTTTTATTTTATTTTTATACTTACTGATCTTTTATCTAGGGAGCTGGAGCTGTGCTTGAGAGGAAAGAACGGGCTTGGGAGCGGGAGATGGCAGCGCTGGTTGAGGAGAAGGAGGAGCTTGTTGCTGAGCTGAAGCATTTAAAGGAAGTTGGCTCCGTTTCCCAGGAGCAACTCAATACCATGTATGCAGAGTATGGGATGACTTCCGATGACAACCAGCGATTGGCGGGGGAGAAGCATTGGCTGATTACCGAGGGCTTTGGGGCCTTTCTTGCTGTTGTTGCTCAGTCAGAGGACTTCAAGACTGGCCTGGAGGAGGTGTACAGGGCATACAAGGATGTTGGCTACCAGTCAGGACTAAAGGATGGCTATGCCTATTCTGCTCAAGGCCTGGGCAGAAAGGAGACTCCTCTTTATAACTCTAAGGCAAAGAAGAGGTTGTCCAAGTTGAACGAGGAGTTTGGGCGTAAAACCCCGGCCATCCTTGGGAAAATCCTGGAGCATCCCCTGATTTCTATTGATGAGTTAAAGGCCCTGTTCTCCTCTGCCAGTCCTTCGTCTCCACCGTCTCTTTCCGGGGGTGATCCCCAGTGAATTTCAAACACTTAACACATTTCGATATGGTTGTAATAACTTTTACCTGCCCTAGGATACTTTTGCATTTTGCTTGACTGTTTGGGAGGGGTCCTTTATGTCGGGGACCGCCTCAACTTCTAATCACATGGGTTATGATTGTATATTGCTTCTTTGCTTTGTTGCCTATTTCTTGTTGTGGTTGTTTGTCTTGCAGGGGTTTTTACCGAAGGTCAGTTTGGTGCTTCCCTGGAGATTTATGGACCGTTTGGCGAGGGGTCGTGTCTTTATTTCATCTTGTTGTATTTGTAATTTTGCATGTTGTTTACTCTTGCCAAAGTTACTGAGGCCTTTCTTTGTATATGTTCTTTGTATTAATAAAGCAGATTCCCTCTCGCGGTTTTGTATGTATTGCATTTTTTGTTTGTTTGTTAAACTACGATTGTCTGTTCGAGGCCAATCGATGGACAAGTTTATAATGTGGCATTATGTTTTTGACTTGTTCTGTCCATTTTGGGTTAGCTAGACCCTTATCAGCCCCACGGCCGGGCTTTTGGCATGTTTTGGATGCCTTGTACACGTGTGCTTGTTTGTTCTAGTTTAGATTTAAATGGTGTTCCTGGGCACGTCTGCCTAGGTATAATGTCCATTGTTTTTTTCAAAAGGGGACGTGTTCTGTCCGTTCTTCATTTAATTTTTAGGCGGCTTACACTTCCCGTCGTAGATTGTTACAAAAGGTCTGTCTTTGGGGGAGCCCCAGACTAACAGTTAGTTGTTACAAAAGTGGCTCTTGGCCGTTTTCTTTGGGGGTGAACCCCTTACACGTAATACTTCCTGAGCTGCATGAGATTCCAGGTCCTGGGGACCTCCTTGCCTTCAAGCGTTTCCAGCTTGCAAGTTCCCTTGCCATTTGCCCATGTGACTCGGTAGGGCCCCTCCCAGTTGGGGCCTAACTTTCCAGTGTTTTCGTGCAAGTTGGCTTCATTGGCTCTAAGGACTAGATTGTCACACCCTGGCTTTGCGGAAGCGTGGTTATTTTGGTGTGACTTCTTAATACCATAGCTTAACCATAACAAGCTATATGAAATAAAAACCATGCAAGATCATCCATTAAAATAAGTTTGAAGAGTAAAGAACCACAACATTGTCTTAACGGATATCACATCCTAACAAACATAAACAGTGTTCAAAAGACACAACACCAACAAGAAATAAACACAGTTTAAGAACTATGACTCGTCCAGGAAAGAGTCACATCCCTTAAACTCGGATGACCTCGAGACTAATGCAGCGGGAAAACGTGTCATACCGCGCTAGATCCTTTAATTCCCTGAAATACATGTAAGTTGAAAAATCAACAATAATGTTGAGCGAGTTCATGTGTAAGTGAGTAAATAAACCTTTGTATGTATAAAAACCCTGGTATGTAGCAAATAAGGAAAAAGAGATCACCAATGGTTTGCAAGGCCATTGATATGTGTGAAGTGCAAGTAGGAAGACTCAAACCTAGCAGATTTATGCGTTGGGTACAAAGTCACCCCGAGGTCCGATCTGTTTGGGCCTGGGGCTGGGCTCGCTACACCCAGATAGATCTACCGCTCCTGCCCCTCGGTCCTACCCTGAGGATTAATGGCCTCAAGTTTCCGCCTACCCACTCACATGATCTGAATAATAACCCTCCTTACGCTAACCATACCATGTAAGAATTATTCGTAATCATAGTAACATGTATTTCACCCCCGCAGTTTAGAAAACTGAAACAGTTAAGAGAAAAGGGGGACATGAACTCACAGTGGTGCGTCTCTAACAAGTATATCTCCTGATCAAGCAGCTGTGCGACGACCTACACGTAGTAAATCTATTAGACGGACGGCCGTGCCTTAGCTTAAGGTTTAAGTTTTTGGGAAATAGTTAGACAACTATTTCGTGTTTATATTTTTGTAAATACTTGATAATTATTCTCCTTCCCAAGGATGGGGGATTTAATACATGCGTGTTCGTAAAATTCGAAATACATCATTAAGTCTCACTTAATATATTTTATTTCTTACTTCAAAATATAAATATTCTTCCCAAAATAATACTTTGACAAAAATACGCGCTCATAAATATTTTCTTAAAATGCGTAAGTTACGTTTTAAAGATCGGGTGGTAATAATTATACCGTTGTAACTTATTATTTATTATGAAGGCGTTTGTATTATTTTTGGAATCGTTAACATTCGGTAATATTATTTTTACCCTAAAAATAATATTTGTATAGTTCACAAAATAATCATAGAAATTCACAAGTGTTGTTATGATAAACATATATTCTAAATATATATATTTCTGGTTTTATTTTGTGAAAATCCCACTTCCGACACTTAGAAATTTTGCAAACAGAGTCATGGCGAAATTTACGTCTTTGAAAACAAGTTACAAATGTATTTCTAACACTTGTGATGAAAATATTTTCAAGTGTTAGGTTTTTGGAAAAATTTCGCCAGAGTTTCCCCTGTAACTGGAGGTGGCCAGGCTTTCAAGCGTATCATTTTCTTTTAAAATCCAAATCAACAATTTCCTCAATCAACAATAAACAATATTCAACTAGTTAAAATAGATATAATCGCAAAAATACATGAACTTGTGGTTTTTCCAAAATATGTAGTATCTTTCCATTATTTTTAGTGGATCTTTGTATAGATTAATTCGGTTACTTGAAAGTCTCGTTTTTAAAGAAGTTACATCTTTACAACTTCTTGTCAACATTTACAAAAATAGTTCTTTTGTCAAAAATTTTGTGTTACACAAGTGTCTACACACTTGTGTTTTTACAAAAATCACTCTTGTTCAAGTAAAATCCGGTTTTAGAAAATAAGATTTCCTTGACACTTGGTCCTTTGAAAATACCGCTTGTAGATCCGTAGATCTACTAGTTTACCACTCTACTTCATAAGAAATATTGATTTTACACAAGTTCATGCTTAATGTGTAGTAGTGTTCATCATTTAACCCCTTTTACACTTAAACATACTCTAGGTCATGTTTCATGGACATGACTTAGCCGGGTTAGATGACGATCCGGGCTACTACAATCATAGATCAACACTAAATAATCACAACAAAACAAGTCTTACAAGTTTTATACAACTCTATAGCTTTTATCCAACTTATTTCTCATTCTTGTAAACTTTTAGTATGTGATTTAGTATGTTCATGATTTTCACCCGACAAAGTTCATATTAACCACTTTAGAATAGATCAAGAGTGTGTTTGAAGTCACTTACTACTAGCTCGAGGCTAGGGAAGAAACTAGTCGAAGATTGGGTGGATAAAAGCAATGAGGTGAGGTCCTTCGCGTTCCGAATGCACCGAGCTCCTTTGTATGAGATCCTTAACACTTGTATGCACTTGGAATGGGTTGAAGGAAATCGAAAATGGATGGATGGTTGTGGGTGGTGTTCGGCCGAGAACCAAGAGAGAGGGAGAGAGTGTTTTGTGGTTAAGTGTTGTGATGAAATGAACATGATGGTTTAAGATGGTTACTTATAGACAAAACCTTTCACAATTAACCAATGGTTTTAGTGTCTACTAGATATTAAACACATATGATTATTATAATCAACAAAGGACAAGGGTGTCCCCCTAGGGGACGAGTTCGGTTGAGGGGGGGGGGGGTTATCCGGTTCCATTTCAACCATTAGTTAGCCATTTAGTTAAGTAATTAGAAGGTGTAACCATTTACTAGCATGTTATGCATTGTGACGGGTGTTAGGGTATCCGGGGACCCTAACTGGTTTAGAAAAAGAAAAACAATGTGAATGGCAATATTTTTATGTTCCGGGTAAAGTCCGGTTGTTCGGTTGGATAGTGATCCGTTAAAGTGCTTAACAAAGCTTTAAAGTGTCATTATTATTATTTTTAGTGACACAACTTATTCCCGACACTTTGGAAAGTGTCTAGTAATGTTTTTCTCATGTTTTGGCACTTTATTAGTTAGCTAGATGCTGAATTTTAATTAAAGTGCTGAATTTTGTACTTAAAGTACGTTTTAGGCACATCTGGTCACTGTAATCTCATTCCTAGTGACGCAGTTCTACAACCCTTATATCCCTACACTCACCACTAGTGTAGCAAACTATCTCAGGCTCTTACAGGCCTTAGAGGCAGTACCTGCCTGGTGCTAGTTATGACAGCACGTTTAATAGGTTATCCGTTCATTGTGCTACTGTGCTTTTGGTGCATCAAGGTTGTCACAAAGGTGCTGTAAGCAAAACATGGAGTGACAGCAAGTAAAGTATGATGCAAGTAAGTACATGTATCAGCATTCAAGTAGCAGTTTATCCACAAGTTCAAGTAAGCACAGTAATTAAGCAGTAATTAATTATTAATTAAGTCGTACGGATACCTGGTTTAGTGAGGGTTGTCACATTCTCCCCCCGTTAGAAAAATTTCATCCCGAAATTTTAAGTTCTGCTTCTAGAAGCAGGGTTCTTGGGAAATAGGTGGGGGTATTTCTCTTTCATCCGGTCCTCACGCTCCCAGGTGTATTCAGGACCATGTCTGGCATTCCAACGAACCTTGACGAGCTTGACACTGCTCCGGCGGGTCTTGTTTACTTTCCAATTCGTAACCTCAACAGGTTCTTCAACGAAATGGAGCGTGTCGTCAACATGAATCTCGTCGGTGGGAATGACAATGGTATCTTGAGTTGGACTTTTCTTCAGGTTGGATACATGAAATGTATCGTGAACTCCATTCAGTTCAGCAGGTAAGTCCAGCTTGTATGCTACTAGCCCTATTCTTTCCAAAATTCTGAAAGGGCCAATGTAACGCGGATTCAACTTCCCACGCTTTCCGAAGCGTGCCACACCCTTCCAGGGTGAAACTTTCAATAAAACATATCTCCAACTTGGAATTCCAAATGTTTCTGGTTTGGATCTGCATAGGCTTTCTGTCTGTCGCGAGCCGCTTCGATGCGTTTTCGAATCTGCGCAATCTTGTCTGTCGTCTCTTGGACGATTTCGGGACCAACAAGCTGCCTATCACCTGCGTCAGCCCAGCATAGGGGTGATCGACACTTGCGTCCGTAAAGAGCTTCAAATGGCGCGGCTCCAATACTGGTGTGGTAGCTGTTGTTGTATGAAAATTCGACCAGTGGCAAATGCTTATCCCAGCTACCGCCCAAATCCATAACACATGCTCTCAGCATATCTTCCAAGGTCTGAATAGTCCGCTCGCTTTGACCGTCGGTCTGAGGGTGAAATGCAGTGCTCAGATTTAATTGTGAGCCAAAAGCTTCTTGGAAGGATTGCCAAATCCTTGATATGAAACGTCCATCTCTATCAGAGATGATCGAGAGAGGTACTCCATGGCGCGTGACGATTTCTCTCATGTAAATTTCAGCCAACTTGCTCGTATTATCCTTCTCCCTGATAGGTAAGAAGTGCGCTGACTTCGTTAATCGGTCCACTATTACCCAGATAGTGTCATGGCCTCTTGGCGTTCTTGGCAACTTTGTAATAAAATCCATGGAGATTTGTTCCCATTTCCACTTGGGAATCTCAGGTTGTTGCAGAAGTCCTGAAGGCTTCTGGTATTCTGTTTTCACCTTAGCGCACGTTAGACACTTGCTCACATAAACAGCAACATCGCCCTTCATCCTAGGCCACCAATAGTAATCCTTGAGATCTTGGTACATCTTATCCGCTCCTGGATGGATAGAGTACCGCGATTTGTGAGCTTCATCAAAAACAACTTTCCTTAAACCACCAAACAGAGGACCCCAAATCCTTTTCTCAAAACATAACGTTCCTTCCTCGTTTGGCACCAATAGCTTCTCCATCCCACGGAGATATTCTTCTTCAAGATTTCTTTCCTTAAGAGCTTCTTTCTGCGTGGCACGAATGCGCAAGGAAAGATCGGTTTGGATAATCATTTCTAAAGCCCTAACCCTTATGGGCTTGATCCTCTCTTTTCGACTTAGGGCGTCGGCAACCACATTCGCCTTCCCTGGATGATACTTTATCTCGCAATCGTAATCATTTAACAACTCAACCCATCGTCTTTGTCTCATATTCAACTCCTTCTGGTTGAATATGTGTTGTAGGCTCTTATGATCTGTAAAAATTGTACATTTCGTACCATATAGGTAGTGTCTCCAGATCTTTAAAGCAAATATCACTGCGCCTAGCTCCAAATCGTGCGTGGTATAGTTCTTCTCATGTACCTTCAACTGACGTGAAGCGTAAGCAATAACCTTCTGGCGTTGCATCAACACGCATCCCAATCCTTGACGCGAGGTGTCACAGTATACCACGAAATCGTCAGTACCTTCCGGTAGTGCTAGGATTGGCGTATTGCAGAGCTTATCCTTCAACAGCTGAAACGCTTCTTCCTGTTTGATTCCCCAATCAAACTTCTTATCTTTCTGGGTGAGGAGCGTCAATGGTGAGCGATCTTCGAAAAATCCTCAATGAACCTTCGATAGTAGCCAGCCAAACCCAAGAATTGTCGAATCTCGGTTGGCGTCTTTGGCGTTTCCCAATTCTTGATCGCTTCGATCTTGGTTGGATCCACAAGGATTCCATCTCCATTTACCACATGTCCAAGAAATTGGACTTCACGTAGCCAAAATTCGCACTTAGAGAATTTGGCATACAGCTGTTCTTTCTTCAGCAGCTCCAAAATAGCTCTTAGATGCTGTTCGTGCTCAGCCTTTGTCCTTGAATAAATCAAGATGTCGTCGATAAACACAATCACGAACTTGTCCAAGTACGGCTTGCAAACTCTATTCATCAAATCCATAAAGACTGCAGGTGCGTTTGTCAACCCAAACGGCATAACAAGGAACTCGTAGTGTCCATAACGAGTTCTGAAGGCTGTCTTCGGGATACTCTCCTCTTGTATCCTTAACTGGTGGTATCCAGATCGCAAATCGATCTTTGAGTAAAAGCTTGAACCTTGCAGTTGATCAAACAGATCATCAATTCTTGGCAGAGGATATCTATTCTTGATCGCCAGCTTGTTCAGCTCCCGGTAGTCTATGCACATTCGAAAACTACCGTCCTTCTTTTTGACAAACAGGACCGGAGCTCCCCAAGGCGAGAAGCTTGGTCGGATAAATCCCTTGTCTAACAACTCTTGAAGTTGTGTCGACAATTCTTGCATCTCAGACGGGGCAAGTCTATAAGGTGCCTTAGCCACAGGCGCGGCGCCTGGGACTAAATCGATGTGAAACTCCACTTGCCTCTGAGGTGGCAGTCCAGGCAAGTCCTCCGGGAAGACTTCCGGATACTCCCTCACGACAGGGATGTCTTCGATCTTCGGTTCTGTAGCTTTCTTGTCTACAATGTGTGCCAGGAAGGCAGCACACCCCTTTTGCAAACACTTTCGCGCTTTGAGGCAGCTGATAATTCTTAACGGCGTATCGCGCTTTTCGCCATGTACCACAATTTTTTCGCCATCTTCGGTCGGGATACGAACGACCTTTTCGTGACAAACAATTTCTGCCTTGTTGCTTGATAACCAATCCATTCCTACTACCACGTCAAAGCTCCCCAGCTGGACTGGTAGTAGATCCAAAGTAAACTCACGTTCTCCCAACTCGATTGCACAACCTCTGATTACTTCATTGGCTTCTACTAACTTCCCATTAGCCAATTCGATTGAGTAGGGAATATCTAACTTACTAGCGGCTAAACCAAGCATATTCTTAAATTCTAACGATACGAAGCTATAGTCGGCACCAGTATCAAATAAAACGGATGCATAGCGTTGGTTTACAGGGAACGTACCAGTAACGACATTGGGATCCTGGCGCGCTTCCCTCGCTTCGATATTGAACACTCTTCCACGGGCTTGGTTCAACTCTGGGCAGTTCCTCTTAAAGTGCCCGATATCACAACAGTTAAAGCATCCAGGTCTTTGCCCGTTTCCACCTCCATTTCCAGCTTGGTTATTCCTTTGGTTATGATTCACAGCGCCCGCTTGTTTCACATTGTTGCCTCGATTCCCATTACCTCCATTGTTTCCTTGTGGGCGATTTCCAATTCCACCCCGGTTATTGTTTCTGTTTCCAAATCCTCCTTGGCCTCCCTGGCCAACAGTGGCCCAACAAGAATCCTTCAAGTAGCCAGGTTTCCCACACGCTTCACATACCTTCAAACCACATCTGCCAGAATGGTGACGCTGGCAGGTGTTGCACTTGGGCTGGGTGCCCATATATCCCTTTCATTTCTTTCCACCACCAGCTGTAACCTGAGCTGGCGCGTTTAGCTCTCCTTTCTTAACAACACCACTAGTGCCTTGTTTGAAGTTTGAGAACTTTCATTTGTTACCTCCGGATGACTCGACGTGAGTCTCTTTCTTCTTTGTCTCGATCTCATCGAACTTGTTCAGGCGGATAGCCTCCTCAGTGAGAGCCACGCTCAAATCGATTGCCTCAGTAATTCTTGCAGGCTTGGAGGAGGTCACCATGCTTATGATTTGAGGAGCGAATCCCCAAATGAAGCGTTCAATCCGCTTGAATTCTGGAGTGACCATATAGGGTACCACATGCGACAGGTCGTGAAACCTCTGAACATATTCCGCGATCTTCGGACCTTCCATCTTCAAATGCCAGAACTCAGTTTCCAATCTTTGGATTTCAGCGCGAGAACAATACTTTTTGCGCATTAGTTCCTTCAGTTCGGTCCATGTTAGTGCGTAGGCAGCAGCTTCACCAAGTGTCTGCACTTGCAAATTCCACCAAGATAGGGCTCCATCCAAAAATAGCCCAGAAATGTAGGTGACTTGCTGGTCTGGTGCACATTTGCTCATGCGGAGAACAGATTCAGTCTTCTCGGCCCAACGAACAAAAGCGACAGCACCTCCGGTGCCATCAAAGTTGACAGGCTTGCAGTCTAGAAACTGCTTGTAGGTGCACCCTGCACATACGTTACAACATATGAATGGCATTAGCATCCTTGCTAGAGATATCCAATTAGATCATGGTATGTCTTAATGACTTAGTATTACCATGAGGTGGATTGTTGTTTCCATTGTTGTTTGAGCTGCTTCCGCTGGGTCCTCCTTGCGAGGCGGCGTATTGCTCGATGGCAGCAGCGATGACTTGTTGGAGTTCTGCCTCATTGGTAGGCATCGGCGTTTGACGTCTCGGCGGCATCTTCTAAAAGATGGGTTCACGTCGGTCAGGCCATAATAAAGCGTACGTATATAATGATAGTAATAGTACATAACATCTCATGTTAGAATTATATTAATCACACAACATCCCATGTTATAAGACATAAATAACCAATCAAAACATCACATATGATGAGAATACTGCGATTGCATTGCCAAAATCGGGACCACATGGTAGAGTGTACAAGTACATAATAGTGTCATACATCATCATCGACTAAGGGCTACATCACCCCAGTCCAAAAGAATATCAAATCAGTGTCAATACATCCCATATACATGATCAACAAAAGTCAGAATCAGAATGCAGTCTCCAAAAATGCTGTGTGGTTAGAGCAATCGCCGTCTTCTCACCAACGTCCACCCATGCTGTACTAAAGATGCCCTAAACTGATGGTGGTGGAGGAGGGGGAAAATGGGTGTAGAACAAACGTCGCAAATGGAGCCAGTCCTCCTCCATGGCTCTCTGGGTACGCAACCAAGAAGCAACCTGCTGCTCAAGTGCCAAAAGGCATGCAGCATAGTCAGGTAACAATGGTCGAGGGTGCTGCGAAGAAGCAGGGTGGGTCTGACCCTGACACTGGCACGACGGTGGCTGAGCTCTTTCAAGCTCCTGAATGCGCCGTGTGAGTGCCTCCTGCTGGACAACAAACGACATCAGAACGTCCTCACTAGAATACCCCATATGGAAAGGATAGTAGGGGTCGGTCGGTGGCATAACAGACGGTGTCGTCCAGAGAAACGGCTCGCTGGCTGGATCAAAAGGTGGCACAAAGATGGTGGTGCAGGGGGAATAGCATATGAAGACTGTGGCATAACTGGAATAGATGTCGGCACATGTCCAAAGGGATGAGCCGAGGAACCCTCTCCAGGATGAGCTGGAGGTGTGTACTGTGCAAATGAAGAAGAGAAATAACCATGACGTGCATCGGTGGTATGAGGAGGAATAGGTGGAAGCTCATCATCCGCAGGAATCCACCCATGCTGGGCGTGCTCATCTCGTGGGTCAATCTGTGCCTCAAAAAGTGCTCGATCAAACTGTACAGGCATAGGGTCAAGGTGGGGTGCAACAAGAGGGTCAGCAGGTATATCAGCGATAAGTGGGGGATCAACATGATCAGCAGCAATAACATGGTCACCCTCCAGTAGTGGTGCATCAGCAGGGTGATCATCAATGGGTAAGTCAGCAATCACAGGATCAATGGGCATGCCAGCATGAACAGGGTCATGCTCAAACACTGGGTCA
The DNA here is from genome assembly GCA_030545235.1 of Helianthus tuberosus. NCBI lineage: Eukaryota > Viridiplantae > Streptophyta > Magnoliopsida > Asterales > Asteraceae > Helianthus > Helianthus tuberosus. The sequence continues at coordinate 58,661,640 of CM060415.1, read as the reverse complement.
GGAGCAGCTACTGGCTCAAAGGCCATGGCAGGCTCGGGATCAACGAACTCCATATCAAAATATGCATGATCAGCGAATGCAGGGTCAACTGGGTCTACTGGGTCAACCATAGGCTGATCCAAGTGGATGAACTCTATCTCCTGGTCCGGGTCAAATCCAGGGGGAAAACAGGGTCTGAATCCTCATCGAGGTCGTGATCGAAAGCAAATCTAGGAGCAGAGACAGCAGATGATGCCCTGTCAGGATCTGAACCGTGTGAATAGTGCTGTGCGCTCCGAGTGTGTGACGGTGCGGAGGCCACAGACTCGAGGGAGTCTGGAGCGAGTGAGAGTGCAGGTGACTCCTCAGCTGGAGCATCTGCGAGTAACAAAAGACCACCGTCAGCTAGAAGGGCCTCGCCCTCAACATCGTCCTCCAGGGGCTCGTCATCAAACAGATCGACGTCTTCATCAACGTCGGCGTCGAGGAGCATATCGTAAGCAGGATAAACGGCCAAAGGTATGGGAGCAGGGATCTCTACGAGCGGTAGGTACCCAGCAAAAGGGCCATCAGCGGGCTCATCGACAGCGTCGGGCAGCGCAAAGGGCTGAAAGTCGTCCTCGTCTGTGCTGGTAACATCTGATGAGTGGACCTCGTGCTCTGAAGACTCTAAGTCGTCTGATACTATGGGTCTAGGGCCCGTGGTGTCCGAATCACCAGTGCCGGACGAGTCCATGGTGTCTGTAACACAAACACAAATATGTACAAATAATCAATCATACAATCAGATAAGCACATTAGTCACCAAGTAAGCAATCAAATAATTCTCCTAGTCCCACTAGCCTCCCAGCCTCTCAGACTGCTCTTCCTAGTCCCACTAGCCAAATTCTCCCAGCCTCTCAGACTGCTCTTCCTAGTCCCACTAGCCTATTCTCCCAGCCTCTCAGACTGCTCTTCCTAGTCCCACTAGCCAATTCTCCCAGCCTCTCAGACTGACTCCCTAGTCCCACTAGACAACTACCTCGGTCTCCTAGACCGAGCCTCGGTCTTCCAGACCGAGCCTCAGCCTCCCAGACTGAGCCTATAAATAATAAATAAATGTGCTCAACATTTGTTTGTAAAAAGTTTTGGATCTGGACTTGAGTGGTATGCAGTGTAAAAATGTTTTCGTGAGAGCCCTAGTGATCATAGTCTAGACTCGAGAAGGAATCCTAGTTCGCTATGATCAGAGCTCTGATACCAAGCTGTCACACCCTGGCTTTGCGGAAGCGTGGTTATTTTGGTGTGACTTCTTAATACCATAGCTTAACCATAACAAGCTATATGAAATAAAAACCATGCAAGATCATCCATTAAAATAAGTTTGAAGAGTAAAGAACCACAACATTGTCTTAACGGATATCACATCCTAACAAACATAAACAGTGTTCAAAAGACACAACACCAACAAGAAATAAACACAGTTTAAGAACTGTGACTCGTCCAGGAAAGAGTCACATCCCTTAAACTCGGATGACCTCGAGACTAATGCAGCGGGAAAACGTGTCATACCGCGCCAGATCCTTTAATTCCCTGAAATACATGTAAGTTGAAAAATCAACAATAATGTTGAGCGAGTTCATGTGTAAGTGAGTAAATAAACCTTTGTATGTATAAAAACCCTGGTATGTAGCAAATAAGGAAAAAGAGATCACCAATGGTTTGCAAGGCCATTGATATGTGTGAAGTGCAAGTAGGAAGACTCAAACCTAGCAGATTTATGCGTTGGGTACAAAGTCACCCCGAGGTCCGTTCTGTTTGGGCCTGGGGCTGGGCTCGCTACACCCAGATAGATCTACCGCTCCTGCCCCTCGGTCCTACCCTGAGGATTAATGGCCTCAAGTTTCCGCCTACCCACTCACATGATCTGAATAATAACCCTCCTTACGCTAACCATACCATGTAAGAATTATTCGTAATCATAGTAACATGTATTTCACCCCCGCAGTTTAGAAAACTGAAAACAGTTAAGAGAAAAGGGGGACATGAACTCACAGTGGTGCGTCTCTACCAAGTATATCTCCTGATCAAGCAGCTGTGCGACGACCTACACGTACTAAATCTATTAGACGGACGGCCGTGCCTTAGCTTAAGGTTTAAGTTTTTGAGAAATAGTTAGACAACTATTTCGTGTTTATATTTTTGTAAATACTTGGTAATTATTCTCCTTCCCAAGGATGGGGGATTTAATACATGCGTGTTCGTAAAATTCGAAATACATCATTAAGTCTCACTTAATATATTTTATTTCTTACTTCAAAATATAAATATTCTTCCCAAAATAATACTTTGACAAAAATACGCGCTCATAAATATTTTCTTAAAATGCGTAAGTTACGTTTTAAAGATCGGGTGGTAATAATTATACCGTTGTAACTTATTATTTATTATGAAGGTGTTTGTATTATTTTTGTAATCGTTAACATTCGGTAATATTATTTTTACCCTAAAAATAATATTTGTATAGTTCACAAAATAATCATAGAAATTCACAAGTGTGTTATGATAAACATATATTCTAAATATATATATTTCAGGTTTTATTTTGTGAAAATCCCACTTCCGACACTTAGAAATTTTGCAAACAGAGTCATGGCGAAATTTACGTCTTTGAAAACAAGTTACAAATGTATTTCTAACACTTGTGATGAAAATATTTTCAAGTGTTAGGTTTTTGGAAAAATTTCGCCAGAGTTTCCCCTGTAACTGGAGGTGGCCACGCTTTCAAGCGTATCATTTTCTTTTAAAATCCAAATCAACAATTTCCTCAATCAACAATAAACAATATTCAACTAGTTAAAATAGATATAATCGCAAAAATACATGAACTTGTGGTTTTTCCAAAATATGTAGTATCTTTCCATTATTTTTAGTGGATCTTTGTATAGATCAATTCGGTTACTTGAAAGTCTCGTTTTTAAAGAAGTTACATCTTTACAACCTCTTGTCTACATTTACAAAAATAGTTCTTTTGTCAAAATTTTTGTGTTACACAAGTGTCTACACACTTGTGTGTTTACAAAAATCACTCTTGTTCAAGTAAAATCCGGTTTTAGAAAATAAGATTTCCTTGACACTTGGTCCTTTGAAAATACCGCTTGTAGATCCGTAGATCTACTAGTTTACCACTCTACTTCATAAGAAATATTGATTTTACACAAGTTCATGCTTAATGTGTAGTAGTGTTCATCATTTAACCCCTTTTACACTTAAACATACTCTAGGTCATGTTTCATGGACATGACTTAGCCGGGTTAGATGACGATCCGGGCTACTACAATCATAGATCAACACTAAATAATCACAACAAAACAAGTCTTACAAGTTTTATACAACTCTATAGCTTTTATCCAACTTATTTCTCATTCTTGTAAACTTTTAGTATGTGATTTAGTATGTTCATGATTTTCACCCGACAAAGTTCATATTAACCACTTTAGAATAGATCAAGAGTGTGTTTGAAGTCACTTACTACTAGCTCGAGGCTAGGGAAGAAACTAGTCGAAGATTGGGTGGATAAAAGCAATGAGGTGAGGTCCTTCGCGTTCCGAATGCACCGAGCTCCTTTGTATGAGATCCTTAACACTTGTATGCACTTGGAATGGGTTGAAGGAAATCGAAAATGGATGGATGGTTGTGGGTGGTGTTTGGACGAGAACCAAGAGAGAGGGAGAGAGTGTTTTGTGGTTAAGTGTTGTGATGAAATGAACATGATGGTTTAAGATGGTTACTTATAGACAAAACCTTTCACAATTAACCAATGGTTTTAGTGTCTACTAGATATTAAACACATATGATTATTATAATCAACAAAGGACAAGGGTGTCCCCCTAGGGGACGAGTTTGGTTGAGGGGGGGGAGGGTTATCCGGTTCCATTTCAACCATTAGTTAGCCATTTAGTTAAGTAATTAGAATGTGTAACCATTTACTAGCATGTTATGCATTGTGACGGGTGTTAGGGTATCCGGGGACCCTAACTGGTTTAGAAAAAGAAAAACAATGTGAATGGCAATATTTTTATGTTCCGGGTAAAGTCCGGTTGTTCGGTTGGATAGTGATCCGTTAAAGTGCTTAACAAAGCTTTAAAGTGTCATTATTATTATTTTTAGTGACACGACTTATTCCCGACACTTTGGAAAGTGTCTAGTAATGTTTTTCTCATGTTTTGGCACTTTATTAGTTAGCTAGATGCTGAATTTTAATTAAAGTGCTGAATTTTGTACTTAAAGTACGTTTTAGGCAAATCCGGTCACTGTAATCTCATTCCTAGTGACGCAGTTCTACAACCCTTATATCCCTACACTCACCACTAGTGTAGCAAACTATCTTAGGCTCTTACAGGCCTTAGAGGCAGTACCTGCCTGGTGCTAGTTATGACAGCACGTTTAATAGGTTATCCGTTCATTGTGCTACTGTGCTTTTGGTGCATCAAGGTTGTCACAAAGGTGCTGTAAGCAAAACATGGAGTGACAGCAAGTAAAGTATGATGCAAGTAAGTACATGTATCAGCATTCAATTAGCAGTTTATCCACAAGTTCAAGTAAGCACAGTAATTAAGCAGTAATTAATTATTAATTAAGTCGTACGGATACCTGGTTTAGTGAGGGTTGTCACATTCTCCCCCCGTTAGAAAAATTTCATCCCGAAATTTTAAGTTCTGCTTCTAGAAGCAGGGTTCTTGGGAAATAGGTGGGGGTATTTCTCTTTCATCCGGTCCTCACGCTCCCAGGTGTATTCAGGACCATGTCTGGCATTCCAACGAACCTTGACGAGCTTGACACTGCTCCGGCGGGTCTTGTTTACTTTCCAATCCGTAACCTCAACAGGTTCTTCAACGAAATGGAGCGTGTCGTCAACATGAATCTCGTCGGTGGGAATGACAATGGTATCTTGAGTTGGACTTTTCTTCAGGTTGGATACATGAAATGTATCGTGAACTCCATTCAGTTCAGCAGGTAAGTCCAGCTTGTATGCTACTAGCCCTATTCTTTCCAAAATTCTGAAAGGGCCAATGTAACGCGGATTCAACTTCCCACGCTTTCCGAAGCGTGCCACACCCTTCCAGGGTGAAACTTTCAATAAAACATATCTCCAACTTGGAATTCCAAATGTTTCTGGTTTGGATCTGCATAGGCTTTCTGTCTGTCGCGAGCCGCTTCGATGCGTTTTCGAATCTGCGCAATCTTGTCTGTCGTCTCTTGGACGATTTCGGGACCAACAAGCTGCCTATCACCTGCGTCTGGGCAGTCGGGGATCCTATCTCGGCGGGGATGACAGCTTCCGTCCCGTAGGTAAGGCTGAACGGGGTCTCCCCATTGCAACTTTTGGGAGTGGTTCTGTATGCCCATAGCACGATGGAAGTTCTTCCAGCCAGCCTTTTTGTTTTCTTCCAAGCCTTCCTTTCATTCCCTTGATGACGCTTTGGTTAGCTCTCTCCACCAATTCGTTGCTCTGGGCATGGGTGATGGAGGTAAACACTTGTTGAATCCGCATCTGCTCGCACCATGGTTTGAAAGGCCTTCCGGGAAACTGGACCCCGTTATCGCTCACCAGCTCCATTGGGACCCCATACCTGCATATGATGTTGTCCAATACGAACCTCCTCATCTGTTCTCCCGTAATCTTTGCCAGGGGCTTCGCTTCGATCCATTTGGTGAAATAATCAATGGCCACCACCACGTATTTGACCCCTCCCGGGCCCTCCGGGAAAGGCCCAATTATGTCGATGGCCCATTTTTGGAATGGCCAGGATGTTGAAACCGGTACCATGGGGTGTTTGTGCCGGTGGGTCATTGGTGCATGCACTTGGCAGTTATAACATTTCTTGATTTCCTCAGATGTTGTTTCGTACATCCGTGGCCAGTAAAATCCTGCATTCATTGCCTTTCTCACTATCGCCCTTGGTCCCGAGTGCATTCCGCAAATCCCCTCGTGCATTTCCCTAACCACATATTCAGCCTCTTCCATGTCAACACACTTCAGGGACGGGCCCAGGTATGATCTTCGATATAGCTCTCCTTCGATCAGTTCATATTGCAGGGCTTTGACCCTTATCTTTCTGGCTGCCCATTCCCCCTCGAGTAGAATTCCGTCCCGGAGGAACTTAATAATTGGTGTCATCCACGTTTCCTGAGTACCCTCAATTGCAACAACCTCCTTTGTTTTAAGGGAAGGAAATGTCAGGACCTCCACCTTGACTTCTTTCGCGAGGTGGTCAAATGCCACCGAGGCCAGCTTACTGAGGGCATCAGATTTTCTGTTTCTTCCACGGGGGATGTACTCCAGTTTGAAAGTTTTGAATGCCTTAGCCATCTCTTTTACTTTTGCCACGTATTGGGCCATGGTGCCATCTTTGGCTTCATATTCCCCCTGGTACTGTTTCACTACCAGTTGTGAATCAGTGTTGGCCTCTACGTGTCCTGCTTTCATTTTTTGTGCCAGCCTCATTCCTGCTAGGAGGGCCTCATACTCTGCAGTATTGTTGGTGTTCTCGAAGTCCAACCTTATGGCATACGTCAGTTCGACCCCCTCGGGGCTTATCAGTGTGATTCCTGCCCCACTCCCTTCTTCACTAGATGCTCCGTCGGTGAGTAACTTCCACACCGCCTCGTCTTCCTTCTATCTTTCTTCTTTCTCTAAGGCTTCCCATTTTAACAGTTCCTTCTCTTCGTCCTCAGGGACTTCTGCTAAGAAATCGGCCAGTATCTGTCCCTTCATGGCCGTCCTGGGCTTAAACTCCAGGGAGTGTTCCCCTAACTCCACAGCCCATTTAGCTAACCGTCCCGACAGCTCCGGCCTCCTGAGTACCTTCTGAAGGGGTTGATCGGTCATCAAGGTAATCTTGTGCCCTTGGAAATACCTCCTGAGTCTTCGGGATGCGAAGATAAGAGCTAATACGAGTTTCTCCAGAGGCATGTATCGTTCCTCGGGCCCCTTAAGCGTTCTGCTAATGAAATATATGGGGATCTGTCTCCCTTCCCGTTCTACCATCATGACCGCACTTATGGTCGTTTTCGAGGCAGATAGATACAGGAGCAACGGGTCCCCGGGTACTGGGGTGGCCAACGTCGGGAGCTTGCAGATGTAAGCTTTCATTTCTTGAAAGGCAGTCTCAGCCTCTGTGGTCCAGTTGAACTTGCTTGTCTGGAGGCAGTCTTTCAACACTTTCATGAAGGGAAGGGTCTTGTCGGCTACCTTTGATAAAAAAACGGTTTAACGCTATTAGTCTCCCGTTTAGCTGCTGGATATCCTTCAGGGACCTGGGAGATCTCATCTCGGCCACCGCTTGGGTTTTCTCCGGATTTGCTTTGATCCCTCCCTTGGTGACCACTACTCCCAGAAAATTCCCCTCCTCTACTCCAAAACAGCACTTCCCAGGGTGGTTTAACTTCATGTTCACATCCTGCATAGTGTTGAGAGTCTCGGCTATATCGTCTATCATGGCCATCTCCGTCAGGCTTTTGATAACAATGTCGTCGACGTATACTTCTAGGTTCCTTCCCCGTTGTTCCCAGAACAAAGCGTTCATGAACCTCTGATATGTGGCCCCATCATTTTTAAGACCGAAGGGCATCTTGGTGTAGCAGAATGTCCCTTCGTCCGTGATGAAGGCGGTCTTTTCTTCGTCTTCCATTGACATCTGGATTTGGTGGTACCCCTTGTAGGCGTCCAGGAAGCACTTCAGGGGGTACTGAGACAAAGAGTCTACCTGAACGTCTATCTCCGGGAGGGGATAGCAGTCCTTAAGACATGCTTTGTTCAGATCTTGAAAGTCAATGCACATTCTCCATCCCCCGTCTTTCTTTTGAACCATAACCGGATTGGCGATCCAGGACGGATACTTCACCTCCCTAACTATCCCTGCCCTGAGTAGTTTTCTGGTTTCCTCACAAGCAGCCCGTCTTTTGTTGGGTCCCATGCTTCGCTTTTTCTGTTTCACCGGTTTTGCCCATGTGTAAGTGTTTAGTCGGTGCTCGGTCAGGCTTCTGGGGACTCCCGTCATGTCCCCATGTTGAAATGCAAACACATCTATGTTGTGGAGAAGCAACTCCTTCAGGGCACTCTTGCATTTGTCACTTAGGTGGCTTCCCACTTTGACCGTTTGTTCTGGGAACCTGTCGCTAAGGACCCACTCTTCTATTCCCTTTTTCTGGGATTTCTCAGGTGTCTCCTCTTTGGATACGGAAGAGACTACCTCATAGGCAGATTTAACCCATGCTAGACCCTTCGGTGTCTGAAATACTAAAGCTCTGTGGGGGGTGGATACCTGTGCCTGTAAGTCTCCAATTCCAGGTCTTCCCAAAATTGCGTTGTACTTTGAGGGTGCCCGGACCACTGTGAAGGTCAGATTTATCGTTCGGACCCGATCCCTACCCCGACTGTGAACAGGAGCCTGATCTTTCCCAAGGGGTGTGATATGCTGTTGTTGAATCCCACCAAGGGGATAGAATCTTCTTCCAATCGATCTCTTACATCTCTGTCGAATCTAAGGAAACAATGCTCGTATATTACCTCGACATCGGACCCCCCGTCCACATGTATTCGAGACACCTTATGGCCAGCTATTATGGCCGAGATGTTTAGGGGAAGTCGTTGCACCTCGCTTTCTTCCAGGTATGACATAAGGATGGGAGCTTTTATGCAGTTCGAGGAGCCCAGGATCCTGGATTTTACACTCTGGGTGGTATCGAATTCATTCCTCCTTCTAATCATATCAACATCTGCCCTCCCAGGCTCCCTTACATCTCTTCCCTTACGCCCCCCCCCCCCCCCCCCCTCCCTCTTTGATTTCTTTAACCAGATGGGCTAGCCTTCCCGTCTTCACCGCAGTTTCTATTTCCCTTTTTAGGTACATGCAGTCATCGGTTTTGTGGCCAAAGCCTTTGTGAAAATCGCAGTATTCATTTGGTTGTGCCTTCGGGCCGGGCTTTATGGGCGGCGGCCTTGGGAAGGAGTTCTTTACCCTTTCAGTGGCCAGTATCTCACTTGGTGTCTTAGTGAGGGGGGTGAAATTATCAGAGTACAAAGAGGGACCTCTCCCTCGGGGTCTGTACGGGGAGTACGAGGGTCTCATTCTGTCATGCATCATTCTATCAAAAGCAGGTTTTCGAGAGTAGGGTGTACCTTTGTCAAGGAGCTTTGTGGCTGGGGTGACCCTCCGAGGTGTGACATCCGTCTCCTTAGCTTTGCTGACCGTGTCCTTCCCTCTGACAAAGGCCCTGACCCTGTCCATGAGGTTGTCAAACGAGTGGGGAAACTCCTCCCCCAGTTTTTCGCACTGCTGTGCATGCTTCAGCCCGTTTATGAAGCTACTGATCTTCATGACCTCCGGGACGTCTTTGATGTTCATGCTTTCCTTGACGAATCTCTCCATGTACTGGTCTATTCGCTCATTGTCCCTCTGTCTTATATGGAGGATCTCATTTGGATTCTTGACCACTTTTCTCTGTTGACCAAAGTTCCTAAGGAACTTCTCGCTTAACTCTTCGTAACTATCTATTCCCCCTGGAGGGAGGCTGTCAAACCAAAGCCGGGCTCCCTCCGTCAGAGTTTGTACAAACATGTGACACCATACAGGCATGGGCCATCGCCCCAGTTGTCCCGCTCCCCGGAAGGCATGCAGATGATCCTCAGGGTCTCTTGTTCCGTCATAACGGTCAAAGCCTGGGGGTAACTTTGTCTTGGGGGGCATGGGTGCTTCTGCAATTCTTCGTGTGAACTTTGAGAGCTCGGCTAACTCTCGTGGTAGATAGGGCTGATCTAAGCCATTATCACCAAGGTCGTCCTTTTCCTTCCCTTTCTCCTTTGACTTATGTCCTGTGATAAGGTCCTCCCTTTCTTCTGAGGACATTTGCCTGAGGGCAGTCATAAATATCTCCAGTGGGTCACTGTTGTTCTTATTTTGAAGGCCTGTTCCCTCTTGGTTGGAAGTTGTGTCAAAAGAAAGTCTAGCCCTGAGGCTGTCGAGTTTTTCTTGCCTCTTTAAATCTTCAAGGCACTTGGTTAGCCTCTCCCTATGCATGGCCACAAAATCTGGGGTGATATGCTCTGTTCTTTCAGGGTTTTCCACCTGGTTCTCGTTACCTTCTTCATGGGTAATGTCCTCTATAGTGACCCTATCCAGATCATTTTGTGCCGTTTGGGTGATACGTGAGTTAGGTGGGGTTGCCATGTTGTCGTTGGTGAGATAAGCTGCTCCTTAAACGTCAGATTTAGATGTGGGAACACCAGGCAGGCCAAGGTCCCACGGATGGCGCCAATGTCGAATACCCAACTTACGAATGACGTTTGATGGATCTTCGTTGACGTCAAGAGCCTTTATCTTCGTCACTACAAAAGAACAAACCGTTAGCCTCGCCACGGAGGACCCCGGGAGGGGGATCCGTGACCAAGCTCCGGCGTGAGAGTAAGTAAACTTGCCGGAGAACAAAAGGAGCTTCTCCCGATGTGTGTAATCACCGGAAGGTTTCCTCTTTGGTGTGAATCTAATTAATATGTGTATGTGTGTTAAATATTGGAGAATGTTGGTCGGAAATTAATGAGAGGTGAGTAAATGAGAGTGTAGTAAATGAGAGGATGCCGGAGATGATACCTGCCTTTCCTCCTATATGCCTTCTCTTATATAACAGCCAGCTCTTATCTCATTAGAGATTTTCCACATGTGATCTAACAGCTTTTGAGGGTTCTCGGGGGGTGCAGACACGTGTCTGACCCCCAACAGTGAGATGCTTCCCTTAATTAATGCCCAGCCGGAGAAGTACAGTGTTTCAGACGAGATCCTCTTCTTATCGAGCATTAAATGAGGTCTGTTCCAATGCTAGCTGTTTTCCCGCCCGTTACAAAAGAAGGGAAACCTTAATGGACAAGGTAACTCTATCTTGTGGGCTTTTGTGTTAATTGGGCTTCCGTAGAAATAACCTAAAGCGGGTAAAGTGGGCTTCCCCACTGGCCCGTCGTCAATTACCAAATTGATTTCTTGATTCCACATCCAGCCCTTATCGTAAAATAGAAGACTGAAAAAACAGAAGTTTCTTTTGTGGCCTGTGATTTTGTGAAGTCGAAACATCAAAACCGATTGCCGTCTCCAGCCCTTATCGTACGTAATCGGTAATAACCTATTTTTTTATGTTTAAAATTTAAACATCTTTGATTTAAACATTAAAAGAACCCTCAACTTTGATTCATATAAAAAGTGGTAACAAACTTTACTTTGATTTCTATAGTGTATAAATATTTAGGCAAAATAATTCGGGGGGCGATCCTATATAATTTTAAAATTTTCGGACGCAAAAATCGGAAATTATACACTTTTAACTGAAACATTGGGGGGGGGGGGGGGGGGGGTTGCACCCCCGGTACCAACTAACCTGCGGCCCTGCCTTCAGGTATTCATCATTTCCCTATCATATGATTTGTAACCGTTTCCAGCTAGGTTATACTCGACCTAAACCGATCAAATCCTGGAACCGATAAAACCCGATCACCTTCTCTCCAAAAAACAAGATGCTTACCCGATGAAGTTATTGCAAATTGGATTACCTTATTCTGACCCTTTTGACCATACATAGAACCCGTTTTAAAAAAAAAAAAAAAAAAAAAAAAGGAAAACCTGGTTTGTGCACTTCTACATGAATATTTATTTAATTTCCTCTAATGTTGTAATTTAAAGAAAACGTAGTTGCTTGATTAAAAGGGTCTTTCGTGCCAAATTTTGTTGCTACTCTACATTTCAACAAGTAAGATGGCAACTTTCTGATTTTGACTTCCATTATTATCCTTTAATTCAAAGTAAAGTAACATATAAAGTTTTGTACGTAAGTTTGTTAAGCTATCTATATGAATCATACGTGAATGATGTAGCTCCTCATTTTCTTTACTAATTTTAATATTAGGTATCTTCTCATACAAACACATGGGTCAATTATTATTAGTGTTTTTGCTTAAAAAATAGTTTGATTATATGTGAGAATTTCGAAGAAGGGTATTTGCATTAATTTAATATACACAATGTGTCACGGCCACCGTCCTGGTGTGACCCGGTCTAGGAACCGCGGAACAGAAAAACCCGTGGTATTTATTATTTGATTTGACAGCGGAAGTTTAACAGGATCTTTTAAAACTGGAAAATGTCCAATTATTTTATTTCACAAATTTGGGATAAACCCCATAATTTACATTAAAGGAATTTCACGAGGAAATTCCCTGGTTTACAAAACATGTTTATTTATTTTACTGAGCCACCTCTTCAAGTTTTAGTGCTACGCGGCACTTTTTCCTTGGTTCACAGTAAGTCACCTGAAACATGTTTAAAAAGATTTTATAAGCAGGGAAATACTGGCGAGTCACTTAATTTGTACAAAACGACACATTGTTATAATATACAGTATTCAGGGCGATTACAATGTTTCTGTCAGCCAATTACCCCAATTCGGTATTTGTCACTTGACTGTGTCTGTGACTATGGTCAGATCACCCATTGGCTAACCCGTTGTCCAATGGTGACGGGTATCAAGTAATGTATACAAAACCCCACATACCGTCAGTAATTGAAGATTACAAAGACTTAATCCCTGTAATTATAACTTTGAAAACAAGTAGGGTTTTGGGAAACCAATTTGATAAAAGAGAATGACTCACATTGCAAATTTAGACGGGCAGAGTTTTGCCTACTGATTTTAGCCTGGTAACCTAGTTAAATAACAATGCACACGCACTAGGTCAGTAACTTAATACAACATTTACGATAAACTCACGAAATCAAAACCCTCACGACGAATGACAAAGTATAGCCCGAATTCGGGCAGCACTTAAACATCCATCGGATCGGTTTCAATCGATCGGACATTGTATCGTAACAGTGATCGAGTTAATACCCTGTAATCGTAGCAGCGTTTCCCTACTTAAAATGTCGAATTTGAGCAGTAGACTTCGTTTTTGAATGAAATTTTCGAACACAGATGAAAGCCCATGCCCTGCTCAATTTATAGCAACTTTTTTGGGTTTTACGCGGCCCGCGTAAACCTTAACAAGATCTTACGCGGCCCGCGAGGGCCCCCTAGTCTACGTGTAGGGCTAGCGTGTCACAGGTAGGTCTGCCACGTGTGCGACACGTGGCCTAAGCGCTTATCCGGAGAATTTTAAGTTGTCGCGGCCCGCGTAGCCTTACCTTAAGGCTTACGCGGCCCGCGAGTAACCAAATTTCTTAAATTCTTAATTTTTCATGAATATTAGGGTTTCAGGGGTCCGGGTTTTCAATTACGGGTCGTTTATGGACATTTTTGCAGGTCCTTACATCCTCCCCACCTTATTTAAAATCTCTTCCTCGAGATTTACTAAAATAAGTGAGGATACTTTCGCTTTATTTACGCTTCCAGCTCCCAAGTGTACGCAGGTCCTCTCTTTGAATCACACTTGACTTTGACCAGTACTAGTCTTTTGTGCTTGAGAAACTTGACCTTTCTGTCTTCTATTTGGAGTGGTTTCTCAATAAATTTTAGCTTTTCATTTACCTCTATATCTTGAAGAGGTACTGTCACACCCCCAAAATCCACCATGCGGACCATCACCGCTTGGAGGCGTGACATAACCAGGATCGAGCCACCAATCATATTGAACAACGTATTTTAAGTAAATGAGACCAACCACAATACAATTGGTGACCAAAAGTAAGTTAACCAAGTTCAATTTAATCAGCGAAAGCATAAGACGTTAAACCAAAACACAAATTCGTAGTTCATAAGTTTAAAGACCCAAACATAAGTTTCATAAGTTCATAAAGTTTATTTATTAAGTACGGGACATATCAGTTCGCATCCCACAACGACCACCTCCATGTGCAAGCCCCATAGCATCTAGCGACCTGCAAAGCATGTAATAACGAGTCAACAACAAAGTTGAGTGAGTTCACGGTTGGTTGTCCATTTTAGAGTTGTTTCCAAAAACGTAGTTTAATCTCATTCAGCTATCCAGCCGTGGGGGTTACCCCATAGTTCGAAAACGTTTATTAGTTAACCATCCCATGTCCACCTTCCCTGGCTATCCAACCCGGCACTCCGGCCGTGGGGGCTACCCCATTATTTAAACTACCAGACTCGTTTATCATATCGACTACTAACGAAGATTACTTGTGCCCTAGCGTCGGTGTCTATCATCACCGACGTGCCATAGTCCTTTAGTACACACCCGTCCAACTGGCACGGTGTGAGGTTTGTTAAACCTAATAGCGCTATTAACTAATGACCCGCTCGCCATAGCCTTGGCGATTAAGTCGATACAAAAAGGGAGGGACTTCGCTGATAGATTTCTAGTCCAGTAAGTCTAAGTACGTCTCAAGGACGAGGAATTCACATTCCTGAACGCGTCCCAAAGGACGAGGAATCCCTATTCCTGTACCCATTCCCATTCCCACCGGGAATTTACCATGCTTTGTAGAAAAGTGTGAACTCGCCTTGGTTTGCTCGGTTAGATTCTCAAATATAGCTAACAGTCAAGGTCGGTCAATCACGTCCTAATAAGGTACGGATAACAATCAGTTTCTCATGCATAACACGTATCCTACGTACGGTTTATTTACTCATTACTTCTATCACATAACAAGTACACACTTTAATAGTTCACGCTCATATAAACATTCCACCTATAGCTACTCAAGAACAAGCATACGATATTGCACATATTACTTTCATTGACATATAACATGTTAGATCATCCTCAGATAACATACTCGACATTTAGACACGCAAATTACTACTTATGTTATTTCAACTTAAATATCCAAAACTGGGCTGTTTTCGAGCATTTTAATAAAATAGTTAACTTATTCCAAAAATTCCCAAATTTTACAAAATATATTAAACGATCCAAATATTATTGTGTAAAAATCTCGGGATCCAATTCATTACCAATATTTTATAAAAATTCATTTTCCGGACTGAAATCAGATTTATCTTTTTCTGACTGCAGTCCACGGAATAATTTATTTAAAATTCATCGAGAGTCCGATTTACAAAATTCCTATGAGAGAATTACAAATACATCGGTGGTCATCTACAGTACAAATTTCATGATCTAACTTTACACAGAATTCAAGTTATGACGGAAAACAGAACACAAATTTTCAGCAGTAAAAATGCAGCTAGAGCTGCTGTTACAAAACGACACTTTAAAAATAGTATACGAAGTCCAAAAATTATGATTCCAGTGCCATTAGAACCGTATTTCATAATACATAAATCTAGACTTCAATACATTTTTTTGTTTTATTAAGGTCCTGTTACAGCCAACTGAAGTTGGCTATAATCACCAATCAGACTCCTGTTTTCATCCTTTTAACATTCTAAAGCGTGCTCGATTGATTCCGTTAACATATTTAGTGATCACAACAACATCAAACATCAATATTAACAATCAAATCATCAGGTAATCAACAAGAATCAAAACAACTTTATATTAACATCACTTCATCACATTTCAACAACATTTCATCATTAGGTTAGCTCTATGTTCAAAGCTTTGTTTATGATTCTTTAGTGTTCATGGATTCTCATCATAAAATAACTATTAACCACTCTAATGACATGAAAAATGAACGGATCTAAGTTCTTACCACTAGCTCAAGGCTAGGGGAGTTCAAGTGTAGAAAAGTGGTGGTTAAAAGAAGATGAGAGTGGTCCTTCAACTTCCGAACGCGCCGAGCTTCGTTGTTCACCTTCTAACACCTTTGTATACTTGTAGAATGGATGAAAAATGAGTTGAAGGTAGTGGTATGGTGATGGTGGTTGGCTGCCGAGACCAAAGAAGGGAGAGGGAGTTTTGTGAAGTGTTGAGTTAGTGAATGAAGAATGGTGATGGACTTGTGGTTTTAAATAGAAGTCTTCCAAAATTGTTCAATCCTTTGGTCCATATGTTCCTCATGTACATAACATATCAAATAATTAATTAAATAAAATCATGGGAGTGTCCTTCTTGTCCCTTAACCGATTGGGGGGGTTGGCTTAGTTGAGTTGTAATGCGTGGTTAGGGATATAGTTGGAAATCAAGTGTTTAGTTAGTGTGTTATGGTGTGTTATTAAATATATAGTGTGTTAGGGTGTTCGGGGACCCTAACTAGCTCAGAAAAATAAAAACAATGTGTTTGACAATATTTTTGTGTTCCGGGTAAAGTCCGGTTGTTCGGTTTGATACTGTTCCGTTAAAGTGCTTAATTAATCAGTAAAGTGTCCTACATATATATTTTTGTAACGTTTTAATTCTTAACACTTAGGAAAGCATACCGGACTATTTAGTAACTTTTCTGTATACTACTAGTATGTTACCAAGCACATGTAAGTATAACACAGTAATCAGAAAGCAGTTAAGTAATTCCACACAGTCAACGTTTTAATTCTTAACACTTAGGAAAGCATACCGGACTATTTAGTAACTTTTCTGTATACTACTAGTATGTTACCAAGCACATGTAAGTATAACACAGTAATCAGAAAGCAGTTAAGTAATTCCACACAGTCGTCAAGCACTTTAATTATCATTAATAAATTGTACGGATACATGGAATTATGAGGGTTGTCACATTCTCCCCCTGTTAAGAAAATTTCATCCCGAAATTTAGGTCATGGTTACTGAAGAAGCTAGTTATGTTGCGTTGGTTTCCTGGTTTTCCTGGGGTGTCACATCATCCCCCCGTTGATTTGGAATTTCGTCCTGAAATTCTGCAGTAGCTTCAGCCTTAGTAGTGGTTGCGTTTTTCTTAAACAGCTGGGGATACTTGAGTTTCATTTGGTCTTCTCGTTCCCAGGTGTACTCTGGGCCACGACGGGAATCCCAATGGACTCGAACGAGAGGTATTCTGGTACGCTTGAGAATCTTGACATCTCGATCAGTAATCTCTACTGGTTCCTCGACGAATCCTAGCCGGTCGTCGATAGTGAGCTCCTTGAGAGGAACTATGAGGGTCTCATCTGAAAGACACTTCTTCATATTCGACACATGGAAAACATTGTGAACTCCGCTGAGTTCTTCAGGTAGATTCAACCTGTATGCCACCTTGCCAATTTTCTCAATGATTTCGAACGGTCCGACATAACGCGGATTGAGTTTGCCTCGTTTGCCAAAACGAACTACACCTTTCCAAGGTGAGACTTTGAGTAGCACTCGATCCCCAACCTGGAACTCGAGTGGTTCCTGCGCTTATCCGCATAGCTTTTCTGACGGTCACGAGTTGTCGCCATTCGCTGTCGTATCTGAGAAATCCTCTCAGTCGTGTCTACTACAAGTTCTGGGCCTGTGAATTCGCTGTCGCCAACTTCTGCCCAACTGAGAGGTGATCGGCACTTCAGTCCGTACAATGCCTCGAATGGAGCGGCCTGGATGCTGGTGTGGTAGTTGTTGTTATACGAAAACTCCACTAGCGGGAGGTGCTTTTCCCAGCCATTACCAAAATAGATTACACATGCCCTAAGCATATCTTCAAGGGTTTGGATGGTGCGTTCAGATTGCCCATCCTTCTGTGGGTGATAAGCGGTGCTCATATCTAAACGTGAGCCAAAAGATTTGTGCATAGCTTGCCACAATTCAGATGTAAAATGTGAGTCTCGATTAGAGATGATAGAGGTTGGCACTCCGTGCCTTGATACTACTTCCTTCAAGTAGATGTCTGCTAGGGTAGAAAACTTATCTGTTTCCTTGATGGCCAGAAAGTGTGCAGACTTAGTCAATCGATCCACGATCACCCAAATGGTATTATTTCTGCGTTGAGATCTAGGCAGGCCAGTGACGAAATCCATGGAAATTTGCTCCCATTTCCATTTAGGTATCTCTGGTTGTTGAAGTAGGCCTGATGGTTTCTGATATTCAGTCTTGACTCTCGCATAAGTCAAACATTTGCTGACGTAGGTTGCTATGTTGGTTTTCATACCAGGCCACCAGTATATAGTCTTTAGGTCGTGGTACATCTTATCCGAACCAGGATGTATTGAGTAACGAGACTAATGTGCTTCATCCATCACAAGATCGCGTAAGTTTCCGTAAAGTGGAACCCAGATGCGCCCTGTTACATAGTAGGCACCGTCTTCCTTTTGTTCTAGCCGCTGCCTCGATCCTCGTAAAGACTCAGCCCTGATGTTCTCTGCTTTCGATGCTTCAACCTGAGCATCTCGTATCTGAGCGGGAAGGCTAGAGTGAATGGTAAGCTGTAACGCGTGTACACGCTTAGGTATAGTATCCTTTCGACTGAGGGCGTCGGGCACCACATTGGCCTTGCCCGGATGGTACTTGATCGCGCATTCGTAATCATTCAAGAGTTCGACCCATCGGCGTTATCGCATGTTTAACTCCTTTTGCTTGAAGATATGCTCGAGACTCCTGTGATCGGTGTAAATGGTGCACTTGGTACCGTACAGGTAATGTCTCCATATCTTAAGTGCGAAAACAACTGCTCCCAACTCCAAGTCGTGTGTAGTGTAGTTCCTTTCGTGAACCTTAAGTTGGCGTGATGCGTAGGAAATGACCTTGTCATGTTGCATCAACACACAACCAAGTCCTTGGATGGAAGCGTCGTAATAAACCACAAAATCATATGTGCCTTCAGGCAATGAGAGGATAGGCACGCTACAAAGTCTATCTTTTATGTGCTGAAATGCGGACTCCCGTGCATCACCCCAACGATAGGTGACACCCTTCTGAGTCAGTGAAGTGAGAGGTTGCGCAATCTTGGAGAAATCTTTGATAAACCTTCTGTAATATCCTGCCAAACCCAAGAATTAGCGGATTTCTGTTGGTGTACGGGGTGCAGGCCAGTTCTTGATCGAGTCAACCTTGGATGGATCTACATGAATCTCATCCTTGTTTACCACATGGCCTAGAAAGTGGACTTCGCGAAGCCAGAAGTCACATTTCGAAAACTTGGCATACAACTGCTCTTTTCGAAGAAGTTCCAGAATAAGCCTCAGATGTTGCTCGTGTTCCTCCTGACTCTTAGAATAGATCAGGATGTCGTCGATGAACACTATGACAAACTTATCCAGGTAAGGCTTGCACACTCGATTCATGAGATCCATGAAGACCGCAGGTGCATTCGTCAATCCGAAAGGCATAACTAGAAACTCGTAATGGCCGTAACGAGTTCTGAATGCTGTTTTGGAGACGTCCTCCTCTCGAACTCTCAGCTGATGGTATCCCGATCTCAAATCAATCTTAGAGTAAAAGCTCGATCCTTGCAGCTGGTCGAAGAAGTCGTCAATGCGTGGGAGAGGATAAAGATTCTTCACGGTCACCTTGTTGAGTTCGCGGTAGTCAATACACATTCTGAAAGTATCGACTTTCTTCTTCACAAACAAGACTGGAGCTCCCCAGGGTGAAGAGCTAGGATGTATAAAACCCTTTTCCAAGAGTTCTTGTAGTTGCGTGGACAGTTCTTCTAGTTCTGATAGAGCTAGTCGATAAGGTGCACGAGCTATTGGTGCTGCTCCCGGAGCTAGCTCGATTTGAAATTCGACCTGGCGATGAGGCGGAAGACCAGGTAATTCCTCAGGAAATACCTCAGGAAAATTGCGCACAATAGGGATGTCTTCAATTCTCTTCTCTTCCGTTGATGTGTCAGTAACGAGTGCCAGAATGGCGGTGTGGCCCTTTCGCAAACACTTCTGGGCATTAAGGAAAGAGATAATGCCTACGACAGCACCACTCTTGTCGCCATGAATCACGAGGGGTTCCTTACCAGAACGAGGAATGCGGACGATTTTCTCCTTGCAAAGAATTTCCGCTTGCTGATGAGATAGCCAATCCATCCCAATAACAACGTCGAAACTACCAAGTGTGATAGGAATAAGATCGATAGAGAAAGTCTGACTAGCTAAGACGAGGTTACAACCTTTAACTACGTGTGTGGCTTCAAGACTTTTACCGTTTGCTAGTTCTACCGTGTGTTTAGTGTTCAAAAGTGTTGGGGTGCGATTAAGCATTTGGCTAACTTTTAAGGACACATAACTAGTATCGGCACCCGAATCAAATAAAACAGTAACAAAGAAGTCTCTAGAAGAAACTTACCCATCACCACGTTGGGATCGTTCCTTGCATCACCCTGACCAATCACGAACACACGGCCCCTTGCCCCATTACCATTGTTGTTTCCCCCATTGTCGTTTCCATTCCCCTGATTGTTGTTATTCTGGTTCTGATTTAGCTGGGGGTAGTCTTTCTTGAAATGTCCCTCAGCACCACATTGAAAGCACCCTTTGTTGTTACCTTGTTGTTGCTGCTGCTGGCGTTGATTTGGTGGGGCTTGCTAATGCTGCCGGTTCTGATTCGCTGGACGCTGACTCCTGCAATCCCTTGCAACATGACCAGGCTTGTTGCACCGATGACAGTTGCCTTTACTACATGGCCCGCTGTGGTGCAAGTTGCAGCGATTACATTTGGGGTGATTCCCCTTGTATCCACCCTGCCCTTGATTTCCAGAAGGCTGCTGACTGGGGCTCCTATGGTCCTCAGTCCTTCGTTGCTGAGACTGAGACTGAACAGAGGTAGAGCCTTTGCCCGAATTTCCATCCCATTTTCGCTTGTGATCATTGGGGGCATCAGTAGTAGCAGCGCTAATTCGCTTGGGCAGCCTGTTCTGTTCAACTGCCTGATCGGTGAGATGATGAGCCAACTTAATGATTTGCTGGATGGTACCCAGGTTAGCTGAAGTCACGTGACTCTGAATCTCTGGTACAAGACCCTTGAGGTACAGCTCGATACGCTTGATGGGAGGGTCTACCATAGTAGGACACAAGATGGCCAGTTCGTTTGACCTCTTCATATACGCCTCAATCTCAGACCCCATCATCTTCAGATTGAAAAATTCCACCTCTAGCTTGTGGATGTCGTCACGACTACAGTACTCTTCCTTGATCAGTTCCTTGAAGTCATTCCATGGGGTGGCATTAGCAACCGCCAACCCAAGCAGTTGGACCTGTGCTTTCCACCAGGTTAACGCAGCACCTTCGAGTGTCCAGTGGTATATTTCACCCTACGATCTTCAGGGCATTCACACATCTCGAAGACATACTCAAGCTTCTCGAACCAGTGAAGAAGGCCTACCGCTCCTTCTGTGCCGCTGAAGCGACTGGGTCGGCAATCCATGAAGGTTTTGAACGTGCACACAGGAGGCTGAGCATGTTGACCTCCTGCAGGGATAGCTGCGAGTACCTCTGCAACTCGTTCGTTGATCAAAGCCGTCAACTGGGCTTGAGTTAGGATGATACGTTCTCCGCGTCCGCTCATGATCTTCACGACGAAGTAACGTGAGTAAGAAAAGTGTCGCGAAAGTGAGTAAGTGTGGGACGACAGTAGAGAGTAAGCACACAAGGTTCAAATAGCAGTCATCACGTTAACTAGTGCACAGTGTGAACTATCTAACCGACAATGTAAACATAAATCATACCACCTATTGTGTCGAGTCTTGCACGTGGAGCGAAGCGTCGTTGTGGATCGTTGAGCACTGTACAGGTTATAGTCTGGTTTTATCAAAAAACTTTTTCCGTTTTTAAAACCAAGTTCACTATAACCAATGGCTCTGATACCAATCTGTCACACCCCCAAAATCCACCATGCGGAGCATCACCGCTTGGAGGCGTGACACGACCAGGATCGAGCCACCAATCATATTGAACAACGTATTTTAAGTAAATGAGACCAACCACAATACAATTGGTGACCATAAGTAAGTTAACCAAGTTCAATTTAATCAGCGGAAGCATAAGACGTTAAACCAAAACACAAATTCGTAGTTCATAAGTTTAAAGAACCAAACATAAGTTTCATAAGTTCATAAAGTTTATTTATTAAGTACGGGATATATCAGTTCGCATCCCACAACGACCACCTCCATGTGCAAGCCCCATAGCATCTAGCGACCTACAAAGCATGTAACAACGAGTCAACAACAAAGTTGAGTGAGTTCACAGTTGGTTGTCCATTTTAGAGTTGTTTCCAAAAACGTAGTTTAATCTCATTCAGCTATCCAGCCGTGGGGGTTACCCCATAGTTCGAAAACGTTTATTAGTTAACCATCCCATGTCCATTAGCTATCCAGCTCGGCACTCCGGCCGTCGGGGCTACCCCATTATTTAAACTACCAGACTCGTTTATCATATCGACTACTAACGAAGATTACTTGTGCCCTAGCGTCGGTGTCTATCATCACCGACGTGCCATAGTCCATTAGTACACACCCGTCTAACTGGCACGGTGTGAGGTTTGTTAAACCTAATAACGCTATTAACTAATGACCCGCTCGCCATAGCCTCGGCGATTAAGTCGATACAAAAAGGGAGGGACTTCGCTGATAGAGTTCTAGTCCAGTAAGTCTAAGTACGTCTCAAGGACGAGGAATTCACATTCCTGAACGCGTCCCAAAGGACGAGGAATCCCTATTCCTGTACCCATTCCCATTCCCACCGGGAATTTACCATGCTTTGTAGAAAAGTGTGAACTCGCCTCGGTTTGCTCGGTTAGATTCTCAAATATAGCTAACAGTCAAGGTCGGTCAATCACGTCGTAATAAGGTAAGGATAACAACCAGTTTCTCATGCATAACACGTATCCTACGTACGGTTTATTTACTCATTACTTCTATCACATAACAGGTACACACTTTAATAGTTCACGCTCATATAAACATTCCACCTATAGCTACTCAAGAACAAGCATACGATATTGCACATATTACTTTCATTGACATATAACATGTTAAATCATCCTCAGATAACATACTCGACATTTAGACACGCAAATTACTACTTATGTTATTTCAACTTAAATATCCAAAACTGGGCTGTTTTCGGGCATTTTAACAAAATAGTTAACTTATTCCAAAAATTCCAAAATTTTTACAAAATATCTTAAACAATCCAAATATTATTTTGTAAAAATCTCGGGATTCAATTCATTACCAATATTTTATAAAAATTCATTTTCCGGACTGAAATCAGATTTATCTTTTTCTGACTGCAGTCCACGGAATAATTTATTTAAAATTCATCGAGAGTCCGATTTACAAAATTCCTATGAGAGAATTACAAATACATCGGTGGTCATCTACAGTACAAATTTCATGATCTAACTTTACACAGAATTCAAGTTATGACGGAAAACAGAACACAAATTTTCAGCAGTAAAAATGCAGCTAGAGCTGCTGTTACAAAACGACACTTTAAAAATAGTATACGAAGTCCAAAAATTATGATTCCAGTGCCATTAGAACCGTATTTCATAATACATAAATCTAGACTTTATAAAATACATTTTTCGTTTTATTAAGGTCCTGTTACAGCCAACTGAAGTTGGCTGTAATCACCAATCAGACTCCTGTTTTTAGCCTTTTAACATTCTAAAGCGTGCTCGATTGATTCCGTTAACATATTTAGTGATCACAACAACATTAAACATCAATATTAACAATCAAATCATCAGGTAATCAACAAGAATCAAAACAACTTTATATTAACATCACTTCATCACATTTCAACAACATTTCATCATTAGGTTAGCTCTATGTTCAAAGCTTTGTTTATGATTCTTTAGTGTTCATGGATTCTCATCATAAAATAACTATTAACCACTCTAATGACATGAAAAATAAACGGATCTAAGTTCTTACCACTAGCTCAAGGCTAGGGGAGTTCAAGTGTAGAAAAGTGGTGGTTAAAAGAAGATGAGAGTGGCCCTTCAACTTCCGAACGCGCCGAGCTTCGTTGTTCACCTTCTAACACCTTTGTATGCTTGTAGAATGGATGAAAAATGAGTTGAAAGTGGTGGTATGGTGATGGTGGTTGGCTGCCGAGACCAAAGAAGGGAGAGGGAGTTTTGTGAAGTGTTGAGTTAGTGAATGAAGAATGGTGATGGACTTGTGGTTTTAAATAGAAGTCTTCCAACATTGTTCAATCCTTTGGTCCATATGTTCCTCATGTACATAACATATCAAATAATTAATTAAATAAAATCATGGGAGTGTCCTTCTTGTCCCCTAACCGATTGGGGGGGTTGGCTTAGTTGAGTTGTAATGAGTGGTTAGGGATATAGTTGGAAATCAAGTGTTTAGTTAGTGTGTTATGGTGTGTTATTAAATATATAGTGTGTTAGGGTGTTCGGGGACCCTAAATTGCTCAGAAAAATAAAAACAATGTGTTTGACAATATTTTTGTGTTCCGGGTAAAGTCCGGTTGTTCGGTTTGATACTGTTCCGTTAAAGTGCTTAATTAATCAGTAAAGTGTCCTACATATATATTTTTGTAACGTTTTAATTCTTAACACTTAGGAAAGCATACCGGACTATTTAGTACTACTAGTATGTTAATAAGCACATGTAAGTATAACACAGTAATCAGAAAGCAGTTAAGTAATTCCACACAGTCGTCAAGCACTTTAATTATCATTAATAAATTGTACGGATACATGGAATTATGAGGGTTGTCACAGGTACTACCAGGGATTCGTCTGATAAACATTTCTTGAGGTTGGATACATGAAATACGTCGTGTACTCCGGCTAGTTCTTCTGGTAGTTGTAATCGATAGGCAACTGGTCCTATTCTTTGAGTTACTGGGAATGGTCCTATGTACCTTGGACTTAGCTTTCCTTTCTTACCGAATCGAACTACTCCTTTCCAAGGAGAAACTTTCAAGAGTACCTTATCTCCGACTTGAAATTCCAGTGGCTTGCGTCGATTGTCTGCATAACTCTTCTGGCGATCTCGAGCCGTTTTCAATCTTTCCTTGATTTGAGTGATCTTGTCGGTGGTTTCTTGCACGATCTCGGGACCTGATAATTGACTTTGTCCAATTTCTGCCCAACAAACTGGAGTCCGACACTTTCGTCCATACAGTGCTTCAAATGGGGCAGCTTCGATGCTTGCATGATAACTATTGTTATAGGAGAATTTAATTAAGGGTATAACAAGTTCACATACCTCACGGGGATCACTCAACACTCGGCCGAAAATGTATTTTTGTGGATCACTCGAGAGCGGCATGGAACTTACTCCTACCATAGGCTTGCCAAGCAATCAATCCTCCTCCTTTTTAACTTATATACCTTTGTAAATATCAAGAGGACTTTGTGGGTGAAGGGTTAGGCTTGGGTTAAAGGTAGGTGGTTGGGTTGGTGGTTAGTGGTTAGTAGAAAAAGGGCGAAAAGCGTAACAAGTGTCGGTTTTCGTAAGACTTTCTATTTTTGTAACTTTTATTTTGATGAAGTTATTATTCAAACAAAGTTATTTTTGATGAACTTGTTTGTTTATTTTCTTTTGCTTCATCATCAACAAAAATATTATTATTTTTTTAAAGTCATACGAAAAACTGAACTTGTTACTAAAACAAAGGGTTAAAAATAAAAAGGTTTTGGTGGGTAAAATGGTGTTTGGTTTGGGTTATGAAATGAAAAGGTTTAGGCTCAAAGGGGCTAACTAAGGGGATTTTGGGTAGGTGGTAAAAAAAAATGGTGTAAAAATAAAAAGGGTTAGTCCTAATGCCTCCATCATTTACTTACTCGGTTTTAAGTCGGTAAGGACCGGGAATGTATCGTCATGGCAAGTTCTAGAGTCGTAAGAACCAAGCGGCTATTCACACAAGAAACGAAAAATGAGCATTTAGTCTAATGATATGTAATTGTATGCTCAATAAATGCTCAAAACTCACTTTTGTGGGAATGGGTTTTTATGTGATCAAGTATATATAATCAAATTTTAACTAAGCTTGTCATGCCTTTTCATGATTTTCTTATGTTGGTTCTTTTTATCACGACGCTATCTATTGTAAATTCGTAAAAATATAACCTTTTTAGAACTTGAAATTCCCGAGTTAAACCTAGACAAGAAAAAAAAATGAAAATTTTTGAAAAAATTTGGGGTGATTAGCGATTCCAATAGAGTTTTGTGTAAGGCTTGTATTTAGGACTTGCAAGATTCAAGGTTTTAGCATCCCTCCCACACTTAAATTACACATTGTCCTCAATGTGTCCCAAAAATAAGTTTTTAGGTTGATTGAATGTGTAAAAGGTGTGAAAAGCAAAAATTTTGTGTTACTGGTTACCTGGGCACGACCCCGTGTTGAGTGGACACGACCCCGTGCTCAGGTGCCAGTAACGAAAACTTACAGAAGGTGAACACGGGGGCGTGTTGGTTGGACACGACCCCATGTCTGTCAAGGTCTGCAGAAATAAAACAATCAGCAGGTTCAGGGGAGTGGGCACGGGGGCGTGTCGGCTGGACACGACCCCGTGTGGACAGTCAGCAAAGTTGAAAAACAGGTTTCTTTCTTCGTTTTCCCTGTCCCGGCTTTAAGAGTACTAATGCTTAGTACTTTAAGCCTCGTTTATACCTGTTTAATCAATAAACACTCCACCAAAACATAGCAAACATCCTACTTTTACCAAAGTTAACATCCATGTCAAAGTTAAAAGAAAAATAAATGCAGAAAATAAAAGAAGTTAGGGAAAGTAAATTGTTCAACACTTGGCACGCAGGCCATCAATTGTTCAAGAGTGAAAAAAAAAGGTTAACCTGGGAAACCATCAAACAACCTTATCTTCCTCCGCTCCTCCCGCCTATTCCATGGCATCGTCATCGTCATCATCATCATCCCCTCCATGGCGTGCAATATGGTCTCGAATATATCCAATATCATCTTGGATATCGGATATGTTTCTTTCGATAGCTCCGACCCGGTGGTAGGTGTTGCTCGCCATGTTATAGGTGTTCCTGGTGCACATAAGGTTTTCCTGCAACAAATCATGCAAACTTTGAAAGTTAGGAAAACCGCCTCCCGAGGAGGATGATTGGCCCGGATCACCATGGGGTTGGTATTGGTACTGATGATGTTGCGGAGCTTGGAGGACAAGCGCTTCTTGCGGGTTCCATGCATGACCTTGCATCCTTTGAAAGCTTACCGTCCCGTCTTCCGCCTCATAAATCAGGTTCATTGAGCGGCATATGTGTATATCCACCATACCCGACCATGGGCTCCTCTCAAATGACCTAGGTATGTGGGCGAAGTGCTTGAAGAGACGGTACACTAGCAAGGCGGTTGTGATGCATGTTTCGGAGCATGAGGAACGGAACATCGAGCGGCCTGCGGTTGTGGATGCAGTGGAGGACAACCAAATCTCTTAACCCAACGACGCCACTACTATCATGCCTTTGGCTAAGAGAGTAGCCAAGGAGCCTATGAATGTATCTGTATAGCGGATCCCTCAACTTCGTGCTCTTAGTGCTGCTCGGATTGTAGTACCCTTCACCAATCTGAGCCCAAATGGCTTGGCGTTCGTTCTCACCTATCTCTCGCATTGCTCCAGTATTTTCCTCGTTTCCCGCATCCTCTTCCGCATACAACCCGACAATCGACCCAAATTGTGCCATAGAGATCGAGTACTTTGTTCCGCCACATCGGAATGCCACCCCATCATTGTCGAATGGGTCACACCTTGAGTTGAATGTGAAGGTGCTATAGAATTCCAAAGTACATTCGTGGACGGAACGGAGTCGAGTTGTTAGAGCGACTCTGAGTGGTCCCGTGACAATGTTGTTGAAACGGTCGATTTGATTCACCATAGTTAACAGTTCCGTGCATGCTTGCCTCGGGTATTCCTCCGGCCTTGTTTGAAGTATCACGTATCGAGCTCTAGCATCGAGCTCATTGGCGTTAAATCTTGTGAACTTCCTAGCCATCTGAAAGAATACACCAAAAGTTAGCACGAAACAGAAGTATTTTCGGACAAAACTGCAAACAGTGTGCTGGACACGACCCCGTGTTCAGCGGACACGGCCCCATGTCCAGGCGTTTGTTACTCAAAAAATTTCATTTTTCGACCCGGTTTTGAAAACTTGAAAATTTTTGGTCCAATAGGTGCGGTTTCCCCCGGAAATGAAACCCTAAGTGCCGTTTTTCCCAAAATATCCCGTTTACCCCTTCAATTTTATCTTTTTCGGGTCAAGAACAAGGGTTTAGGGTTTTTGTGCGAAATCGGACGAATCTATGAACAATACAAGTGTATTTACTTCCCATAGCACCAATCTAACTAAATGCAAACAGATCTAAACAAAAATTTGAGGTTCAATCCGGATGAACTTCAAGAACCCTAGATTTTTCCCCAAATTTTTGGAGTTTTAACTACATGCAAGTAACTAATCTAACTACTAGAAGTGATAGAATCATACCTTGATGTTGTTAGAGTGATAGGAGACGTCGAAATTTTGCGAAAAATCGCCTGGAACCAGAGCGTTTTCGGGGAAACAGGGCGTGTGGAATGAAGTAACTGTTTTGAAAAAGGGGATTTATCCCGACTGCAGCGCGGACACGGCCCCGTGTCCAGCGGACACGGCCTCGTGCCGAGCAAAGTTTTTTTTTTTTTTTTAATATTTTTTTTTCTCTTTTTTTTTCAGTGCTCGTGTGAGTGCCCTTGTTTCCCAAAAACTTAGGTTAGAAAACTTACCGCTTAAGATGTCGTCTCAATCGTTCGTAACTTACCAGGTATGATGTTTTATTCTTCCACCGTTTGAAGCGAGATCTCTTCTTCTTCATCCTCAATGAATCCTTGATAGAGTTTCAGCCGTTGGCCATTGACTTTAAATGGCGGCCCATTTCGAGATTTAATTTCTACTGCACCGTGTGGGAAAATATGGGTGATGGAAAAAGGTCCTGACCACCTAGACTTTAATTTACCAGGAAATAATCGAAGTCGTGAATTAAACAAAAGAACTAGATCTCCTACCCGAAATTCATTAGGTTTAATGTGTTTGAATTAAACAACCTCTATTAGTCACTTCGGCTTGTCCGTTTGTTTGAGAGTGATATGCTGTTGAGACCCGGTGGTAGACCCCATATCTTGTTAAAAAAATTTCAAGTTGATGATTGCAAAAATGGGTACCTCTATCACTTATTAAGGCTTTAGGTATGCCAAAACGAGAGAATAATTTTTTCAGAAATCTTACCACAACTCTTCCATCGTTTGTTGGAAGTGCCTCGGCCTCGGCCCATTTAGACAAGTAGTCTACTGCCACAAGTATATATTTGTTTCCTTTCGATGGTGGGAAAGGTCCCATAAAGTCGAGTCCCCATACATCAAAAAATTCACAAACAAGAATGCCATTTTGTGGCATTTCGTTTTTGGAAGAAATATTACCTGTTCTTTGGTAAGCATCACATGTCTTGACAAGACTTTGGGCGTCTTTGTAAATGGTTGGCCAATAAAATCCTGAATTAAATACCTTTCGTGTGGTACTAGCGGCACCATGATGCCCTCCGTATGGACCTCATGACAATGGCGGAGAATTCTTCGTGCTTCGTTACCATGTACGCATCGTCGGACGAGTTGGTCGGCACACATTTTGAAAAGATATGGATCTTCCAAAAAATAGTGTTTCACATTGGCAAAGAATTTTTTTCTTTGATGATGTGACCATCCCTTTGTGACTATACCGCTAGCTAGGTAGTTAGCATAGTCGGCGTACCATGGTTCTTCCTTGTATTCCACCATTTCCATGGACTCAGTTGGAAATTTTTCGTTGATTTGCTCGTCCCTGGTCGCCTCCAAAGCTGGGTCTTCTAAGCGCGAAAGATGATCTGCTGCGGTATTTTCTGCTCCTCTTTTGTCTCTGATTTCAATGTCAAATTCTTGGAGGAGTAGAATCCACCGAATCAAACGTGGTTTTGCGTCCTGCTTCTTGAAGAGATATCGAATGGCTGCATGATCTGTATAGACTATAGTTTTAGAAAGAACAAGATAAGAACGAAATTTATCAAAAGCAAATACCACAGCTAGTAATTCTTTTTCAGTTGTTGTGTAATTTTCTTGTGCATCATTAACTGTTTTACTAGCATAATAAATTGGGTGGAAATGCTTTTCTTTTCTTTGTCCCAAGACAGCTCCAACTGCAAAGTCACTAGCATCACACATGATTTCGAAAGGAAATTTCCAATCAGGCGCTATCATGATAGGTGCATTGACTAACATTTCTTTTAAGGTTAGAAATGCTTGATTGCAATCCTTGTCAAAGATGAAAGGGGCATCTTTTTCAAGTAATTTTGTTAGAGGCCTTGAGATTTTTGAAAAGTCTTTGATAAACCGTCTATAAAATCCGGCATGCCCTAGGAAACTTCTGATAGCTCTTACGGAGGATGGAGGTGGTAATCTAGAAATGGTATCTATTTTGGCTCGATCCACCTCCATTCCTTCGCTTGAGATCTTGTGACCGAGTACTATTCCCTCAGTTACCATGAAATGGCATTTTTCCCAATTAAGGGAGAGGTTAGTTTCCTCACATCGGGATAGCATTCGTTCAAGGTTATCAAGGCATTGGTCGTATGAATCCCCAAAGATAGAAAAGTCGTCCATGAAGACTTCCATTGTCTTTTCTATCATGTCATGGAAGATGGCTACCATGCAACGTTGGAATGTTGCGGGGGCATTACATAGACCAAACGGCATGCGTCGATAAGCAAAAGTTCCATAGGGACATGTGAGAGTTGTCTTTTCTTGGTCTTCGGGTGCTATCGGGATTTCAAAGTAACCTGAAAAACCATCCAAGAAACAATAAAATTTATGACCGGATAATCTTTCTAACATTTGATCAATGAAGGGCAAAGGAAAGTGATCTTTTCTTGTTGCTACATTTAATCGTCTATAATCTATACATACTCTCCATCCTGTGACGGTTCTCGTTGGTATTAATTCATTCTTTTCGTTAGTTATTACCGTCATACCTCCTTTCTTTGGAACTACTTAGACGGGACTTACCCAAGGACTATCGGAGATAGGATAGATAAGTCCGGCGTCAAGTAACTTGATGACCTCATTTTTAACCACTTCTTGAACATTTGGATTCACTCGACGTTGTGGTTGTATGACCGATTTGTAGTCATCATTCATCAAAATTTTGTGTGTGCACATAGAAGGACTAATTCCTTTTATGTCTACAAGTTTCCAAGCTATTGCATTTTTATGTTTTTTCAAAAGACTAATTAATTTTTCTTTTTCTAAGCTATCTAATTTAGATGAAATAATTACAGGTAAATTACCATATTTGTCTAGAAAAGCTTATTCCAAACCTTTTGGAAGTTCTTTGAGCTCAAGTGGTGGGTCTTTAGGAGACTCCTTATTTGGTTGCTCATTTCGATCAAGAACTTTAAAAGTTTGTTCTATGGCGACCTCTTCTTCAACAAAGTGGTCAATCTCTTCACTTGTATCGGGTGGTTCATCTTCATCTTCAATTAGGGGGTCATTATTGCCAAATGGATATTTCATTGACCGTTCGAGATCGACACTTCTTTTAAATGTCCCTAATTGAAGAGGTAGATTGTTGAACTTCCGGTTTTTCAAAGCTTCGTGAGTTTTTACAAATGGTCGTCCCAACATTAGAGGAGCGTCATCGAGGATGACAAAGTCGGTCGGGATTACCATTTGATTTGTTTGAACCAATACATCCTCAACTATACCGATTGATTTTATTACTTTCCGATTGGATAAAAAAATGTGTATTTGAAGTGGAGAAAAATCACTAATACTTAATTTTTCGAAAATGTAGTTAGGCATTATGTTAACACAAAGATCTTTATCGATTGTGACATTACTAATAAACGAATTTTGAAAGAAACATGGAACTGGTGTAATGTTAATTTCAAATGGGTCTTCTTTTATTAGCGAAGTTTGATCATTAGTTAACTTAACACTTACCGTTTCGTTAATTTTAGTGTTAGTGTTTAACTCTTCTAAAAACTTAGCATGAGTGGGTACTAAACAATGATTTTCAAAAGAAGGTGACAAGAGATTAATTTCTTCAAAATTAGACTCTTCTTGAATTTTACCTTTGTCGGACTCACCTTTTTCGTTGTTTAACTCATGTGTTGGTTTTTCACTTATTTGTTCTTCCATTTTTACACTTTCAGTTATCTCTTCCTTTTTTAATTCTTCTCTTGCGCGGGACTCCTCTTCCCTTGCGCGAGATTCTCTTATACAGCGATCGATAACTCTTATGTGTTCTAATATCCTATCGGTTACTTCGGTTATAGAAAAAGAATCGGGATTTTCAAAGCTTGAATCCGGTTGTTCGATCCTTTGTTCCTCATAATACCCATATGAAGTAGATGGTTCGCACCATTGTCCTTCATTGTAAGCATATGATGGATAAGGTTCGTAATTTTGTTCTTCATAATACTCATATGAGGTGGTTTGTTCACGCCATGGTTCCTCATAATAAGCATACGAAGGCGGTGGCTCATATCTTGGTTCCTCAAAGTATGAGTATGAAGGCTCATACCTTGGTTCATCAAAATATGAGTATGAGGGGGGAGGTTCATACCTTTGGTCTTCATAGGATGTGTATGAAGTCGATGGCTCGTACCTGGGTTCCTCATAGTAGGTGTATGAATTGGATGGTTGATATGAGCGATTATTTTGAACCGAGCGTGAGTTACGACAATTAGTGCAATAATTACCCCTATAATCATCCTCCTCATAGGTGTAGTTGTAACCTCCTGAGTATTGATCCATAAGAATCACTCAGCAGACCACAACCAAGTCTCGAGACCAGAAAACAAAAATAAAAACGGAAACAGAAACAGAGGCTGGACACGGCCCCGTGTTCAGTTGACACGGCCCCGTGTTTAGGATCTGTATCTGGGCGTTTTAATTAAATTTACTGATTTCGTTGAGCACGGGGCGTGTTCAGTGAGCACGGCCCGTGTTCAAGCTACTGTTACTGGGTGTTTTTATGAAAATGTGCAGCACGGCCCCGTGTTCAGTGAACACGGCCCCGTGTACAGGTTACTGTAAATGCAAATCTAAACTAAAATGCAGAAAAAGTGCACGCGTTTAAAAAGGTTTTTGAAAAACTGATTACGCCGTCGATTTTAAGCTTTCTTAAAATCCTTGTGTCCCCGGCAACGGCGCCAAAAACTTGATGCGTGTGAAGTGTTATATATATTAGGTGTATATTTTAAGCCCCTTTAACACTTTTTAGTCAAGTTATAAATTTATAAAACACGATATTTACTAACACTAGACACACATATGGGCAAGTGCACCCATCGTGAGCGTAGTATAGTGTTGGTAAGATACCGAGGTCGTCCAAGGACACAAGAGCTTTTAGTACCGGTTTATTCTCAACGTCTAATCAAATCAAAAAGTTTAGAAAAATGTTTTAAACTAAGAAAAATAAAAACTAACTAAAATGCTGAAAAATAAAAATGAAAAGAAAAACAGATAGACAAGATGAATCACTTGGTTCCGACTCGTATCTAGTGTAACCTTTGATTATTTCCGCACTTTTGCACTATTTTAAGAGATTATCTTAGTTATTGTAGTAGGCCCCTCTTTTGAAGGTGACGTTACCCTCACCCCAGTAGTTTGAGTCAGCAAGGATACAATCCTAAAAGGGTGGATTATTGGAAGATAATTAATTAAGTTATTAATGCAAATTATGGTAGGCCCCTCTTTTGGAGGTGACGTTACCCTCGACTAAGTAGTCTGAGTCAGCAGGGATACAGTCCTAAATAGCCGGGTTATAGTATTAATAGTAGTTAACTTATGAGGGGGTCAAAGAGTTTGGACCCCCACCATCCAATACCGTTAAGTATTGAACGAGGTCCTACTAAATTTGACCCAGGTCCATTGCAGGACCTCTAAACGCTGAACAATGGCAAGACCTTTACCAAACTGTTCCCTTAACCCCCGACCAGGTAGCCAACATACCTCCATATAGACCGTGGAGATATGAATGGTGAAACTCTTTTATTTTATATAGACAGTAAAATAATTTCAAGACACCACGGACAAACGATAAAGAAATATAACCTTCAACATAAGCAACTAGTTATTAAAGTCATTAATACGAAACCAAATAAAAAGTGCGAAAAGATTAGAAATAAAAAGTATTACACTAGACACTTTGTCTTCACCAAGTGATGTAAGAGACTTAGGCAAACATGGCCTTGATTGTCAAGAACTCTTACGATCAATCTTGGATCCCGAGACGACTCACACACTCTACGATGGACAATGGATGATGGTGTTATGGTGGTGGTGGGTGGTGGGTGAAGTGTGAGAGAGGTGGTGTGCCAAGGGATAGTTTGAGCTTTAGCCAAGCACTTCTATTTATAGGCTGAACAGAAGCTCGGGCACGGCCCCGTGTCCACATCCTTCTCTTTCTTCATTTAATGCAGTTTTGTCTTTTTAGTTGACCACGCCCCCGTGTCCGCTGAGCACGACCCCGTGGTGCAGAAGAATCTTTGTACTATGCAGATTTGCTGGATTGTACGAATCTTATAGTTGACCACGGCCCCGTGTCCGCTGAGCACGGCCCCGTGGTGGGCAATAGAAGCTTCTACCACTTTGTCTTTTCTGCTGACGCTTGGGCACGCCCCCGTGCTGGCTGAGCACGGGGCGTGTTCAGGCTTCTGATATCTTGTTTTGCTTGGGAAGATGCTGTCGTGGGGTCGGGCATGTCACGTCTTGTTCCTTTTCTTGTATTTATGTTAGATTTTGATGTCTTTTTGCTTCTTTTGTTAATTTGGGCTCATTTAATCCTGAAAATACAAAAGGAAGACAAAAGCACACTTTTTCCAACATTAGTACTAAAAAAGGGTTAGTTTTATGCCTCATTTGATAAAATTTATATGTTGCATTTTTAACACATCAGATACAATAGGAAGTTTATTTGGCTAGGAAGGCTAGGAAGTGATCTTGACCATCCATTTAATTAATCAAGGGCTAAGATTAAATGAATGAAATTGAAGCAAAAAAAAAAAAGAGGCGCGTGGGTTTGTTAGGGGCATTCTAGTCAATCCAGCACAATAGTTTCTCTCTCCTCCAATTCCCCCCCCCCCCCATTTTTTAAACGTTAATAACTTTTTCATACGACATTATTTTTTTATAAAAATTGCACCAAAAAAACCTGCGTTTTTTATCTTTAAAACGAGTATACTATTGCTATATTTTCGAAATAAAATTTTGAAAACTCAGTTGCGTAAAACGCAATGGAGAAAACCCAATTGCGTAAAACGCAAAGAAAAAAATGTAAAAAATGACTTTTTCTAAAACGCAACGCACCAAAAACACAAAGAAATGTCTTATTTCTAAAACGCAATGACCAGAAAACACAAATAAATGTCTTATTTCTAAAACGCAATAGCCTAAAAACACAAAAAAAAATGTACTTTATAAAATGCAATGGACTGAATGTTTTTACCTAAAACGCAATGCACGCAAAACACTTAAAAATGTCTTATTTCTAAAACGCAATGCACCCAAAACACTTAAAAATGTCTTATTTCTAAAACGCAATGGCCAGAAAACACTTAAAAATGTCTTATTTCTAAAACGCAATGGCCAGAAAACACTTAAAAATGTCTTATTTCTAAAACGCAATGCCTAGAAAACACATAAAAATGTCTTATTTCTAAAACGCAATGGCCTAAAAACACAAAAGAAACTGTTCTCTCTAAAACGCAATGAACTGAATACACATAAAAATGTGTTTACCTAAAACGCAATGAGTAAAAACACTTCAAAAATGTTTTATTTCTAAAACGCAATGACCAGAAACTGTTGTTCACAGAACCAGAAACTGTCTAAAACGCAATGACCAGAAACTGTTGTTCATAGAACCAGAAACTGTCTAAAACGCAATGACCAGAAACTGTTGTTCACAGAACCAGAAACTGTTGTTCACAGAACCAGAATCTAACTAAAACGCAATGACCAAAACCTGTTGTTTACAGAACCAGAAACACTGTCTACGAATGCAGTTTTCCAGAGGCAAATTACAGAAAATTAATTTCTCTGCCCCTTGGACCCCGCCAGGGGCTGCCGCCCCTGGGACCCCGCTACCAGGGGCGCTGCCCCCGGACCCCCGCCAAGATCGTAAAACGCAATGACTAAATCAAAAACCCAGATCGTAAAAATGAAATTAAAGAATTTCTTACATGGATC
Source organism: Helianthus tuberosus (assembly GCA_030545235.1). Classification (NCBI taxonomy): domain Eukaryota; kingdom Viridiplantae; phylum Streptophyta; class Magnoliopsida; order Asterales; family Asteraceae; genus Helianthus; species Helianthus tuberosus. The sequence continues at coordinate 58,625,666 of CM060415.1, read as the reverse complement.
TAAATGATTTCTTCAACAATTGACGAAGTTTGAATGATTGAAACGCTTATCAGCGCTCGAATCGAGTGATTATCTCCAAAATCACTGGGAAAAACGAGATTTTTTATGAAATGAAACTGGGGTTTCTTCAAAAAAAGTTGAAGATCACGTTGATCGGGTGTTTGAATCATTGATTTGTGATGAAAATCGCACTATAATGTAGTGATTATTGAGATAGAAAGTGAAGAAATGGTTGAAGATTGTGGGTTTTGAAGTTACTGGGTTTTGAAAAGGAAGAAGAAAGGGTTGGATTGACTAAAATACCATTTTTCTTTATTTTAAATGTTGCCACATGTTCTAATCCTATTGCTTCCTACACTTCCTAGCCAAAATAAACTTCTATTTGATATTTTCCCTATATAATTAATATGAACTTTTTTTTTGTCTTAACCTTTTCATTGTGTTTCTTAAAGCATTAGTAAGAATGGATTTTTTTTCGGGTCAAGTTGGTGACGAGCAAGGTCTATAAACCCATTATATTAATTCGATCAGTTTTTATAATCGCCGACGTCATCTACTTGGTGAGTTTTACACCGAAAAATTTACTTCAATGGTTTCAATTTTTATTGTCACCTTCCATCCACGTTAACGTTGCAGGGTATGGTTGGAGCCCCATTGTTCCACTTTAGCACCACATCACCAATAGAGTCCCCTCTTTAACAACCAAGTTATGGTATAAAACCCTTTTTTTCATCAATAGCGTCCCGTTTTCATCAATGCCCATAACTCTCACACACGCATCTCGTGAATGCTCGCTATTACGTTGGCAAGGGGTCAATAGCGCCCCCTATAGCACCTACGATATTGGGGTGGGGGGAGGGGCGCTATTGTTGTTTTTGAGGTGAGGTGGCATGACTTTAGCGCCCCATACCGCGCAACCTAATGCTACGACCGAACCAGCCGGTTCACTCCTCACTCTTAAACAGTTAAACCTCACATTTGAATCGTTAAACCCTAACAACATAAAGAAAAACAAAATATTGGAGAGCATATTGATTACGATTATTAGGAGGAGCAAATCAATCAATCAGATAACATCTTCGTTTTCTTCTCATGGCTATTTGAAAAATATTTACAGGCGATCTTCTCTGAATAGTTATTTAACTTTGAGGAATGTCACTAATCCTACAGCCAGATGTTGTTTCATTAATGAAGACTTACGAGCATGTCTATGATTATTGTGATGACTAATCTTGTGTATTAGGTCGGACGGGGCGCCCAGTGATAGGAAAATCGTCACGCGTTGAATGGCGTGGAACCAGTGTTGTAGTAATCGCTAGTCGCTAGTCGGGCGGTGGGGTGGGGTGGGGACTAGGGATTAATTGGGATTAATCGGGGATTAATCGGAATTTATGGGGATTAATCGGGATTAATTTGATTAATCGGCGACTAATCGGTGATTAATCGGCAACTAGTCGGGATTTTTACAACCATGCGTGGAACACACCGCCGGTGGATGTTATAACGCGTGGAACGAATTAAGCGTGATCACGAGCACGCGTTTTGAAATCAAAATTTTGAACGTTGAGGATGATTGTGAGTTTGTGACCGTTAACAAGTTACCGTTTGTAGAAATTATATATATACACACACAATATAATTTTTTTTAAATGTCAAACATTCTTTCAAACAATCTCCCAACAATACAATCATTCCAACACAAAAAAAATACAATCTTTTAAATTTCAAAAAAAACCCAATTCAACCAAAGATGGAAGGTTCAAGCAAACGAGGTTCGGGTTCGAAGAAAAAACATGTACGACTGAAGGTTCGAGCTAATCTTGGCGAGCCGGCGAGATTTCGGTTGCAAGACGAACCCGACCCAGTCCCACCATTTTAAACCCAACCGTTTCCCAACCAACCCTTTCAAACCCAACAATTTCCACCATTTCAAACCCAACCATATCAAAACCAACCTTTCGTTCCACCATTTCAATCTCAACAATTTCAAACACAACCGTTTCAAACCCACCAATTCAACGTCGACCCACTAGAAGATAACAACCCCATCCACAAATTCGTTTGTGCGTACCGCGAACCACAACAACAACTTGATGACGATGAAGATGACGATAACGTTGAAGGAGAAGAAGAAGACGATCAAGAAGTTGAAATCGTCCCAACATCCGCTCGGAGAGCATGGAGGAGCGAGGAGGAGGTCGCCTTGGTCAAGGCATACTTGCACACCTCCGAAAACAAGAAACATTCGAACGAGCAAAAAAAGAGACTTGTTTTGGAGACGAGTTATATCTCATTTTGGCAAACTTCCCGGTACGACGGAATGAAACATGGATCAAATGACTTCGAAGTGGGGAGATTTGAATCGAAAAATGAGTAAATTTAACGCTTGCTTCATTCAATTGGTACGTTTTTTTTATAAACATAAACTGTTTTTTTTTTTATTTTATAAAACATAAAACTGTTTTTTTTTTATTTTAAAAACAGAAAACTGTTTTTTTTTAAATAGAAAACTGTTTTTTTTTTTAAAACAGGAAACAGTTTTTAAAAAACAGAAAACAGTTTTAAAAAAAAAAAAAGAAAACATAAAACTGTTTTTTTATTTTTAAAAACAGAAAACGGTTTTATAATTTTGTATTTTTTGTAGACCCGAAATCCACAAAGTGGAGCGAGCGAGGTGACTATCATAAAAAACGCCTTAGAAGACTATTGCCGGACATACAAGCATAAAAGTTTTCCACACTTGGCGGTATTGGAGGTTGCGAGACATCACTCGAAGTGGGTAACGGTTGAGTTGCTCGACATGGATGGGCCGACGGCTTCAAAAAGAAGAGGAGGTCCCAAAAGATCAAAAACCTCCGAGTTCGGGAACTACGCTACTTCCGAGTCGGGTAACATGCCCCAAATTAAGTTGAACGACCAACCCGATGACTAACCCAATCAAAATGATACACCGACAAGGTCGCTCCGCAAGAAAAGTGGTGATTCGGCAAGTAAAGGAAAGGAAGCGGTGTCGGAGTCGATCTCCGAAATCAAAGAGGCTAAATTGGTGGAAATGGCCGAATCCAAAGATAGAAGAGAAAAACTTGTGGTGGCAAAACTTAAACGTGAGGAGGCGTATATTCGACACTTGTCCGAAAACGAAAAAAATAGTGATTTAAACGTCTTGTCACAACCGCACAACAATCTGGACGAACCGTTTAAGTCGATCGTGTAGGAACTAGGTTCACTTTTTATTAAATATATTACAAAATAAATAATAAATAATAACAAGACTCTCGTTATTTGTGTGAAATTTGACTAGTACAATACCGGTTACAAAAATTAAATAAACGAATATAAAATACAATATAATTGTACCAATCTTGATTCAAGACGATGTCTTTGGAAACTTCAACCGCACCTACGAGATCGAAACTCCGCTGCAAGACAAGCAAAATTGTTGACGGTTTTTGGTTGAGGCACGTGTTCAACACGCTTCCCTTAAAACAGATTCCGCGCCTCCTCTCAGACGGTCTGTCTCCCAGGGTACAACAACCGGAACAGTATGTGTACTGCCGGAGATGGCACTCGCGCCCGAGATTACACCGGGTATAAATTGGTGTTCATAAAAAAAATGGAACAATGTGAAGTTGATAAAAGGATAATTTAGAGAGTGCTCCTCTCTAAAATTTCCATGGAACAAAAGACCTCGGTGTTGTGTGTATATCTCTCTTCCCTCTTTTCACAATGGACCATTGTGATTATATATACACCAAAGTTTTACAATTAAAACTCATTTAATCTTGTAATCAACAAGATATTAAACATGAATTAATGTTTTAATTACAAGGTAATCAATATTGTAATAAACATGTTTTAATTGTATTAAAATGAAATTAAAGTGGTCAAATGTAACTCTCATGTCAATTCATGACATTCTAGTAACCGGTGAAGACCGAGTTGACTGGCTGAACTGCATCGCGCGTACAAATGCGCACCACAGTCAAACCCGCTTCTACATGGGGTCGCGCTCCACATTGATATCACTAAGCATACCAGGACGCCACCTGGTCATGCGCCATCCAAACTCGTGCGCCACTTGCAATCTTCGCCATGGCCAATGACGTGCGCTATGCGCCTAAGAAGCTTGCGCCACATTGTCATGTGCCATGCCATGGCATCCGCCTACGCCACCCAAAGGTGCGCCATAAGCGGACCCGCCATGTATCTGACCACGCGCTCATGGACAAAAATACAAAGGCGGTGTGCGAAGTTCAAAGTGCACTACATAGGGCCTATAGCCCACGGCACGCGCGCATATGTGCACGAGTACAAGGAGTGCTCCTCCTTATAAACCACTTTAAGTTTTGTCATCCCACCTATGTGGGACAAGTTGACAAAACTAATCCATTTTATTCATCTTTATTTGTTCCAAACATACAACTTCAAGCTTCGATATCTCATTCATCTTAGCTCTATTTGGACATAGTTTGAACACAAACCATAAATAATTATTTATACAACACATATATAAATATTATTGATGTCCAAAATATTTAGTGAAAAACTCATTTTCACTAAAATTTCCAACAATCCCCCACATGAATGGAGATCGATTAAAACACACAAAATTCCCCGATGAAAACTCGACAGTCGAGTATTGCAGAATAGGTAGGTTTTGCCTTTGAACCTTCCTTTGTGAAGCATAATTAGTCTACTAGGGTTTTGTAGACGTGATGTCCTTGAACAACCCCCCATTTGTGTAAACGACAATATACATTCACACAATACTTTCCCTAGCCGGGCCATCCCCTCACTATCGTGTCCTATAATGGTCATGGAGCACTTTCCTGGTTCTGCGGGAGCTCTAGGAATTATGCCCTAATTCCATTCGAAGCGACCACACTTCTCTCCAACATAGGTGATTTCCCTTTAAATCATTAAAAGCATTATGGTTTACTATGATTTACACAAATCATAAAACCACATATTATGCTTAACCTCACAACAATGTCACTGAATATTATAGGAATGGACTATGACGTATTTAAACACCCTTTTATAGTTTTAGGGGGATATATGAAACATATACACTAGCTTATATATAAACATATATATTAGCTACGCCCCCACAGTGACTACCCTTCGGTTCATGATTAAGTTGGCCTATTGAACCTAGATCTTGGGATCTCCAGTCAACTAGGTTAGGTTTCCCTCATGTCCCTTTTTTCCATGGCTTTAGTCCCATTCCACAACCTGATCTGTTATCAACCCACTGGTTGTTGGATCCAAAATTATCTTTGACTTCGCTGAGTCAACAACAATAATTTTCAGTTTAGATCAGTTGTTCTAACGTGTTCTTGACTCGCTAGTCACTTTTTGCCTTTTAGTCGATTCATAAGACTTATAACTCGTGATCTCAACCTGGATCCAGTTATGTACCTTGTCTTTAGAATGACATGAAACTCAATTCATGGCTAGACACGTTTTCACCATGCCTTTGGTGTGTCATGACTGACATCTTACTAGATTTTGAATCTAACCTATTGGCATTCGAGTCCAATCTACTCGATTGACTCCATATAACCATTGTGTACTCCACTTGGTCATGCGTTTGCAATATATGCAAGTCACCCCCACATTTAAGTGTAATTGGATAGCATCCAAATGGGGCGATGAAAGGTTCTCCCTTTCATTTCTAGTTTGAGAAAACTTCTCAACTACCATTTCCACATTCAAATGCAAGTCACCCCCACATTTAAGTGTAATTGGATAGCATCCAAATGGGGTGATGAAAGGTTCTCCCTTTCATTTCACGTTTGAGAAAAACTTCTCAACTACCATTTCTTCATACCCTAACGGGTTTGTCTCTTAAATGGTGCTCATCCCCCCACATTGCTTGCACTTTGAATAAGTTTAAGTAATCCCTTTGGACTAAAATGAAGTTATATTTATAGTTTTGTTTTAGCACAAAATTCATTCTTATGTCATCACATATTTTGAATGTTTAAAGTTAATTTAATCTTCGTCGAGCATATAAATTAACAAGTATTAGTCTAGCATGCTTTAGACCACAATACTCTAGCATGTGAACAGAAGATGCATCATTCTGATTCTTCACAGCCTTAAGAGATAACGCACTATCTCTTCCGAACATTCGTTTCTTAGTTTAGACACAATAATGAAATTTTATTTCACCGTTCCAAAACCATCGGTTTTAGGAAGGCCTCAAAACCATAGTTAACTTCATCCATTAGGATCATAACTCGTTTGCCTTTTTATCTCCAAGGCTTCACCATTGACTTCCTAAAGACTTAAACATAAGTCTTAATCCAAGTCACTTTGATGAAAGATCTTTGTATAAAATCACTTGAGTCTTGAGATATAGTCAATTAGATTGACTCTCAACAACATAGCATTCACGTATGCGTATAGTGATATATACATTTACGTTGTTGTTTCATTAATACCATGTATTGGGATACTCTCCCAAATTGAGGACCAAGCCTCCACATAGTTTAAACAACATTGATGATGGTAGAAGCATCTACGAGTCCATCACTATTGTAAATTTCCGTTAATAAATTTGCTAAATTTATTAAAATCATTTACAATAATAACATATATTTCTTTCATATGTTATATTCTTTGAAAACTTACATGTGCATTTCCATGTTGATGCTCTCAACATTAGATGACATATCTCGTTTTCGTGTATTCCATCTCAAACCATACACCACGTATCTCACGACGCCGTTATGCATTTGATGTTTGATTTGTGACTTATTACATAAGTCATGATCACAACCCGCTCGTTGTGTTTGTGTAAATTACTTTTTACACTTAGTATCAAAATGTGTATCCTTTTGACAACTTATTAGTAGTCCAAAATAACGGATACACCAATGATATCTAAACATCAAAAGCCAAAGTGTTATTAATATCAACACTTTTTACCGAAATAAACGCAATTATTTCGTTCGGTGTCATGTTTTGAGGTACTCCCTCATCTTGGAACTCTAAACTTGAATAATCACAAGTTGTCCAAAGTATAAAGTTGTTTACAATTAACTACTCGCAAGTAGTTAAGCAACTTATTATGTCTATAACAACATCGAGTTGTTTTTCACAAAATAGTTTCTTTAAGACTATTATATGGTTCAAGACGTTATACTTCTCGTGAAAGTATCGAATCACTTATACTTCGCAAAGACATGTTTTATTCGTTCAAAACATTTCTCGTTTTTGCAAGTGTTTTAATATTAAACTATATATTTACGTTTTGATTACAAATCAAGACAATAAACCTTATAATAGTTTAATAAATAAAACAATTTCAAACTCGCTCGTTTGAATATAAAACGAATACACATCGTTTTAATAAATGGTTTATCATATTCAAACCATTTCTAACCGCTGTTAGATAATAACGATTATCAATCGTTAAAAAGAGTGGTTTGTATGAAAACCAATTCTAATATGCAAATTAGAATTTAAATGTTGAACAAACATTCAAAATATTCGGTTTTTTACAAAGTAAACCGCTTCTAACGCGCTCGTTAGAAATAAAACGAATACAATTATTCACTTTTGGTTTAAATGAACGTTTTCTAACACGCTTGTTAGAAATAGACATAAACCTTTTCTAACACGCTCGTTAGAAAATATATATATACGATTACAAATCATCTTAAATAGTTTATCATAGTTAACCTGGTTCTAACCCGCTCGTTAGAAATTAACGATTGCAAATCGTTAAATTAGTTGGTTATAAGATAAACTAATTCTAATACGCCCATTAGAAAATTAGACGATTATTTATTGCCAAAAGCCGTTTTTGGTTTATATAAAATAAACGTTTTCTAACCCGCTTGTTAGAAATAAACAATTGACAAAGTCGTTAAATCGTTTCTAACACGCTCGTTAGAAAATAAACAACTATCAAACTCTTTAAATCGTTTCTAACACGCTCGTTAGAAATAATCGATTACAAAATTTGTTTCGAAGTTTATAAAAAAAATATAAACTATTTCTAATACGCTCATTAGAAATAAATAAATAAAATTCGTTTAAACGTATGTGGAATAAAATCCGTTTCTAACTCGCTCGTTAGAAATTTAACAGTTTAGACGAAACCGTTACAATGTTTATTATCCAAAATAATTGTCTCCAACACGCTCGTCGGTAATTATTTGAAATAATAATATTTTCTAACACGCTCGTTAGAAAATCTAAACGTATATTTTCTAGCACGCTCGTTAGAAAATCTAATCGTCTTTTAACAAGTTAGTTTTACACAATCATCGTATCTAACACGCTCATTAGATATAAAGGATGATATTAAAACTTATTATTCTATAAAATTCTAACCCGCTCGTTAGATATATAAAAAGTTTTAATCTTGTTATTCTTTCAACAACGTTTCTAACACGCTCGTTAGAAAATATTAAAACTAGTTATTTTATAAAATAATAACATTCTAAAATGCTAATTAGAAAATATAAAAATTTAAGACTTTTTAAACCACCATTAATCTCACAATTATGGTTACTAAAAGCTTATTAAAAAATAAATTAAACGTTACAAACATTTAATTTGAAGGGTTACAAAATAAAATTTCCTAATACGCTCATTAGGAAATTTAGTATTTCAAAACCTATTAAAATACATATTATTTTGTATATGTTCGGTTTTATCTAAACATGAACAAAAACCATGAACTCCTAAACTTGAATCAAAAAATCGTTTTGCAACCCGGTATTCGGATTAAAGATTGTACTCCAATCATAAAATTAATCCGACTCATTGTACTAAATAAATATTTCCAAAAAAATATTTTCAAGATTTTTTAACAAAATCTCATTAAATATTTTAACTTTCGTGAACCTAAATCCTCGTAGAGAAGGGATTTAAGATTGTAGCAACAATCTTCACGAAAGTCTGTTTTAAGATTGTAGGAACTAGGTTCACTTTTTATTAAATATATTACAAAATAAATAATAAATAATAACGAGACTCTCGTTATTTGTGGGAAATTTGACTAGTACAATACCGGTTACAAAAATTAAATAAACGAATATAAAATACAATATAATTGTACCAATCTTGATTCAAGACGATGTCTTTGGAAACTTCAACCGCACCTACGAGATCGAAATTCCGCTGCAAGACAAGCAAAATTGTTGACGGTTTTTTGTTGAGGCACGTGTTCAACACGCTTCCCTTAAAACAGATTCCGCGCCTCCTCTCAGACGGTCTGTCTCCCAGGGTACAACAACCGGAACAGTATGTGTACTGCCGGAGATGGCACTCGCGCCCGAGATTACACCGGGTATAAATTGGTGTTCATAAAAAAAATGGAACAATGTGAAGTTGATAAAAGGATAATTTAGAGAGTGCTCCTCTCTAAAATTTCCATGGAACAAAAGACCTCGGTGTTGTGTGTATATCTCTCTTCCCTCTTTTCACAATGGACCATTGTGATTATATATACACCAAAGTTTTACAATTAAAACTCATTTAATTTTGTAATCAACAAGATATTAAACATGAATTAATGTTTTAATTACAAGGTAATCAATATTGTAATAAACATGTTTTAATTGTATTAAAATGAAATTAAAGTGGTCAAATGTAACTCTCATGTCAATTCATGACATTCTAGTAACCGGTGAAGACCGAGTTGACTGGCTGAACTGCATCGCGCGTACAAATGCGCACCACAGTCAAACCCGCTTCTACATGGGGTCGCGCTCCACATGGATATCACTAAGCATACCAGGACGCCACCTGGTCATGCGCCATCCAAACTCGTGCGCCACTTGCAATCTTCGCCATGGCCAATGACGTGCGCTATGCGCCTAAGAAGCTTGCGCCGCATTGTCATGTGCCATGGCATCCGCCTACGCCACCCAAAGGTGCGCCATAAGCGGACCCGCCATGTATCTGACCACGCGCTCATGGACAAAAATACAAAGGCGGTGTGCAAAGTTCAAAGTGCACTACATAGGGCCTATAGCCCACGGCACGCGCGCATATGTGCACGAGTACAAGGAGTGCTCCTCCTTATAAACCACTTTAAGTTTTGTCATCCCACCTATGTGGGACAAGTTGACAAAACTAATCCATTTTATTCATCTTTATTTGTTCCAAACATACAACTTCAAGCTTCGATATCTCATTCATCTTAGCTCTATTTGGACATAGTTTGAAAACAAACCATAAATAATTATTTATACAACACATATATAAATATTATTGATGTCCAAAATATTTAGTGAAAAACTCATTTTCACTAAAATTTCCAACAGATCGTACTTCAACGCAAACGCGAGATATGTGAAAAGTGGGGTTGGGAGATGCCGTAGGTTTTTTTAATTTGCAATGTTTAGTTTTTTTTTTTTTTTTAGTTTGTAATTTAGGATTTATGTAAATGAATTTTATAATTTATAATTTTATTGTTAATTAAAAAAAACCATCACTAGTGATGGGCATTTGCACTAAAATCCATCACTAGTGATGGAATAATGCTGGATGACATGACGGAACTATTGGATATTGTTAGTGATGGAATTCCATCGCTAGTGGAACGTCCCTACCCCCTTAGGGTTACCACATCGCTAATGCTAAGTAGGTAATGTTTGATTCTAGAAGCTGCAAGTTGATCCACTGTGACCTAAGGTGAATTTGTTATGACAAGTTTTGGGGTGGAAATACATGATAAATGTTTTGATAAATGACGAATTTTCTTTGTAGGTCTACTATATTATTAAAATGTCTGACTCATACAATTCAATATTCATTAAGTTGTATTGTTTACTCGGGACATATATACTAGCAATCAGTACTATTAGTATATGAAAACTAAATTTCCACATGAATGTGGCTGAGAGGCAGCATGGTGTGTATATATGTTCTCATACATGTTAGTGTGTTGATGAATGATGATCACTGAATGAGGTTTGATTTAGAGTGCAATTGTGATATTTATAATACACTGAAACTAGTATAACTAGTTTGATGAGTCGATATGTCATGAAGTCGCTGACTTATGTTGGCATATGTGTTTGAGTATGAATTTTCAGTGAATGACAGGTGAAGGCTGAAAGAATCATCTTCATATGGTGGGTAGAAGTAGAAGGTTTGCCTAAGTGAAGCGACAATGAAACTCATGAGACTTGATGATGAATCTCCTTTTGTAATAAACATTGATTCTTGTATAGGATGTGATGAAGTCCTACTTGTTAAGACATTTTAACGTTGATAAATGATGTACTATATTGAGCCTTGAATTATTGACCTACGCTTTATTAAGACTAGTAATGATTGGATTAGGATCAAATACAAATGCTCTTAAAAATAAGAAGTGTACAAAGGCTTCTAAAAATAAACTAACTTCACAAAAAAAAAAAAATAAATAAATAAAAAACCCTAAACACCCACCACCACCCAAAAACCTAAACCCCCCACCCCCATCACCCACTCCAACCAAAAAAAAAAAATTGTCCCGGGGGGAGGGGGGGGGGGTTAGGTTCTTGGACACTTGTCACTCTATAAAGCCTTCTTACACTTCTTATAGATAGGAGCCTTTGTAGAATAACTTAATCCAGTAATTATTATGAACAAAAGATTTTATATCCGCTACGTAAACAAACGCTCACAATATGACCAGTCGAGTCGAGGCCTTGCATTTGCACTAACAAAAAGTTGTCTACATAGTCTCCACATATATAATTATGTTGGTAACTGATGTGTATCATGAGATTACAAATAGGTGTGTTTTAATCAAATTATCTATGCTATTAATTTGCATACTAATTGAATATTAGTAGCTGTAAGTTTTATAATGGTAAAACTAAGCAAGTCAAAGACGTCAACAATTATAAAAACTGGTCGAATTTAATGTAGTGAGTTTGTACGTTGTGCTACCGATTACTAACGAAAGAAAGTGAAAAGAAAATGAAAAATATTTGTGTTCTAAACCCATTACTTGAAAGTCGATCAGTTTTTGCAAAAACCCCTCGCTCACAACAGTGGAAGGATAACAAGTCGGGGCTCCATGGATCCTTAATAATCTGTTGAGTTGACTCAAATGAACAACAATCTTTTTTGAAGGATAATGAGCCAGGGCTATGATGAAACACAGGTTAACACTAAGGTTAATCTGTGGGGTTATTTATTCCGTGGGTTCAATCTCTCTTCTTACTCGTGAAATGGCTCGGTTCCTGCAAAACAGCAACACCGTTAGTCTCATTAAGAGGGGAATATGGAGGTTTCCCTCTTAACCAGGCTCCGGCGTGAGAATAAGTACTGTTCTGAGGGAGAATAAAACAGTGTGTGTTAAGTGTGAGAGTATAGAGAGCAAGGTGATCAACCTGGATGGTGAAGGGTCCTATTTATAGCCGGAGGGTGAAGAAGGGAGGGAGCAGCGGTGCCAGCTGTAAATGCGCGCCAGCTGTCCGACCAAGGGGAATATCCCCTTGGTCTCCTCTGCTGTGGTCAGTGTAGTGGTACACGTGGCGCGCCTGCATTTGCCTATTTTGGAGACGTCGTACTGGCGTTGTCGGATTGCTCCTGGATTCGCTGCAGGCCTACCTGGCGTCTGATGACTGGTGACACGTGTTGTCCTTTATGTCGGATGGAGCATCTTTGGTGCTACCTTCGTATTTTCCAGAAGCTTCTGGAAGCTTCTGGATGGTATCGTTGATGTCAGCGCCACGTAGGATGGAAAAAGTGGTGTGGTCCTTGCCATGTGGGCAAGGAATTGGGACCATACCTCTTCAAGTCCCCCCAGTCCAGCGTGCCTACTAGTTGAGTTGATCGTCTAGGAGGGATTCTGGACTTATGAAGGTAGTGTGTTTGCTTAAGACGTTTGCCCATGATGAGCGTATGGTTTTTTGGTTCTTGGTAAAGCTGAGCCAATTGGACGCATGGCGCATGGGTCTTGGCTCCTTGCAAAAAGTGAGCCAAATGGACGCATGGCGCATGGGTCTTGACTCCTTGCAAAAAGTGAGCCAAATGGACGCATGGCGTATGGGTTTTGACTCCTTGCCAAAAGTGAGCCAAATGGACGCGTGGCGTACCGTGCATGGGTTTTGGCCCTTTATAAAAGGTTGAGCCAAATGGACGCATGGCGTACCGCGCATGGGTTTTGGCCCTTTATAAAAGTTGAGCCAAATGGACGCATGGCGTACCGCGCATGGGTTTTAGCCCTTTATGAAAGTTGAGCCAAATGGACGCATAGCGTACCGCGCGTGGGTTTTGGCCCTTTATGAAAGTTGTCTTCAAGAGGAAGCTTTGTCTGTCTTGGGAAGGGGTGACTGATGTGACTGTCTGGTGTCAGGTGAACAGTTGCCTTTTCAGTCACCGTCAGTTGCTTTTCGGCGAAGTGTCAGGTGTCTGCTCACCTGCTTCCGGAAAAAGAGGTGTCGCCTTCTCTCTCCTCTGACGTGTCTCTCCTCTATTGGTTGCTTTTTCTGGCCCTGACGCCCCCACTACCCATCGCATTAAATGCGATGGGTATAAATATATGGTGGTTTCCTCTTTCTTCTCCACTATTCAAAATTTGAAATCCGGATTTCTCTCATCTTCCTTCATTTTCTTTCCTTCTTCTCTTGGGTTCATCTGGATTATTGTTTGTTTTCTGGCAATGTCTTCTTCAAATCTTTCTTCGAGGAAGAGGAGGAACAAAGGTAAAACTCCGCCTGGCCCGGATCAGGCGGTGATAGGGTGGAAAGAGGAGGAATTCCACAACTTAGTAAGAGAGATGGGTTTTCTCCCTGAGTGGGGTGCTCAGTACCCTATCTCTGGTTCCACCACCATGGATGCTCCTCCCGGGTATATGACGTTGTATGCTGCTTTCTTCCGGGAAGGCAACTTCAGGCTTCCAATGACTCGATTTACTGCTGATGTGCTGAGGGGTTATGGTCTCCACATATCTCAGATCAATGCCATCGGGCTCCCTCGTATTACTCACTTTGAGTTCATTTGTATGGCTAACCGTTTGGACCCGACGTTTGAGATGTTCAACGTCTTCTACACCGTTTCATATACAAGTGGTTTTTACTCATTTAGTGCTCGTACCGGCGTTACTCCAGTTTGCTCTGTGCCGTTGAAGAGTCTCCATGACTGGAAGCAAAAGTTTTTTTATATTCGCCGGGGTGTTGTTCCTGTGGTTATGCACTACATATCTGTGGGTGAGGGCATCCCTAAAGTGGATGTTGTTGCAAATTTTGCTGACCAAGATTGGTATAAGAGGTTGACTCGTAAAGCCACTCCGATAATCCAGCTGGAGGAGATGGCGTTGGTTGGTGCCGGTATGAGCATGAAGTGGGTCCCTAAGCATCCGTTGGGGGTTCCGGTTTATGGTCATGATGGCAAGTGTACGTTTTGCTCCATAATCTTTTTTTTTTTTATGTTGTACGTTGTATTTGTTTTTTGCATTGTTCTTCATCTCCGCCTTTTTATGCAGTAGGTTTCACGTTGTTGAACGTTTTGGATCTTAAGGCCCCGGGTGCAATGGTTGAGGCGATACAAAAACCTGATAAACGACCCTGGTTGGATCAGATCCGTGGCCGTTTTCTGCATCCGAGCCATGAGAGTTTCACCACTTACGTTAACACTGTCTTAGGTGAAGATAGTGAGAATGATGATGATGCATTTGATTCCATTCGAGAGGAAGTTATCGTTCTCTCGAGTGATGGGTCTGGCAGATCTTTTGAAGACCTAACATCTCATTCCGCGCGTGCAGGTCCGGCGCAGGGGGTTGTGCAAGAGCCGGTGAACGAGCCTGTTGGTGATGATTTGGAGGTTCCAGTCGAGACTGCTGACCCGTTGGAGACGAGGAGAAAGGCGAAAGCTGACAAGCCTGACGGGAAGAGGAAAAAGGCTGAGGAAACTGCCACTGAGACTCCTCGTAAGCGACCTCATACTCTTCGTGTCCTTGATTACGTTGTCGTTTCTGATACGTTGCCCGGTTTAGGAGTTGGAGAGAAAAGACCCGAGTCGGACCCTGAAGACCGCGCGACTCTAACAGAGATAATGCAGAAAAAGATGTTTGATGATAGGAAGCGGAAGCTTGATGAGCAGGCTGCTGCTATGCTTGCATCAAAGAAGATTAAGCTTCAAAAAGAGGATCCTCCTGCCCCTTCTGAATCGGAGATTGACATGGGTATTTTTGCTGAGAGACCTGGGGATTTGTTGCAGAAGATTTTTGAAGCGTCTGGTATTCGTTTTATCTTCTTCCAACGTTCCCTAAAAAAATTTTTTTTGTTTGTCCTCCTTTTCTCTGAATGTGCTGCTCGTTTTGGAGCAGGTGCCAAAACAGCCAAGACTGGACACAAGATTGATATTTCGAAAATTACTCCTCCGGAATCTCCGCCGTCGAGGACGTTTGGGTTGTATCCTCCTCATGATACTCCTGACGGGAAGAAAAAAGAAGATGTGAATGTTGAGCAGGTTGGAGAAGGTGGTGGTAATGCAGGTGGTGATGCGGGTGGTGATCGTGGTAAAAATGTTGAAGTTGAAGTGGAGATAAGCGAAACTACTCCTCATCAAACGGTGTATACAAAACGCCCACCGGGCGATGGTGGTGGTGCAACCTCCGGAGTGGTCCGGAGTCCTGATGTTGAGTATGCTCGGGGTGGTTCTTGGGACACCCATAATCCAGCATGCGATGACCTGCCCCATGCGCCTCGCTGGCACTTAACTCAGGGCTCCCGGATGAACGACCTTCACAACTGTCATGAGTTTTTCTCTCTGTCTCTCCCCCCAGCGGAGAGGTTATTTCAGAAGAGGCGCCACCGGTTAGAACTGTTAGATGATCATGTTCAAGCCGGGGTTAACTTCTGGTCCACTTCTCAGGAGATTGTCCGTGAATGGAAGCTGATGGGGGAGGACACTCTTGAGTTTGAAAACGAGAAGAGGTTGTTTGCGGAAGAGAGAGAGAAATTTAATACTGAGAAGAAAGGGTTGGTGTGGAGGTTATCTGATGCGGAAGAGAAACTTGCCCAGGAGAAACAAGCGAATGCTGATAAGCAGAAGAATTGGGAGGCTGCGTGCGAGCGGACTAATGTGGAGCTTAAGTCTCAACGTGACGCTATTGTACGTTTATCTGGTGAGAAGACTGAGCTTGCTGAGGAAGCTCAAAAGGTGCGTGTTGCATTTGAAGAGAAGGAAAAAGAGTATATTGCGCGTATTGCTAAACTGGAAGACCTTGCTAGGCAGTATGAGACTGCTGATCGTCTTCTTCAAGAAAAGACTGTTGAATGCAAGGCCTCTGAACTCCTTGCTGAGGAAGCGTCCGCTGATTGCAAGTGGTTGCTTTCGCGCGCGGTGCCCCTGGTAACTTTTTTATCTTATGTTGTGGTTTTCTTGGACTGCTTCTCTTATTTGTGTGTTTCTTGCAGATTGCTGATCGCATAGTGAACTCTCACGAACTGGCCAACTATATGTTTGAGTTGGGGCAAGCAGGTTATGATAGCGGGCGTAAGGATGGTTATATTGAGGGCAGAGCTGCGGCTGTAAATAAGGAGAAAGAACATCGCTTCGAGTTGTGGAAGGAAGATTGTAGCGCTGCTTATGCCGCGAAAAGACAAGAGTTTTCGTCTTTGGAGTTTGCTGTGGTTAAAGCTGCGAAAAAGTTGGCTCGAAGATCTGATGGTGTCGTGTTGCTGAAAAAAGCGCTTGGCGACGAAGGTGGTGCGGCTAGAGGTGCTGGGCCCAGTCATCCCGAATGAGGGATTCCGGCCTGCGCGCCGCGTATGACCTTGGTTGGTCTTGTACTTGACAATTGGATGAACAATTTTAACTTTCTTGTTATGCTTGTGGATATTTGGCTATGGTTTGACATTTGCTATGCTAATAGTTGTTTGTTTTTATGCGAATTTTGTTATCGTCATAATATGTGCATGTATAATTACTTTGATTCAGGTATCACGAATGAATGATGGCGCTGACAGGTTGTGTTGTGTTTATGACAACGTTTTATTCTGTCGTTTTCGTGCGCAGGTTGGATCGTGAATACGAAGTGATCGAGTTACAGGTTATTGTGTAGACCCAGCTGTTCTCAGCCTTGGGGGTGCTTACAATGTTTGTTTGTCCTGTGTTCGATGTTTTCGTGTTTATGTGGGCACGAAGTATTTGTTTGGCGTTTGTTAGGCTTTAGTTGTGTATCTAACCCGGCTGTGCACTTGTTTGTGACATGCCTTGGAGGTCTACAATGTTTCCTAATGGTCGAGCCATTGATGTTTTCGTGTATGCCCAAAGTAATATATGCAGTTGTGACAAAGAAATTTGCATGATAGAAAGATAGCCAAACACTTCTTGTATTACTATAAATGTGTTGGCGACTTGGCCATTGCAATTACAAGAATCTTCTTCACAGGTAACACTTTCTCAGCTGTTGGGCGTTCCATGTTCGAGGAACCTCCTTGTTGTCGATGGTGCGCAGCTTATAGGCTCCTTTTCCGAGCACTGTGTCGATGACATATGGACCCTCCCACTTGGGAGCCAACTTCCCGGGTTTTTCTGCATTTGAGGCCTCGTTGTCTCTGAGGACGTATTCTCCCGGATTGAAGGTGCAGACTCGGACTTTAGAGTTGTAATATTTTTCCAGCTTCGTTTTGTACTTTGCTTCATTGATTGCCGCCATTTCTCTCCTTTCTTCTAGGAGGTCAAGGTCGATCCTCCTATCTTCTTCATTATTGATCATGTTCATTGAGAGCATTCGGGGTGACGGCAATCCAATCTCCGCTGGTATTACTGCCTCTGACCCATAAACCAAGCTAAACGGTGTTTCTCCGTTGCTTGTTTTGGGCATCGTCCTGTGGGCCCACAAGATGCTGGGCAGTTCGTCTACCCAACCTCTTCTTTTTTCTCCCAGCCTTGCCTTGATTCCATCGACAATACTCTTGTTGACGGCTTCAACTTGACCATTCCCCTGCGGGTGCGCGACCGAGGAGAAGGTATGCTCAATGTGTAAGTCTTTAAACCACTGTTGAAGATTGTCTTCGGCAAAGTTGGTTCCATTGTCAGTGATGATCTTGAGGGGCAATCCAAAGCGACATATGATTTGTTCCCAAATGAATTTTTTGACAACAGTGGCTGTGGTTGATGCGAGGGCCTTTGCTTCTACCCATTTGGTGAAATAGTCGACTGCGACTATTATGAATTTGACGGCTCCTGGGGCTTCGGGAAAAGGGCCGACCATATCTATTCCCCACTGTTGAAAGGGCCACGCCGTGGTGACTGGTACCAACTCATTTTTGGGGCGCATCGTTTTGGGGGCATGTCTTTGACATCCACTGCATTTCCTCAACTCTTTGACCGCATCCAAATGCATCCCGGGCCAGTAATACCCCGCGTTCATGACCTTTGCTACCACCATTCTTGGTCCGGCATGTATACCACAGATTCCCTCGTGCACTTCTCTGATCAAATAGCTTGCGTCTTCGGGATCAACACATCTCAACAAAGGCCCGAGGTATGATTTTCTGTACAAAATCCCATCAGCCATCTGATAATGTTCGGATTTGTACTGGATTTTCCTCGCTTCTGCCTTGTTCTCCGGGAGTATTCCAGATTGGAGGTACGCGATTATCGGAGTCATCCAAGACGTTGTTCCTAG
Source organism: Helianthus tuberosus (assembly GCA_030545235.1). Lineage (NCBI taxonomy): Eukaryota > Viridiplantae > Streptophyta > Magnoliopsida > Asterales > Asteraceae > Helianthus > Helianthus tuberosus. The sequence goes on along the minus strand of CM060415.1, from coordinate 58,607,062 downwards.
TTGAACGACGCTTACTTCTCGCAGTGGCACTGACGGGTTGCTTAAAACCTCTATGCGTACATCCTTTGCTAGGTGTTGGAAGCTTGTAGAGGCGAGTTTACTCAGTGCGTCTGCTGGTTTATTCTCGCTTCTATTAATGTGGTGCACTTTGTAGGAATAGAAGGTTTGTAGCAGCGTCTTTGCTTGACTCAGGTAAAGTGCCATTGTATCTCCCTTGGCTTCATATTGCCCGTTGATTTGCCCTGCTACCAACATGGAGTCCACATGCGCTTCGATGTGTCGTACTCCCATTTTGATTGCCAACCTTAACCCATCAAGGAAAGCTTCGTATTCAGCTTCATTGTTTGTGCTTTTAAAATCCAGGCGTATGGCGTAGGTGAACTCGTGTTTGTCAGGGCTCACCAGCCGGAGACCAGCACCTGCGCCATCTTCGTTAGACGCGCCATCTGCGTATGGTAACCATGGTTCTTCCACTTGCTATTTCTCGGCTTTTTACATCGCCTTGCATTCTCGATCTTTGTCATCCGGTACCTCTGTCATGAAGTCTGCAAGTACTTGACCCTTGATCGCCGGTCTTGGCCTGAACAGGACATTATGATCCCCGAGCTCTATCGCCCATTTTGCTAGTCTCCCTGAAATCTCTGGCCTTGCGAGTATGTTGCCAATATTGTAGTTTGTTAGCACGTGAATGACGTGGTTGGCAAAGTACCTGCGCAGCCGTCTTGATGCATGGATCAGTGCGAGTACTAGTTTTTCCATGATTGCGTACCGGGTTTCTGGGTCAGTCAGAGTTCGCGACACATAATAGACTGGCGTTTGAACACCCTGTCGATCAACAAGTAACACTGCTCCTACTGCTCTGTCGGAGGCTGATAAGTATAGCACCAGAGGCTCGCCCTTGACTGGTGCAGTTAATGTTGGTAGCTTGATGAGGCAGTCTTTCATCTCGCGGAATGCGCTCTCGGCTTCCGAAGTCCACTGAAATTGGCTCTTCTTCATGCAGTTTCGGAGAGTCTTGATAAACGGAAAAGACTTGGCTGCGTGATTGTCTAGAAAACGGTTAAGTGCTGCCAACCGTCCTGCCAATTTTTGCATCTCCTTGATCATCGAAGGTGACGGCATGCGTTCAATTGCTTGTATCTTATCAGGGTTCACCTTGAAACCATCTTTCGTGACAATGAAACCCAGGAATTTCCCCTCTTCCATGCCGAAAGAGCATTTTGCTGGGTTTAACTTGATACTGACTCCGCGCAAGGTGTCGAACATCTTTTGGATGTTCAGCAACATTGTACTCTCCTCTTTGCTCATAATAACCAGATCATCCATATACACTTCTATATACTTGCCGATGGCATCGTGGAAAGTTTCATTCATGAGCCTCTGATAAGTCGCGCCCGCATTTTTTAAACCAAAGGGCATTTTGGTATAGCAGTATAGCCCTGTTGGTGTGCGGAACGCGGTCTTGTCTTCATCCTGCACGGCCATCTGTACCTGGTGGTACCCCTTGTAGCAATCGAGGAAACATTTCCATCGGAATGTGGCAAGTGAATCAATCTTTTCATCAATGTCTGGTAAGGCATAACAGTCGCGTGGACATGCCTTATTCAGATCCTTGTAGTCTACGCACATTCTCCAGCTACCGTTGTTCTTTTGGACTATCACTGGGCTTGCTACCCACGTTTGATACCTGACCTCCCTGATGATTCCCGCGTTTAACAGCTCTATCACCTGCTCTTTCATGGCGTCGTGCTTTATGTCTCCTAAGTGGCGCTTGGCGTGCACTACCGGCTTTGCGTCTTCCGAGACATTTAATCGATGTTCAGCTATATGCCGTGGAACACCCACCATGTCTGCCGGTGTCCAGGCGAACACGTCCATGTTTTGGAACAGCAGTTTCTTTAGCGCTCCGCGCGTTAGATCAGACATTGCAGGTCCTAAGGTAACTGTTTGTTCTGGATATGCGCTGTTTAACACCCATTTCTCTGCCTCTTGACGTTGTTCTGGTTTTCTTGTCTTTGCAGGTCTTAGCTCATCTGTTGCTAGGACTTCCTTGCTTGCGTATATGATTGCCACCCCGGTTTCTGTTGGGAATCCCACAGCTGAGTGTGGGCCGGAGCAGATCATGCTGAAGTCGCCTTGGGATTCTCTTCCCAGCAGAATATCATGTCTTGAATGTGCTGGTAGCACCATGAATGTGACTTCTTCTGTTCGTGAGTTTCTTCCGTCCGAGAGCAACACTGGGAATGATATTTGTCCTAGAGGAAAAACGGCTTCATTGCAGAAACCAGTGAGCGGGTAATCAACTGGTTCTAAGCGCGCCTTATCCTCTTGATCGAATTGATTAAAACACTGTTCATATATGATATCCGCAGTGCTCCCTGGATCGATGAAAATGTAATCTGTTTGGTAATGCCCTATCACGCCCGAGATGACTATGGGTCGTCTTTCTCGCGGGCCTCCTCTTACAACCGGGAAAACGACTTGTTTCTCGCGCCATGAGTCGTCCTGCGCGCGCTTGTTGTAGTTTTTTCTTGGCCTTCGTGGGCCCCCTTGAACCATGTGGGTTTCTAACTTCCGGAGTTTTTTGTTATCCGGCCCCTCATCTCTTCTTTGAATCTGGCGATAATCACGCCTTCCACCTTTGACCAGGTGAGTTAACTTTCCGTCTCTCAAGGCCCTTTCGATTTCTTGTTTGAGGCTGAAATAATCGTCAGTTAAGTGCCCTGTGTCTTTGTGAAACTCGCAGAAAAGATTCGGGTCTTGGCCCCTTTTATTGCGCATTTGTAGCGGTGGCTTGAACTGGTGGTTCTCGGTTGCCAAGACTTCTGAAGGAGTTTTTGTGAGGGGTGTCCACTGTTTGTCCCTGTTTTCTCGTTTCACCTCTTTTCGGTGAGCTATTTGATTGATCGTGTGGCGCGCATCTTCTCTTACCGGACTTCTCTCTCTGTGGTCGGGTGCTTTCCATGGTTGGCTTCTGCCTTTTTTGCTATGCCGGTCGCTATGGTTGTAGCTGCGTTGACGGTGATCGTCACCGGTCAACTGTCTGTCAGACTGCGCGATGGTTTTGGCTGCCTCAATGAAGGTCTCCCAATCTTTGTGTCCACCGTCTCTTCCCTTTACCCGCTTGATTAGATCATCGCACTTAACTGCCCTCATGAAGTGCGCGCGCATCATTTTCTCGCCTACGTCGCCGATCTCCAAACATTCTTTGTTATATCTTGTAATGAAATCTTCAACGCTTTCGTGGTCTCTGCGCCATATGTTTAAACAATCGGCTGGATCCCTGGTGTGTCGTCGTTGTTGCGAGAAGTGTGCCAAGAACTTCTCTCGGAAATCGACCCATGATTTGATTTTTCCTGCTGGCAGGCTGTCAAACCAGACGCGCGCTGCGCCTATGAAGGTTTGAGCGAAGAGATGGCACCAGGTTGGTAAGTTCCATCCACCTGTAGCTCCAGCACCATTGAAAACCTGAAGGTGATCATCTGGGTCTGTCAACCCGTTGTATTTGCCCACATTGTGTGGCAATTTCGTTTTGTCGATGGCAGCCGTGGCGATCTCCCTAATGAACTTTGAATTCTCAGCCATGTCGTCTGGACGATAGCTCAAGGTGTAATCATGCTCTGCTTTTGGGTCATAACCTGCGCGCTTGCGAGGTTTGTACGCTTCATGCTCTGGTGGCAGCCTGCTGAACACTGTGTTCGTCTCGTCGTCATCTTCAAATTCGTCGTTTATGTTGTGCGGACCTAAACGACTTTGTATTGGCTTCGTTGGTTGGTGAGAATACTGCACGTAATTGCTTTCTGTTTCACCGTAAGTATCGCGCGTGTCGTGCGCGCTTGGCCTTCTAATATGTGGTGGAGGTACTGACTCAGGGCGTAGATTGAATGCATTGGTCTGTTGAGGCATGGGAGCGCTCAAAGGCCTTGGCAGTGAAGTGACAAATGCGGACCGGTTTGCTTGTGCCTGAAGCAGAGCTTGCTGCGCGCTGAGTTGTGTGTAAACAAGGTTTATAGACGCCACTTGTTCGGCATACCAGGAAGCCAGAGTTTTTCCTTCAGGTAGCCCTAGCAGTGCAGAGAAGTTTAGTTGTGCTTGATCCGATGGAGCTGAGGGACCAGCTCCATGGCTCTGAGTTTGCACTGGTGGTGGTGTCTGTTGGACTACCTCTGACGGAGGCTGGAACGTAGCTCCGTTTGTGGTTTGAGTGATGATTCTGGGTGGAGTTTGGAAAGTAGCACCAGGTGTGTTTTGAGCCACGATCCTGGATGTACTTCCAAAGATGCTGGGAAACTCGTTGTTCATCGGCCCCTCTTGGATAATTTCGTTCCTTGGGCCCCGCTGGACGTGTACGTTGTCCGAAACGAGTTCAAAGGAAGAAACGTCTCCATCTGCCTGGTGAGAAGGGTTTTGTTCCGCCATGTTGACGAGTGTTTTTTGAAAAGAAAAAGAGATGAGAGTGGTTTTGCTAAAAGCGGATGGCGCCAATGATGAAACACAGGTTAACACTAAGGTTAATCTGTGGGGTTATTTCTTCCGTGGGTTCAATCTCTCTTCTTACTCATGAAATGGCTCGGTTCCTGCAAAACAGCAACACCGTTAGTCTCGTTAAGAGGGGAATATGGAGGTTTCCCTCTTAACCAGGCTCCGGCGTGAGAATAAGTACTGTTCTGAGGGAGAATAAAACAGTGTGTGTTAAGTGTGAGAGTATAGAGAGCAAGGTGATCAACCTGGATGGTGAAGGGTCCTATTTATAGCCGGAGGGTGAAGAAGGGAGGGAGCAGCGGTGCCAGCTGTAAATGCGCGCCAGCTGTCCGACCAAGGGGAATATCTCATTGCTCTCCTCTGCTGTGGTCAGTGTAGTGGTACACGTGGCGCGCCTGCATTTGCCTATTTTGGAGACGTCGTACTGGCGTTGTCGGATTGCTCCTGGATTCGCTGCAGGCCTACCTGGCGCCTGATGACTGGTGACACGTGTTGTCCTTTATGTCGGATGGAGCATCTTTGGTGCTACCTTCGTATTTTCCAGAAGCTTCTGGAAGCTTCTGGATGGTATCGTTGATGTCAGCGCCACGTAGGATGGAAAAAGTGGTGTGGTCCTTGCCATGTGGGCAAGGAATTGGGACCATACCTCTTCAGGCTCCATGGGTCCTTAATAATCTGTTGAGCTGACTCAAATGAACAACAATCTTTTTTTACTATTTGTCACTGTAGGTTTTCATTTAACACTAATTAGTTATTCATCCTCACACTTTTTTTTACTGTTTGTCACTCTACCTATGTGGATAGGTGTTGTTAATGCACTAACCTCTGAGCTCAAGCACTATCGATTCCAATGTTACGTATCGGGAACAGGTGGAAAGGACTTGAGATTCGGTTCGGCGGTGCTCATGATATATTCAATGGATCAAACCATATTTTGTTAAAAACTAGTAAATTTCCCATTTCCCACGCGCGGTGCAACGGGAATCAAGCCGGTATTGGTTTAGTTCGTGACAATATTGATACAGTACCAACACTTGTTATAGCAACCAAAATAAAAAATAGAGTAAACTGTAATTTTACCCCCTGGGGTTTAAGCCAATTAACACTCTGACCCCCTCTAAGGAAATAATTGCAATTTTCCCTCCCAACGTTGATGTTATGTCGCAATATTACCCCTGCTGTCTAATTCTGTTTAAAGTCAACATAAGTTATTAACGGTTAAAGGGTATAATCGTCTTTTCCACACTAGTTTTATATCTTACTCAACATAACACCCTAATATATCACACTCGCTGCAATCTTACCCCCCACCTATTAAGCTCTCCTTCGTTTCTTCTCCGGCGACATCAACTGCGATGTTTTTCTGTATTCCATTTGAAGCTTCAGTGACAATGAGACGATCAGGTGGCGTAGTATGGCTGAATACGGCGGTCGCCGCCGTCGCTACGGCGACGATGTTGACCGGTTACATCTCTGTTTTACACATACTTTGCATATTCCTCCGATTCAGCCAAAACCCACGTCAAATCTTTGAAAGTGAACAAGATCAGACAATGTTTCACACCTAACAAACTGAAAAATTCAAGAATGTGAACGAAAAAAAAAACAGAGCATAACAAAATGGTGGAATAAAGAAAACAGACCAAAAACAGGGGAAGTGAGAAATCTGTAAAATAAAAAAGAATGATGATGGATTGAGCATTTGGGATTTGATTTATAGAATGGTATCTCCAAATACACACTCATCTATAATTAACTTTTGTGCTTTTTACAAACAAGCAAAGAATAAAGAGAAACAAAACTACTGTAGCTATACGTATAAGTTGTGTATGTATTGTGTGTTTCATGTGTGAATCTTTTGTGAATATTGTGTGTAGCTTTTCAAGAAAGATCACCTCTGAAGAAGAAGAAAGGGTTGCAACGAAGACTGACTTTGTTTTTATGAGTTTTGAAGAAATAACATAAATGTATATATAGGTGGAAAATTGGGGGGGGGGGGTGAGTGGAAAATGTATAATGATAAGACTAAAGGGAGTGGGGCGTCCTTTTAGAGGGCGTCTTGCGACACGTGCCGCCACGTCAGATCAGAGGATTTTGAGTAAAAAAGGGGGCGTGGTGTTTGGGGCGGCTTGGGGCGTCCTTTTAGAGGGAGAATTCTTGAAATTTTGTGCCAATTTTGATTTGTGTGAGAGGAGTGGCGACGAGAAGAGGACGCCCAAAGGGGGACGCCCCATGGAACGCCTATGGGGGGCGGTGTTGGGGGCGGCTTGGGTAGGGGGCGCCCTTGGGGACGCCCCACTCCCTTCAGTCTAATGGAGGTTTGAAAGGATGTGAAGAGAAGGGAAGGGAAGAAGATGGCATTGCAGTTTACTCTATATGTTTTCATTGCTCAACATTGTTGACATTACCCACACCAAACACATGATATAAACTAAACATGAGTGGATATTCAATACACAATAAATACACACCCACGAATCTTCACTTCTTCAACATTTGGATTCCCAATTTCCCCAACCACCATGACGACAATGGCCGCCACCCACTTCTTCCACAGCTGCTCCGGCGATGGTCTATCAAAATTCACCAACCCACTTGCAGGTGGAACTTTGAAACAATTATCTTCTGTTTGTAAGTTCAAAGGCTTCTCATCTGTTCAAAATGTGTCGCAACCCACGATCCCTAGTCCCCGGGAACGGGCGGCCGCGAGCCAGTTTCAGTGGTATCGCGTATTATCTAATTTGGCAGCAGAATTTTTCAACAGAACCGTATTTATGAAATATTTGATCAGAGTAAAATACCACATTTTTATAGTATTAAACATATGGGATAAAACTCAAGTTTGCATTACACACATTTTCATAGGAATAATTCCTATTTTATTAAATAAAAACATCTATTTTATTTTAGATAACTTTATTGCCACTTTTCCAAGCCTTCAGTGTTGTCCAGTTGGCTTCTATATGGCTTCCACATTTTGTTACCTGAAACGCGTTTTAAAAACATTTGTCAGTGGGAAATACTGGTGAGTGAATCCCAGTTTAATCAATTTCAATAAAAACCATTGTACAGTATTGAGGGCGATCCCGCAATTATATTTGTTTCCAAGACATCACAATTAACATCCATGGTACTGTCAAACCTGACTTGTGGAAATGTTACTCCTTGACCAGGTGGTAACAAATTTTGTATAAAAACCCCCAACATACTCATGATAATTGTATTCTTACAAATACTCAATAACTGTTTAATATATAATTAATTAAATGAGGTTTTGTAAAAACAGTTAACAAAAAGTGGATCAACTCACATTGTTGTCTTGGATTTTCCGGAAGGGTTTCCTGGTGACAATCTATAATTTACACAAAAGCACACGTGTTAGTATAATAACCCATTTTAACATTAGTAATACCCTCCCCGAGACGGCATTCCAACGACTACGTCGGGCAGAACCACGACAGCCGTTACGGAACCCTAGATCAATCGGGCAGCGTATCTAATACGTATCCAGGGGTTATAATACTTACAACGGAGCAGAACTTCGCTATTTAGGGGGTATAATACCCGTGTATTATGCATATTATCATAGAATTCGTTGAGAATGAAAAGATTTGAGCGACGGAAAATGAAATCCCGAGGCTTTCTTATATAGGGCCTGAATTTGGGTTCTACGCGGCCCGAGTAAAACAAGAACAGGGCCTACGCGGCCCGCGTTGACCCCAGGTCAACGTGTAGCTGGGCTGGGTCATCGAGTAGGCTTGTCGTGTGTTGGGCCACGTGGCCGCACTGGGCTTTTCCAGGTTTTTAAGTTCACGCGGCCCGCGTGAAGGTTGGGGTGGGGTTTACGCGGCCCGCCTCAACTTAAAAAATTAGATTTTTAATTATTTTTATTAATATTTAGGGAATTCGGGGTCCGTTTTCTCGCATGGGGTGTTTTTATGGACATATTGGGATATTTTAAAATATATTAGGGTGTCGGAAAATATTCGGAGGTGTCGGTTTTCTTTGAGGGTTATTATATCCTCCCCACCTTGTTTTAGAGCTCGTCCTCGAGATCTACTGGAATAGGTGTGGATATTTCCTTCGCATTTCAGATTCAAGCTCCCATGTGTACTCAGGTCCTCTTTTGGAGTCCCACTTCACTTTGACCAGAACTAATCTCTTATGTTTGAGATTCTTGATTTTCCTACCTTCAATCGGTAGAGGCCTTTCTACAAACTTGAGTTGTTCATTTACCTCTATATCCTTAAGAGGTACTATAAGTGATTTATCAGCTAAACATTTCTTGAGATTTGATACATGAAATACATCATGTATTCCTGCCATTTCCTCTGGCAGTTGTAGTTGATAGGCTACAGGTCCTATTCTTCTAATAATCTCAAAAGGTCCAATATACCTAGGACTTAGCTTTCCCCGTTTGATGAATCTTACTACTCCTTTCCAAGGAGAGACCTTCAATAATACTTTCTCTCCTACTTGAAATTCCAATGGTTTGCGTCGGTTATCAGCATAACTTTTCTGTCGATCACGTGCTGCTTTCAATCGTTCCTTGACTTGGATGATATTGTCAGTTGTTTCTTGTACTATCTCAGGTCCAGATAGTTGTTTTTCCCCAATTTCTGCCCAACAGACTGGGGTTTGGCACTTTCGTCCATAAAGTGCTTCGAATGGTGCAGCATTGATACTTGTGTGATAACTATTATTATAAGAAAATTCTATTAAAGGTAAGTGATCGTCCCAATTACCTCCGAAATCAATTACACAAGCTCTAAGCATGTCTTCCATTGTCTGAATTGTCCTTTCGCTTTGTCCGTCTGTTTGAGGATGATAAGTTGTGCTCAGCTTTAACTTGGTTCCCATTGCCTTTTGGAAACTTGACCAAAAATGAGAGGTAAAGCGGCTATCTCTATTAGAAACAATTGATAAAGGTATTCCATGTAATGAAACAATTTCATTTACATACAATTTAGCTAGCTGTTCCATACTGAAAGTCTCTTTCATTGGTAGGAAATGAGATGACTTGGTTAGCCTATCTACAATCACCCAGATTGTATCATTACCTTTTCTTGTTTTGGGTAATTTAGTAACAAAATCCATTGTTATCAATTCCCATTTCCACACTGGCATTTCTAACTGTTGTAACAAACCTGAGGGTTTCTGGTGTTCAGCTTTAACTTGTGAACAAGTTAAACATTTAGAAACATGGGCTGCTATGTCCTTTTTATTTCCTATCCACCAAAAATTCTTTCTTAAATCCTGATACATTTTATCATTTCTAGGATGCATCGTATACTTAGACTTATGGGCTTCTTCTAATATACGATGACGTAAGTTTCCTAATTTAGGTATCCACATTCTCTTTTCATGGAATCTCCAAATTCCATCTGTTCCTTGTTCTAATTTCTTAATCATTCCTTTTAATTTTTCAGTATCATCCTTGATTACTGATTCTTGGGCTTTTCTAATTTGATCATTTAAATCTACTTATAGATTTAATTTAAAAGAACGTTGTCACACCCCAACCAATGACGGAAACATCGGGATGAGACGAAGTGTGAAGATTGCTCGAGACATCATAACACTAATAATCGTGACAAGTATTTAAATAGTAAATTTCATTTCATTTCTAAGGAATCAATTACAAGAGTTTGAAACAAGTACAACATGAATAATGGAATACAATACAAATAAAATACAAAATTTAAAGTGTGTATCTAAGCATCCTACTAGATTCCATGCATCATCAACATCATCGCTAAACCTGCAACATGTTTTAATAAAGTTCAATGCAAAAGCAAAGGCGAGTACACAAGGTTTGAATAAGTATAGCATAAGTATAAAAGCGTTTTACTCGAATCCACATGGCAATTTGTAAGCAAGGTAACTAGCATGCATATCATTACGTCTAAACCCAAAGTGTCCACTAGTATTTAGCATCCCTCGCCACAAAAGTGACGAGACCGTATAGTATAATGACCTAACAATCCCCCGTCGGGTGGTGTGCTACTCTTATAGCGCTATAATTGTTAAGCGAGGGTATAACATAGTAATGGCATGTAGCATGTATTATCTAGCATAACAAGTAGCATGTATAACGGATTGAGTTCACAAAGTATGTTTAAGTGTGTGTAAGTGTAATTTTTGTATGGTAACATGTTACAACCCAAAAGTGGTTTAAAATGTAAATGGGTCGAGTGTACGCACAAAATTTGCATATGCTTTCCGATTATCCAATGTGACGAAGTTGATGAGGTTTGAAGGTTGAAAGTGTAAGGGTTAAAGTTCAAGTATGTTTAGAGTCGAGATTCGGAATTAAGATTCAAAGAATAACAAAGTATGTATCATGAAAATAATCACTATGGTATTAGCACTTGTCTTGACACTATAGTAATCCTTATGGATTGTGTGTGATTTCATAGCTTCAAGCCCTATTAGAATCATGACAAGGAACCACACACATAGTGATAAACTTATTAACTTGGTTGAGGATTTATATAATCACTATCAAGGGTTCGGTTTTAAGGATTATTATAGTCGTATTATGTACATAATAATATATATATAGTCATGTAGGAGGTGGGAGGTTGAACCTTCCACTTTGGTACCTCTTGGTGTCATAAGTCAAGTAGGAGGTGGGAGGTGAAACCCTCCACTTTGGTACCTCGAATGATATGTTAACATATAGGTCATGTAGGAGGTAGGAAGGCGAACCTTCCATTTAGGAACCTCATAGATATGTACAAGAAATAATACAATTTAACTAAGCAAAACATCAAGTGATGTGTGGACTTGTTTATGTAGGTTAGCCTAGGCTAGCCGAGTAGTTACACCATCTTCAAGTTCAAGACTTGGCACCACTTGTGAGTTAAGAACTCGATTAAAACAGAAAGTTTAGAGTGTTTAGACACTCATATTAAGTGTAAAACAACCTTGGTTTGGCTTTACTAATCATACAATAGACTAGAAGCATAAGAACACAAGTTTGTGTGAAGTATACAAGAGTTTAGAAAGTTTTAAAACAAAACAGAAAGTTTATGGACACTTTTAGGGTATTTCCAGGTCTGATTTCTCCAAGGAGAGATCAAGGAATCATTCCCAAAGATTATCCAAGCATTTAGAAAGAAGAATCAAGTGATTTGGTTGAGTTTTGAGCAAGTTATGCTCACTTTTGTATGAAGGTGTGAATCTGTCCGAATTTCAGAATTTTGCAAGAACTTGAGAGTGATTTTGGAGAGATTTGAGAGTTGTGAAAGTGGAAAAAGGCTTGGAGAATGTGGGTATTTATAGGGGAAGGAGTTAGGGTTGATTGGAGGTGTTTAATGGAGGTTTAGAGGTGATTGGAGGAGAAGAAGTGTTGGGATTTCGTGCAAAATCGCGGAGAATTCAAGTTGCTATCCCGCCAGACACCCTTACGGACCATAAGGGTATGAGGCTTACGGTCCGTAAGCCTTTGTCAGGAACAATAAAATTTTATTATTTTTTTTTTGTTTTATTGTTTTGCAACATGTCTAGATGTTATATATTACGTATTTTATGATCATTTTAGGGTATTTAGGCATACTTAACATGTACTAAAGGTAACACAAGTATCAAATGAATAAGATTAAGTATAAGACTCGTATGTAAGTATCGTACGAAGCATTTATGTTACGTATTAGTAGGTTTATTACACGTTTGCAAGTGTTACGGATATGTAACTAATTCTTTCCCAATTAAACGTATGATTACGATGAAAGAATGATTTCAAGAACGCAAGGTTTCCAAAAATAGATTTACAAGCGATGGTTTCTAAACATAGGAAGTATGAAAACGCGGGGCGTTACAAACGTACCCTTTTTGGCTTTTCGTGATACTTTCGGCTTAAAGCATCAGCAACTACATTTGCCTTTCCTACATGATACTGGATTTCAAAATCATAATCACTTAGCAATTCCATCCAGCGTCTTTGTCTCATATTCAACTCATTTTTCCCGAAAACATACCTTAAACTTTTATGATCAGTGAATATGGTAAACTTACTACCATAAAGATAATGTCTCCAAATTTTCAAAGCAAAAATTATTGCTCCTAATTCTAGATCATGGGTTGAGTAATTTTCTTCATGATTCTTAAGTTGTCTGGATGCATAAGCTATAACCTTTTGGCGTTGCATCAACACACATCCGTAACCTAACTTAGAAGCATCACAATAGACTACAAAGTCTTCAGTTCCTTCAGGTAACGCTAGTATGGGTGCATGGGTTAATCTTTGCTTAAGAATTCTAAATGCTTCTTCTTCTTTTGGTCCCCATTCAAACTTAATGGATTTACAGGTTAACTTAGTTAAAGGAATGGCTATTCTAGAAAAATCTCGAATAAATCTTCTATAATAACCGGCCAATCCTAAGAAACTTCTAACCTCGGTTAGTGACTTAGGGGTTTTCCATTTAGTTATTGCCTCGATTTTTGTTGGATCCACATGAATTCCTTCATGATTAACTAAGTGTCCAAGAAATTGTACTTGCTCTAACCAAAACTCGCACTTAGAAAACTTAGCATAAAGCTTTTCTTTTCTTAATAAACTTAAAAGTGCGTGCAAATGCTTTGCATGATCCTCTTTATTCTTAGAATAAATTAGAATATCATCTATGAAAACAATTATGAATTTATCCAAATATGGCTTACATATTCAGTTCATCATGTCCATAAATGTGGCTGGGGCATTGTTTATACCTTGTTCAAATATGGCTTACCAAATGGCATGACAGTAAATTCATAATGGCCATACCTTGTTCTGAATGCGGTTTTAGGAATGTCCTCTTCCTGTACCTTTAATTGATGATATCCTGATCTTAAATCGATTTTAGAGAAATTGGTCGAACAGATCATCGATTCTTGGTAATGGGTACCGATTCTTAATCGTGACCATGTTTAATTCACGGTAGTCAATGCACATACGCATTGATCCGTCCTTTTTAACGAACAGTATCGGCGCTCCCCATGGCGATGAACTTGGCTGTATGAATCCTTTTTCCAGCAATTCATCTAATTGTTTCTTCAGTTCCTGCATTTCGGCTGGTGCCAAACGGTAAGGTGATTTGGCAATTGGTGTTGTTCCTGGTAGTAGATGAATTCTAAATTCAACTTCTCTATTTGGCGGTAGTCCTAGTAATTCTTCTGGAAATACATCTGAAAACTGAGACACTACTGGAATGTCTTTTATTTCTTTTCCTTTAGTGTTAGTGATTATAGAAATCAAATACACTATAGATCCTTTTCTTATATAGCTTGCAGTTTTTATCACAGAGATGAATTTTGTGAATCTAGATGGTTTATCTCCTTTAATTGTGATCATTTTACCTTTTGGTGAATTTACTTGGATTGACTTTTGATCACATAATATACTGGCTTTATTGGTTATTAACCAATCCATTCCTAAAACGACATCAAATCCTGCCAGATTCATGGGATAAAGGTTTGCCATAAACTTTTGGTTTAAAATTTCTATTCTTGCTTCCTGCAAGATTTCAGAAATCCTAACAGTTTCTCCATTAGCTGTCTCTACTGGAGATTCTTGTGGCAGTTTAGTTAATGACTGATTTAGAAGTTTGCAAAACGAAGTATTAATAAAACTTTGGTTTGCACCAGAGTCAAATAATACTTTAGCAAAAACATCATTAACTAAAAACGTACCGGCTATAACGTCCGGAATCATCTTGGCTTCATCTGCAGTTAGAACAAATGCTCTAGCATTTTTAGTGTTCCTATTGTTCATAGCTGGAGCCAATTTTGGACATTTTGGCCTGATATGACCTTTTTCTCCACAGTTGAAGCATAGTCCATTACTGGATTTCCTCCTGCAATCTTCTTCCTTGTGTCCTGGCATCTTGCAGAGATTGCAAAGAGTGGAGCATCTTCCTGAATGCTTTTTCTTATAGACCTTGCAGAATGGTGCAGAGGTAGAACCCATATTCCTACGGTTGAAATTCCCAGAACGGAATTCTTGGGTAAGCCTTTGGGTTAAGTTTCTCCTCTGGTCTTCTTCTCTAGTACGGATTAATTCATCTGTCAAGGTATTTGCTAGTTCTACCGCTTCTTCTATAGTTTGAGGTTTAGCTGCCTTGACTACATGTCTAATCTCTCCAATTAATCCCTATATGTAATGGGAGATTAACACTGGTTCAAGTGATGCAAGGGTTGGTACGATTCTAGCATATTCAAAGAATAACTTTGTGTACCATTTACTATCTACCCCGGTCATTTTTAAGTTCAAAAACTTATTTGTTATCTGTTCTTTTTCATTAGGAGGGCAGAATTTCCTTTCTATCATATTCTTAAATTCCTCCCATTCCATGTTATAAACCATATCACTTCCTCTAAACTGAAGGATAGTGTTCCACCATTCTAAGGCTGAATTCTTAAATAGATTAGAAGCAAACATTATCTTGTCTTCTTCAGCACACTTGCTTATTTTCAGAACAGCCTCAGTCTTTTCTATCCAGCGTAGAGCTGCAATAGGTTCTTCATTGCCCTAGAATTCTATTGGTTTACAGGACCAGAATTCCTTGTAAGAACAACCATAAGGCATGGTTCTTCTTCTTTTGGGAATGGGCATTTGAAGTACAGGTCCATTGTTCACGCTGTTTTCTGGTTCAGTTGGTCGCTTACTGCTATGCTTACTTTTATTATTCGCTTCTTGAACCGTTTGAATAATAAATGGCATTGCATCTATAATTCCTTGTGCTACTATGTGTTGGATAGCACTATTATCCACTTGGTTTCCATTGTTATTGACACTTGGATTCTCATTAACCAAGTTAATGTTACTCTGGCTATCGTTATTCAGATTTCCTTGATTTCCTTCGTCGGCCATCTGAATTTTAAACATTTACCCCGTATTAATATCACAAAATAATATTAAATATAGTCAATCACATGACACGCAATTTAGCCAAAAGCGTCGATCATTGCGACTTTACTCTATTCATATACTATGCATCTATTACACACCAGTACTGAAATAAAAATTGCAATACCGACTGAAATAAAATTACACTAGTAATAGTAGGCATCCGTACACACATATTTTATTATTATTATTATTATTATTATTATTATTATTATTATTATTATTATTATTATTATTATTATTACCGTCTCCATCATCACATCTATGGATATGGATTCATCCAGAAATCCATATTGCGCTCGTCGTACTTCCAGACGAGTGGCTCTCCCACCTGTCTCATTCATTCACTGCTCTCTAAAATTTCCTCACCAAATGTCCTAAGTTCTTGTACGTTTTATGCACTCATTGGGGGTGCAGGTTCTAGGACTGGGTTTGGAATCTAGGGTGCGGGTTCCTGATATGGGGGTGTAGTTGCCTGGAATTGGTAAGGATCTTCTAAAATCTCCCTAATGTATTCATCATGGAAATAGGGATCTAAAGGATCCAAACCTAGGTAGGCTCCTACGTTTGGCATGGGCATGTCTTCATGTATCGGGTAACGTTGCACATAGTCCCTATTGTCGTCCCACCAGGGGTCGTAATTTGGGTCTAGGGGGTTTGGTGCTGGTACCCTAGGGATTTCTTCCAGATTGAAGTCATGCATTTCTACTTGGTTTTCAGGGTTTACTATTTCCATGGGTTGGTCAGGGATTGGTAGTTGTGGTTGGGGTGCTATTATTTGTTCCAGGTTAGGGTCAGCTGCAGTGGTTGCTAGGATGTGAATGTTGGCTATACCCCTATTGACCATATCCTGTGCATAGGCCTCTGTCTCTCTCTTGACTGCTGCTAGTGCTCTCTGGTCTTGTAACTTTTTCATACATTTTCTACGCTCGTGTGCCCCTCGACTGAACCATCCCCTCTTTTTCTGAGGAAATGGCTCTTCTGACTGAGCCTTAAACACAAAGATTCCTTCTTCCGTATCAGCGGAGTACCCCTGAGAGGACAGGCTGAGAAGAGGAGGTGCCTTCGCTTCTAGGCGAACCAGATAATTGACGGTACGCGTCAGATGGTCCTTTGTCGCTCATACTGTAAACTAACAAATAGTCAAATAACACATAACAATAAATACAGTTATGCATGTATTTCCGTAATTTATTTCCTAACAGATTGATTTTTTTTCTTTTTTTTTTTTGAGTAAAATGCACGGATAGCCCCTGTGGTTTTGTAAAATAACACCTACAGTCCCTAACTTTTGAAAATTACACCGGTGCTCCCTGTGGTTTGACCATTTGTTACTCGGATAGTCCCTGGAGTGGATGTCCGTTAGTTTTCTCCGTTAACTCCATATGAAATTACTTATTTACCCATCTTTAAAAAAATAAAAACACAAATATTATGCACACTCATATTATTATATTGAAAGTTTAGGCCCACAAACTCTTATCTTCTACAAAACAACCTGCCACCATCACCATAGCCACATGCCATCACCTGTAACTCCACCACCATCAACATCTCCGCCACCTAAACTCCCTCCTCCATCCCAGATCCCTTCATCCACCATCTTCTTTGTCAGTCATGCTTTCTACCACTAGATAACCGACTAAATTAACAAAAAAAAAAGACTAAACTCGGCACAATTATATTTTAAACACAAGAACTTGTATATCGTGCCAAAAAAAATTATACAAATCCACGCAGTTATGATTCCATCAAAAATTGAAAAATCCACATAGGGGGTGTTTGGGATTCCTTTTCAACTTCTCCTTCTCAAATCCAGAAGTGAGAAATCCTTACTTCTCAAAAACTCCTTTTTGAAGACATAATTAGTACTGAAAGTCCTTTTTTTCATGGTGTTTGGAATTCCTTATGCTTTAAAAGTTCTTCTCAGATGATGTTTGGGTTTCCTTTTCCTTCTCAAAAGTCCTTATGAACTCCAAAAGTCATTTTTAAAAGGAATCCCAAACACCCCCATAAAATAAAACTATAAACAAAAGGCTTAACATAAAAATTCCTACTTGATTGAATGCAGATTCGAGTGTAATGGTAGTCAAACTTCAAACCCCATCTTTATATATTTGCAAATTTAACAGATTTACGGTGCCCAAAAAACGTTGGAAGCTTTGGATATGTGAAGAAGATTTGTACTTGAAAAACATTTTGTTTTGGAACCAACTCAGATCCGGCTCACAACTCATGGCTCAGATCTTGAAAGATGAAAAGATGGGCTTAGATCTGCAACCGTTCTTTCTTTGTTACACATCATCGCCTTGACATCACGCCGCCACCGTTCCGCCCGCACGTCATCATCTTCTCCAACCCATGGGCTCGAGACTAGACCTTCAACTCATATTATGCTTCCTTTTCACCTTCTGATTTGCAAGATCCTTAATCTCAACTGCACTGATCGACCAACTGTTGTACGTTTATAAAACAGGTGGTGATAAGGGGTGGAGGTGGGTGTGGTCTGCAAAGAAAAAGATGGAACGGGTGGGATTGATCAGCGAATTAATCTGGTGCGGCGACATGGTGCAAAGTCACGATGGTGCTTGGTGTCTATTATGCAGATGAAGATGAGGGAGATGAGAGACAGGCGCTTTGGGGGGTTTTTAGAAGAAGGGGGTGGGGTGGGGCTAGGGGTATATATCTAATTTTAGTATTTTAATTTAATACTAAGGGTATTTTGGTCATTTCATATGGAGTTAACGGAGAAAACTAACGGACATCCACTCTAGGGACTATCCGAGTAACAAACTGTCAAACCACAGGGAGCACCAGTGTAATTTTCAAAAGTTGAGGACTATAGGTGTTATTTTACAAAACCACAGGGACTATCCGTGCATTTTACTCTTTTTTTTTTGTCAGCAGAACGCTTCTGTGGCTAAATCAGTGGCTTAGCTCCGATACCACCTTCTGTCGCAACCCCCGATCCCTAGTCCCCGGGAACGGGCGGCCGCGAGCCAGTTTCGGTGGTATCGCGTATTGTCTAATTTAGCAGCGGAATTTTTCATCAGGACCGTATTTAGGAAATATTTGATCAGAGTAAAATACCACATTTTTATAGTATTAAACATATGGGATAAACCCCAAGTTTGCATTACACACATTTTCATAGGAATAAATCCTATTTTATTAAATAAAAACATCTATTTTATTTTAGGTAACTTTATTGCCACTTTTCCAAGCCTTCAGTGCTGTCCAGCTGGCTTCTATATGGCTTTGACATTTTGTTACCTGAAACGCGTTTTAAAAACATTTGTCAGTGGGAAATACTGGTGAGTGAATCCCAGTTTAATCAAGTTTCAATAAAAACCATTGTACAGTATTGAGGGCGATCCCGCAATTATATTTGTTTCCAAGACATCACAATTAACATCCATGGTACTGTCAAACCTGACTTGTGGAAATGTTACTCCTTGATCAGGTGGTAACAAATTTTGTATACAAAACCCCAACATACTCATGATAATTGTATTCTTACAAATACTCAATAACTGTTTAATATATAATTAATTAAATGAGGTTTTGTAAAAACAGTTAACAAAAAGTGGATCAACTCACATTGCAGTCTTGGATTTTCCGGAAGGGTTTCCTGGTGACAATCTATAATTTACACAAAAGCACACGTGTTAGTATAATAACTCATTTTAACATTAGTAATACCCTCCCCGAGACGGCATTCCAACGACTACGTCGGGCAGAACCACGACAGCCGTTACGGAACCCTAGATCAATCGGGCAGCGTATCTAATACGTATCCAGGGGTTATAATACTTACAATGGAGCAGAACTTCGCTATTTAGGGGGGTATAATACCCGTGTATTATGCCTATTATCAGAGAATTCGTTGAGAATGAAAAGATTTGAGCGACGGAAAATGAAATTCCGAGGCTTTCTTATATAGGGCCTGAATTTGGGTTCTACGCGGCCCGTGTAAAACAAGAACAGGGCCGACGCGGCCCGGGTTGACCCCAGGTCAACGTGTAGCTGGGCTGGGTCATCGAGTGTCACGACCCCCGACCCACCCTGGACGGAATCAAGAGTCGCGAACAGCCCAGTGGTACCGGTGATTATTTTGAAAACGTTGCAGCGGAAATTTCATCTGGACCGTGAGTTAGGAAAAATATTAGAGTTTAGAAAACACCGGATTTTATTTATTAAATAGATGGGATAAACCCATGTTTTACAAAGGTAGCTTTAATAAGGGATAACCCAATTTACATAAAACAATATTTCTTAATTTGATTTAATTTAATAAAATAAGCCACTTCTTGAAGCCTTTCAGTGTCGTATCCATCTCTTACTCCAATCTACTGTAATTACCTGAAACATGTTTGAAAAAGGTTTTGTCAGCGGGAAATACTGAGTGAGTTCATTCATTTTGCTAAAATGACTCTTTTGTTATAATTCACAGTATTAAGAGAGATTACAATGTTTATTTCAAACAAATACCCACAGTACTTGTCATCGACTCGTTTCGGTGACTGTGGTCATATTACTATTGAGTCCGTTCACCCAATAGTAACGAGTATCATTAATTAGGTTCGCCCACCTAAAGTGATAAAAACAGTAATGTGCACAATACCCCACATACCGGCTGTAATTTGGTGACTACATAAACTTAATCACTGTAATTATATTGAAAATAAACATACTTTTGTAAACATATTTGATAAAAAGATAATGACTCACATTATAAGCATGCAGATTCATACGGCCCAAGTTTAGTCTATAGATAAGCCTTGATATATTGCAGATTTATACAGGCAGAGCTTAGCCTATTGATTTATCCTTGTAACCTAGTGCACACGAACTAGGTAGGTAACTTAATACAACAATTACGATAACTCACGAGATTAAAACCCTCACAACGAATGACAAAGTGCAATCACTTAAACATCCATCGGATTCACAACGAATGACAGAGTATTCCCCGAGTTCGGGTGGTACTCAAACATCCTGTCGGAATCACGACTAATGACAAAGGATAGCGCTTAAACATCCATCGGATAGTTTCCATCGATCGGACATTGAATCGTAGCAGCGATCGAGTTAATACCCTGTATCGTAGCAGCATCCCGCTATACTAATTAGTGTTTTTGAGACTGTTTCTACTATAACTCGGAGTGTATAACGAATTTCTTCGTCGAACGAACGCCAGAAATCAAGTGCCAATGCCTGCTATTTATACCCAAATTTTGACATTGCTTGCGCACCGTAAGACTCAACCCTTGCGGTGCGCAAGAGACACATTTTCATTATAGGGTAGCCACGTGTGGGTGTAGGCTAGCTGTGTCGACGAAATGATTAAATTCGATTTTTATAACAACTTATAAGGATAATCGTCGAGTAGGGAATACCCCCCCTGAGTTTTAGGGGCCCTGATCCTGATTCTGATTGTTCTGAAAATTTTAGGGATTGTGCAGGATTACTTGGGTGTCTCAATTAGGGTTTCTTTTTAGACAAAATATAAATAATAATAATAATAATAATAATAATAATAATAATAATAATAAAAATATAATAGTTTTGGTGAGAGTTGTTATGGTTTGGGACAAAAAGGAATAAAATAGTGAGAAAAGAGAATAGACCTACTTTGTAACTTTAGGGTTCAATTAGAAAGTCTCCTGGTAAAATATTGGGTAAAATCTTTTGAGTTATTTAAAAATATATATAATGCACTCGTGTTAAGTATAATACCCCTAATTCAACCTTGTCCCTATGTCCCGAGACAGAACCCCAACAACTTAGTCGGGCAGAGCCCTGACATATGTTATGAGGCTCAGATCAATCGAAAAGGGTAGCGGTGATCGGGAGTTAAAACACTTAAAACGAGGCAGAGCCTTATTATTATTATTATTATAAAATGAACTAAATAAATATATATGGAATGAAAGAGAGGCACCAAAAGAGAGAAAGAAATGAGCAACTGTGATGTTGTGAAGTTCTCATCATTTTATAGTGCCCCCAAAGTCCTTGGAGACTTACACGTAACATTTGAAAGACACGTAAGTGTTTATGATAAACACTTCCAACATGCAATTGTTTTGAATTTATATTTTATTTATTATGATTTTCGATTTCTGATATACATAGACCATTCAAACAAATGAATTGTAATTTTAAGGTTTATTTTTATTATTTTATTATTATATATATTATAATTAATTTAACTGCTTCAGTTATTTGGCGCATATAACTTCTAAAATATAACGTTTTATAAAATAATAATTATGTTATCAGAATGAGAATATTTTTGTCTACATTTGGGTCTAAGTTTCATTAAAAATAGAGTATGTTCAAAATACAATGTATTTTTATATTTTAATTATTATACGGTTCATGGGTCCGTCTAATTACTTCATATTTCTAACAGTCGACTTACCCGTAATCTACCCGTCTAATAATATAAGTTTTTATAGACTTTTATTTTAATAAAAAGGTCACCCATATTCAGGCCAATTAATATAATATTTCAACCAACTATATAAAATAGTGTTTTAAAACTATTTGGGTTGAATATTTATTTATAAAATAAGCTAGTTACTAGTTACTATTGGTTAATAAATTTAACCAAACCTATAATTCTTATAAAAAATAGGGATGTTACATCGAGTAGGCTTGCCGTGTGTTGGGCCACGTGGCCGCACCGGGCTTTGCCAGGTTTTTAAGTTCACGCGGCCCGCGTGAAGGTTGGGGTGGGGTTTACGTGGCCCGCCTCAACTTAAAAAATCAGATTTTTAATTATTTTTATTAATATTTAGGGTATTCGGGTTTGTTTTCTCATATGGGGTGTTTTTGGGGACATATTGGAATATTTTAAAATATATTAGGGTGTCGGAAAATATTCGGAGGTGTCGGTTTTCTTTTAGGGTTATTATAAAATGGTTGCAGAAGTCATGTGATTAAAGCCACATCTGATGCAAGAAAGCAAGTGGAGGTGAAATTAGTTACCCTTTTGTGGCTTTCTGTGTTTAGTGATGAAAAGATTGAATTTTTGTTTGTGGGTGTGTTTAGATTGTGTACAATCTTGATGAGAAGCTCAATAGATTGGCTGATGAGGTGGATATGAATGCTGGATTGTCAAGACTTACTCTCTTTTCTCCTTGCAAGGTTCGATGATGTTTTTATTTTTTTAGAGTAAATTGCCATTTTCGCCCCTGAGGTTTGGGCACATTTGCCATTTTAGTCCAAAATGACACTTTGGTACCATTTTGCCCCCCACGTTTGTAACTTTTTGCCATTTTCGTCCAAATGGCTAATCAAGTTACTTTATTTTTGGACGAAAATGGCAAAAAGTTACAAACGTTGGGGGCAAAATGGTACCAAAGTGTCATTATTTGGACGAAAATGGCAAACGTGCCCAAACCTCAGGGGCGAAATGGTACCAAAGTGTCATTTTGGACTAAAATGGCAAATGTGCCCAAACCTCAGGGGCGAAAATGGCAATTTACTCATTTTTTTATTAATGTGCTTCTTCTTGGGACATTTGAACACAACAAATTAAGGGCAGAGAAGAGAGGAATTCGGTGCTAGTTCATGCCAGACGGTTAGAGAGAGTTTTAGAGAGAGAAACCATTGGGGGGTAATATTATAGAGTAAAACAAACCATAGGGGGTAATATGAAAGGGTAACATAGTCATTTCACATTCCAATTAACATATATGTTAACTTATTTGACGGCAGGGGGTAAAATTACGACATAACATCAACGTTTGGGGGGGGGGGGGGAATTGCAATTATTTCGTTAGAGGAGGTCAAAGTGCCAATTGGCCTAAACCCCAGGAGGTAAAATTGCAGTTTACTCTAAAAAAAACTAAAAGTACGATACCGACAATCAGTATAAATAATGAGCACAAGTTAATTAAAGTAAATTAATATTAATATATTAATATTAATTATTAATATCTATTAATAGAGCTTGGGAAATGAATAGTGTTTTCAAATCGTGGTTTTGTCTGATTGATGCATTTGGGCGGTCATCACACCCATAGACGCGTGTACCTTTTGCCCCATCATCAACCTTTTTAAAACTGTTCTAATCACTTCTAAATATAAAGAACGAGAAGAGAGAGAAAAGGAAAACTGAGGGAGAAGAAGGTGGGCGGTGCTCCGGTCACCACAGTGGTGGCTGTGGTGGTTCTTTGCCCCATCAACCCTTTTAAAACCGTCTTGAGGAGAGGGAACGAGAGGAGAGGGACCGAGAAGAGAGAGAAAGGGGAAATGGTGAGAGAAGAGGGTGGGCGGTTACCGGAGGGTCACCACCGTGACTCCGCCACCATGGTGTTTTGTGTTGCTCTTTCTTGCGGTTCTGGTGAAAGTGAAACCATGTGAAAACGAGCATTGTCTAAACTCTCATCTCTCCGATCTATCTTCATACCTAATTGAATCATTACATGTACACCATCGCCAATGACTCTTCGTCCATTGGCATTGGCAACCATCGTCACTCATCATTTCTCGGGTACTCTTTATCGCCTCAGATCTGTAATTATCCGTAATTAATTCGTATATCCGAGATGTGTATTTCGTCTGTTTGTGATATTGTTTGTTGATTTGTGGTTTTGAATGTTTGTCTGGTGTACCGAAGTTGTGTATATCTTATTTTTGTGCAGGGCATGATCTGTAGTTTTATGGTTAATTTCTATTTTTTATACAACTAGGTTACTGTGTATGGAAAATGTAATTTTTGATTCTTTCAACTGCAATGGTTAGCCTGCACCAATTGTTTCTTGTAAATTGGAGATATCTCTAATTTCTTTTTTTTAGTCTCTAATTTTACATTTAACTGATTGTTTACTTATTTTTGTTCTATTTTTTGGTTTTTGATAATCCCAGGTCAGAACATCCGTAATCTGGTCAAGGATGATGGGGCAGAACATCCCGAGTAGGAAGCCGAGAGAAAGGGCCGTCATTTTGGATATGGTAATACCTTTTTTATTTTTTACATGTTTTACAAATTACAAATTAACAATCCAGTTTTAACTAACAGAAGTTTTGTTTCATTGAATTTAAGATACAATGTTTTTGTTTGATCAACTCTTGATAAGCGTAACAGACAAGGGAGGCAAGATTGCCCACAAAGATGTTGTGGATGAGGAAAATGAGAGTGTTGAGACGGTTGCTTCGCAGGTACCGTGAGTCAAAGAAGATTGACAGGCATATATATATCATGATATGAAGGTTGAGGGTAATGTCTTTGAAAATAAGCGTGTGCTCATGGAAAGCATTTATAAATCGAAGGCTGATGATGCCCGTGAGAACTGTCTGACCAGTTTGAGGCCAAGAGAGCCAAAAACAAGGCTAGCAAAAAACCAAAATTGTCATATAAATTCTTTAATTGCAGCTCCAAAGGTAAAGAGTATCCGAAGAAGAATGAAGAAAAGAGCTTCACGAAGCCGAATTATTCTCAAGGTTTGTTCGCTTTGTTCTTCACGGTGGTAAGTTACATACACTTTCTGATTAGCATAAAAAACCAAATCAAACCAATCTTCGGTTTTGGTTTCAGGATAAAGACACTTTCAGTTCGGTTTGGGTTAGCATAAAACAACCAAATTAATAAAAATCAACCTGATTAATTATAAAAGTGGGTTTAAAATTTTAAATGAAAATCGTTTACCAACAAAGCCACTGTTGACTTCTTATAATGTATCTACTGGTGTTTACCAACAAAGCCACTATTTTGTAAACATAAGTGAATGCACTGTATACAGTGACATGTTTTTAATGTTAATTAATTAATTACGAAGAATTATCACATATAAAGGTTTTTTTTTACTTGGTTTGTTAAATTTTAATAATGGTTTGATTCAAGTTGTTGTTGTTTGATTGGGTCACTATTCTTTGGATTTGTTTTGCAAGGTTCGGTATGTTAATCAAAAATCAAATCAGATTTGTTGTTTGATATATCTATTAATAACATAACTTAAATGAATAGTATTTTGAGTTGTGGTTCGATTTGAATGGGCAATTTGGGCAGTTCTTCACACGTCACCCGCTTCTTTTCCATTTCGTGATACCATATTCGTGTCACTAGGTTAATCACGGTTCCGTAACTTGTGTTTGGCTCTGTTGGGGTACTGTTCGAATTTGGGAAATGAAATTGAGATTACGTGTCTGTACCGGCAAATAGATTAAAAACAATCAAGTCTAGCCCTATTTAAACACATGAGTCTAAACCCGTTGAATGTGGTTCAGTTGGGACTGACTTCAATCCGGTAACCAGAATGGGGGCTGTTTGTAAGTTAGTCATTGTTTTTGCGACACCCGTTGCAGCCATTATCAACCCAGTTGTATTTACCGGACCTGTTGGAATTAAGGGTATATGGAACTGAAAGTTATATTCGGCAGTTACGTCCCGAGTTCGTTTGCCGGCTATGATGACTTTGGTAAAAAAATTGGTTTGATGTTGCATAGCAAGGATGGCGAGTTCACTATTTACTACTAGCAACCTGTTATGCAGCCATCAGAACCTCAATACCGATTCTGAGTCGTCAACTACAAGTCATTAACAAACCAAAACGAGTTCCGGTTCCGTGACCAACCTCATTAAAGCGAGTGAATCATCCGTATAAACGCATTGGTAGAAAATGGAAAAAAACGGTTTCATGTAACTTTAATGTCTTCAATTGGCAGTTGTTGGGGTGTTGTGATGCCAACAATATCTCCATCAGGCGTTTTATTTTGCACGCCCCAACCAATTTTTTGAAGAAAAACGCCCCGGGGGCCGATGTCGGGCGTGCTTCATAAAAAAAACTCCCATTTTTTTTATCCACTACGCATGGTCTAAGGGGTTTATTGTTTCATATGGGAGTATGAATTTGAATATAGCAAGTTCATTTTTGACTTTCAAAACCAAAAGTATTAAATAACGGAACACTACTATGACAGCTCTTGATTTACTTTGCTCTTACAGAATGTGAACATGTTATTAATGCAATCGCATCTGGGAAGCACATTTTGAATTTTCACTGGTATAGTGGTACGTGTTCAACACTTAGTTTTGTTATGAAAACCTCTTTAGAGGCTTCAGGCATGAATTTGTAACTAAACTACTCCGTCCATCGTGAAATCAAACTCCACTTTTGACTTTTAAGATTTAAATGACATGTATTTTGACTCCAAACTTAAATGATGCATACTTATTTTATATTTTCATTATGATATCCGGGTTTTCTAATATTTTATTTGTTGGCTAAAATAACTATTGGAACTATTGTTACAAAGGATGGAGGCGGAATGTATTCGGGTGAACTTGAGATAATCAACAAGTAAAACAACACCATTGCTCGGAGCAACGTAAATCCTTTTCCAACACTTCTCATGTTATTGGGTGTTTCAGATGTTAATCGGTTTGCCAATATATATAGGTGAAGGCATTAGCGTCATTAGTGCCACAAAGAAGACTAGGTACCAAATGCATGAAGAAAAAAAACTTTTGTGATCTATGTTGAAACCGTAATATAATTCACATAAGCCACTTTTGTGTATGAACTTCATTGGCATAAGCAAAATGTTCACATCAAGAATGATTTGGTTTAGCGCGCCGCAACGCGCGTGTGGGTATAAACCTAGTTATCTATTAATAAAGGAAGTGAAATCAATAGTGATCGAATACGTACGACTTCTTGATTGGTATATTAGGGCGGTGTCTTGGGCAATCTGTAGCTCTCAAATGAAGCCACCTATTTTTCTCAATTGAAACAAAAGGGCAAGCAACGACTAAGAAATAGAAACAGGCGTAAGAGAGAGAGAGATGTGAATGAGGTGTCAAAGAAGAGACAAAACCACTTTACCAAATACACCATGACCTTGAAATCAGAACAATAATCGTATATATATGATCTAATAGGAATGGGATCAAATACAAACACTTGTGTTTGTAAGAACCGTAAGGACTAATACATAATTGACAAGCGTCCCTCAATAAAAAAAATTAGTTTAGGGGTAAGTTAGACATTTTCACCATATTTATTTATAACTAATTAAAAATAATTATTAAAACACCCCTAAATCCATGCAAGTTTAATTCAAATCAAAGTTTGATTTTTTTAACATATCCATGATATAGTAACTCTCCATGATCGAACCAACCTGTAGGAACCACCACAAAAAAATATAATCAGCACACACTATATAATTAGCATAACATCCTTAATCGTTCTCCATTATCAGCACATCGTCCTCAATCGTTCTCCATTATCAGCACATCAAATGAGCTGATTATATCTAATTTTGGTGTTTGTTTGTATTATATTGTAATTAACACATTATCAGCACAATTATAAAACAAATTTTTGTAATTTTTTCAAAAGTTACTTTTATAAATAAAAAAAGGTATAGCAATATGATACTAATATTAAAGATTAAAAAATACTTGATTTTATGGTATATTTAAAAAAAATAATGAAGTATATAAAAGTTATTTTAGTTTAAAAAAACCTTAGTGGAATTTGTATTTAATTGAAAATGGTCAAATGACTAGCAAATTTACAAAATTACTCCTAACTTGTTAGTACTAATTTTTAATTATAAGGGTTTTATTTATAATCAACCCCAACCCTTGATTTAAACTATCAATAGTTCAGATATGTTCTTACGGTTCTTACTGTTAGCACTATTTGTACATGATGAAACACTGGTTAACACCGAGGTTAACTAGCTGGGTCGTTTCTTATGCGGGTTCAATCTCCTTCTCTACTCGCCTAAGACTGAGATCCTGCAAAACAGCAACACCGTTAGCTCGTTAAGAGGGGAATATGGGGGTTTCCCTCTTAACCAGGCTCCGGCGTGAGAATAAGTACTGATCTGGGGAGAAAATAGTGTGTGTTGTAGGTGAAATGTAAGGAGAGCAGAATGTTTAATCTGAATGACGAAGGGTCCTGTTTATAGCCGGAAGGTTAAGGAGGGAAGAGAGACCTTGCCAGCTGCCACTAGGCGCCAGCTGTCCGACCAAGGAGAATATCCTCTTGGTCTCCTTTGCTGTGGTCAGGATGGTGGTACACGTGGCGCGCCATTATTTGCCCATGTGGGAGAATTGGTACTGCAGCTGTCGGTCTGCCCCCTGGTAGTGTCGCAGGTCCACATGGCGTCCGATCTATGGTGACACGTGTTGTCCTTTTTGTCTGGAGGAGCATCTTTGTTACGGCGATACACCGATGTAGGTATCGGTGTAACGGGTCATAAAGATCAGTCGCCCGTGCCTTCGGGGATCGCTGATTCGGTTTCGCGAACTCCCCGAACCCAATATTACGCCACCAAGGCCACAACACGTCACTGGATGTAACACCCCGTGTTTTCATGAGTCAAAGTCAAAGTCAAGGTCAAAGTCAACGACCGATTGTACGAATTTGACTTATAGTAATTTCCTTGTTTTAATTGTTTTATGTGGAGTAAGTGTTGTTAATTGCTAAAATCGATGTGCGTCAATCGCTATCTAATCGACTTACGACTGTAAACTATAGGAAGTAACAATGCGATAAAGTTAACTAATCGATAATCAAGCTATGCTACTCAACATCGAATCGTGATACGAACCGCAACTCGACTTAATGTGGTTATTATACGTGTGTGTGTGCCTTACGTGTTATCTGTGCATGTTTAATTATGTTGTTTCGTGGTAATCAATCGAACTCAATCAAAACTCGAAATCGAACTCGAACATGAATCACAATCGAACTATGATATTTAGTAGTTGGGACTAAAAGTAATTTGACTAGGAAACCCTATCGTGACGAACCGCTCGCAATAGAATCGAAACATGAAAAATCGTCGCGTCAAACAATCAAACCAAGTGCCATCCGGCCGGATAGCCATCCGACCGGATAGCCACTACGCTCCAAGTCAGGCGTCATCTGACCAGGATGTCATCCGACCGGATCGTCATCCGGGCAGTACGCCATCCGATCGGATAACCCTTTCCTCTTTTGGAATCCTATAAATAGCCATGTCTTTGTCATTCTTTCCATTTTTGGAAGTCCTTGTCCGAACCTTTCGTGCTCCTCACCTTTTCTTCGATTTCTCTCAATCCAGGTAAGATCTCGCCCTAAATCTTGTACTTTTCTTAATCTACACGCACTCCTACACATTTCTATCTTTTAAATCTTAACTTTTAACCGTGAAATCACTAGCTTTCGGGTGTTCTAGGATGACGTCATCATGTGTTCTTCAAGAACTTCATGTTTTGTGTAACAACTCGTATCAAAAAGTCTTAATTATTATTTTAATTGACCAATAGGAAACCCTAATTGAGAAACCCAAGTGATTCTGAACAAACCCTAAAATTTTCAGAACAATCGGAATCAGGATCAGGGCCCCTAAAACTCAGGGGGGTAAACCCTAGTCGGTATTATCTACACAGTTTTACGTGTAAATTGAAAATGAACGTAAGACCAACTCAGCAAGGCTACTTAGACACGCGGCCACCCTATGATAGGGGGCGCCTCTCGCGCCACGCGACACCCCCTCGCGCCACGCGAGGGGGGAGGTTTTTCATGTATAAATAGATGAGTCTGGGACTTGATTTCTGGTTTCAGAACGACGTAAAACTTCGAAATATATACTGAGTTATGCTCTGTTTACCACAATTAACACACACGATTCACTAATCGACGCCGCAATCAGGGTAATAACTCGATCGCTATTACGATTCAACGTCCGATCGATTATAACTATCCAACGATTGTTTAAGTGCCGCTCAAATTGAGTTTATACTTTGTTAATTCATCGTGATTTCGACTTGAATGTTTGAGTACTGCTCGAATTCGGACTATACTCTGTCATTCGTTGTGAATCCGCTGAATTGTTAAGTATTGCACTTGTAAATCGTTGTGAGGGTTTAATCTCGTGAATTGTCGTAACTGCTGTATTAGTTACTAACCTGTTTATGCGTGCATTATTATTTAAATTAGGTTAATCAAGGCTAATCAGTAGGCTTATACTCTACTCGTTAAATCTGCAATGTGAGTCATTCTCTTTTTATCAACTATTTTACAATACCTCAAATTATTTTCAAGGTTATAATTACAGGGACTAAGTCGTGGATATCTTGAATTACTGGTTAGTGGGGTATTGTGCACATTACTAAATTTCTCCCAGTTAGGTTCATTGACCTACTCGGGATAATCACTGTTAGGTTCATTGACCTACAGGGATAATCATCACTATTTAGGTTCATTGATCTAAATAGTGGTATGACCATCGTCACCATTGTGACTTGTCACCATTGTGACAGAAGGCCAGATAAAAAAATAAGATAGAAGCCATTGTAATCGCTCTTATGCTGTAATTAATAACTATGCATCATTATGCAAAATAGAATGATTCACTCAGTATTTCCCGCTGACAAAACCTTTTTCAAACATGTTTCAGGTGATCTGTTGTGAGCACAGGAAAAGTGTTGTGGAGCACTACAAGCTTAGAAAAGTGGCTCAATGTAAATAAATAAAGAAACATGTTTTAAGAAATAAAGATTTCCCAGTAAAATCACTTTATTGTAAAATTTTGGGATTTATCCCTATATTATATATAAAAGAGCAGTTTTAATAATTAATCGATCCTGTTTAAAAAGACTTCCGCTGTCATTTAAGCAGATACCATCGGATTTCCTGCCTCACGGCTCTGGACCGGGTCAAACCGGGGCCAAGGGCCGTGACAGGAAAAGGTGGTATCAGAGCCACTGATTTAAGCTTACTATTGATTTTAGCCTATTAAAAATAATTGAGAGATACTTAGGAAATTTAATTGCTATTCTGTGAAAACATGTTTTATTAACTGATTATATGTTTTATTATCTAGTTAATTGTATACAGTATGGGCAGATCTTTATATGCTAACTAATGTAGCAATTAATACAAATTCTTAAATAATTTGACCCAAGTTTAGCACCTTTATTATCTACAGTCTAGAAACCTTATAAATAAATTTACAAATAAAACCTAGTGTGTTTTAATTTTCAGTTGTTTTGGTAGTTTTCCAGTATGAAATACTATTTAAAAAGTTTTTCTATAAAAAATTTTGTTATGAATTCTAATTTAGTAATTGTGTGTATTTTGCTAAACAGCATGAGTAACTTGTCTGATGCCCTTCAAAATTTAAATCTCTATCCGGTAAGAATAGAGGTTTCCAGAGATTTCAATAGGTATATTCCAGACTTAGAAGAGCCTATAGAATTCAACGCTTCACCTCTCGAGAAACCTAAGCCTAAGAAAATGGAAATTGGGGAAAGCTCTAGGCAAATTGAGTGGTTACCATCTCAAGAAGAACTAGATTTTATAATGGCAACCGATGATACTATTGAGCCTATTAATGAAAATGAAACACAACTACCAATGAATTTAGAACCAGCTATTCCAAACCTTTCAATCCACTCGCAAATAGACGAATGGGTGACTAATGAAATACTGTTACAAAACCATCCCTATAGGCTTTTTCCTAAGTTCAATTCAGAACCTTTACCAAATTCACCAATGAGTAACGAGAATATGGCTAAACTCCATCATTTTGACAAAATGGATGCTGGGAATAGGATCCAAGAGATTTTGGGACAAATCTCCTGGAAATACAATGAGAAGGAACGTCGTTACTAGAATATCATCTGACAAAGGATAGGAGATTATGAAACTGTGGTTGTGTAATAGTAATAGTAAAATCCGTATGTTTAAAATAAATAATAAAACGGTTGTATATAGAAGCATGATATAATCTATAAAACAATTGAAATATTAGAAAATTTACAAAAAATTGTTTGTATATTCGTTTATGTGATTAAGTGCAATTAATTGTGACATTGGATTATTTCTTTGATACTAATTATTTATCTATAAATTAGTTATTAGATGGAAAATGCTAATAATGAACCAGTTAATGAGGTTAATCAATCTGAACAACAACAGGGGGATCAATTTATGACTAGGCAGGATATAGAAAATATCGTTGCCCAAGGGATAGCCAACGCTATTCCAGAAATAGTTGCTCAAGGGATACCCAACGCTATTCAAGCAATCATTGCTGCTGTTAAAAATCCAATCGAACCTCAACAAATCGTTCCTAGCAAACGCATTTCTGAAAATAACTTCAGTAATAGCGTGAATGGAGGCGGTAATCATGTTAATCATGATAATGAACCACGGCAAGCTCCGCTCCCTAAGAAAAGGAAAACAGCAATGCCTGGTTGCACTTACAAAGAATTTCTTGCTTGTAAACCCACAGAGTTTGCAGGCAATGAAGGAGCGACTGCGGCACTGCGTTGGTTAGAGAAAACCGAGGCAGTAATTGCCATAAGTAAATGTGCTCAGGATGATCAGGTCATGTAAGCATCAAATCTTTTCAAAGAAGTGGCGCTAGAATGGTGGAATACGGTGTTACAAGCAAAAGGAAGAAAGATGGCGTATGCTATGAACTGGGAAGAATTTAAGAGCTTTGTAGAAAGAAAATTCTGTCCTGAGTATGAAAAGGAACAAATGACAAATAAGTTTCTAACCCACCGGATGGTGGATGTAGATTGTCGAGGGTATACTTCGACATTCTTCGAATATGCTAGAGTGGTACCAACCCTGGCTTCGCCAGAGCCGGTACTTATTTCTCGTTATATTTGGGGATTGATTTCCGAAATCCGTAATATCGTCAAGGCTGCGAAACCTCGCACGATTAATGATGCGGTAGAATTAGCCAATACTCTGACTAACGAATTAATACGGACAAGAGAAGAAAATAGAAGGAAGGAAGTAGCCCAAAAGATTACCCAAGAATTCCATCCGGGTAACCATAACAATTTCAAGATAAGAGGAAATGGACAATCTACCACTAGTCCATTTTGCAATTTTTGCAAAAGGAAGCATTTTGGAAGATGCAAAGGATATTGCAATTTTTGCAAAATTCCGGGGCATCAAGAAGAAGACTGCAGGAGGAAGAAATTTTCAGTCTGTTACAACTGTGGAGAAGCTGGACATCTTAGGCCAGATTGTCCAAAACTGAACAAATCATCTGACAATAAAGCCAAACCTGCAGAAGGAGCAAAAAGGAATGTAAGAGTCTTCCAACTGACTGCTAAGGAAGCAGAACTCATTCCAGATGTGATAGCCGGTACGTTCTTAGTTCACAACATTTACACAAAAGTATTATTTGACTCTGGTGTAAACCAAAGTTTTATAAATACTTCATTCTGCCAAACTCTTAACTTACTTTTAACCAGCATTAGGCAAATTTCTACAGTAGAAACGGCAGATGGGAATTCAGTTAAACTAAATAAGGTTCTGCAAAACGTAGAAATAGAACTCTTAAGTCCTAAATTTTCTGCAACCCTATTATCTATTAAATTAGTTGAAATTGATGTTATGTTAGGAATAGATTGGTTAGTAAACAATTATGCTCGAATTATCTGTGATAAGAATTCTATAGAAGTTTGAGCAATCACTGGAGAAGTAATAATGATTACAGGAGATAAGCTATGTAAACCCATAAAGTTCATATCAGTAATGAAGGTTGCTAATTATGAACGAAAACAAGGAATAGTATATATGATTTCAGTAATCATTAAAGATAAAGAACTTAAGGAAATTTCTGTAATTTCAGAATACCCAGATGTATTCCCAAAAAGAGTTATCAGGGTTATTACCTGATAAGGAGATAGAATTTAGAATTCCTTTAAATCCAGGAACTATACCGATAAGCCAAGGTACCTTATCGGTTAACACAGTGTTATTTAAAAAGGTTGATTCGATGAAAATGTGTATTGATTATAGGGAATTGAATAAAGGTTACTATTAAGAATCAATACCCATTACCTAGGATTAATAATCTATTCGGTCAACATCAAAGAGCTAGATATTTTTACGCTTCGGTTATCATCAATTAAAAGTACAAGAGAAAGACATACCTAAAACCATTTTCAGAACTAGGTATGGTCATTATGAGTTTACAATCATGCCCTTTGGGTTAACGAATGCACCTGCAGCATTCATGGACATGATAAATAGAATCTGTAAACTATATTTGGATAAATTTGTAATTGTCTTCATCAACGATATACTTATTTATTCCAAAAGTCAGGAAGGACATTGTCAGTACTTGCATGCACTCTTAGCATTTTTAAGAAAATAGAAGCTTTACACCAAAGTCTCGAAGTGTGAATTTTGGTTACCAAAAAGTGCAATTTCTAGGCCATATGGTGAATCATGAAGGTATTCACGTAGATCCTGTTAAGATAGCAGCAATTATTAAATGGAAAGTTCCGCTATCAGCAATGGAAATTTGGAGTTTTGTAAGTTTAGCCGGATATTATAGACGGTTTATTAAGGATTTTTCTAAGGTAGCTATACCATTAACTAAGCTAACCTGTAAAACAGTTAAGTTTGATTAGAGATCTAAACAAGAAGAATCCTTTAGGATCTTAAAGCATAAATTAATAAAATTCTAGTTTTACCAGAAGGAACTAAAAATTTTAAAGTATATGGTGATGCTTCAAAACTAGGATTTGGATATATGTTAATGCAACGCAAAAAGGTAATTGCGTATGCATCAAGGTAATTGAAAAAGCACGAGGAAAATTATACCACTCATGACTTAGAATTAGGAACCATAAATTTTGCCCTTAAGATTGAAGACATTATTTGTATGGAAGTAAGTTTACTGTCTATACGGATTATAAGAATTTAAGACATATATTTGGGCAAAAAGAATTAAACATGAGGCAAAGGAGATAGATGAAAATCCTAAGTGACTACGACTGTGATATTCAGTATCACAAAGGAAAGGCTGAAGATGGCTAGAGATCGTCAGAAAAGTTATACAGATAATAGACGAAAGCCGTCGGAGTTCGAGTTGGAGACAAAATACTAATTGAAAGTATTTCCTTGGAAAGGAGTTGTTAGATTTAATAAGAAATGAAAGCTAAATCCAAGGTACGTAGGATCATTTCCAGTGATTCAACGTATAGGACCAGTTGTTTATCATTTACAATTACCAGGAGAGTTAGCTGGGGTACATGATGTATTTCATGTATCCAATCTCAAGAAATGTCTATCAGACGAATCTTTGGTAGTACCTTTCCAAGATATAAAGGTAAACGAGTAGTGTTAGTTAAAGTAAAGTAGGATTCAAAGATATGATCCTAATACATTTAAGAGTTAGAATCAGAAATAAAATGAAAATATCCTCAATTATTCCAGTAAATCTCGAGGACGATATTTTTATTAAGGTGGGGAGAATGTAACAACTCGTATCAAAAAGTCTTAATTATTATTTTAATTGACCAATAGGAAACCCTAATTGAGAAACCCAAGTGATTCTGAACAAACCCTAAAATTTTCAGAACAATCGGAATCAGGATCAGGGCCCCTAAAACTCAGGGGGGTAAACCCTAGTCGGTATTATCTACACAGTTTTACGTGTAAATTGAAAATGAACGCAAGACCAACTCAGCAAGGCTACTTAGACACGCGGCCACCCTATGATAGGGGGCGCCTCTCGCGCCACGCGACACCCCCTCGCGCCACGCGAGGGGGGAGGTTTTTCATGTATAAATAGATGAGTCTGGGACTTGATTTCTGGTTTCAGAACGACGTAAAACTTCGAAATATATACTGAGTTATGCTCTGTTTACCACAATTAACACACACGATTCACTAATCGACGCCGCAATCAGGGTAATAACTCGATCGCTATTACGATTCAACGTCCGATCGATTATAACTATCCAACGATTGTTTAAGTGCCGCTCAAATTGAGTTTATACTTTGTTAATTCATCGTGATTTCGACTTGAATGTTTGAGTACTGCTCGAATTCGGACTATACTCTGTCATTCGTTGTGAATCCGCTGAATTGTTAAGTATTGCACTTGTAAATCGTTGTGAGGGTTTAATCTCGTGAATTGTCGTAACTGCTGTATTAGTTACTAACCTGTTTATGCGTGCATTATTATTTAAATTAGGTTAATCAAGGCTAATCAGTAGGCTTATACTCTACTCGTTAAATCTGCAATGTGAGTCATTCTCTTTTTATCAACTATTTTACAATACCTCAAATTATTTTCAAGGTTATAATTACAGGGACTAAGTCGTGGATATCTTGAATTACTGGTTAGTGGGGTATTGTGCACATTACTAAATTTCTCCCAGTTAGGTTCATTGACCTACTCGGGATAATCACTATTAGGTTCATTGACCTACAGGGATAATCATCACTATTTAGGTTCATTGATCTAAATAGTGGTATGACCATCGTCACCATTGTGACTTGTCACCATTGTGACAGAAGGCCAGATAAAAAAATAAGATAGAAGCCATTGTAATCGCTCTTATGCTGTAATTAATAACTATGCATCATTATGCAAAATAGAATGATTCACTCAGTATTTCCCGCTGACAAAACCTTTTTCAAACATGTTTCAGGTGATCTGTTGTGAGCACAGGAAAAGTGCTGTGGAGCACTACAAGCTTAGAAAAGTGGCTCAATGTAAATAAATAAAGAAACATGTTTTAAGAAATAAAGATTTCCCAGTAAAATCACTTTATTGTAAAATTTTGGGATTTATCCCTATATTATATATAAAAGAGCAGTTTTAATAATTAATCGATCCTGTTTAAAAAGACTTCCGCTGTCATTTAAGCAGATACCATCGGATTTCCTGCCTAGGGATGAGATTTTTTACCGAAATACCGGTACCGTACTGGTACCATACCGGTACCGTACCGATGCCGTACCGTACCGATCATAAACGGTACCGGTATCGGTAATAGATTTTTCGAAATTCGGTATCGGTAAAAAACGGTATCGGTACCGGTATTTTTCGGTAAATACCGGTATTAATACCGAATTTAATAACCATCGGTAAAAAGCATGGAATCCATTGAAGTAAGTTAATTTTTTAATGGTTTGGTTATAAATTTTCAATATATCTTTTCTTATTTTTAAATTTCTAATATCTTTGTGGTTGGTTGTGTAAGGAGACGACACTATTGTTGAAGAAACCCCTTTTGTCGAACTTGATGGTGTCTCGGAATTGGTTAATAGTCGAAACCATGGATGTTTAATATGTTTACCTTTCATTTACATTCCTCTATATATTACTCTAGTTTAGTTAATAATAGATGGATGGGTTGCACATTATATTTTTTTATGTAAAACAATGGATTACACCAAAGCGGTACCAATGTGGTAAAGTACCGAAATACCGGTACCGATACCGGTACCGTACCGGAACCGAATCTATAAATACGGTACGGTAATCGGTATCCATATTTCTTCAATTTCGGTAACGGTATTTACGGTATCGGTACCGGTACGGTACCGGTATCGTACCGATCTCATCCCTATTCCTGCCTCACGGCTCTGGACCGGGTCAAACCGGGGCCAAGGGCCATGACATTTTGGCCTCAATCCACCAAGAACAACTTAGATCTAACCGATTTCCACAAAGATCTTGTAAAGATCTCGACACAAGTGGGGTGCAAGGGGATTGAAAGATGGTTTTAACTTTCTTTCAACTCTTTTGCACTCAATGTACTCAAAACCGATAGGATCCGACCCTGACTTAGTCTTCTACTCGATTGTAGTGTTGTACTAGCTCAAGATCCGGATTCTACCCACGAGACTACCGATTTTGGGTTAGCCAAGAACAACCGCCTCGAGCCAGTCACCGGCCGGACTAGGGTGATTCCAGGTCGGGTTGATCACTTGGGTCGAACTAGGGTATCTGTTGGCTAACACGTTGTCAAAGTGCCTCGACATAATGACAAACCATCAAAACGACCAAGTGTAGGACGAATGGAACAACCACAACGGATTGCTATCCTACCGGACTACAATCCGATCGGATAGGTCATCCGAACGGATTGTCATCCGAACGGATCACACTTGGGTCCCACCTTTAAAACAATCTTAGCTGAAGTTTGAGTATCGAACGAATTGCAATCCGATCGGACGACCATCTGACTGGATTACTCTTCGGATCATGAGATACTAAGACTTTAAAGACTTAAACAATTTTCAACATGTTCAATAACAGGGTTGCCATCCGATCGGATTGCCATCCGATCGAATGACGCTTTTGTTGTGAACTTGCTTTCAGAAAGTAACCTCGTCACTAAGTCGCCGTCCGACCGGACCACTGTCCGACCGGATGACCATCCGAACGGATTGCCATCCGCACGACCAGTCACCCGATCGACCAACTTGATGGATAGAGATACTTTCGTGTTTTCAAAATACTACAACGAGAACTTCAAAAGTCAAACCATCGTACACAAACACATTCTCCTTATAGGAAGAAACAATCCACTCGAATCGCCATCCGACCGGACCACTGTCCGACCGGATGACCACCCGAACGGATCGTTATCCGCACGGATTGCTGTCCGATCGGATTACCATCCGATCGAACCACTATCCGACCCTTTCATACTTTGTAACGTTTTACGCTTCACTTATCGTTATACCACCGAATCTATTCAGGCTAACCTTACTCGCTAAGCGCTCCCTTCAATCCATTCATCGCTGTGAGTATACTCGATCCCTTTTCGCTTTACGCACTTTTGGGTGTTACATACGTTACGAATATTCAAACTACAACAATCACACTACTCAATACTATTTGAATGCTAACCGATAATGCATGTTATACGCGGCTTATGAATGCTTGTTTGTTATGTTTACACATGGAATGTTGTCTACCTGCCTTAGCAACGATAGTACTATAGTTTGGACTCAGCACCCGTTCACACGGGGGTTGTTAAGGACCATTACTTGCATGGATTACGGTGGTAATCATGTATTGCGAACTGCCTCGGGCAGTCAACCCGCAGTCATTGGTATCGATGGATCTATGTCGATAACTAACGTGCTTCATTTCACTATGTGTACGTGCTGGTTATGCGTAAACGAATTCAAACTCTATATGATATTATCAAACTTGTATGCTCACCTTTACATTATATGTATTGACTTTATTTTAACGTATGTGACAGGTGCTTAGGACGCACACTTGGTAGGAAAGTGAGGCTAGAATAAAGCTTTAGAGTCCAACAAATAGTTGTCTGTAGATAACAAATCAAGGGTCTCTAGAAGCAAATAAACAATTGTTGTCTATTTAAATCTGAGTTGTCGGAACAGAATATTTGCCTGGATTTTTGTCTGTAATAATTGATTTACTGTTTGAGATACGGTATGGGACGTATTATTTAAATTGAATAGTATTGATAATTGTTATGGAAACTTCTGGACAATCTGTTTCGCTCAGTGCCATGCCCCGATGATTCCGCAATCGGTTGGGGTGTGACACTGGACGTGGTGATGTGCGCATCAAAAAATGCCTAGGACATTGCGTACTCCTGTGAGTACAGACCCAAGGCAACGACGAACTGAGGAAGTGTCATCCTCTGAGGCTTGCCGCAAATAGTAAAAGCTACGGCGTCTGTCGTCAAAAAATGTTGTAAACCCCCACCCCGGGTGTCCGTAAATGTAAAAGTAGATAAAAACTCTAAACTAATCTCCCTGTGGGCCCGCTCTGCGGCGGCATCAAATAAGCGGTCCCACGGGGAGTTAGCTGGCATGAGCTCCCGGACCCGACCGATCGTTCCAATATCGGTCAAAAACTGAATATCAATGGTCTGAGGCGCATCCAGCACCACCTCTCGTAATCTGCCCAAAACCCTATAGGCAGTCGTACCTCGGGGGATATCTCTAATAAACTGCTCCGTCTTAGTAAAATCGGGCACAATCTCCTCCTCCTGTCCCCGTCCACGTCCACGGGGCAGACCCTGACCTCGACCTCTACGGGCCGCACCAGCTGCTGATGACTCAGCCTTATCGTCTGTAAAAATAACAATTACAACTTAGCAATCACTATACGATTAGCGTTAACGTATTATACGACTATTGTTTTTGTATACGAACGTATTGTACATATCATATACGCTATGTACACATCAAGTATAGCTTTCGTATACTCACGTGTTATACATCTCGTGCACGATCTGTAAACATGAAGTATACGACCATACGCGCAAGTATTATACGCACGTATACGCTACGTACACCTCAGACATACGTTTCCTATACACACGTATTATACGTCGCGGATACGTAAAAAATATAACAAATTGGGAATAAAATATAAGTTCATACGATCGTATACAACGTTTACGATCGTATACAGCTTGAACATTCAACCAGTATACGACCGTATATATCGTATTCGATCGTATACAGGTTGAATATTCAAACATTGTACGAGCGTATATAATGTATACGATCGTATACAGTTTGAATATTCAACTGCTATACGAGCGTATATAGTGTATATAATCGTATGACGTTTGAATATTCAAGTGTATACGATCGTATAAATTGTATACGACCGTATACACTTGAATTTTCAGTTACAAATTTCAATTTCAATTTTTTTTTCAAATTCAATTATACAATCTTAATCGTTACGCCTATATACGCTATTCGATCCTTTACTATACAAGTGTCACACCCCGATTTCCACGTGTCACCGGCGGGCCCGGTGGGGGAGTATCGTGACGTGGTTGGCAACGTAATAGTCAAACAACACAATATAATAATGCACAGCGGAAGCAAATTTAAATAAGATACAACCGAATTTATTTATTGTAAACAAAGTCACAATTATCCGGTGTTTATCCACAGTAGGATCGAATAATAAAAATATTGTCTATGGTTCAACAGACTTCGGCATCTTAAGTTTGCGAGACTTCTAGTAATGCTTAGGAGACTCCCAGCCTATTTCACCTAGTACCTGCATTTAATCTTTTTGGGAAAATACGTCAGTTTACACTGGTAAATACATTCAACTGACTCATTTTGTAAAATGATTGAAAATTGGTTTGGATGCACATGGCATAAACATTTTATTTAACTTGGGAGAATTATTTTGATAATATAATAATCTTGTGAACGAATTACGTGTTACTTATGCGTTCAGTAGCCCGGAATGTATCCGGGTTAAAGATCAATAGACACACCACTGTAAGTGAGTTATACACGGGAGTACGCCTACACCCCGTGCTCAGGTCGTGGCAATCTCGTAAGATAATGCCGAGGATATCCGGGACATG
Source organism: Helianthus tuberosus (assembly GCA_030545235.1). Classification (NCBI taxonomy): domain Eukaryota; kingdom Viridiplantae; phylum Streptophyta; class Magnoliopsida; order Asterales; family Asteraceae; genus Helianthus; species Helianthus tuberosus. The sequence goes on along the minus strand of CM060415.1, from coordinate 58,565,576 downwards.
GTCATTAACCTCCCAAAGGCTGTAAAGTAAACACATCTGTTTAAAATGAGCCGATCAAATTATTCAATTAACCACTAAGCGTGGAAGATTTGATGCTCGATCAAGCGGTACGCTATGTACCGTAACCCAAGCCCGTATAGGGAAAATAAGTTAAAAGTATTTACCTTTGCAAGTATAAATCCTTAATTGAATAAACTGCAGATAGCTTTTACTGGTTCTCCTAATCTGGAACGAAGGTTAAATATAACCTATTAGAATACTAACGGGTCTTTAGTTAAGCTTAAGCTTAGACCGGTCAGTTTTACGATACGGTTCGTACGCACGATTAAGCGAAGACCGGATAGAATGTGATTTAGACCCGACAAGTTGAGGACTTGTTTAATATGGGTTTACTATTCACATTCTGGATTTTGAGATAAAAATGATATCGTTTGACCCGTTTCGGCTAGTTTATGCAAACTAGTTACATAAACCGAACCGAACGCGTATAATGCATAACGGGTAACCGAAAGGGTCGCGAACAGGTTTCCTAAGTTAATACGCTTTAATTATGTTGTGATATCATTATGATATCTTCCATAATGCCCATAACGAGTTTAATCCCTAAATACGCCCCGTAGGGGTATTTCGGTCATTTTAAGGGTTATAAAGGAGATTTATAATACTTCTGAGATACGGGTCTGATTTAATCAGCGAAATTATTAATTTTAACAGACCACAACAGTTGGTGAAGAGTCTTATTTCCCAAAATGGTTTTAAACCCAAATTATGCGTTTAATACGCGTATGAAGCCGTTTTAAGCGACGTACGGTTTAAAATACCATTCTGAGTTTTCTGATCAGCAAAACAGGCTCAAAACACTCTATTTATTATTTTAAATCAGTGGCAATTGGATTGGTATCAAACGGATTCGTAAAACTCGTTTTATGGCTTAAAAGGGCATATTCGGTATTAACCGAATCAATGCGATAAGCCTAGCTTAAGACCAGTTTAAAAATAATTAAAAATCTTCAAAAATCCCAAAATATTATTTATCATCAGTGGGTAAAAGTTTTGGTACCGAAAATCGGGTTTAGATAGGCTATGCGCTAATCGCGCCGTTTAATTAATAAAAAGCTTATTATTTACGCTAATGCGCATATCTCCTAATCTAGACCTCCGATTGACGTGAAAATTTACGTACATGTTAAATAATCAGTAATTAAGATTATTGTACTTCCACATTTTCAAAATTCTCGTTGTAAGGTCATAAGGGCGTTATGGTCCAATTTAAGCGATTAACGGAAACGTGTGCATGCATCGGATAATCAACGAAACATGTACAGAGGCTTATACTAGCATGTAACCCAACCCTAATGAGACTTTAAGGCATGTCTAATTCAAACTAAAACGGGTCAGAACCGAAGTCAACGCAAAAGTCAAGGTTTTGCGCCTTTCGGTTCCGAACCGGGTTTAAACAGGAATTTGTCTAGTCGGGTAAGCGTAGACAAGTTTTTATACTTATTACCAATTTATATTAAGGTTACAACAGGTTACACGCCTCGCGGATCAGTAATCGTGCATTAAATCATAATTTGCAATTCTGTTGACTTTTTCGGTCAACGTTTGACCCGAGAAACGACCTAGTTAGGTCTGGAATCAGGGGGAACCCTTTTAGGGTCTTATTACCCATATAATTACCAACCTAACGGTACTTTTATTTCGGGTTACGACTGAGTCTACTTTAATTAAACTGGAAGTCAAACGTTAAGTACGATAAGTTGACTTTTAAGCTAAAAACTAATCTAAACATAATTAAGAAAGGACTAGTGGACTTACAAGAGTATAATGATGATTAGGGATGCTTTGTATCAGCTTTGAAAGCTCCAGAGGTGATTAAATGAATGTGCAAGAATGTTTGTGAATGAATGGGTCTTTATATAATGGGTTTACACACCACAATGTATTGACACAAGGGTCTATGATCAGCCACAAATGACAAACACATGTCTCTAGTGTCTAGGGGAGTCTAAGGGTCCTTCACATGCAAGAAAAACCGGATTAGAGGGTCACATTCGCGCACAACAGGCAACAGCCTGTTTCTGGTCGCTGGGCACCGCTAGCGCACCGTTACGCTACACATGTAGCGGTGCGCTAGCCCGCTATAAAGGGCCGGTTGACTTGACATGGTAGCGCACCGTTACGCTACACATGTAGCGGTGCGCTACCTCTTCTCAGAGGCAGATTTCGTTGCTGTTTGTTGGTGTTTTGAACCAATAATCCACTTGCACGATTTTTAGCCATTCTTTTACATGGAGGGGCCTCTAATAAGTGTCTACTCCTGTATATTACCCTACCATGAACCTTTGTTGCAATTGAATGAACTTACAAGACCCGAAAACAACGGTTTATCATTCTTTTTCTTCTTGGGATCAAATCATGCTTTTCCAGATCAATTATTGTATACCCAATTTCTGAATTGAGGGTATAAAAGATGTGTACAACATTTAATCGGGTCTTGGGATTTATAATTAAGGTCGTTCAGAGGTAACAGTTTAACATGACGTCACTTTAAATCCTGCCGAATCATCTTTATTAAATCCGGGTTTACAACGCGTTTTGTCTGACATGACACGTGTCGTCTTATTATTGAACCCGAAATTTTCGAGGTGTTACATCCTCACCCCCTTAAATAAATCTCGACCCGAGATTTACTGAAACAAGTAAGGGTACTTTTCTTTCATCGTGGATTCAACCTCCCACGTGAAATCTGGACCTCTACGGGCATCCCATTTGACCTTTACAAAAGGTATATGCTTCCTTCGAAGCTTCCTTACCTGTCGATCTTCAATCGACAAAGGTTTTTCAACAAAATTTAAGCTCGCGTCAATTTGCACATCTGTATGTGGCATGACATGTGTTTCGTCAGCGGAACACTTCTTTAGATTGCAAATGTGGAACACGTTGTGAATTCCACTGAGCTCTTCTGGTAAGTTCAACTTATAGGCAACTGACCCGACACGTTCGATAACCTCGAAAGGTCCTATGTATCTCGGGCTTAGCTTGCCTTTCTTACCAAATCGCATCACTCCTTTCCAGGGTGACACTTTTAGTAGGACTTTTTCACCTACTTCGAAGTGAAAATCCTTACGATTTGTATCAGCGTAACTCTTCTGCCTATTCCGGGCAGCTTGGAGATTGTTACGAATCTGGACAATCTTGTCCGTCGTTTCAAACACAATCTCTGGTCCTGATAACTGGACTTCTCCAACTTCCGCCCAACAAACTGGCGATCTACACTTTCTACCGTATAATGCCTCAAAAGGCGCAGCCTTTATGCTGGTATGGTAGCTATTGTTGTAGGAGAATTCGATCAATGGTAGGTTCTTATCCCAGCTACCTCCCAAATCGATCGCACATGCACGTAGCATGTCTTCCAACGTTTGAATAGTACGCTCACTCTGACCGTCTGTCTAAGGATGGTAAGCCGTACTAAAGTTCAAACGTGTGCCCAAAGATTGCTGGAAGCTCTTCCAAAAATGTGACGTGTACCTAGTATCTCTATCAGAGATAATAGCTACAGGTATGCCGTGTAGGGCTACAATCTTATCAACGTATAACTGGGCTAACATATCGGAGCTATAAGTCTCCTTGATGGGTAAGAAATGAGCTGACTTAGTCAGTCGGTCAACTATAACCCATATCGTATCATTGCCTTTTCTTGTCTTGGGTAACTTGGTAATAAAATCCATAGTTACCATTTCCCACTTCCACGTAGGAAGTTCAGGCTGTTGTAGCAAACCTGACGGTTTCTGATGCTCGGCTTTGACTTGCGCACACGTCAAGCATTTTGCTACATGGGCGGCTACAGACTTTTTCAAGCCTATCCACCAATAATTTGCCTTTAAATCCTGGTACATCTTATCAGCTCCAGGATGAACGGAGTATTTGGAACTATGGGCTTCCTGGAGGATAACATCACGAAGTCCTCCGTAAATCGGAACCCATATTCGCCCATTCAATCTTAGAATTCCGTCTTTGCTAAGAGTTAACTGCTCCTCAGTTACTCCTAACTTTTCATTTGGGTAGTTAGCTTCCAACACGGCTTCCTTCTGTGCAGCTAACACCCTTTCTATCAAACTGTTCTTTATCTCCATACGCTTGGCGTTAATTCGAATGGGTTTAACCTTTTGCTTTCTGCTCAAGGCATCAGCGACTACATTTGCCTTGCCGGGATGGTATTTGATTTCACAATCATAATCATTTAAAGTTTCCATCCAACGGCGTTGCCTCATGTTTAGTTCTTTCTGGTTAAACAGATGCTGGAGGCTCTTGTGATCAGAAAAGATCACAAACTTGATTCCATAAAGATAATGCCTCCACAGTTTTAGTGCGAATACAACGGCACCCAACTCCAAGTCATGGGTGGTGTAATTCTTCTCATGCACCTTTAACTGTCGCGATGCATAGGCAATAACCTTGCCTTTCTGCATAAGCACACACCCCATGCCGGTGTGTGAAGCATCGCAGTAAACTACGAACTCTTCAGTGCCTTCAGGTAAAGTAAGCACAAGAGCGTTGCTCAACTTCTGTTTGAGAATATCGAATGCTTCTTGCTGCTTAGGGCCCCAAACGAACTTAATCTTTTTCTTAGTCAGAGAAGTTAGGGGTGCAGCAATCCTTGAAAAATTTTTGATGAAACGCCTGTAATATCCTGCCAATCCCAGGAAGCTACGTATCTCCGTAGGCGTCTTTGGCTCTTGCCAATTCATAACAGCTTCTACTTTAGCGGGATCCACTTGGATACCACTCTCACTGACCACATGTCCAAGAAATTGGACTTCTCGTAGCCAAAATTCACACTTAGAAAATTTGGCATAGAGTTTCTCGTGATGTAAAAGTTTGAGAATGCACCGAAGGTGTTTCTCATGGTCAGCTTGATTCTTAGAATAAATAAGGATGTCATCGATGAAGACGATAACAAATTTATCTAAGTAAGGCTTGCAGACGCGATTCATGAGATCCATGAACGCGGCTGGTGCATTAGTGAGCCCAAAAGGCATCACTAGGAACTCGTAGTGACCATAACGAGTCCTAAATGAAGTCTTGTGAACGTCTTCATCCTTAACCTTCAACTGATGGTAGCCTGACCTCAGATCAATCTTTGAGAAGTAACTTGCCCCTTGAAGTTGATCGAACAAATCGTCGATTCTGGGCAACGGATACCTATTCTTGATCGTGACTTTATTAAGCTCGCGATAGTCGATGCACAGACGCATCGACCCATCCTTCTTCTTGACAAACAGGATTGGCGCTCCCCAAGGAGATGAACTAGGTCGAATGAAACCCTTAGCCAGCAGTTCATCTAGCTGCGTCCGCAACTCCTTCATTTCGGTGGGTGCCAATCTGTACGGTGCTCTGGCAACTGGTGCCGCTCCGGGAATGATATCGATCCTGAATTCGACTTGTCTATCTGGTGGTATTCCAGGTAGATCTTCAGGAAACACTTCTGGGTACTCAGAAATGACAGGGATGTCTTCTAACTTCGGTTTAGGCTCATCAATAATCACCTGCGCCATGTAGATGACACATCCCCTCTTCAAACACTTGGAAGCCTTGAGCATAGTCACCTGCTCAGGCAGTCCGTACTGGGTATCTCCCCGAATGGTAAGTGACTCACCAGACGGAGTCTTTATCACTACCTGTTTCTGTTTACGGACGATTTGGGCCTGGTTATGAGATAACCAGTCCATACCCAGAACTATGTCAAAACTAGCTAATTTAAACGGAAGTAGAGACAGAGGAAAAGAATGGTTCTTAATGGATATAGTACATCCATATAACACAGTAGAGACGGTTTCTATGGTACCATCTGCTAACTCTACCTCATAGTTTATGCTTAGGGTTTTGACAGGTAAATTCAACAATTTACAAAACTTATGATCCACGAAAGACTTATCTGCGCCTGAATCAAAAAGTACTCTTGCAAAGACATCATTTACAAGGAATGTACCTGTTATGACGTTATCATCTTGCACAGCCTCCTGCGCATCTATCCTGAAGACTCTGGCGTTAGTCTTCTTAGCCTCCTCAGGCTTCTTGTTGTTCTTGGGGCAGTTAGTCTTTATATGGCCCTTCTCACTGCAACGGTAGCACGTCGCATCTTTCATTTTCTTGCAATCCAAGGTTTTATGGTCCGTGGACTTGCAAATCCCACAAGCAAAGGATTTCGACTGAGTCCGTGAGCTCGACTCTAGTCTGCACTTTCCATAGTGCTGTTTCTTGCAAGTTTTACACCTGGGCTTCTCATCAGACTTATGCCCATCCTTCCTCGACTCGGATCCCTTCTTGTTATCACCGTTCCCACGGTGTTTCTTGTTCGACCTACGCGAACCATCATCTTCTCGCTTCCTCTTCTCAACATCTTTATTCCTCAGCGATCTCTGTCGGACCGCATCCAGTGTGAGGGATAAAGAAAGATCAGTTACAGACCTGAAGGTAACTGGCCGAGAAGCTTTTACACTGGCCTTGATCTCGGGTTCCAAACCACCAATAAAACGAGCGATCCTCTTTGGCTCAGGGGTTACTAGGTAGGGAACCAACCTGGACAGCGTATTGAAGCTTGTCAGGTAAGCTTGGCAGTCGAGGTTTTTCATCACCAATGACAGAAAGTCATATTCTATCTTTTCCACCTCATGTTGAGGGCAGAAATTATCTTTGATCAGGGCAATGAATTGATCCCACGTCATGCTATACAACGGAATCTTTCCGGAGGCCTCCATCAGAGATCTCCACCAAGCCAATGCTTCACCTTTGAAGGACTGCGACACAAACTTAACAATATCCCGCTCAGCGCACCCGCTGATGTCCACCACTGTGTCCATTTCATCCAGCCAAGTCATGCAATCAACGGCCCCCTTTTCCCCTGTAAAATCCTGGGGCTTGCAAGACACGAAGTATTTGTAAGTGCAACCCTTGTTACGGGGTCCTTGATGCAGTACCAAATGCTGGGATGGGTCACTTTGATTGTTGGTGGACTGACGGTCATCACCGTCTTTCTTGGGTCCGTTCTTCTTGGGAGGAGGCTTGTTATGAGCCTCAGAATGTGTCCTTGGCTTTGTGTGTGACACAGAGTGGGTCCTACTCCGGGTACCACTTTATTCATCATATTGCCTATCCAAGGCTTGAGTGACAGCGCCATCAATGATTGCTTTTAGTTCGGCACCTGTCAATGTAATTTGGGCGTTCTCATTTGGCGCCACAGGATGGCTATTGACTTCATTAGAGTTAGCCATTTGTATTGAACTGTTACAGAAAACAAGAACAATATTTTATTTGAAAGTTTATTATGGAATTACCCCTTAGGGTAACTCGTTAACCATGGTAACAGAGACCCTATTTGGTTAACTTACTGATCGTATTAATTTAGGATTTCAATTAAAATTTATCCTAATCATAAAATTATAATAATATATATTAGCACATAAGGCTTGGTCACATGGACATTTTAATAAACTATGATTTCAGAGAATCAAGACTTTTAAGGTTTGAACCTAGTTCATTACCTTTATTAGACAGGGAGTCATAGCTACCTCTGTCTTTCGGCTTATATAGAAATGAGCATGGCCCGTAGGCGCTATATTACCACGTATGGTTAAATATGATCACCTTAATTGATGATGTAAATCCAGGATTCAGAGATCATTATACTGGATTAAGAATCTTCTAAAGAATCCTTATTCATTTAAGAATGACGTGTGATTTCTAATGAATCACTTCTGCCAGGAGTGTTAACATGTTTTAAGATGTTAACAGAGATTTGAATCTTTTAAACCGGTCTTACCATTTTGGCCCGGTCTTATATCTGACACTAGGCTAGGTTTCACACTTAAAGATTCTTAATTAAATAATTACTTAGGCAGATTAAAAGGAATGATTTTAATTTATTTATTTCATTTATAATCTATTTATGCACAAATGGCAAACATGAAATTTATAAAAACAACACTCCAATAATTTATAACAATATTACATATTGCCCTAAACAGGTCTTTCACACATGAAATTTGCCCACGTAGGAGCTACAACATACCATCATGCCCACGCAGGGGTCTTACAGAAGACATAAGTCCTCGTAGGGACTAACACACTAACAATTGTCCACGTAGGGACTTAAACAAACATAAGTCCACGTAGGGACTATACATACAACATAAATGTCCACGCAGGGACTTAATTTTTAAAGTAGACATATACACATAAAGGATTTACTGATCCTTCTTGCTCTTTCCCTTGATTAAGTTCGTCAAGGTCTTAAACATTCCCTGGTTGCGCCGTCGATCTTCCCGTGCCTCATGTCGCACCTCTCTAATACTTTGCAGGATCTCCTGATGCAGTGGTGGCGACATTTGTAGAGACGGCGGGGGTTGTTGGTAAAACGGGGGGTTGTGTAGGCATCTGGTACCCCTGGACTGGGTACCCTACTCCCCAAGGACCCCCATACGGTTCATCAGGGTTAAGAGCGTTGTAATTAGCAGCTACCAGGTATGGGTCGGCTTCAGCGTAACCGGGGTTAGTGTGAGTCGGTGGCTCAAACGGGTTATACATCGAAGGACCCGTGTATGCTGGTATCTGATTATCGAAACCCATTGGTGGCGGTTGCTGCGCGAAGGGGTTTGATGGTCCACCCATTTGTGGCTCTTCTGGAAGCGGCTGATAATTTCTGCCACTTGATTGTAGAGGAGAGCTGAAATGAAACTCTTCTCTTCGTGTGGACATCCGGGCTCCTGTTCTCATACGTCTTTGCGGTTGCGGAGGCGCCGGTTGAACTGGTGGTGGTGGAGGCGGTGGCGTAACTGCCACAAACTGGTGATTCCCAGAGGAATCTTGATGATGCTGCTGCTGCTGCTCATGAGGCGAAGAATAGTGAGGCTGCTGCTGTACATGCGGCGACGAATGGTGAGAAGGTGTATAGTACCATTCGTGCTGAGTAAAAATAGCCTGGAAGCTATCTGGACCACTGTAGGGTGGTCCGTGATAAATGGAACTATCCGAGACCTCGATTGGGTGGTTGGGAGTTCCTGATGCGGGCTCGATGGGGTCGTCTTCCTCGTCCATTTCATTTCCTCCAGAGAAATGATCCTCTGGTCCCAATGGGTTGAAACCCACTGGTTCTTGTATGTAATTCGCCGGGTTAAACTGGCCTTGAAAGAATGGAGTGGGGTCTCCAAAAGGGCGGTGCGACATTGATCGCTGTAACGGTATGTACGAATGGTGTGAGTCTCCAGGCTCATTTTCTGATTGTGGCCCGTAGGAGTCTTGAGCGGGAGTCGTCGAGCTATTCGAAACCGACCGTCTTGCCGGTTGAAAGAGACCTCTCTGGTTCCGTCGAGTACCATCACTCTCGGCGGGGATAGGACCTCGTGTATTAGATGGCCCTGCTTCATGGTCGTTAGGGGCGGCTACCGGCCCCTTTCCTCGTCCTCGCGTACGCAAAAATCTTGGAGGCATCTTACGTTCCTGTCAGTATATCATGAGATAACAATAACAAAGATATAAAGCTTAAAGGACAAAACAAAAACCGAATAAGGTGGAATTTGTCCTATGTTATAAGTCTAGACTCAAAAGTTTAGATATGTGCAATTGTGTAACTGAGATTAAACACAAAAGACTAGTGTTTAATTCACTCAGTGTTGGCTCTGATACCAACCTGTCACACCCCGATTTCCACGTGTCACCGGCGGGCCCGGTGGGGGAGTATCGTGACGTGGTTGGCAACGTAATAGTCAAACAACACAATATAATAATGCACAGCGGAAGCAAATTTAAATAAGATACAACCGAATTTATTTATTGTAAACAAAGTCACAATTATCCGGTGTTTATCCACAGTAGGATCGAATAATAAAAATATTGTCTATGGTTCAACAGACTTCGGCATCTTAAGTTTGCGAGACTTCTAGTAATGCTTAGGAGACTCCCAGCCTATTTCACCTAGTACCTGCATTTAATCTTTTTGGGAAAATACGTCAGTTTACACTGGTAAATACATTCAACTGACTCATTTTGTAAAATGATTGAAAATTGGTTTGGATGCACATGGCATAAACATTTTATTTAACTTGGGAGAATTATTTTGATAATATAATAATCTTGTGAACGAATTACGTGTTACTTATGCGTTCAGTAGCCCGGAATGTATCCGGGTTAAAGATCAATAGACACACCACTGTAAGTGAGTTATACACGGGAGTACGCCTACACCCCGTGCTCAGGTCGTGGCAATCTCGTAAGATAATGCCGAGGATATCCGGGACATGGTCATTAACCTCCCAAAGGCTGTAAAGTAAACACATCTGTTTAAAATGAGCCGATCAAATTATTCAATTAACCACTAAGCGTGGAAGATTTGATGCTCGATCAAGCGGTACGCTATGTACCGTAACCCAAGCCCGTATAGGGAAAATAAGTTAAAAGTATTTACCTTTGCAAGTATAAATCCTTAATTGAATAAACTGCAGATAGCTTTTACTGGTTCTCCTAATCTGGAACGAAGGTTAAATATAACCTATTAGAATACTAACGGGTCTTTAGTTAAGCTTAAGCTTAGACCGGTCAGTTTTACGATACGGTTCGTACGCACGATTAAGCGAAGACCGGATAGAATGTGATTTAGACCCGACAAGTTGAGGACTTGTTTAATATGGGTTTACTATTCACATTCTGGATTTTGAGATAAAAATGATATCGTTTGACCCGTTTCGGCTAGTTTATGCAAACTAGTTACATAAACCGAACCGAACGCGTATAATGCATAACGGGTAACCGAAAGGGTCGCGAACAGGTTTCCTAAGTTAATACGCTTTAATTATGTTGTGATATCATTATGATATCTTCCATAATGCCCATAACGAGTTTAATCCCTAAATACGCCCCGTAGGGGTATTTCGGTCATTTTAAGGGTTATAAAGGAGATTTATAATACTTCTGAGATACGGGTCTGATTTAATCAGCGAAATTATTAATTTTAACAGACCACAACAGTTGGTGAAGAGTCTTATTTCCCAAAATGGTTTTAAACCCAAATTATGCGTTTAATACGCGTATGAAGCCGTTTTAAGCGACGTACGGTTTAAAATACCATTCTGAGTTTTCTGATCAGCAAAACAGGCTCAAAACACTCTATTTATTATTTTAAATCAGTGGCAATTGGATTGGTATCAAACGGATTCGTAAAACTCGTTTTATGGCTTAAAAGGGCATATTCGGTATTAACCGAATCAATGCGATAAGCCTAGCTTAAGACCAGTTTAAAAATAATTAAAAATCTTCAAAAATCCCAAAATATTATTTATCATCAGTGGGTAAAAGTTTTGGTACCGAAAATCGGGTTTAGATAGGCTATGCGCTAATCGCGCCGTTTAATTAATAAAAAGCTTATTATTTACGCTAATGCGCATATCTCCTAATCTAGACCTCCGATTGACGTGAAAATTTACGTACATGTTTAATAATCAGTAATTAAGATTATTGTACTTCCACATTTTCAAAATTCTCGTTGTAAGGTCATAAGGGCGTTATGGTCCAATTTAAGCGATTAACGGAAACGTGTGCATGCATCGGATAATCAACGAAACATGTACAGAGGCTTATACTAGCATGTAACCCAACCCTAATGAGACTTTAAGGCATGTCTAATTCAAACTAAAACGGGTCAGAACCGAAGTCAACGCAAAAGTCAAGGTTTTGCGCCTTTCGGTTCCGAACCGGGTTTAAACAGGAATTTGTCTAGTCGGGTAAGCGTAGACAAGTTTTTATACTTATTACCAAGTTATATTAAGGTTACAACAGGTTACACGCCTCGCGGATCAGTAATCGTGCATTAAATCATAATTTGCAATTCTGTTGACTTTTTCGGTCAACGTTTGACCCGACAAACGACCTAGTTAGGTCTGGAATCAGGGGGAACCCTTTTAGGGTCTTATTACCCATATAATTACCAACCTAACGGTACTTTTATTTCGGGTTACGACTGAGTCTACTTTAATTAAACTGGAAGTCAAACGTTAAGTACGATAAGTTGACTTTTAAGCTAAAAACTAATCTAAACATAATTAAGAAAGGACTAGTGGACTTACAAGAGTATAATGATGATTAGGGATGCTTTGTATCAGCTTTGAAAGCTCCAGAGGTGATTAAATGAATGTGCAAGAATGTTTGTGAATGAATGGGTCTTTATATAATGGGTTTACACACCACAATGTATTGACACAAGGGTCTATGATCAGCCACAAATGACAAACACATGTCTCTAGTGTCTAGGGGAGTCTAAGGGTCCTTCACATGCAAGAAAAACCGGATTAGAGGGTCACATTCGCGCACAACAGGCAACAGCCTGTTTCTGGTCGCTAGGCACCGCTAGCGCACCGTTACGCTACACATGTAGCGGTGCGCTAGCCCGCTATAAAGGGCCGGTTGACTTGACATGGTAGCGCACCGTTACGCTACACATGTAGCGGTGCGCTACCTCTTCTCAGAGGCAGATTTCGTTGCTGTTTGTTGGTGTTTTGAACCAATAATCCACTTGCACGATTTTTAGCCATTCTTTTACATGGAGGGGCCTCTAATAAGTGTCTACTCCTGTATATTACCCTACCATGAACCTTTGTTGCAATTGAATGAACTTACAAGACCCGAAAACAACGGTTTATCATTCTTTTTCTTCTTGGGATCAAATCATGCTTTTCCAGATCAATTATTGTATACCCAATTTCTGAATTGAGGGTATAAAAGATGTGTACAACATTTAATCGGGTCTTGGGATTTATAATTAAGGTCGTTCAGAGGTAACAGTTTAACATGACGTCACTTTAAATCCTGCCGAATCATCTTTATTAAATCCGGGTTTACAACGCGTTTTGTCTGACATGACACGTGTCGTCTTATTATTGAACCCGAAATTTTCGAGGTGTTACAACAAGACCATAATCTAACATGTTTCGGAATTTTAAAGTTTACTATACGAAAACGTACCGTATAGGAAGAACGAGAAAAAAACGCCACAAACGCCGAAGAACGCTATCCAAGAACGATCCGAGAGAAAACCGAGAGAATTTTTGGTGGAATGTTGAGACCGTATGGTGGAAATGAGGTCGTATAAATCTTATACGATCTTATTTTCTATGTATACGAGCCGTATACGTGTATACGACCTGTATACAATAATTTAATGTTTTTTAATCCAGTCGTATACTTCATATACGATCACAGTATACGAGGCGTATACGTTTATACGGCCCGTATACAATTGAGTATTTTTCATTTTTCTTAAATTACTATATGCGGAAGTGACGAAGATACGGTCGGTATGTGTTAACGTTGATTCGTTTAAAAGTTTTTTCAAGTTCAATTTCAACAAGTTGGCAAAACATTTATATAACGTGTATGTTCATCATTACAAATTGTCAAAACATGCAAATAACATTTTAAAACTTATTTACACATGGTGTATACGGGCACAGCCTTTGTCGGTTCACTTTATTCTATACGGACCGTATAACCTTATACGACCCGTATCAACCATGTTAGAGCATGTTTGGCTTAACTTATTTCTAACTTATTAAAAGTCTTTTTCCCTCAAAATAAGTAAGAATTTCTTACTTCTTGACTTCTTGTCTCACAACAACACAAAACCCAAACACTAAAATAAGTCATTTTACCTACCAACTTGACTTCTTGTCTCACAACAACAGAAAACCCAAACACTAAAATAAGTCCTTTTACCTACCAATAAGTCAAAAGTCAGAAAAATAAGGAACCCCAAACACCCCCTTAGAATAAGATGATATTATGTGGATTTATTAAGACCTTTTTATAATTGTCCGCGTTATCGACTCGGCGTGTTTTACACCGAAAAAAAAGTCGCCGGTTTCATGGTGACCTTCCATCCACGTTAATGCTATAAGTGAACCGGCCGGTTCACTCCTCACTCTTAAACCTCTCATTTCAATCTCTAAACCCTAACAACAGAAATTGAATCTCTAAACCCTAACAACAGAAAGAAAATGTTGGAGAGCAGGTTGATTACGATCGTTAGAAGGAGCAAATCAATCAATCAAAGATCATTGTTTTCATCTTCGAAAGATATTTACAGTCGATCCTCTCTGAATAGCTACTCAACTTACCGGAATGTTACTGATCCTACAGTCAGAAGCTGCTTCATCAATGGCTTTCGATCTCTACACAATTTCAACAAGGTATTGTTCGATTATTATAAGCTTCATATGTTTGTTTACCCTATGCTATTACGAGCCCTAACTTTTTATTGTGTTTCTGATGATTATGCCATATGTTTGTTTACTGGATCTGCGAAATGTTATTACGAGCCCTAGCTAGCTTTGATTATGTTTCTGATGAATGATGATTTGAATTTTTACTTTTTTGTTTTTGATCATCAGATGCAGTTAGTTTTGGTTTGTGGTGAGGTTGATCTGTATAGTTGATTAGGTAGGACTCGCCTCTTTTTGTATCTATCGATTTAGACTACAACAATCCGATGAAAACTTGTTTGGATGATGCAGTACATGAGTGATATACCTTACAATGAATTTGTTGTATAAATGCTGAACATCTTCAATTTGTGTTGCTGTAACATGTTACTCCTGAATATGATAAGTAATTATCATTTTGTATAACTCAGCTAACAATATGCTACTTTAAGCCCTGAAGTAATGATGTACATCTGCTCTTTTGTTAGTGAATTGAAATAGTGTGCTGTGTGCAATTCCAGTTTTGTTAATTACACAAATTTACACGCGTAAACGATATCAGTTAGATATAAATATCTCGTGTGTGTGAATGTTACAACTACTTTTGAGCAGCTCATCAGTGATTTTTTATTAGGGTTTATACAAGCCATATATTAAGTATATGACTACTATGGCTGCAAGTGCTTGCAAGGAAAACAAGGAGACGGTGAAGCTTCTTGTTACTGCTGGACCTCATGCTCAGAAAGCAATAGGAATATGGCTTTTTGCATCGGCTGCATGGGTCTTCAGTATGGTTATTCTCGGTGGTGTCACACGCCTTACACGATCTGGTCTTTCGATGACTGACTGGAAGTTTACTGGCAGCCTTCCTCCTTTGTCGGATGAAGATTGGTTGATTGAGTTTGAGAAATACAAACAATCCCCGGAGTTCAAGCGGTTAGTTTAATAATCAGTACGTGTGCCTTTGCTTGAATTTCATTGATTTTCTGTGATTTCAATGTACAGTTTTTTAATAGCCCAAAACTATATATGTAAACTAGGGGTGTGCAAAAAACCGAATTAACCGATCCGCAACCAAATTAACCGACAAAAGCGAACCAAATCAAAAACCGGCGGGTCGGTTAATTGTTTTTTCAGAAAACCAAAAGTAACGGGTCGGTTGTGGTTATCATTGTTTCCATAACCGCAATACTCTAACCAAACCGACATGTAGTAAAATCTTTGTCAGGTTATAGACTTTACAGCATTTTTAATATGGTTTTGGTTGAACGTTTGTTTGAATTTATAGAATAATATCATATCGTTTTGTTTAAATATTTGGCAATAATCGGAATTAATATTATAGATTATGTGTATTTTTTAATGCTATGTAATATACTAACATAAAAAAATGTAATAACAGTTTATTCCATGATAAAAAATTTCAAGTCCATGCACATAGATGAAACATCCCTTTTTGAGTTATCTATTAACATATAAAATGGTTATCCATTAACCGACATCTCGGTTATGGTTATGGTTTTGGGCGAAAACCGACCCATGCACGCAGATGTAACATCCCTTTTTGAGTTTTTACCACATATAATTGCATTGCCGATACATCTTTTTGGATCGTCATTCCACAAAGATCACTATATTAATGCTACAGTAAAATTGCAAATTTGATGTTGCTCTAATTGAGAGTGAAATTAACGAGTACTCAATTACTTTGCTACATTCTTTGGTAGACAAAATAACAAGTGTTAATATTCAGTTGAAAGCAGCTAACGATAGATTATACTGATCCTACACGATATTGGCGACTTTCAGTGTGAACAGGGGAATGAATATTGACGATTTTAAGTTCATTTATTGGATGGAATACGCGCATCGTATGTGGGGAAGGGCGCTCGGGGTCATGTTTGCGGTCCCATTTTCGTATTTTATTCGAAAAGGTTATATTAATCTACGGCTTGGAGTTAGACTCGCGGGTCTGTTTGCTCTTGGTGGTGGGCAAGGGTTGATTGGCTGGTGGATGGTTAAAAGTGGTTTAGAAGTAAGTGTCATCTTTCTACCTCTATAAAATATTTATCGACTCGATATTTAATATGAATCATTTTTTTCTTTATTAAGGAGCCACCCTCAGAATACTCTCAACCAAGAGTAAGCCCATATCGTCTAGCTGCTCACCTGACTTCAGCTTTCGCTATATACTGTGGTCTCTTTTGGACTGCTCTTACGGTTGTTATGCCCGAACCTCCAACTGAGTCAATAGCTTGGGTCAAAGGGGCTGCAAAAGTCAAACGGTTTGCTCTTCCTGTTGGCATCTTAGTTGGTATAACTGCCGTCTCGGGAGCCTTTGTGGCAGGAAATGATGCAGTATGTTACTAATTATTCTTTCATCTCTAAAAAAACCAATTACAACTTGAACATTCGCCTCCCTTTTTGGCTTAATTTGTGTTAAAACTTTTATAGGGACATGCGTTTAATACATTTCCAAAGATGGGCGATTCATGGATCCCAGAAGATGTTTTGAGTATGAAGCCACTTATCCGTAATTTTTTTGAGAACACAGCAACTGTGCAGGTAGCTTTATTCAAAAAAACCTCAGGGACAAAAATGGCATTTTACTCTATTTATAATAATAAAAAAAAAGCTTAGATAATATTAAACCTCAACAATGGATATTAAAGTGTTTTCTTTGCTACAGCTTGATCATCGTATACTTGCAACTGCAACCCTAGCATCAATATGTGGCTTATGGTGGTCAACAAGAAAAGTTGACCTACATCCTGCTATTCGATCATTGATTGGAAGCACTGTAGGGATTGCTGCTCTCCAGGTATTTACATACACTAATAGTTTACCTTTTTTACATCATCCTGCCTCGGTTAATTACATATGTTAAGTGATTAATTAAACTCAATATTATTGCAGGTTACTTTAGGCATTTCAACTCTTCTATCTTATGTGCCGGTTTCACTTGGCACAGCTCACCAAGCTGGGGCCTTGACTCTGTTAACCTTTATGCTCCTCCTTAATCACACGCTACGACGACCATCATCCATGGTTCTAAAATCGCTTCCTGCAGTTGCAAAGATAATTTAATTAATAATGATTAATTAATTACTCAGTTTATTGTTTTATATTTTAGATGTTTTCTATTTACAAATATTTGATAAACTCAAAATACGACGACTGCTTTGGGATTGATGATCCGTTCCCGGTTATCTTTTTAGGTAAATAAGAACGTTGTTGTTAAAATTAGAATGATGAACTGATTGATACTTTTTGCTATTCTGCTGCTCATGTGAGCGTTTTGGGTTGAACATCAAACTCAGGACACCTTCCATATGAGTAAGAAAGTTACATGTTCATCACTGCCATACAGTTTACAGGTCTCAATTGCTTTTCTTATACTTGTCGCCACCGTCCACAAGATCCTGGATCCAGCTTTGTGGCCAGTGGCCGTTGTTAGTCTTTGATTCTACTATCTTCTATTCTCTTCTTCCATCTACACCAGCAATTTGTTGCTAAAAGGCCTTTGGATTAAGAGCTCAGTAACAGTTTCGGAGAAGATAAACGTCATGTTGGGATCTTCACTTCAAGGGTTGACAAGTAACAATCGTTAGGCTCCTCACCATGAAAAGGGAGATCTTCTGGTGACCAAACTTCAATGTGAGAGTACGTATCAGGATTTAGCAAGATAAGAAAAAAGCCCGGAGTAAAATGAGTAACTTATGAGAATGTCTAACCTTCTCATCTTCAGAAGAGGCATTTGTATGCTAGGGATTTCATATGGTTGTGGATATAATACCATGTTGTAGAGTTTCTTGTCGGGGCCTACTATTGATTCAAGGTACTAAGTACTCCATTAACTCCCCTTGCTATGTGCCATATGTTAGAACCGGGGGTGTGCTATGTTTGTGGCAATTCATAAATCATGATGGCACGGATGTTTGAGAGCTATTATGTGTTTAGACTAATCTTGCATAAGTTCGAGTAAAAAGTGACCGACTTACAAAGTTGAGGTAAAAAGTGACCGAATTACAAACCTAGAGATTTTTGAGATAGTTTTTATCCTAGTTTGAGTCGAATAAGTTTACTCGTTGATCAAGTTTTAAGCTTATAACTAGAAGGATTTATTGTAACCTAAAACACCCAATAATCAATAAAGTGAGTTTTGATTCAATACGTTCATTATTTTCTTTGCTATCCATTTTAACATTCCGTATGGAGATTTAAATAGTTGATGCGGTCCAGAGCTTGTTGGCTTAACATGTACATTTTCTTTGGTCTAGAGCTCTAGGCTCAGCCATGTTGATTTAGGAGTTCGTCCACATTGTTTCTCAATTGCAATGTCTGTTTCTTCTTCATCAAGCTCGTCCCTTGTATGAAAGTTTTATAAGATCAACCTAGGTTCTTGTCTTGTATATAGACGACCTCTAGGTGTGACCCGTAAATTTGATAAAGTTTTCGGTCAAACTGTGAAGGTACATGAATACATGATAGCCATTTCAATATTCTGCAAGTTGTCGCATCTTGGAGTGTGAGACTAGCTTTGACAAATATATATGTATAACTATATAGAATTAAACGACTAAACTACTCACAATTCAATCCGGGCAAGTTGGATGTGCCAGTCAGACAATTATTTAGGTGTTGATGGTTTGAACTAATTCTTTTTGGAACCGTTAGTAAGTCTTGAATTAATATAGAATACATATTCAAGTATAAAGGCTAAACAACTCGATTTCAAGAAAAACAAAACAGCAAAAAACTAAAACTGGCCTCTTTGTTTCAACTTAATTAGTTTCAATAACCGTTATGTGATTTATTTTACTCTAGATATATCATACCGGTCATGTGAATACTAAATATTTATACGACATGAATTAAAATGCAAGACTAAGCGGTTGGTGCCAATCATGTCTAAAAAGATATTCAAAACCATCCTATACTTAAGGGTCCATACACAAACCACAGGTGCACCTTCCAAATATCCCAACAATAATAACATATAACAAAAGATACTAACATGACTAACGCCCACGACCACGTCCACGGCCTCGTCCTCTGCCCCGACCACGTCCCACAGGCTTCCCTGCCACAGGTAAAAAAGTCAAACCATGAACACAAAAGTCAAAAGATCAACTGAATAACCCGCCCAATTCAATTGTTATTCGGGTTGCTTGAATCCGGTTCTCCAAATTCAGATGAAACCGAATAAAATATCACCACCCCTAAGTTTTACTATTGTGAATAACCCAATCCGAACAGTCCAAATTATATCTAAATACAATAATACAAATAAACCCAAATGGTTATAACATGTAGAAGAAAAAACACACTGAAACATATGAGAACTACCTGCAGTTGGCTTCTTGGGCTTGACTCTGGGGGTCTCTTCGACTAGCAGTGTCTCCAAATTTAAGCTGTCAGGAAGTATATAGTAACGAATGTTATTGCCTCTCACGCTCAAATGGTCAAGGGTTACAGGATTTTTCCCTTTCAGTGTCAACTTCACCGTCTTCAAGTGTGTGTTCATGCTGATATCAACACCTACACCATACAAAAGCAATCAGGTGAGAATGAGTTCACAAGCATAAATTTCACATAATCCCACCAACACATAAACCACTAAAGTCTAAACATCATTCAATGATTTATATATGATGTGCCTATTTTGAAAAACGAGCATACGCCCCCTAAGGTATCAAAAAATGCGAAAAAAAAAATAATATATCTTATCGAAAAAAAAAAAAAAACATGTTAAATTAATAGCATGACTTGCAGATTTTACTAAACAACAAAGATTATCAAGAATAAACTCACGTAAAAGCTGCCAATCAGATCATTTAAGGTGTCGAATCAACAAGGTCACTGTTTCCAAAATCATCCCAAGTTAACACAAATCAGAGTAACCCACAAAACGTGTTTTAAAAGTCAATATGAACGTACATCCACAGATTTAAACTTCTTGAACCAAAATACTGGCTTTTCCTAGTAAACGACCACTGTTCTTACAAGAATGATAAAGAATCTAGACAATCCAAATGCGACAATAGTTGAATTTAGACAAGTTACGAAGAGTTGAAAGCAAAAATACCAGTACTATTTGCCTATGTTGTCAAGAGCACACTAGATGTGCTCCTAAACACACAAATGTAGCCCAACGCAGGCGAACTACTGCAACTGGAAAAGCGCCATTTCAGGCGACCAACCGCAGTTACATGCCAACTCCGACCAAAAAAATGCCTGAAACCCGTGAGTAAGCCTTCTATCAACCTAAATAAGCCAAAATCAACCTAAATAAGCCTAAAATCAACCTTAAACGAAACAGGAAACACGTCTTAAACCCCTTAAAATGGTATTTTATACTATGCCCTAGCTAAAAAAAAAACCCTTGGTTTTATCTCCTGGTGCCTAGGCTCTAGGCTAGATATATACGCCGATGCACCTTGAGAACATAGATATTTGCCATTTCTTGTCCATAATCAATGTTTCTTGAATTAAATAATGTTACTTTTGCATCTTCACAAAAACTATAAAGACTAGAAACTGGAGAATTCTCATAGTATAAACTATAAAGTGCTTCAAATTGTTTTATTAATATACATACAACAAAACTCACAAGAAGGTTTGACTTGTGTAACTCTTCACACTAAATCTCAGTGTAATCAAATGCAATCAAATTAAATGCCTAGTGATCAAGCAAATGACATTCATACATGCTTCAACTTTGCAAAAACTCACAAAAATAACAAAAAAAAAAAAAGCAAAACAATACTAACAGTTTATGCATAACTAGGTATAGACGTACTGAAGTACACAAAACCCTAACAACTCAAACCCTAAACCGTTCGTCACAAACTACCACCAAAAACAATTCAAAATCCTAAAAAACGAGTTACCTGTGATGGTTCCATGTACAACAGTGCCATTTTTTAGCTCAATCGAGACTGTTTCGTTGTTCAACTTCATCAAAAACCTAATGTGTACGCAAAAGGGGTTAAACGTCACTACTACAACTTTGCAAACGAAATTAAGCAAGAAACTGTGAGGAAGATTGAAAAACTGAGAGAAATTTGGTAAAGAATAAGTGCAAACCTGACGAGCTTCATTGTCGCTAATGGCAGAAGGAGAAACTAGGGTTCCAAAAAATTGTCCAGTTTTGAGAGAAAGCGGGAGATCTAAAAACCGTCTCATACTTCTTCTATGGGTTTCATGATGGGCCATTAGTCCAGAGGGTCCACTGGCCCAGTTATCGTGCTAGGCCTTGATTTGGGCCTCCTAGAGTTAAGAAACCCACGAGCTATTTGGAATTGGAATATTGGATCTAGTGGAAATATTATACATTATTAGTTTAACTTTACTCTCTGTACATTTTTAACGGTGAACAGAATCAATCCCGATCACTCTCGAGGCATCCATTGGACCAAACGGAGTACTCCGAGAGTAACCCGAGTCCACCACCAATTTCGGGGAAAACCCGGTAACCTGCCCACCCGTAGGCACGACTGTGAAATTACCGATAAAACCCGTTTGGCTCAAAGATCGAACTCAGGTTTCCCTGTGTCTCCTATCATTGTCCACCAATGCCTTACTCTGCACCAAGTGGGAGTTGAACTTGCATCTCTCAAGAGAAATACAAGTCTTCTACCACTTGATCTAGAGATCATTAGTTTTACTCTCTATACATTAGTTTAACTTTCCATCAACACCTTTTTAATTTGGTTAGTTTATTTCCCCCGCTTCACTTTGATTTAATTTTTGTTTACGCTCTTTGCAATTTAGTTGGTTGATTTTTTTTTCATTTTACCTTAATCGATTTACATACCACCCCTAAAATTTTACAAAGTTGTTATTTTGAGTTAAATGCCTAGTTGGTTCTTGTGGTTTGCAATTGTTGCAGAGTTGGTCCCGATATGTCAATAATTACATACGTGATCCTGGTGGTTGCAATTCTTTAACTCGGGTGATCCTTATTACAAACTTATGTTAGATTTCATAATCATGCTAAAACAGAAGCATGGCCATGTTAAAATAGAAACATGACCGTGTGAAATCCCATTGCGTTTTTTAACTTGGAGTGCAAAAAACCTGATTTTGTGTTTCATTGCATTTTATTAACACACATGTGATTTTACTTTAAAACACACCAAATTCGTAGTGTTTTTCAACCGGGATGTTTTTGAATTGTTCTATCTATTGTGTTTTACGTATTTGGGTTTTCGACTTCTTTTTTAAAGTATAGAAATAGCATGCTCGTTTTAAAGATAAGAAACACTCGTTTTGTTTTTTATGGTGCAATTTTTATAAAAGAAAATATTGTCGTGTGAAATAGTAATTAACATTCAATAAACGAGGGGGAATTCGAGAGTTCTTTGAACCATCTTTTCCACAATCTTAAATAATCCCTCCTAAGAGTAGCACGACTTACATGGGTGTATCGTGGTTGGAGAGTTCTTTGAACCATCTTTGTATAGCGTTGGTTGTCGAAATGGTTGAACGACAAACTTTCTTGGATTATAAACTTTGCCATTTCCTCCCTAGACATATCAAAATTGTAGGCGAACAAAGTAGCGCCTTCACTTGCCATGGAAGCTTGACCACTAGCGGGTTATTGTTTCAATGCCTTGCAAAAAGGTTTTTCGATGTGTTATTTCAAAGTGGAGTTTGTGGTTTCGGCGTAAAAGTCTTGACTGTCACACCCCAACCGATGGCGGAAACATCGGGATGAGACGAACAAATTGCTCAAAACATCATAACACTATATGACAATATTTAATTGAATTCCAATTTCATTGCAAGGACTAAATTGTCATACGACATTTAAAATGGAAATAACAACATTGTTCAAATTCAAATCAACAAAGATAAATAGATTAAAGGTGTGTATCTAGTCCACCCTAAACTTGTTTCGTCAATCATCCATACTTCAATAATCAACCTGCAACATGTATTAAAATAGAGTTTCAATGCAAAGGCAATGAGCGAGTATACAAGTTTGTTTACATAGCATAATAGAATAAAAACTCAATCCAACATGATTCATAATATGTGCTTGCTAGTATGCAATTTTGGCGTACAATATGATCAAACCCTAGAACACAACGCATAAAATCCCAATAGTTCAGCGGGATGGTAAACTTAACAATACCCAATAGTTCAGCAGGCGGGGCGTAAATCCTATAGCGCTATAATTGTTAAGGTGGGCGAACAAATCAATGAGCATATAACGTTCCAAATCGTTCATAGAGCATACAAGAATAGCAAGTAAGTCACATTAGTTTCATGCATTCGTTCAAAGGATGAGTATGTTTAGTTCAAAAGTTGTTTACATAATTATACATGTTGCATCCCAAAGTGTAAAGGGGAAAAAGGGATCGAGTATACTCACGGTGGTTGCAAGCTTTCCTACTTGGAATTCCCGCGAGTGAGTTGTTGGAGTAGATTAAGTTGGAGCACCTAGTCCTTCTACACGAGGAAACATAGGTGTGTGAGTTTGGCGTACAACGGAAGATTATAATTTGGAGTTTAACATAACATAAAGTACAATATTGAAAATAATCATCTTTAACTTATACTCTTATATGACACTATGTAACCTTATATTGTATTTCATGGGTAATATGCCCATTAGAATCATACTTGGAGTGTTAAGTCTTAGATGGTATTCTACTACTTTAACATGTAAACACAAGTTTAACATTAAAGGTTCGAATGAGTGTATATATATATTTAGGTTAAGTATTACATATTATTAGGTCCAATAATTCAAGTAGGAGGTAGAAGATTAAGATCTTCATTTAGGCACCTCGAGTTATTCATGGATGTCATGTATGGGGTAGGAAGACAAGCTTCCATTTAGGAACCCCTTGAATGTTCACCACTTCTCTTGATGTAAAAACAACCAAGGAGGGTCACGAACTAGGATTAGTATAATATAAACAATCTAACTAAGAGAAATCATCAAATCAAGTGAGGATTGTATGTTTGGAACAACCCAAGTTGTTCCATAATCACTCTACATCAAGAACTAGCTCGAACATGACTTGTGGGTCAAAACACCCTAACAAAACAGAAAGTTTATGAGGTTTAATCCTCTGATTTAAAGTGTCTCAACCATGTTTTTAAGCTTAACCAACCATAAGAGAGGTTGTAAGCATTAGGACATTGGTGTGAGATGTGTTAGACACAAGTTGGATGAAGTTTAAACAAGTTTGAAAGAGTATGCAACAAAACAGAAAGTTCTTGGACCATTTCAGGGCAATTCCAGGTCTGATTTCTCCAAGGAGAAGTCAAGGAATCAAACCCAAGGATTATCCAAGCAAGTAGGAAGAAGAATCAAGTGATTTCGTTAAGAAATGAGCAAGTTATACTAACTTTAGTGCAAGAGTATGAATCTGCCCGAATTCTGAGTTTGCAAGTGATTTAGAGAGTGAATTTGTGAGATGAATTGAGTTGTGAAAGTGTAAAATGGTGAGGAGAAGGTGTATATTTATAGTGGAAGAGTTTGAGTGTGATTGGAGGTGTTTAGAGGTGGCTTAATGGTGATTGGGGAGTGTTTAAAAGTTGGATTTCGTGCAAATTTCGCGTCTGATTGCAGCTGTGTTTGTTTTCTGCAAAGATGAAGGCCATTCGGCCCGCATGAGATATCAGGTAAGCTAAAGCGGGCCGCCCGGGCTTTGTTTATTTGACATAAAGTTTCAAAATTTACAATTTAGCCCCCAGACTTGTTTATTTGATGATTTTAGGGCTTTTAAGGACCATTCTTGCCACCAAGGCATAGTTTGAGGTACATTTAAGTATGAGAAGTATAACCCAAGTATAATTAATCGTATAAGTATCATAATCAAGTGTCGTTCTCGTTCAAAACACGTTTTGGGCATAAGTTTAGTTTAATTACAAGTTTAGCACATAGTTTCCAAGAATAATGATTAAACACCAATTGATTTACCGCTTCGAACATACGAGCATATATAAAGTGTGTATAACATATTTGTAACAAAATACGAGTTTCATTAATGATCCAAGTCTCGGTTTCACAATGGTTACAAGGAAGGAACGATTACAAGAACACAAAGTTTCCAAAAATAGAAATACGAACAAAACTTTCTATAAGTGGAAAGTACAAAAGAGCCGGGCGTTACAGTCTCCCCTCCTTTAGGAAATTTCATCCCGAAATTTAGGAAGACGTAGGGAAAATATGAGGGTACTTCTTTTTCATCTCGCTCTTGAGTTCCCAAGTAAATTCAGCGCCTCGTTTACCTTCCCATCGAACCTTGACGATAGGAATTTTATTGCACCTCAATAACTTGACTCCTTGATCCATGATTTCGACGGGTTTCTCGACAAAATGTAACGTGTCGTTTATTTGGAGATCTTCGAGAGGGACTTGGAGTCCTTCTTCAGCGTGACACTTCTTTAGATTTGAGACATGAAATGTTGGATGAACGTTGTTGAGTTCTTGAGGTAAATCGAGTCGATAAGCCACCGCACCAACCCTTTCGAGTATCTTGAAAGGACCAACATAGCGAGGGGAAAGCTTTCCCTTTTTACCAAAACGAACCACTCCTTTCCAAGGAGATACTTTGAGTAGAACATGATCCCCAACGTTGAGTTCCATCGGTTTGCGTCCTTTATCGGCATAGACCTTTTGACGTTCACGAGCCTTGAGTAGATTATCACGGATTTGGTGAATCTTATCCGTTGCTTCTTGTATGATTTCAGGGCCAGTAAAATGTTTGTCACCAATCTCGTGCCAGTTTAAAGGAGATCGGCATTTACGACCATACAATGCCTCGAATGGAGCCATTTTAATACTGGAGTGGTAGCTATTGTTGTACGAGAACTCGATCAAAGGTAAATGCACATCCCAACTACCACCAAAGTCGATGACACAAGAACGGAGCATGTCCTCTAGGGTTTGGATAGTACGTTCAGTCTGTCCATCCGTTTGAGGATGAAAAGCCGTACTGAGATTCAAATGAGTACCCATAGCGGACTGAAAGGTTTGCCAGAGACGTGAAGTAAATCGACCATCGCGATCAGAAATGATGTCGAGAGGAATACCATGATGTCGTATGACTTCATCGGTATAGATGCGAGCAAGTCGTTCAACCTTGAAATCTTCGCGAATGGGAATGAATTGAGCGGACTTGGTCAAACGATCGATGATCACCCAAATGCTATCGTGACCATAAGATGTACGAGGGAGTTTAGTGATGAAGTCCATCGCGATGCTATCCCATTTCCAAACGGGGATTTCGGGTTGTTCGAGTAGGCCAGAAAGTCGTTGATGCTCGGCTTTGACTTTTGAACACGTAAGACACTTAGAGACGTAAACGGCAATGTCCTTCTTCATACCGGGCCACCAATAGGATGTACGTAGATTATGATACATCTTGTCGGCACCAGGATGAATTGAGTACTTGGATTTGTGTGCCTCGTTCATGATGAAGTCTCGAAGTTCTTCGCGATCAGGGACCCAGGCACGATTGTTGAGGTATAGGATGCCATCAGCCTTGGAGACGAGATCGTGTTCTTTAGCACCTCGTATTTCAACATGGAAGTTACCTTCATTAATAGAGGCGTACTGAGCTTCGTGAATGCGGCGTGGAAGATCGTTCCCAAGTTGAAAACAACGAATACCCTTCATATGAGTTTTGCGACTAAGGGCGTCAGCTACTACATTCGCTTTACCTGGATGGTATTTGATTTCGCAGTCGTAGTCGTTTAACAGTTCCACCCAACGACGTTGACGCATGTTCAGTTCCTTTTGGTCGAAGATATGTTGAAGGCTCTTGTGGTCCGTGAAAACCTCACACTTAGTACCATAAAGGTAGTGTAGCCAAATCTTCAATGCAAAAACAACTGCGCCAAGTTCAAGTTCGTGGGTAGTATAGTTTTTCTCATGTATCTTGAGTTGACGAGATGCATAAGCAATGACCTTGCCTCGTTGCATGAGAACGCAACCAAGACCACGGTTCGATGCATCGCAATATACTACGAAATCATCATTTCCGTCAGGAAGAGTAAGAATAGGAGCGTTGCAAAGCAAGTCCTTGAGAGTCTGAAAGGATTCCTCTTGCTCAGGACCCCAAGCAAAAGGTTTCTCCTTTTGGGTCAACGAAGTAAGGGGAACGGCGATTTTTGAAAAATTCGAGATGAATCGACGGTAATAACCCGCCAATCCTAAGAAAGAACGGATTTCGGAAGGAGATTTAGGCGCAGTCCAATTCTTTACAGCCTCGATCTTTGCAGGGTCGACGTGGATTCCTTTTTCACTAACAACGTGTCCAAGGAATTGGACTTCTTTAATCCAAAACTCGCATTTAGAGAACTTAGCGTATAAGCGTTCAACACGTAAGAGCTCGAGTATAAGACGAAGATGACGTTCATGATCGGATCGAGATTTAGAATAAATGAGGATATCATCAATGAAGACGATCACGAAACGATCCAAATAGGGCCTACAAACACGATTAATTAGATCCATGAACACAGCGGGTGCGTTGGTCAAACCAAAAGGCATAACCACGAACTCGTAATGTCCATAGCGAGTGCGAAAAGCGGTTTTGGGTACGTCCTCTTCGAGGACCCGAAGTTGGTGATAACCAGAACGAAGATCGATTTTGGAGAAACAAGTAGCGCCTTGAAGTTGGTCAAAGAGATCGTCGAAACGCGGAAGAGGGTAACGATTCTTGACAGTGAGTTTGTTGAGCTCGCGATAATCGATACACATACGGAAAGAGCCGTCTTTCTTTTTAACGAAAAGCACAGGTGCACCCCAAGGTGAGGTACTTGGACGAATGATGCCTTTATCTAGGAGTTCTTGAAGCTGCGTAGATAATTCTTGCATCTCAGAAGGTGCAAGACGATAAGGAGCTTTGGCAACAGGAGTCGCACCCGGTACGAGGTCAATACGAAAGTCAACGGATCGAGGTGGAGGAGGACCAGGTAAATCTTCAGGAAAGACATCAGGGAAGTCGCGCACCACTGGAACATCACTTAAACTCTTTCCCTTGCCCTTTTCTTCCACAACGTGGGCTAAAAAGGCAAAGTATTGTTTGCGTAAGTATTTGTTCGCTTGTGTGCAGGACATCAACTTCAGTCCCTTTGAAGGCCGGTCTCCATAGACATGTAAAACATCACCAGAAGGAAGGGGTAAACGAACGTACTTCTCGTGACAAGCGATTTCAGCATGGTTCTTTTGAAGCCAATCCATGCCTATGATGACGTCGAAACTACCCAGTTGCATAGGTATGAGATCAATAGGGAAGACGTGTTCGTTAAGAGTAAGACGACAATCACGAAGGACGGAATCGACTGAGATGGACTTGCCATTGGCGACTTCAACGGAAAACGACTTAGGTAGTTTAGAGCGCGTGCAATTTAACAATGATTCGAATTCTAAGGACACAAAGCTTTTGTCCGCACCAGTATCAAATAGTATCGAAGCATAAAGATGGTTAACAAGGAACGTACCGTTAACGACATTATTGTCGTTGCGCGGTTGGTTCGCGTTCAGATTGAAACAGCGTCCACGAGGAGGTTGTAGTTGCTCTTGATTCCATAGTGGGCATTGAGGACGAAGATGATTGGCGTCTCCACATTTGAAACAAGCTCTAGCGGGTCTTGCGTTTTGAGGAGGAGGTGGAGCTTGTTGCGCTTGTTGAGCTGGTGGAGCTTGTTGTGCTTGCTGGGCTGGTGGGGCTTGTTGTGGTTGGTAGCGACAAAAGGCGGTGTCATGTCCATAACGGTTACAATTGCCACACAGACGGCACCTGGCATTGACGGGATGGTGACGGTTACATGTGTCACACTTGGGGTGAATCCCAGTGTACGACCTTTGGGTATTATCAGGAGCAACAGTGTTTGGGTTAACGGGTGGCACAATCGCATTGCAAACAGGGTTCGATTGCTTTCGCTTCTTCCCCCTATTGCCACTCGACTGTTGGGTGATTTGGTTGGCTGGCTTGAAAGAAGTGGGGCTTGCGGCTTGTTTATCACGAACGCGATTGTTGTTCAGGGAAGCGGCCAAACGATAAACAGCTTCGATAGTGTCGAGTTTGGCAGCCTCGATCGTATCGCGCATAGCAGAGGGTAACCCATTAATATACTTCCGTATCTTGCGATCGGTGGTCATAACAAGGTGAGGAACTATGAAGCTAAGTTGTTTGAAACGGGTGGTATAAGCTAGGTTCTCGTCTCCCACTTGCTTTAGTGCCCAAAATTCTTCCTCTAGCCTTTGTTGCTCATGCGGAGGGCAAAACTCGTCCATCATCAGGGCCTTGACTTCTTCCCACTCCAACGCATATGCTAGTTCGTTCGAACGAATGTTTCTTTCGTTCGTCCACCATTCGAGAGCTCGGGCTTGGAATACCCCACTCGCACTACGCGTTCTGAGCTCATTGGGGCAATCACTGTTGATGAACGTGACCTCCATGCTATCAAACCATTCGAGCATGGCGGTCACCCCATCATTGCCGGTGAATGGCTTGGGATTGCACGATGAAAAGTGCTTGAAGTTGAACGAAGCGGGCTTGCGTATTTCGACCTTGGAGTCGACGGAAGAGTTCGGAGTTTCAGAAGCTCGAATTTCGGAAATGACCTTTGGAACGACGCGCGCAAATTGATCGGCCATGAAAGCCATCATTTTCTTCGTAGCACGGGACTTTGACTTCTTAGACGAGTTGGAGTGACGAAAAGACATCTATGATTCAAAAGAACGAATAGGTGAGACTTGATCATAATGTTTGTTTAAGAAAAATCGTTTGCATAAATTGATTCACATAGCATAAAGTGTCACATAGCATAAAAGTTTCAAATTGATTCACATAGCATAAAGAGTTTAGATGTCACATATAGCATGGTCATGAGTCCAACATAGCATAACATGGATAATTGAAAGCTTTGTAAATTTAGTTTGTTCACGAGGGATTATTATTGTTTGTGATTGCGATAACGTGCGAAATGATTAAAATGAAATTTGAAATGAACGAACGTTCAAGTATAAAATCACATATAAATTGAGATACATAAAAGAAAGGCTCAATAAAACATAGGATTGTTTCGGGTAGAGAAACGTCGACTACTCCAAAGTGGGTCGAGAGTTCTTTCGAATTAGAGATAATGTGTTTTGGCCTATAGGTAAGATACTCTCGTTGAGAAGCGATTAACGGTATCTTACCCTTCCGGTTACTACACATCTCTAATCGATTGAAACAATCGGGACTTTGGCGAGATTGAAAATCGAGGAATGGGACTTAATCGACGAGATGCGGGTTTCACCCCTAGCTTGACGATTTCGTACCCTAAATGTGGTTGGTACTTGTCGGGTCAAAATAAAATTTCGACACTATGACAAGGGTCCACTAGAGTTGAAATGGAAATTACCATTAAGTTGTGGATTTCACTCCTAGCTTAATGGTGAAATTTCGTGCAAAATAGTTTAAGGTAGAATGAGAGTCGTTTACCAAATTGTGGGTTTCACACCTATTTTGGTAAAGTTGTCTCGTTTGTGTTACAAGAGTATACAAATAAACAAAGTGTATTCATGTTAACCTTAGGAAAGGCATATAAATTTAAATCAACAAGAAGTGTAGCTAGGAAGCATGCATGGTAGAGTGCAAAAGTTTTAAACAACACATAAGAGGAAAAATTCCTAAAACTATAGATTAGGGCAAAAGCATGGCAATTTTCCTAATTCCTATAGTTATGGCTCTGATACCAATCTGTCACACCCCAACCGATGGCGGAAACATCAGGATGAGACGAACAAATTGCTCAAAACATCATAACACTATGTGACAATATTTAATTGAATTCAAATTTCATTGCAAAGACTAAATTCTCATACAACATTTAAAATGGAAATAACAACATTGTTCAAATTCAAATCAACAAAGATAAATAGATTAAAGGTGTGTATCTAGTCCACCCTAAACTTGTTTCGTCAATCATCCATACTTCAATAATCAACCTGCAACATGTATTAAAATAGAGTTTCAATGCAAAGGCAATGAGCGAGTATACAAGTTTGTTTACATAGCATAATAGAATAAAAACTCAATCCAACATGATTCATAATATGTGCTTGCTAGTATGCAATTTTGGCGTACAATATGATCAAACCCTAGAACACAACGCATAAAATCCCAATAGTTCAGCGGGATGGTAAACTTAACAATACCCAATAGTTCAGCAGGCGGGGCGTAAATCCTATAGCGCTATAATTGTTAAGGTGGGCGAACAAATCAATGAGCATATAACGTTCCAAATCGTTCATAGAGCATACAAGAATAGCAAGTAAGTCACATTAGTTTCATGCATTCGTTCAAAGGATGAGTATGTTTAGTTCAAAAGTTGTTTACATAATTATACATGTTGCATCCCAAAGTGTAAAGGGGAAAAAGGGATCGAGTATACTCACGGTGGTTGCAAGCTTTCCTACTTGGAATTCCCGCGAGTGAGTTGTTGGAGTAGATTAAGTTGGAGCACCTAGTCCTTCTACACGAGGAAACATAGGTGTGTGAGTTTGGCGTACAACGGAAGATTATAATTTGGAGTTTAACATAACATAAAGTACAATATTGAAAATAATCATCTTTAACTTATACTCTTATATGACACTATGTAACCTTATATTGTATTTCATGGGTAATATGCACATTAGAATCATACTTGGAGTGTTAAGTCTTAGATGGTATTCTACTACTTTAACATGTAAACACAAGTTTAACATTAAAGGTTCGAATGAGTGTGTATATATATTTAGGTTAAGTATTACATATTATTAGGTCCAATAATTCAAGTAGGAGGTAGAAGATTAAGATCTTCATTTAGGCACCTCGAGTTATTCATGGATGTCATGTATGGGGTAGGAAGACAAGCTTCCATTTAGGAACCCCTTGAATGTTCACCACTTCTCTTGATGTAAAAACAACCAAGGAGGGTCACGAACTAGGATTAGTATAATATAAACAATCTAACTAAGAGAAATCATCAAATCATGTGAGGATTGTATGTTTGGAACAACCCAAGTTGTTCCATAATCACTCTACATCAAGAACTAGCTCGAACATGACTTGTGGGTCAAAACACCCTAACAAAACAGAAAGTTTATGAGGTTTAATCCTCTGATTTAAAGTGTCTCAACCATGTTTTTAAGCTTAACCAACCATAAGAGAGGTTGTAAGCATTAGGACATTGGTGTGAGATGTGTTAGACACAAGTTGGATGAAGTTTAAACAAGTTTGAAAGAGTATGCAACAAAACAGAAAGTTCTTGGACCATTTCAGGGCAATTCCAGGTCTGATTTCTCCAAGGAGAAGTCAAGGAATCAAACCCAAGGATTATCCAAGCAAGTAGGAAGAAGAATCAAGTACTCACTTTAGTGCAAGAGTATGAATCTGCCCGAATTCTGAGTTTGCAAGTGATTTAGAGAGTGAATTTGTGAGATGATGTTGGGATTGAACCCTACCAGAGGAACAGATAATGTAAAGCCAAAACCAGGTCACAACAGTGGATTCACAATAAGCAGCGGTTTACACTTTGCTCTCCCCTTGAAAGTGATTTATAACAACTGATGGTCTCTATCCGCTGCTCATACTCAACTGCTGCTGCCCTTTCAACTGCTAATGAAAACCCTAATGTATCCAACACTGCTGGTCCTATCTACTGATGATAAAGTACTGCCCAGTCAAGGACTGATCAACGTTGAGGAAAGCACTGACATAAAGAGAAAGCAGCTGTTTAGTGAATTATCTGTTTTATGTATAGTCAGTGGTTAGGATAGCAGTGTTTGTGTAAGGTCAGTAGATACAGGTTGTTAGGCTATTAGACGTCGCTTTCATGGTGACGTCAGCTGAGATACCTCAGTGGTTTGGTTTGCCTATAAATGTAACAGTGCCTTGTACTGTTACATTTGATTGACTGAGTGGGTTCTTCACCTCATGTCTAATCCTTTCATCTTGTGTGCAACCAACTTTGGGGCATCAGGCTGAGGGGGAGTATAGTTTGTAAGCATGACTGTAATCTTTTGCTTTGATTTGTAATCTTTTGTATCTATGTGAAGCAATTGTTTATCAAACTATTTTCTCCTTTGATTGTGTTTACAAAGTTTGTTTTCATTTCCGTTGCACCTAATATGTTTTCATATTCATTGATTATTCATTTCAAACAAACAAACACTATCATGAGAGCCTCCGTTCCTAACAATTGGTATCAGAGCCTGGACAGTCAAATTCGATCTAACAATCAATTTGACATAACAGTTCGGCTCAAAATTCATTGATACTAAGGTTGGTTGTATTTAGTTGAAAAACAGAGTATCGAGTAAATCATGTTCAAAATGGTTAATCAAAAACTCTGTAAATCAACCAAGATGTCATATGACACACAAATTTCATACAACAAGTGATTTCATGCATAATACACTCATGGTTTCTAGATCTGAAAGTATATCTGTCAAATTATGAGATTATTTCTTATTTTCTAAATTGATTTCAACTGTTGTTATGAAAATTGTGATGTCACTCGTTTAATTGCTAAAGTATGAACCTCAGAGTAGCAAAACCCATGTTCATAAAAACATCTATGTTTTGCTAACATGAAAAGAGGGAAATTAAAACTTTAGCTATTCAGATCTTATGTGTTAAAAACAGGTTGAATTCCTCAAAAGGACAAAATCAACTATGTTAAAATACATTAAGAAAATTCACAAAAACTCCGAAGTGTGTTCATCTCAAAACTTCTGATGTCAGAAGAAAAGAGTATAAACATAAAACACTGAAGAGTCAAAGTGTAGGGTAATAATGGTCATTAAGCAACTATGTGCATTCACCTGTTCAGAAAAGGGTTTTTGAGTCCAGTGAATGAATTACAAAGAGGATCATGTTTGCAATCAACTGACAAAGAAAATGGTACCAAACAGTGGTCAATATGTATTCAATATCTCAAAACCTCTGACCATTTTAAATGACTTGAGAATAATATGATTGTGTTTTCTTTAGAAAACATACCAGATCCTTCTTGATGCTGTTTTCAGAAAATCCTTGATCATTCTTTTTCCTTAAAAGGATTTTCTCGAATAATCAGGATATATTGTTCATTTTTTTTAATAATATATGTGAAACTGTTGCTTATTTTTATTGGCAAATAGTTTCAGCTCCTGTCAGGATGTAATACCCTATTTTTGATGGTATTAATGTCCTCATAAATGGGTCAAAAGGAAATGGCACATATGTCACGATCATGTCATATTCAGGTTTGCTCCTATATTTTCATAAAAAATTGATTGCAAATTGTGTTTGAATTACTAGGGTACTCATGTTTTAATTGAATATTTAACGAAAATGAGTTGCCTTAGCAAAAAGTTCTCATTCATCTGGGGTACTAAACCACTGTCCTTCAAAATTGACATGTGGCAAACCCTTGAATGAAAATTCTAACAACTGTTGCTGGAATACATGTTCTTCAAATTTGTACCATTTACCCTAACCATTGATTTTGTTTATAATATATATATATATATATATATATATATATATATTTGTTCTCTAAACACTGTCCACTGCTGGAAGTTAACCACTGATCCCTCATTTTCTTGTAAACACTGATGTTCAAAATTAGTGTCTTATCCACTGATATGCTATCTACTGATAGTAAAAATCATCCACTGCCAAGATTCTTACCGTTGTAATCACTGATGCTTGATACGTCAGTGGCTCTTAAAACAACTGTTCTCCATACTTCATCCGCTTCATCAGTGTTTGACACGTGGTCAGTTTTTAGCCTTCAGATCTTAATAACCGCTGCCACATCAGCGATCATTTTTAAAATAAAACCTGCCCTAAACCCCAAACAGGGTTTTACACTGTCGAATTGAATTCCAAAATTCTCTTCTCATAGCAGTTTCCAACTCTTCTTCTCCAAAATCCTCCTTCATTCTTCTCCGCAAAAATGACAAAATCAAAGTCAAAATCAAAACCAAAACCTAAATCACCATCACCTTCCAAAGAGGTCGCTCAAACGACCGAAGAACCCATCGAAATACCATTCAAACAATCTCACAACTATCTAGGTTTATTCACAAAACCTACTGATAATCACACCTTTGACACCATCATTGATGCATTATCTGCATCAAAGTACAAAACTTTGTTGACAGCAAATGCTCCTATCTATCTGCAAACCCAGAGAGAGTTTTGGAAAAAGGCGTCGCTTGAAAAACAAGACGGAAAAGTCATAGCCATTAACTCTTCGATACAGGGAAAAGCGATCATAATCACACCAAAATCGATATCAGAAGTCTTCATACTCGACGATCAGAACGGTAAATCCTCTTTTGACAAAAACGAGTTAAAAGCTGATTTTCTGAAAAGGGGTTATGCAGAAGAACCAAAGGTAGATACCCTACAAAAGGGCTATTTTCCACCTGCACCCAGGTTTTTATTTCACACACTCTTGATGTGTGCTTCAAATAAAACAACATCTTTCAACGAAATACCATTGAAAATTCAAAGCCTGGGTTACGCTATTTTGAATAATAAAGACTATAACTACTCCCAAGAGATTTTCAATGACATGGTGAAAAACGTTGAAAGTAAAGCATTTTTACTTTTTCCAAGATTTTTGAGTTATTATTTTGAACAAAAATTTGAAAAGAAAAATGTAAATTTGCTCAAACAAGGTGTTCATTGTCAAATAAAAAGCATAACAAAAGAAACATTTTCAAGGATGATGGCACCAATAAAAACAAAAGCAGGGGTACCTGAGCAGACTTTAGCGGTTACAACTGCTCCTCAGGTATCAGCTGCTGAGCCCACTGCTCCAGGTGATCATAGCAGCACTCCCACTGCTTTGAAACCCACACCTACCACCACTAAAAGAACCAAAAAGAAAATATCCAGAAAACCCACCAATCCCAAAACAAAGGCAACTCTGGAAGATGAGATCCCAGAGGAAATGCCTGTGACAAGTGTTGAAAGAATCGCTAGGCGCTAGTCGGGCGGTAAGGTACCGACTAGCGATTAATCGGGATTAATAGGGATTAATCGGAATTAATCGGATTGAGATTTTAATATGTAATTTTTAGTTACATATACACACATACATTTTTATATGTAGTTTTTTTAAGTAGACATGTTTTAACCCCTCATTAGCCTATTTTTTAAAGTAATTGGAAGGAATTTATATGGTATGGTCAAAATTTGGCCGACATCTAGCCAAAATTTGGCCAAAATAGGACCGCCATTGACTGCCTAGCTATTAATCGGCCACTAATCGGTGAACCTCCGATTAGTGATTAATCGGCGATTAATCGGAGACTAGTCGGGATTTTTACAACCATGGTGACAACACAAAAGTCACCACAAACCACTGCTGCTACTTCCTCACAGCAGTTGGAAGAAAGATCTCAACCCATAACCGAAACTCCTCCTGCATCCTCACAAAAGGATCAGGTTGTAAGCACAGGGACACCACAATATGAAGCTCTGAATCCACTCGGATCCATCTTCCTCAGTCCTGATCCCAAGGACATGTCTCTTTCAACCCCCATCCCCTCACCAATAATAATGCCACAATCCATGCTACCTCTGTTGCATGCAGCTGCTATTGCACAGACACAAACCAGTTCCTCTCTATCACCTATCACTGAGAGTATACATCCACAAGTGACTGGGTCTGATGCTACTACTCCTGCTATCTCAGCAACAGTTGAGGAGGTTACACTGCAGGAGTTACAAGTAACTCTTGTCAGTAGTTCAAGTGGAGCAGCAACTACAAATGTTGGATCAACAGGTCTACATTTGGACAGTTGTTTCATTAGTCAGACTCCCTTGAAGGCAATTTCTTCCATAGCACCTCTGAAAATCACTAGTGAGGCTATTTTGTCCATTAGTAACATTAAAGATTTATCAAGTGCTGAAGAGAGAAGTCCCCAGTACCAAGAACAAGGGGCATCAATGGGTGATTTTTGGGACTCTGTTCCTAAGTCACACGTTGATATAACCACCACAGGTGGGGATTCAGATGATCCCAGTAAAATGGGTGATGATTCAAGATATCAGGAATTGACGGGCAGAGTGGAAAAACTTGAAGAATCAGTTTCTGAAATAAAGGAGATGGTGCAAGAGATTTTAAAAGCTCAGAAAGCACAATCCTATGCTGTTCCTGCTCAAGCACCTGCTCCACAACAAGCACCTGCTGCAAATGAGCTTTGGAATATTTTCCAACCCATGCTGGAAAAACAGCAACAAATGGCTGATCAAAAGCATGCTGTTCAAGTACAACTGCTGTCCAACATGATGGAATCAAGGTTCAAGGATACTCAAGCAGATATCAAGGCTATTAAGGCCAGTATCCAAACTGCCACTGGCAAGGCTCCTTCAACTTTACTATTCTTTAATGACCCCCTTGCAGATAATGCCAAAAAGGGGGAGATAATGAAGCAAATGAAGAAAAAGGGAATTGAACATGGCCTTCATATTGAACCTGAAAAAGAAAAAGAAAAAGAAA
Source organism: Helianthus tuberosus (assembly GCA_030545235.1). Classification (NCBI taxonomy): domain Eukaryota; kingdom Viridiplantae; phylum Streptophyta; class Magnoliopsida; order Asterales; family Asteraceae; genus Helianthus; species Helianthus tuberosus. Next base: position 58,527,822 of record CM060415.1, on the reverse strand, counting down.
AACAGGTCTCAAAACCTGTTAGCCAAACAGCTGATACAGCAGTAGTTACAAAAACTGCTGTCAGTAGTCAAACAGCTGCCATGTCATCAACACACACCACCACAACTACTTGTCTACCACCATCATCTACAATCACACCATCATCACTACCTCCTGCCATAAAGCAGAAGACAGCAGATGTTATAACATCTGCTGTAATGACGACAGTGATTGAAACACCAGTTGTTTCAACCACTGTCAGTCAATCACTGCCACAAACCACTGCTATCCAATCCACCACCACTGATCCACCCAAAACATCATCTGCCCCTTCTTCATTAAAAAGGAGAAGGAATCTCATATCAGATGTTGATTCACCACCACCATCACCATCATCCAAAACCACCTCACCACATCCATCCCCTGCTCAAAAGCAGAAGACAACTGCTGACATATCAGCAGTTGTAATGACAACAGATGTTGAGACACCAGTTGTTTTAACAGCTGTTAGTCAGGCATCCACCACTGCTCTCATCCTTTCTACTTCACAACCAAAACTCTTCAACAGAATAAGAAAGCCAATCTCTGTCGATGAGGGTACACATGATCCTAATGCTGCAAAATATCCACTGGAACTTGAAGCTATCAAAAATGAGATGAGGCAATTCTATACAGAAGAAGATCCTTCAAAAAGGAGGTTCTCCTCACTCATAGGCTACATGTCACCAGAGGATATGGATGATTACCTCAAACTCAAGACAAGACAGGCTAAAGCAAGAGCTAAATTTGAAAGTGAACGTGAACGTCTAAGCGAAGAAGGCATTGCTCAAAGACTGGATTTCTTTCTTGAAAAGGTAAAGCAGATGGAAGATTTCGCACAGGAACTAATCAAAGAAAAGGCTGAACAACGCAAAGAGCTTAGAAAACAATATCTTGCCTACATTATGAAAGAAAAATTCTATCCGGCTGAAGAAAAACAGTTTGAAGAATGGCCAATAATCGCTCTAAAGCATGAGGCTGAGAGGATTGACAAAATTAAGAAAGATCCTACAAAGAAGAAGAAGGCTCCAAACTGGAACAAATTCAAAAAGCTCATTGCTGACTTCACTGCTGAGTATAAAAGAAAGAAAAAGGAGCTAGTGGATGCAAAAATGGATACTGCTGAAGCCATATCAAAATGGTCAAAACAGCAGACTGATGAAGCCTATGAAAGGCTGAAGAAAAGAAAGATAACTGTTTCAGGCACTTCTAAAAAGAAAGAACAAATGATGAAGCTTGAACAGAAGATAGGAAATCTCGACACACTGTTCCGGTCTACTTTTGTAACAAATCAAGAAGAAGGAGAACAGCTGACTGAAGAAGAGGTAATAGAAAAAGAAGCAGAGTACTTCAAAGATACCATCACGAAAATGGGTCTGAAAGAAGAAACTTCAACAAAGCTTCAAAGCCTTTTTAAGGCATTAAACAAAACTGCATCTCCAAACACTGCTAAAGACAAGACAGAAGCTGAAAAACAAGAACTCATTGAACAAGAAACTGCAGAAGATATAGCTGCAGTTGACAAAGTCTTTGAAGAAGCTTTCAAAAGAATGTCTGAAAGTCTGCAGTTGTTTTCAAGGACATTATCCCTCAACTCATCTTCAAATAAATCTCTCCCAAGAAACCCACTTGGCTTAAAAATACTAAAGTGGATGTCTGATCAAAAGACTCACGTATTGACCTTGGTCAGAGCCAATGGCGATGTGAAGCACATATCAAGGAAAGAAGCACTAGGCCTTAGTGTTCAAGATTTGCAGGATCTCCTTGGGCTTTCACTGTGTAGGGATGAGGATGACCAGAGTGCAAAGGAATTTGAAGCTGAATTCAAAGAACAAGCTAAGGCACTCTTGATGAGTAATAAAGGTCCTGAATAATGAAAGGTTTTGGCATTATCTGTTCCAGGGGAGATTGTTGGGATTGAACCCTACCAGAGGAACAAATAATGTAAAGCCAAAACCAGGTCACAACAGTGGATTCACAATAAGCAGCGGTTTACACTTTGCTCTCCCCTTGAAAGTGATTTATAACAACTGATGGTCTCTATCCGCTGCTCATACTCAACTGTTGCTGCCCTTTCAACTGCTGATGAAAACCCTGATGTATCCAACACTGCTGGTCCTATCTACTGATGATAAAGTACTGCCCAGTCAAGGACTGATCAACCTTGAGGAAAGCACTGACATAAAGAGAAAGCAGCTGTTTAGTGAATTATCTGTTTTATGTATAGTCAGTGGTTAGGATAGCAGTGTTTGTGTAAGGTCAGTAGATACAGGTTGTTAGGCTGTTAGACGTCGCTTTCATGGTGACGTCAGCTGAGATACCTCAGTGGTTTGGTTTGCCTATAAATGTAACAGTGCCTTGTACTGTTACATTTGATTGACTGAGTGGGTTCTTCACCTCATGTCTAATCCTTTCATCTTGTGTGCAACCAACTTTGGGGCATCAGGCTGAGGGGGAGTATAGTTTGTAAGCATGACTGTAATCTTTTGCTTTGATTTGTAATCTTTTGTATCTATGTGAAGCAATTGTTTATCAAACTATTTTCTCCTTTGATTGTGTTTACAAAGTTTGTTTTCATTTCCGCTGCACCTAATATGTTTTCATATTCATTGATTATTCATTTCAAACAAACAAACACTATCATGAGAGCCTCCGTTCCTAACAGATGAATTGAGTTGTGAAAGTGTAAAATGGTGAGGAGAAGGTGTATATTTATAGTGGAAGAGTTTGAGTGTGATTGGAGGTGTTTAGAGGTGGCTTAATGGTGATTGGGGAGTGTTTAAAAGTTGGATTTCATGCAAATTTCGCGTCTGATTGCAGCTGTGTTTGTTTTCTGCGAAGATGAAGGCCATGCGGCCCGCATGAGATATCAGGTAAGCTAAAGCGGGCCGCCCGGGCTTTGTTTATTTGACATAAAGTTTCAAAATTTACAATTTAGCCCCCAGACTTGTTTATTTGATGATTTTAGGGCTTTTAAGGACCATTCTTGCCACCAAGGCATAGTTTGAGGTACATTTAAGTATGAGAAGTATAACCCAAGTATAATTAATCGTATAAGTATCATAATCAAGTGTCGTTCTCGTTCAAAACACGTTTTGGGCATAAGTTTAGTTTAATTACAAGTTTAGCACATAGTTTCCAAGAATAATGATTAAACACCAATTGATTTACCGCTTCGAACATACGAGCATATATAAAGTGTGTATAACATATTTGTAACAAAATACGAGTTTCATTAATGATCCAAGTCTCGGTTTCACAATGGTTACAAGGAAGGAACGATTACAAGAACACAAAGTTTCCAAAAATAGAAATACGAACAAAACTTTCTATAAGTGGAAAGTACAAAAGAGCCGGGCGTTACATTGACAATGATGACAACACGTTTTTTTTTACTGTTGGCCAACTCGCACAAATCGAAATGTGATTAAACTTCGGGGTTGCGCTTCGTTAGAATAACACGAACCACCGTGTTGGTTGTAAACTCGCCAACATTGACCGAATCATGAGCACTAGAGGTTGCCATACTTTTTTGAGAATTATCGAACAAGAAAGTGAGCATTTTTTAGAGTTTTTGGAGATGGATTCTAGGTAAAATAAAACAAAAAACGGCTATATTGACCCCCAAACGGTCATATGACAGTTAATAATGAATGCAACGTTTTCGGTTTTTTTTAAACCGGTTTTTTATTACCATTATCAATTAACCGATTTTTAACTGGTTTTTATATATAATCGATTTTTAACCGGTTTTCCAACCGTTTTTTCGCTCAAACTAATAACCGCCCAATAACCGATCAAACCGAATAATAACCGAACCGGTTACAAAAAACCGGTTTCGGGTTTTTTCCCGATTTTGGTTGAAAACCCGGTTTTTTGTACATCTCTACTTGGACCCCCACTTCATATAGAATTAGTTTGGGTTTTGAGATTTTTAAAGTGGTCTATAATTATTAGGGTTGACCCTGAGAATTTGTGTACCCTGTTCGAGTTCGAAAAAAATGCGCCCTTAGGCGTTAACGAATTTGGGTATTGGGCTCACTAAAGGTCTAAATCTAATGGTAATGGGCTAATAACTCATCTAAACCATAAGAATAGTTTTGTAAGTGTGCCTATGTTGATGTTTTATTGGGTATACCCTATTAAATTTCTTTTTTACACACACGTTGATACGTGGTCGAATAACGGTGTTCAGTTGTGTCTAAGTTTGAGTTTTTACTTGACTTTTTATTCCGAATAGCCTACTTTTAATTCGATTTGTGTTTTGCAGGTTTAATGGAGTTTAAGGTGCTTTTCGGGAGCTTTACAGGCCACCGGGAGTAAACGGGATCAACCGGGGATGTGAAATGAACAAAACCGAGTTAATCATGAAGTTTGGATGTGTTTTGGGTGATGTTAATGGATTTAAAATGAATATATTGGAAGATTTCATGATAGAGGGCTGAATTACGAGTACGTGGGCGAAAACGGTGAGTAAAACGGAGCTAAAACGAAGAAGTTATGAAGAAAACAAAAAGAGAGGTTTATAGGCACCGTCGGCGACGCCCCTTAGAAGTGTCCGTCGCTAAAAAGTCGCGTAAACAGGAAAATAGGCCGTCGCCAGCTTTTGGAAGATCCAGCCAGCGTCGGGGACGCCGCCAGGGGCGTCAGCGACGCTGCCCCCTGGTGGCCGTCGCGAAATTCTTGTTTTTTTTCTTGTTTTGACGAGTTTTAAAGCCGGGGTTGACCTATTTTCGGGAGTTACACTCACTTTTGAGTTTTGAATCTCATCTTGGAGCCACTACTCATCATCATTCACCTACCATTCACCTTACTTCATCTCTACAACCCAAAATCATCATCAAGAATCATCACCATCATCACAATCAATCCATCATCCACAAACCCTAATCCTTCCACCATCATCATTTTTCACCAAACCTCATCATTCACCATTCTCAAGGCTTCAAGATGACTCCATCCGCATTCCAAACATCCGGTGATCAAGTTGCATCAACCATGAGCGGCTAATCATCTCGGTTTCACCCCGGTGTAGGTAGTTGTTAATTTTAGGGTTTCAATTTGTTCTTGTTTCATCTTAGTGACAATTTGTATTTGGTTTTTGAAACTTTTAACAATAGTATTACATTTGTTACGAATTCGTGAATTGTCGAACGATGTTAAAAGTTATGACTTTGCGAAACGGTGATATGTAATTGTACGTTGTCGTTGTTAGGATTTACTTGTGTTGATTACAAAGTGTCTTTTTGTCCGTTCTTCGGGGCGTTGATAGTTAGTAGCACCTAAGTCACGGTACACTAAATCCGTTAATCGAATGCATTTGAGTTGAAACTAAAACTTGTAGAAATCCTAGGCTAACAATTACCGAAACCGGGTGTGATTCCTTTTTATAATTATTGTTCTAGTAATCATTTTCTCGTAATTGTTAATCATTAGTTGTTCATCAATTTAATCAATTCAATTAGTCTAAACTCATATCTCTTAATTAAACAAAAATACAAAAACATTCTAGTAAGCTTCATAATCGTGACACAATTGTTTAATTCATTCGAATCCATACACAAACCACATACTCTTCGTGGTTCGACCCCTTACTACCACTAACTATTTGTTAAGGGTAATTTGGGCTTATAAATATTATCTTTGACCGGAGCGCGACACTCCGATCACACGTACCGAGTTTTTTTAAATAACGTGTCATTCGAAATATCAATATCAGAATCATTGGATCCAAAGCAAAAAATTTTTATATCTTTTTCTTAGTTTACAAAAGGAGCCCCATTTTTATCATATATTTCATGACTCCAACAAAAAAAAAATTAAGCCAGCCACCTACAAAATTAAAAAAAACTATCATCACACCCGAATACTCATCACAAACATTTGAAGTTTTCCATAACGTTTTGTGATTTGGATTCACTTTTTTTTAACGGCCGACAGAAAGTTTTATTCATAGTAGCAAGATGCTACACACCAAATGTACAACGTTTTACACCAAACCAAACCAATACACGATTACATCATCACATAACTCCTAAGTTAAAACAACTCCAGTCTTCCCATGATAATGCAACCACTTTTGACCGATTTTTAATCCATAAATATGCCATCAACTTTATCTCATCTAGAGTTCTTGTAAAATTTGGGATCGCTTGCCTGAATACTACATCATTCCTCATCTTCCATATACACCAAAAAGCCACCAGAACTATAGCATGAATAACTTTCCTTCTCCTCGAGCCCGAGCTTGAACCATGTAGTGTGAGTAGATCCTTAATGCCAAACGCTATAACCGGTTGCATCCTAAACCAAACCGCCAAATTCTGCCAAACCATTTGAAGGGGTATGGTCCCAAAAAGTCGCGCAGACCTCCGTCAAGGTTGCACGCAGGACCATACTCCTTATTCAGCAAATTTCTTATCGCCAACGTCGCCCGGGCTACGTCAACATTCTTTGATGCGGCGCGAGGCCTAAGCAATAGGAAGCTCCACTTTCAACACTTAGTATTCTGAATTAGGGATGGCAATCAAACCCGAACCCGCTGGGTAAACCCGAAACCCGACACATTTGGGACGGGTTTGGGGTCGGGTAATCGGGTTTGGGCCGGGTTTGGGAATAGTTTTTATTTTTTTCGCGGGTTTGGGACGGGTTTGGGATTTAGTGATATGCCCGTTTACCCGACCCAATTACCCGATAAAGTGTACCCGTTTACCCGATTGTATACCCGATATATTTCTTTTATATTATTAAATATGTATATATATGATACATCCATTTTTTTACACATATAGGTATTCTATTCCATATACATTGTAGTTATTTGATATATATTTTTATAACGACAATACAAAATGTAACCGGTTAGTAGTTACCCGATAAATACCCAATGGGTTTTGAGATGAGTATACCCAATGAGTAATCTTTTTAAATTAACGGGTTTACCCGAAACCCGCGGGTATACCCGATACCCGATGGGTATTTACCCGCTAGAAACCCGACGGGTTTTGGGACGGGTTTGGGACAAGCTTATCTAACCGGGTTTGGGTTTGGGAATACCTAAACCCGTCCCAAACCCGACCCATTGCCATCCCTATTCTGAATGAACATGCAGTAACCTATACCCCTGCGCGGGGTAGTTACGTGCTCAGCAAGAATCGCGCGTGACTACGGCGCAAGACTGTTTTGAATAGTACACAAGGTACAAGTGGCACAAGAAAAGAACCAATCAGCGGTCTTCTGGCCCTGCTCAATCGTGCTCCACGATCGTCTGACATGCAGGAGACAAAAAGTACTTAAGGACGCCTACGTGGCACCAATCAAAGGGCAGAGACAACTGACCCACGATCTCCACTTATCTGCTGATGGCAGAAGGGCGGCCAAGCCGACAACCTTGACACGTGGCTCCAACCACAGTGCGCCAGCAACAACGAACTCCCAGAAGCCACTAACGGTCGACACCAATGAGACAAAGAGCATATCCTCCAAGTTGTCGCCTTCTGGCCCAAGGCCCATCAGCCCATACCCTCTTACACCTCTCCGGCTATAAATAGAGACCTCAGTCCACAGGTTAAACATTCCATTCCCTCTACTCTCACTCTTAATACTTAATTATATCTCCAAAGCAGTCGCTTATTCTCACGCCGGAGCCCGGTTAAGAGGGAAACCCCCCACATTCCCCTCTTAACGAGTAATGGTGTTCTGTTTTGTAGGACTTAGACGATCATTACGAAGCTCAGAAAGCCATTAGAAGATTAACCATTATGGTAGGAACATAAACCAAACTGATTAGTACCTTAATTAGTTCCGTGTTTCTTCATTGGCGCCCACCGGTTTTCTACAAATCACTTTCATCTTCTTTTTCTGAGTTTTCGTTGTTTTCGTTGTTTTTTCCTTCGATCATGGTTGGCCAAGGAATCATTCCTGAGTTTGTTGGTTTCGGAGCAAACTCTAATCCAGCGTTGGGGGAGGACAATCAAAACGTTCAACCCCAACACATTGAAGAAATTGGCGAAATCGAAGTAACCAACACTTGGGGACCGCGCGGGAGCATCACCCAAACGGTAACCCCAGGAAACAACGGCGCTGGACCTTCGAACCCAGCTCCACCTCAGAACGTTTCGGCGCTATTAGGGCTACCAGAGGGCGAAACTCCAGCCTCGTGGTACGCCAAAAATATTGCCACCATTAACGCGGCGTATCAATCCCTGATCGCACAACAAGTAGTCTTAACGGCAGAACCGTCCTTGGTTACACCAACAGGCCCCAGTCACGGGGCGCGCCAGATACCACCACAGCAAAACATCCAAGGAAGAGCTAACAGACCTCCCCCTACCAGAAGACTAAGCGTGCAGGACACGCGCGATACACGGGGAGAAACAGAAAGCTATTATGACTATCCGTCAAACGTCCAAAGAGGCCCAGTTCATAGCCGGCTCACGCCGCGTGATGCGTGTGAAGTGTTATATATATTAGGTGTATATTTTAAGCCCCTTTAACACTTTTTAGCCAAGTTTTAAATTTATAAAACACGATATTTTACTAACACTAAACACACATATGGGCAAGTGCACCCATCGTGAGCGTAGTATAGTGTTGGCAAGACACCGAGGTCGTCCAAGGACACAAGAGCTTTTAGTACCGGTTTATCCTCAACGTCTAATCAAAATAAAAAGTTTAGAAAAATGTTTTAAACTAAGAAAAATAAAAACTAACTAAAATGCTGAAAATGAAAATAAAAGAAAACAGATAGACAAGATGAATCACTTGGTTCCGACTCGTATCTAGTATAACCTTTGATTATTTCCGCACTTTTGCACATAATTAAGAGATTATCTTAGTTATTGTAGTAGGCCCCTCTTTTGAAGGTGGCGTTACCCTCACCCCAGTAGTTTGAGTCAGCAAGGATACAATCCTAAAAGGGTGGATTATTGGAAGATAATTAATTAAGTTATTAATGCAAATTATGGTAGGCCCCGCTTTTGGCGGTGACGTTACCCTCGACTAAGTAGTCTGAGTCAGCAGGGATACAGTCCTAAATAGCCGGGTTATAGTATTAATAGTAGTTAACTTATGAGGGGATCAAAGAGTTTGGAACCCCGCCATCCAATACCGTGAAGTATTGAAGGAAGTCCTACTAAATTTGACCCAGGTCCATTGCAGGACCTCTAAATGCTGAACAATGGCAAGACCTTTACCAAACCGTTCCCTTAACCCCCGACCAGGTAGCCAACATACCTCCATATAGACCGTGGAGATATGAATGGTGAAAATCCTTTATTTTATATAGACAGTAAAATAATGCCAAGACACCACGGACAAACGATAAGGAAAGATCACCTTCAACATAAGTAACTAGTTATTAAAGTCATTAATACAAAACCAAATAAAAAGTGCAAAAGATTATAAATAAAAAGTATTATACTAGACACTTTGTCTTCACCAAGTGATGTAAGAGACTTAGGCAAACATGGCCTTGATTGTCAAGAACTCTTACGATCAATCTTGGATCCCGAGACGACTCACACACTCTACGATGGACAATGGATGATGGTGGTGGATGATGGTGTTGTGATGGTGGTGGGTGGTGGATGAAGTGTGAGAGAGGTGGTGTGCCAAGGGATGAGTTGAAATGAAACCAAGCACTCCTATTTATAGGCTGAACAGAGGGCTGGGCATGGCCCCGTGTCCGCTGGGCACGGCCCCGTGCCTGTCTGACACTCTCTCTCCTCATTAATTGTAATTCGCAATTACAATTAATGCGCCTGCTGTACTTTCGACACGCCCCCGTGTTCGCTGGACACGGCCCGTGGTGGGCAATAGAAGCTTCTATAGATTTGTCTTTTCTGCTGCTTCTTGGGCACAGCCCCGTGCTGGCTGAGCACGGGGCGTGTTCAGTCTTCTGCATTCTCTATTTTGCTTGGGAAGATGCCGTTGAGGGGTCGGGCAGTCCACTTATGTTCCTTTACAGAGGAACCATGAATACTACAAACCAAGACAACCGAAGAGGTAGAGCAAGACTTTCGCCTCGCCTATCGACCAGCTGAAGCCGTTGAACATTCAAATTTCATTCCAAAGATCGCGTTGGCACCGCTTAAAAGAGAGAAGTTACCTTCGACAGTTGGAAAGTTTAACGTATTGACTGATCCCGATGATCACGTCATAGTTTTCACAAGCGTGGGTTGCATGGGAGGATGGAATATGCCCATGTGGTGCCATCTGTTTATTCAAACGCTTACAGGGGCTGCTCTCGCCTGGTTTGACAGCCTTCCTCCGGGAAAGATCAAGTCATGGGTGGATTTCAGTACACAGTTTTTAAGCCACTTCAGTCAACAGAGACGTTACCAGCGCGACACAGCCGAGGTAGAAGACATCTGGCGCAGAGATAACGAGGGTTTGGAGGATTTCATCACTCGCTTCAACAAAGAGTGCTTGGAAATCGGTGGTGTAAGTGAACAACTCATGCGTTGCCGCTTCAAGAAAGCCATTCGCCGTGATAGTCTCATCAGAACTATCACTGGGAAAGATGGGATGCCATAGAAGCCGCAAAAATAGTCGCGCAAACTGAAGAGTCACTCGCCGCAAACAAGAATTATTATGCTGAAGATCGATTTTCTAAGGGGGGCCATTCGCGCGACAACAATAGACGAAACAAATGCAAAAACCCTGGGTGGAAAGCCAACCACTCCAGCGGTTATGGCGAACGATCTCGTTATGAAGAGCGGTCTCGCTACAAAGAGGACGCGTGAGACACTATCGATCGCATTGGTTATCGGAAAGCAGTCTGGGATGACAACCGAGAAAAGCACTGGACTCCGCTCATAAAAACACCGAAGGAGGTGCTGATGACAGAGAATCATGATTTCAAGGCTCCAAGGCCTATGACAAACAAGAAGGGGCAAGACCCCAACCTATACTGCGACTTCCATAAAGATATGGGACACCTGACAGACGACTGTTACAGTTTACGTCAGGAGATCGAAAGAGCGCTAAAAAGCGGGAAGCTAAGCCACCTGGTGAAAAACGTGCGCAAAGAAACTCGACAGCTCCAACGCCACGATGAGGGGAATCACAAGAAAGTCAGACGCCTAGAAACCCATATGGTCAACGGACCAAGATACAACGCAAAAGAGAAAGGCAAGCGCCCTTACGAACCCTCATGGCAAGAGTAACAGGTCATTTTCCCGGTAGTGCGCTGCGGCCCTCGTGCCACTCGACCCGTCGTCATTACCGGCATTATCGGCCATTATGAAATGGAGTATGTCTTCATTGACCCAGGGAGTACGGCTGATATCATCTATGAGCAGTGTTTTAACCAGTTTGATGAGGATGACAAAGCGAGACTTGAGCCAGTTGATTATCCACTGTTTGGATTTTGCAACGAAATGGTCTTCCCGCTAGGCTAAATCAGCTTCCCCGTCACGCTCTCTGACGGGAAGCATTCACGAACAACAAATGTAAACTTCATGGTGATGCCTGTCAAGTCGAGGCATGATGTGTTAATCGGGAGGGAAACCCAAGGCGAACTGAACATGGTAACTTCCACGCCCCACTCAGCAATAGGGTTTCCAACCAAGACAGGGGTGGCGATTATCTATGCCAAGAAAGAAGTAATGTCCACAGAAGAGATGTGCCCAACAAAAACGGCGAAAGTTTCAACAACAGAGCCAGAGAAATGGGTGTTAAACCGCAAGTACCCAGAGCAAACGGTGACGATAGGCCATGCAATCTCACCAAACATCAGAACGCATCTCAAGCAACTCCTGTTCAAGAATATGGATATCTTCGCCTGGACTCCGACCGACATGACCGGTGTCCCGCGCGACATTACCGAACATTGTTTAAACACCTACCCCTCTGTTGAGCCGAAAGTCCAAAGAAGGCGCAGCTTAGGGGCAGACAAAACCAAAGCAATGAATGAGCAAGTATGCGAACTACTCAAAGCTGGTATCTTGCGAGAAGTGCGTTATCAAAGTTGGGTCGCGAACCCAGTGATGGTGGAGAAGTCTAGTGGAGGATGGCGAATGTGTGTTGATTATACTGATCTCAACAAGGCATGCCCTAAAGATTGCTACTCTTTGCCTGAGATCGACAAAAAGATAGACTCTCTCGCGCCATACAGATGGAAATGCTTCTTAGACTGCTATAAAGGGTACCATCAGGTTCAAATGAAGCTAGAAGACGAAGACAAGACAACTTTTTGAACCGATCTAGGGATCTTCTGCTACACAAAGATGCCTTTCGGCCTGAAAAATGCTGGCGCGACGTATCAACGCCTGATGGATAAGACCTTCGCTGGAGATATCGGGAAGCATATCGAGGTTTACATCGATGATTTGGTGATCAAAAGTCCTGAAGAGGACCAAATGTTGAAAGACATCGAAAAAACATTCAACTCATTGCGTAGCGTGAACATGAAATTGAATCCAGCCAAGTGTTCTTTTGGTATAGAAGAAGGGAAGTTCTTAGGCTTCATAGTCACAAACGGCGGCTTTAAGGTGAATCCAGAAAAGGTCCAGGCAATAGAAAGAATGCCATCACCACGAACAATCAAAGAGATGCAAAGGTTGGCCGGCCGCCTAGCCGCGCTTAACCGTTTTCTGTCAAACCACGCCGCGAAGTCATACCCTTTTATCAGCACTCTGCGCAACTGTGTGAAGAAACAAGAGTTCAGGTGGACCCCTGAAGCAGAGAAGGCTTTTCAGCAAATGAAGGAGTGTTTGATCGAACTCCCTACCCTGACTGCACCGTTCGAGAAGGAGCCACTCATCTTGTACTTGTCATCATCGAACAAGGCAGTGGGATCGGTATTGCTTGTAGAAAGAAATGGAATTCAGACTCCAATTTATTACGTCAGTAGAGTGCTTACTGATCCAGAAACAAGATACTCCACAATGGAGAAATTGGTGCTTGCGCTGCTACACACCTCTCGGCGGCTGCGCAGATACTTTACAGGGCATGTGATCACCGTACTTACCAATTTCCACATTGGCACGATATTGCAAAAGCCAGAAACATCTGGGCGACTAGCAAAATGGGCGATCGAGCTGGGGGGCCACAACATTTTGTACAGGCCGCGCCCAGCCATCAAGGGCCAGGTCCTTGCCGACTTTATCACAGAAGTCCCAACAGAGAAAATCAAGGACTGCGAGATAGTTGAAACTCCCTTGAAAGATACATCTGATGAGTTGTGGTTGCTGTACACCGATGGGGCCTTAAACGAAGATGGCGCAGGAGCAGGATTGCGGCTTGTGAGCCCTGAAAAACATGAATTTACGTACGCCATCAAGTTAGATTTCAAGAACACCAACAACGAGGCAGAGTACGAGGCATTCCTGGCAGGCTTACGCCTCGCCATAAAAATGGGAGCTAAGAATCTTCAAGCGCATGTTGATTCACTTTTGATCGCCAGTCAAATCAACGAAATCTATGATGCAAGGGGCGAAGTTATGGCCTTATAATTGGATCAGGCGAAAGAACTGCTTCAGAAATTCAAGTCATACAAGGTAGTACACATCAATCGTTCCGAAAACAAACCAGCTGACGCTTTGAGCAAGCTTGCTTCAACCTCCTTTCAGCATTTAGCAAAAGATGTAAGGATTGAAGTACTCAAAAACCCATCAGTATTACTGCGCCAGGTAAATGTGGTCGAAATAGGGCAGCCATCTTGGATGACCCCTATAATTCAGTATTTGCAAGAAGGAATACTCCCTGAGAGCAAGGCAGAGGCAAGAAAGATTCAAAACAAAGCTCTGCATTATGAGATGAATGGTGGTATCTTATACCGCAAGTCCTTCTTGGGGCCACTACTGCGTTGCGTGGACCCCCAGAATGCAAATTACTTGATCAGGGAAATCCACGAAGGGATCTGCGGTATCCACGTTGGTCCACGCATGGTTGTCGCGAAGATTATGAACGCTGGATATTATTGGCCAGGGATGCACGTCGACGCCCTGAAGGAGTTGCGCAAATGCGACTCTTGTCAGCGACATTCTCCAAAAACCCTGCGCCCAAAGAATGATCTCATCCCTGTATCCACTGCTTGGCCTTTCCAACAGTGGGGAATCGATATGGTGGGACCTTTCCCAGACGCCCCTGGCGCCATCAAGTTCATAATCGTGGCAGTTGATTATTTTACTAAGTGGGTGGAGGCCAAAGCTCTCGCCTCAACCACTGCAATGATGGTGCGCAAGTTTATTTGGGAGCACATCATTTGCAGGTTTGGTCTCCCACTCAAAATCGTCACAGACAACGGTACCAATTTTGCTTCTGAGGACCTTCAAAATTGGATGAAGGAAATGAAAATCGAGCATACCTTCTCCTCCGTTGCGCACCATCAAGGCAACGGTCAAGTGGAAAGCGTTAACAAAAGTATCGTCGAGGGGATCAAAGCCCGACTAGGCACAAAGAGAAGAGGCTGGGTAGATGAGCTCCCAAGCATCCTGTGGGCCCATCGAACCATGCCGAAGACGAGCACCGGCGAAACTCCTTTCAGCCTAGTATACGGCTCGGAGGCAGTTATCCTGGCGGAAGTCGGACTCCCCTCACCGCGCTTGACAGCAGTCAACACGGTTGATAACGAAGCAGAGCGCCGTCTCGATCTGGATCTACTAGAAGAAAGACGCGAGATTGCGCGTATCAAAGAAGCGAAATACAAGACACAACTGGAAAGGTACTACAATGCGAAAGTCCGCATTTGTACCTTCACTCCAGGAGAATACGTTTTCCGAGACAACGAAGCTTCAAACGCTGAACGCCCCAGGAAGCTAGCACCCAAATGGGAAGGCCCATACTTGGTTCACGAAGTGCTAGGCAAGGGGGCATACAAACTGCGCACACTGTATGGACACATCATACCGCGCACATGGAATGCGCAACAATTACGCAAGTGCTATATGTAACTACTCTAGGCCATGCGCCATTTCTCTCTTGCTGGCCGCGAGCCATTTAAATTTCCTATGTTGGCTAAACGCCCTTATGTTACTTATCTGCGATGTATGATTGGCCTAAGCGCCTGTTTCTCGGTTAATGAAAACATACGACATGTTTTCCTTTATCATAGTGCTTCTTGAGTTACAAATGCATGTCAAACTTTTGATTAGCATGAAAACACTTCAGTGAATTACAAGCTCTTGAGTTATACCTTCAAGGTCCTCCGCGAATATAGCGCGAGACCGAGCAACTATACTCGCTCAAGAGCCACACTTACATTTATTCGGGCTAACTTAACCAAAGTTTCTAACAACAGTGCAATAATTGTAACATGACAAGAATAAACACGAACATCATATTTAATAAACACAAGCGCGCAACGATTACATAGAAACCAACGATCATTCATCTGATCCAAAACAAGCGCGACCGCGCAAATGTTATAAAAAACCTAAAAATTACAAGGCACAAAGCCTGAAAACACTATCTATTCGAATCCATCACCACCATCATCATCGTCGTGCTTGTCGCCTTCACCATCGCCAGCAATTTCCTCTTCATCTGATAATTCAACGGTTTCTGGTGGATCAAGGATGGCCTTTAACCGATGACACCAATCATCATGCTTCAGCGCTTCAGTAACCAAATCCATCACAGGTATAGATAGATGGTCGTAAGCATGTTCAGCGCGCGTTAACTCAGCATCAGCTCGGTCAGTCACTGAACAATGACTCGCATCAAACTCTTGTCCAAAAGCCGCTGTAGCATGTTGCGCACACTCCAAATAACCACCACGGTGACCAACCGCGCGTGAGGCATCTATCAAAATAGCAACAACTTTATCCAGCTCTCCAGCATTCAAGATGGAGTTGGCCATCTACAACAAACGCAATACATAAGACAACAGGTTTTAATGAATTAAAACAAAGTTAAGAGAAATCATACCAGAACTATTCCGCGGCCGCGCAACCACTCGGCTTCAGAAACCAAAGTATCAACGATACCTTGAGCTTCGGAGTAGTTGTTTTACGCCACATTGAGAGCAGTGGTGCTAATGTCTCGCGCCTCCTCAGCTTTTTGTTTGGCCTCCAGAGCAGTGGCAGCCTTAACCTTCTCAGCTTCAAGATCGATCTCCAAGGACTCGCTTTTGTCAACTTGCTCTTGCAAACGACGCTTCAGCTCAGCGATCTCAACGTCCTTAGCCATCAAATCCTTGTCTTTAACAGACAGTTGTGTCTTCACCTCATCCAGTTTAACCTGCAAGGGATAAAAAACTCAGTTAACCTGCTAAACAAAAGTATAAATTGAAAGAGAAGAGTCTCGAACCTCAGCCTGCTCCTTAGCAGCTTGCGCATCTTCAACCTTCCCTTTCAACTCCGTAACTTGACTCTCAAGATCGGTAATTTTAGCTCGGGCCGCATACATACGCTCGTTGTCTTTTGCGCAAATTTTCTTCCACTCTGCCTTCTCCTTCGCCAGCAAGTCTTCTGCAGCGCGAAGCTTGCTCTTAAGGCCTTCACGGCCCCACTCCTCAGACTTCCGGTCAGCTTCGAATTTTGCCTTCTCCTCATCAAAAGCAGCTTTCGACTTTTCAAAGTCGTTAACACGCCTTAATATACGCTCGCGATACTTCTCCCAATCATCCCTCTCCCTAACCATAGTTCGCCACTCGCAAACAATTACTTGGTTGGCAACACGAGTGTTGGCCTCACCAACGACATAGGCGTGATATAACCCGCTGTGGGTTCGCGCCCTTTGACGGTCAACCTCACCAGGAGGAATGGAATTCAGCAGCCAGTCGCGGCAAGGCGCGAACTCGAGAAAAGTATCCTTTTGCTTTAAACCCCATGGCGGTTGGTGCGGAGCGTCACCACGGCTCTCTTCCGTATAAGACTTGTAATAAAAAATATCCCCTAAAGTATCCCGGAGGCCTATTGGAGAGCGCGGCTGCGCGTCGTGTTTTCCCACACCAGCCTGACCAGCTGCCGAACCAGCGCCCGCGCCGCCAGCAGTAAAAATTCCAATAGACTTGTCGGCAACGGTTTTCTCCTTCTCCTTATCCTTAGTCCTCTCTCTCTCTTTCTTTCGCTCTTTCAGCAGCCTTTTTCTCCTTCTCCTACTCAGCTCACCTCGTCTTCTCCTCATTAGCTTTTCTCTTCTCCTCCTCAGCCTTCTTTCGTTTGTCTTCATCAATCTTCCTACGCTCCTCACTAGCTTTCTTCCTGCCGTCCTCAGCCTTACTTTTCTCTGCCTCAATGGCTTTCTCCTTCTCAACACCGACAGCCTCTTGGTCTTTATCAGACCCCACCACAGTTTTGAGAGGTTTGATGGTGACCTTATGCCTCTTCTGCGCCGGCTCTGTGGGATCTGCGAACACTACACCCTTCTCAGGGGTCTTCTTCTTAGCCTCTGCAGAAGATAAAAAAGTATTAAAAAGAGAAAACAGGAAGGAGTAAGAAACAAGGAGCGTACCAGGAGAGAACTTATAAAGGGAGCGCAAGTTGCTCTGCTTCCCAATCCCAATCAAGGGAACTGCACCAGCTTTCGACACACCAGCCGTAGTCTCGCTTCTACCTCTTTTCCTGCTGATTAACTTGGCAGCAGCCTCCTCTTCCGCTTCTTCTTCCTCCTCCTCATCATGCGCAACAGAGGAGGGAGTCGAACCAGCATTCGGGTTGCGAGAACCCGCGCTCCCCGAGCTCTTCGAACCAGCTCCTCCAGATTTATTCTCGCCTATACGCGACAAACCTTCAAATGAATCACTGATAATAACGTAATCCTCCAAGTTACTTTGACGAAGACGGAGAGTACCTTTGTCAGCAGCGCTAGCGGTTGCGCGACTACTCCCAGCTCCCTTGCTGGTCACCTCAGGATCCAAAGTGATAACCTTCTTCTTTCTTACAGGTTTTTTCTTCTTATCTTCAGGGTCAATCCCCAAGTCGCGCAACACACCTGAAAAGATGTTAGACCACGAACTTAGCTCTCCATTTGATGATCCCACAGACTCCTCGCTGGAAAGATAGACAACCTCTTTCCCAGCAGAAGTTACAGAGCGCAAGGGACGAGGGTTAGGTATATGCGCACCTTCGGTTGCGGTAGGCGGAGCGACGAATGCATCAGTAACCGGGTACATGAAATTACCCTTAATCTGTTCATACCAGTACTCTTCTCCAGCCTGGAGCGGGCGCACCCCCATGGAACCACCAAAGGTGGCGAAGGCAGCTTGATACAGACGCGCCTCTACAAGTCAAATCATATAAATAAACACAAAGTTATGAAACAGGAAATCAACAAAACTAAGGAAGTTATTAACCTCTATCGTCGATCATCAAGATGGGAACTTCCTCGCTGTCAGGCAGCCATTGATCGCTCATCCGCGCCGCTACCAAGACGTTCTCACCAAACACTCGGTTTGGGGTGGCACTAAGCTCCCGATACCAAGCCTCAGTCTTGGGGATCGCCAGATCTTCTTTCACAATCGCTTCAGACCAGGCGCGAAATGTCATGGCGATCGGGATCACCTCCTCACGAATATAAAAGAATTTTGGTTTCCAGTCGTGGAAACTCTTGGGAGGGTTAAGAAGTATCTTCTTTGCAGCGCCTCGACTGGCAAATGAGTAGAACCCCATGTTTCGGATCAATTGATAAAAGACTCTAAATTTTTCCACAGTTGGCTCTATGCCATGGGATCGACAGAGAAATTCGAAATGTCGAACCCTAACCATCCAGGAGGACTCAACTGGGAGATGTGAAACCCATAGAACTGTAGAATATGTGCCAGAAAGTTCGTCGCCGGCAACCGGAAGTTGCCTTGATGGAAGAAATCTTTGATGTGTGTAAAATGCAACATATAAATTACATCAAATGAGGCATAAAACTAACCCTTTTTAAGTACTAATATTGGAAAAAGAGTGTTTTTGTCTTCCTTTTGTATTTTCAGGATTAAATGAGCTCAAAAACACAAAAGAAGCAAAAAGACAGCTAAATCCAACATAAATACAAGAAAAGGAACATAAGTGGACTGCCCGACCCCTCAACGGCATCTTCCCAAGCAAAATAGAGAAGGCAGAAGACTGAACACGCCACGTGCTCAGCCAGCACGGGGCCGTGCCCAAGAAGCAGCAGAAAAGACAAACCTATAGAAGCTTCTATTGCCCACCACGGGCCGTGTCCAGCGAACACGGGGGCGTGTCGAAAGTACAGCAGGCGCATTAATTGTAATTGTGAATTACAATTAATGTGGAGAGAGAGTGTCAGACAGGCACGGGGCCGTGCCCAGCGGACACGGGGCCATGCCCAGCCCTCTGTTCAGCCTATAAATAGGAGTGCTTGGTTTCATTTCAACTCATCCCTTGGCACACCACCTCTCTCACACTTCATCCACCACCCACCACCATCACAACACCATCATCCACCACCATCATCCATTGTCCATCGTAGAGTGTGTGAGTCGTCTCGGGATCCAAGATTGATCGTAAGAGTTCTTGACAATCAAGGCCATGTTTGCCTAAGTCTCTTACATCACTTGGTGAAGACAAAGTGTCTAGTATAATACTTTTTATTTCTAATATTTTGCAATTTTTATTTGGTTTTGTATTAATGACTTTAATAACTAGTTACTTATGTTGAAGGTGATCTTTCCTTATCGTTTGTCCGTGGTGTCTTGGCATTATTTTACTGTCTATATAAAATAAAGGATTTTCACCATTCATATCTCCACGGTCTATATGGAGGTATGTTGGCTACCTGGTCGGGGGTTAAGGGAACGGTTTGGTAAAGGTCTTGCCATTGTTCAGCGTTTAGAGGTCCTGCAATGGACCTGGGTCAAATTTAGTAGGACCTCCTTCAATACTTCACGGTATTGGATGGCGGGGGTCCAAACTCTTTGATCCCCTCATAAGTTAACTACTATTAATACTATAACCCGGCTATTTAGGACTGTATCCTTGCTGACTCAGACTACTTAGCCGAGGGTAACGTCACCGCCAAAAGCGGGGCCTACCATAATATTGCATTAATAACTTAATTCATTATCTTCCAATAATCCACCCTTTTAGGATTGTATCCTTGTTGACTCAAACTACTGGGATGAGGGTAACGTCACCTTCAAAAGAGGGGCCTACTACAATAACTAAGATAATCTCTTAATTATGTGCAAAAGTGCGGAAATAATCAAAGGTTATACTAGATACGAGTCGTAACCAAGTGATTCATCTTGTCTATTTGTTTTTATTTTTTATTTTATTTTCAGCATTTTAGTTAGTTTTTATTTTTCTTAGTTTAAAATCTTTTTCTAAACTTTTTATTTTGATTAGACGTTGAGGATAAACCGGTACTAAAAGCTCTTGTGTCCTTGGACGACCTCGGTATCTTACCAACACTATACTACGCTCACGATGGGTGCACTTGCCCATATGTGTGTTTAGTGTTAGTGAAATATCGTGTTTTATAAATTTAAAACTTGGCTAAAATAAGTGTTAAAGGGGCTTAAAACATACACCTAATATATATAACACTTCACACGCATCAAGTTTTTGGCGCCGTTGCCGGGGACACAAGGATTTTAAGAAAGTTAGGAATCAACGGCCTAATCATTTTTTATTTTTCTTTTTATTTTTTTTTAGGATTTCTTAGTTTTTCAGCTTCTGCATAGCTCAGCACGGGCCGTGCCTGGTCAGACACGGGCCGTGCCCAGCATCATCACTGGCAGTTTTTATTTTCTGAGTTACAGAGAGCTGAGCACGGGGCCGTGTCGGTGCAACACGGGGTCATGCCCAACTCCCAGTAACTGGGATACAGAAAATAATTACTGTACTTCTGACCACGGGCCGTGTTCGCTGAGCATGGGGCCGTGGTGAACAATCTGACCAACGTTCTTTTCTGTTTTTATTGAAGGACTTGGAACCTAGGCGCCACATTTGAACCTCCTACGTAGTGCATGAGCTCCAGTTCTAGTAGAGACATAAAAGAACCTCTAGAAGAACCCGAACGCTTTCTCAGAAAAAGACTTAAAGCTAAAAATCAAGAGAAAGTTTCGGGGGACCCACTTCCAATGGCGGACCAACGTACCCTCATGGATTACCTACGGCCCACCGTAGGCAATCTTGGCGCCGCTATCAATGCACCAAATGTCGAAGCCAACAACTTCGAACTTCGGCCGCATCTGATACAAATGCTCCAAAACTCCGCAACCTTCCATGGGCTTGCGGACGAGGATCCCCATCTACATATTACTAACTTCTTGGAAATATGTGATACTTTTCGGATCAATGGAGCATCAAACGACGCCATTCGCCTTAGGATGTTTCCATTTTCACTAAAAGACCGAGCCAAGGCTTGGCTCAACACCCTCCCAGTTGGCTCGGTAAACACCTGGGATGAACTAGCCCAAAAGTTTCTATATGAGTATTTCCCTCCTGCTAAAACGGCTAAACTAATGACTGAAATTAATACATACTCACAAGAGGATGGGGAATCCTTATATGAAACTTGGGAAAGGTTCAAGGAGCTTCTAAGAAAGTGTCCTCATCACGGTCTAGCGGTGTGGCAACAAGTATCCACTTTCTACAATGGGTTGTTGCCACACACAAGACAAACACTTGATTAAAGCTCCGGGGGACTTTTAGGTAATCGTCGCCCAAATGAATTATATAATCAAATTGAGGAAATTGCTCAAACCAATTTTCAGTGGCACACTCCCCGAGGTAATAAATCTATTGCCCCGGGCGCCCATAAGTTTGATGAAAGCACCTCTTTACAAGCCCAAATCGAGGCCCTCTCTTCGAAAATCAAAAAACTTGAAATGACAAAAACGGCCTCGGTTATGGCTTGTGAAGGGTGTGGTGGGTCACATGAAAATTGGAGTTGTATGAAAGAATTAGATGAACAAGCAGAAACGGTAAACTACATTGATAATAGACCTAGGCCGTCGGGTCCTCCAACGGGTACTTACAACCAAGGATGGCGTAACCACCCAAATCTTGGTTGGAGGGATCCCGGCAATAGTAGTAACCAACAAAACCAACGAACTAATTTTCAACAACCACAAAATTTCTCTCAACAACAAGGTGGAAGAGAAAGGCTTGAAGATACCCTATCTCGCCTCATCTCCGACACCGAAAAGAAAAACTCGGATCGATTTCAACAATTGGAATCGAATTTTAGAAATCAACAAGCTAGCATTAAAAACGTTGAAAAACAATTAAATCAACTAGCTCAAAATTTCTCCGAGAGACCACAAGGCGCGTTACCAAGTAATACCGAAACCAACCCAAAGGCGCAAGTACACCTCATCACGCTGAGAAACCGAACCGTGGGTCCCGAGGATGAGCCCTTACCACCAATTGAAGGAAGTCAACGCCAAAACTCTACTTCACCCACAACTCAACCAGAAAAGACTCCTTCAACAAATCAAGAGCCCACCAAAACTCATCCGATTCCGTACCCCGATAGGTTAAATCGTCAAAAGACCGATGAGCAATTCGCAAAATTCGAAAGTTTACTAAAACAATTGCATGTTAATATTCCTTTTATTGAGGTCCTAACCCAAATGCCTAAATATGCAAAATTCATGAGGGATTTCCTCACTCACAAAAGGAAAATTGAATCATTGCAATTAGTTAACTTAGGCGAAGAATGCTCAGCTTTAGTACTCAACAAACTTCCACAAAAGAAAATCGACCCCGGGAGCTTCACAATCCCTTGCTCGATTGGGAAGTCCCCCGTCCGTAATGCTTTAGCCGATCTTGGGGCTAGCATCAACCTCATGCCCACGTCAATGTTCAAGCGACTCGGCCTAGGAACAACAAGCCCTACAAAGATGAGCATACAACTCGCCGACAGGTCCGTCAAATTTCCACAAGGTGTCGCTAAAAATCTACTAGTCAAGGTTGACAATTTCGTCTTTCCAACCGACTTTGTCATCCTAGACATGGAAGAAGACACCGATGTCCCTCTCATCCTCGGGAGGCCATTTCTAGCCACCGCCCAAGCAGTGGTCGATATGAATGACGGAACTCTAACATTGAAGTTTGGGGATGAGGAAGTAAAATTTGAATGTGGAAAGAAAATAGAGGAAGAAGATCCGATCAACTACATGAAGGTCATAGACTCAAGCTTGGATGAAGCTCTCTGACGGTGTAACATGGGATGCAATACATCCCACTTGGGTAACATATGACCAGGCTTTGGGTCCAGCCAAGGACCCTTATAAACGTGGCGCACCACGGAGGCATTCCGCGGAACTATCTTTAGTTTAATTTTTATGTTTTCTAGTTAGTTTTAATTTTCAGGAATAAAACACACTCATGGTGGAAAGGGATGAAAAAGGGGAACGAGAAAAATGACCCCATGCACAAGAACAAGGCAACCCGACAACTTTCTCCATTACAGAAGGTTCAACACGGGCCGTGCCCAACCAACACGGCCCCGTGCTGAACCAGCTGCAGAAAAACGCCCAGTTCAGGTAATTGGACACGGGCCATGTTCACCCGACACGCCTCCGTGTCCAGACTTCTGCTTCTCTTGTTTTAATTTTGTTACTGGCACTTGAACACGGGGCCGTGCCCGGACAACACGGGGCCGTGTTCAGCGCCCAGTAACACAAAATTTTTGCTTTTTAACACCATTTTACACATCTAATCAACATAAAAATTTATTTTTGGGACACATTGAGGACAATGTGTAATTTAAGTGTGGGGGGGATGCTAAAACCTTGAAATTTTGCAAGTCCTAAATACAAGCCTTACACAAAACTCTATTGGAACCGCTAATCACCCCAAATTTTTTTCAAAAATTTCATTTTTTTCAAAAATTTCATTTTTTTTACTTGTCTAGGTTTAACTCGGGAAATTCAAGTTTTCAAAAAGGTTGTATTTTTACAAATTTACAACCGATAGCGTAGTGATAAAAAGAACCAACATAAGAAAATTATGAAAAGGCATGGCAAACTTAGTTAAAATTTGATTATATATACTTGATCACATAAAAACCCATTCCCACAAAAATGAGTTTTGAGCCTTTATTGAGCATGCAAATTTACATCTTTAGACTAAATGCTCATTTTTCATTTCTTGTGTGAATAGCCGCTTGGTTCTTACGACTCTAGAACTTGCCATGACGATACATTCCCGGTCCTTATCAACTTAAACCCGAGTAAGTAAATGATGGAGGCATTAGGACTAACCCTTTTTATTTCTACACCATTATTTTTCTTTTTCTTTTACCACCTACCCAAAAAATCCCCCTAGTTAGCCCCTTTGAGCCTAAACCCTTTTTATTTCATAACCCAAACCAAAAACCCTTTTACCCACCAAAACCTTTTTATTTTTAACCCTTTTGTTTTAGTAACAAGTTCGGTTTTTCGTATGATAAAAAAAAATTGTGTTTATGATGAAGCAAAAAGAAAATAAACAAACAAGTTCATCAAAAATAACTTTGTTTGAATAAAAGCTTCATCAAAATAAAAATATACAAAAATAGAAAGTCCTACGAAAACCGACACTTGTTACGCTTTTTCACCCTTTTTTTTACTAACCACTAACCCAACCACCTACCTTTAACCCAAGCCTAACCCTTAACCCACAAAGTCCTCTTGATATTTACAAAGGTATAAAAGTTAAAAAGGAGGAGGATTGATTGCTTGGAAAGCTTATGGTAGGAATAAGTTCCATGCCGCTCTCGAGTGATTCACTAAAAATACACCTTCGGCCGAGTGTGAGTGATTTCTCCCGTGAGATATGTGAACTTGTATATAAATGGAATTTTAAAAAGGCATGTTATGCCCAAATAAGTAATTTCTCCTATGAAACGTTCTAAATAAATCATTACGAATAGGATTGTAAATAGATAAAAATAAAACCCAAAAAGATCTTGGATATCCCGACAAGCCCAAAACCTTCTCTTCTACCCATTCCATTTGGGAGTGTAAGCCACATATTAAGGAGTTTTGCTTGAGGACAAGCAAAAGTTCAAGTGTGGGGGTATTTGATGTGTGTAAAATCCAACATATAAATTACATCAAATGAGGCATAAAACTAACCCTTTTTAAGTACTAATATTGGAAAAAAAGTGTTTTTGTCTTCCTTTTGTATTTTCAGGATTAAATGAGCTCAAAAACACAAAAGAAGCAAAAAGACAGCTAAATCCAACATAAATACAAGAAAAGGAACATAAGTGGACTGCCCGACCCCTCAACGACATCTTCCCAAGCAAAATAGAGAAGGCAGAAGACTGAACACGCCCCGTGCTCAGCCAGCACGGGGCCGTGCCCAAGAAGCAGCAGAAAAGACAAACCTATAGAAGCTTCTATTGCCCACCACGGGCCGTGTCCAGCGAACACGGGGGCGTGTCGAAAGTACAGCAGGCGCATTAATTGTAATTGCGAATTACAATTAATGAGGAGAGAGAGTGTCAGACAGGCACGGGGCCGTGCCCAGCGGACACGGGGCCGTGCCCAGCCCTCTGTTCAGCCTATAAATAGGAGTGCTTGGTTTCATTTCAACTTATCCCTTGGCACACCACCTCTCTCACACTTCATCCACCACCCACCACCATCACAACACCATCATCCACCACCATCATCCATTGTCCATCGTAGAGTGTGTGAGTCGTCTCGGGATCCAAGATTGATCGTAAGAGTTCTTGACAATCAAGGCCATGTTTGCCTAAGTCTCTTACATCACTTGGTGAAGACAAAGTGTCTAGTATAATACTTTTTATTTCTAATCTTTTGCAATTTTTATTTGGTTTTGTATTAATGACTTTAATAACTAGTTACTTATGTTGAAGGTGATCTTTCCTTATCGTTTGTCCGTGGTGTCTTGGCATTATTTTACTGTCTATATAAAATAAAGGATTTTCACCATTCATATCTCCACGGTCTATATGGAGGTATGTTGGCTACCTGGTCGGGGGTTAAGGGAACGGTTTGGTAAAGGTCTTGCCATTGTTCAGCGTTTAGAGGTCCTGCAATGGACCTGGGTCAAATTTAGTAGGACCTCCTTCAATACTTCACGGTATTGGATGGCGGGGGTCCAAACTCTTTGATCCCCTCATAAGTTAACTACTATTAATACTATAACCCGGCTATTTAGGACTGTATCCCTGCTGACTCAGACTACTTAGCCGAGGGTAACGTCACCGCCAAAAGCGGGGCCTACCATAATATTGCATTAATAACTTAATTCATTATCTTCCAATAATCCACCCTTTTAGGATTGTATCCTTGCTGACTCAAACTACTGGGGTGAGGGTAACGTCACCTTCAAAAGAGGGGCCTACTACAATAACTAAGATAATCTCTTAATTATGTGCAAAAGTGCGGAAATAATCAAAGGTTATACTAGATACGAGTCGTAACCAAGTGATTCATCTTGTCGATCTGTTTTTATTTTTTATTTTATTTTCAGCATTTTAGTTAGTTTTTATTTTTCTTAGTTTAAAATCTTTTTCTAAACTTTTTATTTTGATTAGACGTTGAGGATAAACCGGTACTAAAAGCTCTTGTGTCCTTGGACGACCTCGGTATCTTACCAACACTATACTACGCTCACGATGGGTGCACTTGCCCATATGTGTGTTTAGTGTTAGTGAAATATCGTGTTTTATAAATTTAAAACTTGGCTAAAATAAGTGTTAAAGGGGCTTAAAATATACACCTAATATATATAACACTTCACACGCATCAATCTTCAAATAACGTGATATAACCCGGCGGTGCATCGACAGCCGTCTGATTTTGACCGGGATATTTGGCATCCCACTCCGGTGGAAACCGGAAACCACGTACTATCTGCTCAAAGAGGCCTAAGTCCCACCGGAGAACGGGAACAAGGCCTTCTTCTCCGGGAATATCCTCTTGATGTTCTTCAGCCATAAATGACAGAAGAAAGTTCGAATATTTCTTCAAGAAACTTGAAGATCTGCTACTATGTTCTTCAAAAGTTTGAAGATTCATAGCAAATTAGAGAGCAAATAGGAAAGAGAATGCAACAGAAGACGAAAAGTGATTTGTTCTCTCCATCTCATCGGATATATATACCCATCGCATTTAATGCGATGGGTAAACGTGCCGGGATCGCCGCGCACGTGACCAATCAGAAGACGACACGTAAGGCGAGAATCCCGGAGTGACGATTACCACGCGCGCGTGGAGCTCACTCTCCTGACGGAATGACCAACCGTCAGAGACAACTTGATGACAGCCGTGTAAGTGGTCAACTCAAACGTCACCATCAACGACGTTTCTCACCAACTTGTCAGATTTCAAATTTCAAGGGATTTCCCGCCCAAAATTACTACAAACTTAATGAAGAAGTTTCCCAAAGCACACGCGCCATAGCAACACAAAGCAAAGAACCATCACCAGCCATATATGCAGTCGCGCCGTAACAAATGTCAAGTATTTGCACGCGCGCGTCTACCAACCGAAACTCAAGCACTCTGCAATTTTCCTTTTTCTAAGTCCAGAGCTCCAACCACTTGCCTCGCGCATGGTGAAGCACTGGACTGGGGGGACTTGAAGGGGTATGGTCCCAAAAAGCCGCGCAGACCTCCGTCAAGGTTGCGCGCAGGACCATACTCCTTATTCAACAAATTTCTTATCGCCAACGTCGCGCGGGCTACGTCAACATTCTTTGATGCGGCGCGAGGCCTAAGCAATAGGAAGCTCCACTTTCAACACTTAGTATTCTGAATGAACATGCAGTAACCTATACCCCCTGCGCGGGGTAGTTACGTGCTCAGCAAGAATCGCGCGTGACTAGGACGCAAGACTGTTTTAGATAGTGCACAAGGTACAAGTGGCACAAGAAAAGAACCAATCAGCGGTCTTCTGGCCCTGCTCAATCGTGCTCCACGACCGTCTGACATGGGAGACAAAAAGTACTTAAGGACGCCTACGTGGCACCAATCAAAGGGCAGAGACAACTGACCCACGATCTCCACTTACCTGCTAATGGCAGAAGGGCGGCCAAGCCGACAACCTTGACACGTGGCTCCAACCACAGTGCGCCAGCAACAACGAACTCCCAGAAGCCACTAACGGTCGACACCAGTGAGACAAAGAGCATATCCTCCAAGTTGTCGCCTTCTGGCCTAAGGCCCATCAGCCCATACCCTCTTACACCTCTCCGGCTATAAATAGAGACCTCAGTCCACAGGTTAAACATTCCATTCCCTCTACTCTCACTCTTAATACTTAATTATCTCTCTAAAGCAGTCGCTTATTCTCACGCCGGAGCCCGGTTAAGAGGGAAACCCCCACATTCCCCTCTTAACGAGTAACGGTGTTCTGTTTTGCAGGACTTAGACGATCATTACGAAGCTCAGAAAGCCATTAGAAGATTAACCATTATGGTAGGAACATAAACCAAACTGATTAGTACCTTAATTAGTTCCGTGTTTCTTCACCATTTGTGCAAAGTGACACGAAACAAAAATGTGATCACAAGACTCTATATACTCTCCACAAAAAACACACATTTGATTCGGAACCGGCACGTTCCGCCTTGCCAACGCGCACTTAGTCGGTAACCTCTCCATTTCTGCCCTCCAAGCTACTATACTGACCTTCTTTGGGACCCAGTTGTTCCATTCGAAAGCACTTCCGGGGCTGCCACGGCCAGCAGAACATAAAATCTTTTTAGTACTTGCTACAGTGAAGGATCCGTCCACTTCATACCTCCATTTCCATCCGTCCGAACCTGCTGACATAGAGCTGCAACTTAAGATAGTCATCAGCTGCTGCAATTGTTCAACCTCAGCTGGGCCGAGGACTGGCCGAGTCCAGGCCCAATTCCAAACCGGACTGGTATCACTAATGGTCCATCGGTTAGCGACCAAGCAATCTTTAAGCCTCTCTTCTTTAAACAGGTCATGAAACTTAAGATATAGAGGTTCCGGTTCAATCCAGCTATCTAACCAAAAGTACGTATCCTTACCATTACCAACCACTGCTGAAAAAACATTTTTTAGATCAATATTTGCATCTAATAGAGGCTGCCAAATACTATAGATACTTCTCCAAGGCCCTGCTACTGAAGTCTTTACCGGGTTATCATTCCATGCCCTCGAATTGTGATGAATAGCCCAAACGACCCTACGCCACAAACCCGTTTTCTCCGATTTAAACCTCCACCACCATTTTGCTAACATAATTTGGATTCACTTACCATCAACAATCATGAATCTCACACCAAACTATGATTGCAATCTGTTTCACAATATTCTCCTTTTAAATTTTGAAAACTTTCATATTATAGTTTTTATCGCCAGAACTTTAATTTACAAAGTATAAAAACAAGTACGTCATCGAAAAAAGAAAGAAAGTAAAACACGTAAAAGCAAGAACAAAAAAGGTGACACGTATGCAACCTTTCACTATAAATCAGCCTCATTCACCATTTTTTTCTTCCCAAAACCACACTCTTTAACACTCGCACAGAATCACATACATTCACATAGGCCTTCTTCAAATCTTCAATGGCAGAAGATCACCACTCTCCATTACTCCAATGCTCACATTCACATTCACATTCATCCGATGAAGAATCAGGCATCCTCTCACACAGAACCGGTAATTCTTTTCACTGTTTTATTTATTTAAATAATTTTGATCGTGTTTGTACGATCATGATGTTGAATGTGAAATACAGGGACGTTATGGACTGCGATTGCTCACATAATAACCGGAGTTATGGGCGCTGGTGTCTTATCTCTTGGATGGAGCTTAGCGCAACTCGGTTGGTTGTTTGGTCCTCCCGCTATCATTGTTTTCGCCGCGGTTACCGGACTTTCAACGTCTATTTTGTGCGATTGTTATCGATCGCCTCACTCTGAGCATGGCCCTGATAGGAATGCTTCCTTTCTTCAAGCTGTTACTTATTATTTAGGTCTGTGTTGTTGTCATCGTTTACGCGATTTGATTATATTTCGTTCGGACTCAGGAGATTGATTGTTAGGTTATTGGATAATTAGTCATTTAGTCAATCAGTGCATAAAGTTTATGATAGTTTAATGGAATAATGAATTTTAATAATCTCAACCGTTAGCTGTTGGCCAGTAACTGTGTGGTACCACCTTTTCACATATTGTAAACCAATGGACCTTTACTGACAGAAAAGGAAAATGGGACAAAAAGAAATTAAGGTTCTGTTAGTAAAGGTCCATTGGTTTACAATATGTGAAAATGTGAGATCACCACTGGTTATTTTTGAAGTTGGGACCATTGCTGGCCAATGACTAATAGTTAGGGTTATTAAAATCCATTATTCCTAGTTTAATTGCATATTTGCATTAATGGTTTTAAATTGAATTTGGAGATATTTTTGAAATGTAGGGGAGAAAAAGCAGAGGATATGTGCAGTGTTATTAAATGAGAGTTTATATGGGAATGATATTGCTTACACCATTGCAACTGCTACCAGTATGAGGTGAATCCATTTAAACGTTTTTGTACTTATTTGTTAGAAAGCATAGATAGTTTGATGCATTTGATGTTGTCGTTTTCAAATTTTGAATTACTATATAGATATTGTTTGATAGCGAAAGAGATTATTTTTAAATTTTTGTATATATTGCATTTGTTAACATTGATTTTGGGATATTATAAGGTGTTTGATAACATGATGGATTCTTTATTAGTTTATGGCGTTGATGCAGGGCGATATTGAAATCGAATTGTTACCATGAACAAGGGCATGATGCGGCTTGTACATATCCGGATAGCATCTATATGTTGTTGTTTGGAGTTGTGCAAATTGTTATGTCTCAGATACCGAACTTTCATGACATGGCATGGTTGTCTGTTGTTGCTGCCATCATGTCGTTTGCTTACTCAATCATTGGTTTGGGGCTCGGTTTTGCAAGTGTTGTTGGTACGTCTTCCTTTAAACATTTTATTGATTTCCTTTATCATAATTGCAATGGATTGTTAATGCAAATCAACATAAGTGTGTGTAGGATCAATGTGATGTATAATGTATTTTTGCATAACTTGAATTTTAATACGAACTGGAAGATGAATTGGTTTGTATTGGCCTGAGCCAACAACACTTATTGAACTTGTGATTAGTTTAAGTATTATGATTTAAAAGTTCCTATTATTAAAGCTGGTAAAACTGTGTTTCACGTGCGGGTCAAAAAGTCTGTTCGGGCTGGGCCGACTTACCGACATTTTTAAAATATAATTTATTTTAAATAAAATGATGTAGGACGTTGTAAGCCTTCAAATACACGACCTGTTCGACCCATTTCACTTGTTTCACTTCTAGCTACTCTTTTTACTAGTTTGATCTGTTAGCATACATATAAATGGGTTAATATTGCTACCTTTTACTTTTCAGCAAACGGGGAGATTATGGGGAGTATTGAAGGAGTCCCCGCAGCTACCGCAACTGATAAAGTATGGCTAGTTTTTCAAGGTCTTGGAGATATTGCTTTTGCTTATCCATACTCGATAATCCTCTTAGAAATTCAGGTGCTTTTTTTTTTTAACTCGACTCACTCAGTTGCATAATCTTTAAGTTAACGAATAACTAATATTGATTGCATTCTTAACCAAGGACACATTGAAATCACCACCAAACGAAACCAAAACGATGAAGAAAGCTTCAAGGTCTGCAATAGTTATCACCACGTTATTCTATCTGTGTTGTGGAAGCTTCGGGTATGCAGCCTTCGGAAACAACACCCCCGGAAATCTCTTGACCGGGTTCGGGTTCTATGAGCCTTATTGGCTTGTTGACTTGGCCAATGTTTGTGTTATTCTTCATCTTGTCGGTGGATATCAGGTGCTACACATTTTAATTTGGACTTTCGGGTCAAAACAAAAGCTTCCACTAACTTTTCATATTCATTTTCATGAATGTTATACAGGTCTTTAGCCAACCAGTATTCGCACTTGTGGAAACATGGTTTTCTGAGAGATACCCAAACAATAATTTTGTAAACGAGTTTTACCAGCTAAAGCTGCCGTCACTGACAACATTACAACTAAATCCCTTCAGACTATGTTTCAGAACAACATACGTTGTATCCACAACTGTAATAGCAATGTCGTTTCCTTATTTCAATCAAGTATTGGGAGTGTTAGGGGCCTTAAATTTTTGGCCACTAGTCATATATTTCCCTGTCGAGATGTACTTTGTGCAAAGAAAGATCCCACCCTGGTCAAGAAAATGGGTCGCTCTCAAGACTTTCAGCTCTGCTTGCTTTCTTGTATCGACAATGGGATTTATTGGATCACTAGAAGGACTCATAACTGCTAAATTGAACTAAACACATGTTTACTTTTCTTCATATGTAATGTATCATCATTGTAGCATTCAACTTCAGGGGCATTCTATTCATATTCTTGGCTTATTATATACATTTGTAATTTGTAATTCCTTTTATGTAATAAATAAATGTAGCCCTTAAACTTCACCTATGTTCGGTTAATTCCAGAATCGACGTTGTAGGAGAGTACTTTACAGTCATATTTCTTTTTGGAAGGCCAAACAAACCAGCAGGGTGCTGTAGGGAAAACAGATAAAAACAAAGATCCTTATCAATCTCATACAACTATCAAGGAACAATTTCGAAACACAAACTTGGTGATGTGCTTCAAGTATCCCAACAGAACAAATTACGATGTGATCTCATGAAAAACGCTGTAATTTAATATCCGCCAAAAATGACGAAATTCGCCTTTTAGTCTTGTTGTACGTTAACTCATTCCTCGCCTTACCCAAAAACCAGAATATGGCGTATGCAATTGCATACCCCATCTCTTTTTCCTCTTTTGTACTTTAACCCGCGTGTCGGCTAGCCACAATGGAGTATATTGAACCCGCAAAACCAAAGTCCACACCGCTCCACCATGAAATTCTCCTTCAAACTTCAACGATCCGTTGATTTCAATTCTGCATTGCAAAGATGGCATCTGCATGAATCAACGCTAACTCTCCTAATGGCACCCAATTATATCGTTATTCACTTTAGGATCATTTTAGGATGAACAAATGAGTATGCACAGATTCTGTGCAGGGACAAAACAAGAGAAACACACGCACTAAAACACACTATACTATTGTTAAACGCAGATGGCTATATAACTACCTTTTGACCCGTTAATATTCGACTCCTAAATTATAAACATAAACATAAGAATGATACTAATAAACTTAGAATATCTTGATTAATCTTTCCAACGA
Organism: Helianthus tuberosus; assembly: GCA_030545235.1. Lineage (NCBI taxonomy): Eukaryota > Viridiplantae > Streptophyta > Magnoliopsida > Asterales > Asteraceae > Helianthus > Helianthus tuberosus. Next base: position 58,494,682 of record CM060415.1, on the reverse strand, counting down.
ATTGAACGAACACAATTTTTTACCAGATTACTGTGTATATTTATCATGATTACCTTCTTTTGATGTTTACATTAACTAATAACTCGTATCTTGCCAACGAATGTGCATAAATGTTTACTATGTTAAGAAGTTAAACAAGTTTACAAATTTTGAAAATTATTTGCATAAAAACAATGGAGTGGTTTTGTTTTTTGAAATTTTATGAGATCCCACATCGGTTGAGTGGTGAAAGAGTTAGCTGAGGGTGGGAGTATAAAAGGGGAATGAGGGGACTGGAATACTCACTTACCTGGACGGGGTCAATGGGTGATCAAGAAGGCCCATGGCCTAGGTTGGTGACCTCCATTGCACTTAGGAGGGGTGCCCGCCTAAGGTCGGCCCAAGTGGTCGAGCCTACGTCATAATTTGTGGCAGCGGGGGCCTGCGTTCGCGCGGCCCCCACCAATATTTTAGTCCAATCTTTTTGTTTTGTGGTCAATAATTGTTGAACCTTTTCGATATGGTCAATCAGAAATTATTATTTTTTGTGGTCCATTGTTCTTTACTTCTTGCATAGATAATGTTAATTGTTGTGGAGTAGTAATCTAAGATCTGGTTTGCTTGTATGGCGCTTAATTCGCCGTTGATGCTGCCGGCTACTACTTGGGTTAGTTTTGTTTGGTGTGGATCCTGTTTTAATTGGTAGCTGTAACATGAGCTAAAAGCTGTACTGTTAGGGTTTTTTTTACTGTTCGTCTTCAATCTGTCAATCCTGTATTTGATCCTATTTTTATGTATTTATTATTATTAATTTGTTTAAGTTTTGATTATTGCCTCCGATTGTGAATATTGGTATAGTACCAAACCTGAACATCATCGGTACCGGTACTGGTATCCTATGCTGTCAAAAAGCTAAGAATATTGTTTTAAAGCTTGATGCTCATCATATAATGCCTTTTTTAGGTGTTTTCAGTATGTTTTAGACTTGTTTAGGCTATTTTAGGTTGATTCCCTGCTTATTTAGGTTGATTCCGGGCTTATTTAAGGATTCCGGTTTCAGACATCTTTTGCCAGAATTTGGCCTGAATCTGCGCCTGGCTTGCCTGAAAGGGAGCTTTTCTTGGCGCGACCCAAAAGTTGCGTTGGGTTGCGCTTCAGCACCTAGGGATGTTTTCGGTTTTGGTACCCTTCAATTTTGGTATTCTAATGATACGGTATTCGGTTTATATTTCACTAGTTTTTGGTTTTTGGTAATTTTTCGGACGCATTATTTTCCATGATACTGGTACCGAACCAACAAAATTGATATGGTATTCGATTTATACTTTCACTTATTTTTCGATTTTGGTGTTCTTAACCAATTAGGGTATGTAAACATTTATCTCTCAAGATTTTTGTAGATGACACCCACGAGGCGTTTGTGAAAATGCCACATCTAACTGTGATCAGTCTACTACAATATCTGAAACTTGATTACAACTAGATTGACAATTATTTCTTATGCTATTGATGAAGGGAATATATGGACAGCTCTAGCCCATATAATAACAGCAGTTGTAGGATCAGGGGTTCTATCATTATCTTGGAGTGTTGCACAGCTCGGATGGATTGCCGGTCCAGTTTCTCTAGTCTTATTCGCACTTGTGACCTATCTCAACGCGTCCCTGCTCACCAAATTTCATCATTACTCCGACCATCGCAATGGCGTGAATGTAACCAACCGTTCCTACTTGGAAGCTGTACGGAACATTCTAGGTAACCGAGTTTGGTATTGTTTGAATTTGTGGCTGTTTTAAGTCGTTTACTTGTTTTAATGATGTTTCGTGATGTTACAGGGGATTTGAATGCACGAGTTTGTGCATTGTTGGTGTTCTTCAATTTGTTTAAATTGGGAGTTGTTTATACAATCACATCTGCTAGCAGCATTAGGTACGCTTCGTTTTCGTTATAATGAACGACGGTTTTTGGTCTAGTTTGTAACTGTTTGCTGTTTTTTGTTGGTGGTAGAGCGATTCTGCAGTCAAATTGTTACCACGAACACGGGCATGAAGCAGCTTGTGAATATGGGATAGAGTTTTATATGCTTCTCTTTGGAATTATTCATGTTATAGCTTCTCAAATACCCAATTTTCGAAGTACAAAATGGCTCTCGGTTATCGCTGCAGTTATGTCCTTCGCGTATTCTTTCATTGGATCCGGACTCGGGTTAGCACAAGCAATAGGTAAGGACACCCATCTTTACAGAACTAAAATTTAATGGATTAGTTATTATTACAGAACTATATCGTTGTTAGTTCTTTGAAATAGTAATGATTTTGTAAACACGCAAAAGAATACATGTTTGGCTACTTTTGATCCGTTTCATTTTCTGCTATAATATATGTTATATGAGACTGCAGGAAATGGGAAGATCAAAGGTACTATAGGAGGAGTTCCAACTGATAAACCTATTCAGAAAGTATGGTTGGTTGCTCAAGCTATTGGAGACATTGCGTTTGCGTACCCTTTTCCATTAATCTTTCTAGAAACACAGGTGATAAGAAACATATCAATGTTTTGGTCTGTAGATTTTCATTATTAGTTCTGTTATTGGAAAAAATAGTTCGGTTAATACAGTTAACAATTGTTTACTGCCAGCTTTGGACGTGCGAGGATTTAAGCTAATTTCAGTTAATAAACTCATTTTTATTATGGTCAAATAAAACAATAGCTATCTTTATATATAAAGGAGAATAAATGATAAGTAATATGCTATTTATAAACAAGAATGACAAAACTTCTTTGACGTATAACATATTATTTGTAAAAGAAAAAATATAAATATTGGCATTTAATGTTGGTTCGGTTATTTATACACATATTACCATAAGTGAACCATTGGTTTCTTGATCTGTTTGGTTATTTCAGTTTATTTCGTTTATTCTGTTTTTCTTCTCACTCCTTTACCATGCATATTTCAACTTTTATAAACATGTAGAGTACTCTGAAATCACCTCCATCCGCAGAAGTCACCATGACGAAAGCATCAAGAATTGCAGTGTTTACGACAACTGTTTTTTACCTTTGTTGTGGTGGATTTGGCTATGCAGCCTTTGGGAACTCGACTCCTGGGAATATCTTGACCGGGTTTGGTTTTTATGAACCATATATCCTCATAGATTTTGCTAATGCATGTGTTTTTCTCCACTTAGTTGGTGGATATCAGGTAAAACCTTCTACTTCATTAACCAATAATCTAAATGTGTAAAATCTGGAGGTGGAAAAACGGGCGGGTCAACCCGTTTCAGCAACGGGTTAAACACTAATTTTGGATGTGTCAAAATGGGCTAGGGCGTGTTAGGGATTAACCCAAACTACTTCTGTCTAGAATTATTAGCGTATAGCGTAGCGTATATGTCGAAGGTCGCTACAGGGTATGTAGCCATAAATAGCGGGATTTCAGTTTTTTTTTCTTTAAATATAAATAGCGATTAAACATAGCTATAAAATAGCTGGATTTTAGGTTTTTGTTAAATATACATGTAAAATAGCGTATATACCAGAGTATTTTGAACCCTATAATATACATATAAAAAAAATTAATTTTTTTCTAGTATATCGCTATTCGCTATATAGCATACGGATACCTTGACACTATTCGCCATTAACAACTTTGGTAACATCAGCCCCCCATACCAATCAATATTGTCCGTTTTGTCTATTATGAGGAGCCCACATATTTGTTTTATGTTGCTTGAGTGAAAACCCGTCATGGATTGCTATCACTCAAGCATGCTTAACTGTGGGAAATCTCTTATATCATTATACGGACAGAAAAAAACAGTGTAGGATTCGCCCAAGGGGTTACAGTTAATTTTATTTTTTGTATAAATAACTAATGTGTCATTACATAATTATAATGATAATTTTAACTTTTTGTGTAAAATGAATTTACATGTTTTATGCATTAAAATTACACTCTTCACACCTTCACCCTTTTGACCCGTTTTCTTATGATCTAAACTTTTTCTTCAAATTTTCTCCATTTGACTACAAAACATAACATGATCACGTAAACGAGTCGTAATTGACACCGCTTTAACATTTTGTTATCAGATATTCAGTCAGACGTTATACGCGATTGTGGAAAGATCATGTTCCGAAAGGTACCCAGAAAGCGAATTCATAAAAAAATTTCACATTTGGAAGATTAGGATGAATCCTCTGAGGTTATGTTTTAGAACATCATATGTTGTTTTAACCACATCCTTAGCCATGCTATTCCCTTACTTTAATGAAGTAGTGGCATTTTCTGGTTCAGTCACCTTCTGGCCATTGGTTGTATACTTCCCGGTTGAGATGTACATTGTGCATAAAAAGGTTGTACCTTGGACTGTCAAGTGGTGTTTTCTTCGTGTCTTCACCATTCTTTGCTTGTTTGTAGCCATGTTTGCATTTGTTGGTTCTGTACAAGGAATAATTGCCAAAAGATTTGGCTAGTAAACAAACAATAGAAGCTTGTCTATATTATATAATTCAAGACATGTTTTATAATTACGAGTGTTAGATGGGTTGTGTTCACGAGTTAGCAGGTATAACCCGACATGGACCTGTGTACGAACATGAACATGAACATGATACAAAGCCGGAAGTCGTGTAAGACACATGAAACTAAGCACTACACAATTATTCACGAGCTGACACAGACAGCTTGTTTAACCCATTTTTTTCTTTACCTTTTTACATGGTAATAGTTCAAAACTATAAGTGTGTAACAATTACACTTAAAAGCATGGAACATGATGGCCAATTTCTTTTATCGGTAAAAAGCAATTTTTAGAATTCCACTGTAAAAAAAAAATCAGGTCAACGGCAAACCAAAGAAATTCAAAACGACATTGTTTGCACACATAACGTAAATGGGTAGGGTTCATGCGAGAACCACTCATATTGCTAGAAACACGAGAACCAATGTGAACCCAACCAAAATAAACCCACCCCACCATCACCCAAAAATCTAAACATCCACCCTCACCCCACCACAACCCAAAAACCTAAACACCCCCCCCCCCCCCCCCCCCCCCAAAAAAAAAAAGAAAAAAAAGAACTATACCCAACCAAAAACCTAAACACACACCCCCTACCCCCAGTCACCCAAGCTAAATGCTAAAAACTAAATCCTAAAGCTAAACCCCGAAACTAAATGCTAATTTTTTTAACAGTTAATTGCGACTTTTTACAAAATATAAAAAAATGTGTGTTTTTTAAGGTTTTTGTTAAGTACTTTTTGTTGTGTTCATATTAGTTCTTATGGTTATCACAATAAAGGGTGATTAGTGACGAATCCTCATAACTTGAATAGATATAAAATATTCTTTAACATGGAAACACATGTTAATTGGGTCCTACTAATCTACAATATGTAGTCAAAAAATGAGTTTTTTTTTTTTTTTTTTTTTTTTTTTGAAGAAAAAGAGACAACTTGGACATTGAGATATCGAGTTTTATAATTATTAGCAAGTTTATAATGATTAGTGACAAATCCTGTTTTTTTAAGATCCACACATGGTTTTGATTTTTCTTGTTGGTAATATTTTTTCAGTCGATGATGATATATTCAACTTACCTGAGACACCTATTGAGTTGTGATTTTTGGGTGAGTTCGTTTGTTAAGATTCTCAAATTTCGTAAACCCGAAATCGGGGCAGGGATGTAAAAATATGTTTGGCGTAAATTTTTTTTAATATTAATTAATGATATATGTGTTTAAATTAGGTCAATGGATTGCGAAGTGAATAGAAAGCTCTATGAACTAAATTGTTGAAGGGGTTTAATATGCAACCTTAACATAATTGTTATAAATCTATATATATAATAAAAAGGAAAGTGGTGAATGAACAGCAGTGAACTATATATGATAAAATCTAGGGTATATTAGAATATAAGGTGTGGGGTGGGGTTGTGGCGTGGGTTGGGTACAAACGCCCAAGTCACCATCCCGGGTAGGCTTGGGTTTCGGCGTGGCCCCTTGGCCAGGTGTTTTAGCACAGGCGTTGGACGGGGCTATCAAGATGACATGGCGGGATCTCATTGGCCAAGACAAGTAGCCGTTTGGGCTAGCCGTTGGCCAACGACTATGTGTTTAAAAAAATTTATTTTTTCACTATAAATACTCACACTTCTATTCATTTTTTTACCACAACTACTCCACCTCTTCTATAATCATCTCTATCTTATTTTTTAAAAAAAATTATCATCCAACCACAATACGAAAAATGAATCCTCGTAATCGTGGTTTTGACCCGAACAATCCGTGGGCATTCCAAGAAACACCTAGCCCAGCATCCAATCGTCCAATTGCTCCCTTTTTAAGACACTCCACGATGCCGGATATGGTTGGTTATGCATCGTTTATCTCGAATCGTTTGAAGAATGATGTCGGTCGAAAACACCAATGCCTTTCGCGCAACGCGCGTCGTTGAAAAACACTAGTTTTACTAGTTAGCTAAATGTGAATGCAAGTTTGACTTGAGACGGAACTAAACTCATTTAAACTAAAATCAAAGTTATAAATTTAATGCTTATCAAGTACAAGACACAATTCACGTACGAAGCATACGTGAGAAGGAGTTATTGACAAGTGTCATTAGTAGGAAAGGTAATTTAGTCTTTTCTTAATGAACTAGGTTAATGCCCGCGCGATGTGCGGCTTCATCCAAAACCATATTATTTACTTTGAAATATAATATTTTGTACAAACGCATAAATTGGAAGAAAAAAACAAAAAACTATTCAAATGCCGGAAAAAACGTTCTTGTAGACTACACTTAGTATCTAAACAACAAACTTCCTAGGTTAATGCCCGAGTTAAATGCGGGCTTCAACAAAAAACCTTCGTAGGCAACGGTAGCTGGGTGGCAACCCGGGTTGGAAAATTTAAATTAAATTAATCATAAGTGTATGGATAAAAGTAATGCAAATAAAGTGACATTACATAAAATAGTAACAAAGTTTTCTTTATAAGCCGTGTACAAAAACATCAAGAAAAAGACAAATATCGGTTATGTATACAACTTAGGAATTATACATGTTTGGTACCACTTGGACTAAAGGCTTGTGAATCGCTCTTGACCATCTTTTGACACAAGTAAAATTAGTTTCCTTGACATGCCGAGCAAAATGTTTGATTGTTGTTTCCAACCTAACCAACCACAAATTATACACATTAAGTACACAAAATTATAATCACCAAATAAATGCCTTGACAGCTTTGGCTCAAGAATTAGATTTTCTGATTTCCCAAACCTCTGAGCGATCGACGAAGTTTAAACGTGCTATCCTTATCAATGCGCTTGTTTGGAGTACTTACCAAATTAGGAACAGGTTTGACCGTTTCTTCAATATGGTTTTAGAAGCAGTATTAACATTGTTAGAAGAATAAGAACAATAGTCTTCAAAATCAGCAGGCAGAGACGCCATATCCAGCTCAAAAGATCCAGCGGGTGCACCAGCTCTTTAAGTTCCGGTAAGCTTTGCTGACGGGATACGATGAGAAAACCTAAACCGCTCGTTACATGGAATCTTATGATCACCAGCTCCTGCCCAGATTGATCTCTGAAACACGCTAACAAATCCCTTCACTTTCAATAAGAAACCAACAGTTTATGTAAATTACATTAAATCAATACATGAAACCAAAATTCAAACAAATTATGTCATGAATAAAAACATCAAAATTTCAAAAAAAAAAGCTTACAGATTGCTATGTGGATGAAAATGATGCCTCCATCTCCCAGACCTTGCATTGTTGGTAAGTGTCCAGTTCATCATGCTCTGAACCAACACCTCATCATTAATTAAGAAATATTCACCCTTATGTCAGGTAATATATTTACAAACAAAGGTATACAACTAAATTTACTTGTGTGACATTCATACAGTCTAAGCAGCGAACACAAATAATCTTCACAATTCCAACTTGTCCATCAACCTTTCCACCCTTTTCATTATACTAAGAGTACCTACCATTTCAAAACCATTAAAATTAAAAAAAAAAATCTTTAAACCAAAGAATGAAACTTCTTTTGATCAAAACATATAATAACAAAAAAATCAACCTTTTGAATTAATAGATTACAAAAGACATAAATGTAACTAAAGATTAATTTGTTATTTCAGGGTACTACTTAGGAAAAAAAAAGTGTTGAATTATAAGAATAACAAATTACCGGAGGAACAGCACCATATGTAGGAGTTTCCGACAGGAGGGTCGGAAGTCACCGGACCTAAAATTATACCTAATCAATTATAAAACCGGAGGGTCGAAAACGTATATACATAACAAATTCTATACGAAAACTACATACATTATCTATATATAATCAAGGATAGTGACATGAGATAAGATATTTATTTTTGGTTGACATTGTTTACATGATGATGTGGCGGGCCCAAACCCATTTTTTTTTTATAAAACTAACATAGAATATTTAACAAATAAGATAAAGACTAAAAAGTATCAATCATGGATCAGCTATGTAGTTGTACAAGGGATGAACAGAAGGGGATCAAAAAAGTAACTTTCTTTTATAATATTATGATCGGACAAAACAATTGCATGTTAATTGTGTAGAGTTGTTTGAAGCATAAGAACCAAAACAATGAATAAACCCTTGAAAGATAGTTGCAAAAGGTAAAATTTTACATAGGACACGTTACTCACAAAACGGAAGAAGATTCGCCTACATTTCCAGCTCCAAAACTCCTGCAGATTCATACCAAAAGGCTTGCAGATTCACCTGCACGCTATATTGAGAGGTAGCGAAATGGGGTAGAAATTAGTTAAACAGGTCAAGCAGGTCAAAAGTGGCAATGCGCTTGTTTGGAGTACTTACCAAATTAGGAACGGGTTTGTCGCTATTTGGGTTGTAGCGAAGGATAGTGAGAATAGTGACACTTTGTTTATTTTTTAAATATAAATATCAGTTAAATATAGCTATAAAATAGCTGGATTTTAGGCTTTTGTTAAATATACATGTAAAATAGCATATATACCAGGGTATTTTGATATAATATACATATAAAATTTTTAAAAATTATTTTCTCTAGTGTATTGCTATTTATAAAATAGCCGCCCGCTATTTATCGCTATTCGCTATGTAGCATATAGGTACCTGTAACATTCCCATTTTTATCATATAAGAATTTTAGGGTTGTTTAAATTTATTAACCACTAGTAACTAGTTTTATTTTTAATAAATTATTCTACCCAAATAGTTTTAATAACTATTTTATATATAGTTGGTTGAAATATTCTACCAAATAATTGGCCTTTATATGGGTGACCTTTCTAATAAAATAAAAGTATATAAAAACTTATATTATTAGACAGATAAATTTCAGGTAAGTTGACTGTTAGAAATATGAAGTAACTAGACGGGCCTATGAACCGTTTAATAATTAAATTATAAAAAAACATCATATTTTAGAAGTTATACAAGCCAAATGAATAAAGTAGTTAAATTAATAATAATAAAAATAATAATAAATATAATAATAATAATGAAACCAAACATATGAAATTCACTAGGAACTGTCGTGTCTAATTCGTATCCCATCTTATATAAAAATAAAATAATAAATAAATAAATCAATGTACTACAAAGATAGATATCACATAAGTTTTCTACGTGTTAATTGAATGGTATAAGTGTCTTTCAAAAATAAAGAATTGAAATGATAACTCACAAATAATATACGTGTAAGATAGATATGAACTTCTTTTGATTAATGGTCAAGTAAACAATGACTATAAATAAAGAACCATCAGTCAATTTTTATTTTTTCAAAGAAACCCTAATGGAGACCCAAGTGATTCTGCATAAACCCTAAAATTTCCAGAACAATCAGAATCAGGATCAGGGCCCCTAAAACTCAGGGGGGGGGGGTATTCCCTATTAACGATTATCTTCATAAGTTGCTGTAAAATGCGAGATTCTTCGATCCGTCGACTCAGCTGAGCTACAAACACACGTGGCAACCCTATGATAAGATATGACCCGTCGCGTCACGCGACGCCCAAAGGTGACCCCTCGCATCACGCGAGGGGGTCAAATTTTAAGTATAAATAGTGGGGGTGTGGGACTTGCATTTTGGCGTTGGAACGACGAAGAAATTCAATTTGTACATAAAGTTATCTTCTGTTTACTATAAAAACACACACAATCATGAAACACTGCTACGATACAGGGTATTAACTCAATCGCTGCTACGATTCAATGTCCGATTGATTTAAACTATCCGATGAATGTTTAAGTGCTGCTCAAACTTGGGTTATGCTTTGTCATTCGTCGTTAAGTCGATGGATGTTTAAGTATTGCACTTTGTCATTTGTTGTGAGGGTTTTAATCTCGTGAGTTATCGTAAATGCTGTATTAGTTACTTACCAAGTTCGTGTGCACTAGGTTACAAGACTAATCAATAGGCTAAGCTCTGCCTGTATAAATCTGCATGCTTATAATGTGAGTCATTCTCTGTTTACCAAATTACTTTCAAAATCATGATTGTTTTCAAAGTTATAATTACAGGGATCAAGTCTTTGTAATCTCCAAATTACAGCCGGTATGTGGGGTTTTGTATACATTACTTGATAACCGTCACCATTGGACAACGGGTTAGCCAAGGGGTGATATGACCATAGTCACAGACACCATTGGACAACGAGATAGCCAATAGGTGGTCGAGTGACAAATACCGTGGGTAGATGGTTGATATGTATAAACATTGTAATCGCTCTTAATACTGTAAATTATAACAAAGTTGTAATCACAGTGATTAAGTCTTTGCCAATCTTGAAGAAGCAAATGTAAAAACCCTTAATGCTGTGAATTATAACAAATGTATTTTTATACAAAAATGAATGAACTCACCAGTATTTCCTGCTGACCAAATCTTTTTAAAATGCGTTTCAGGTAATTACAGTAGATCAGGATTTAGAGTTGGATGCGGCACCAACAAGGCTTACAGAAGTGGCTTATTTTATCAATTAAATTAAATTAAGATAAGTTGTTTTATGTATTCGAATTTATCCTATATTAAAGCTACATTTTGAAACATGGTTTTATCCCATCTATTTAATAAATAAAAATCCGGTGTTTTCTAAACTCTGATATTTTTCCTAACTCACGGTTCTGCCAAAATTTCCGCTGCACTACTTTTCAAAATAACCACCGGTACCACTTGGCTGTCCGCGGCTCCCGATTCCGTCCAGGGTGGGGTCGGGGGTCGTGACAGAAGGTGGTATCAGAGCCACTGATTTAAGCCAATAGGTGTTGTGATAATAATACCTAAGCCTAAATAAAAGAGTTAGGAAATTGCTATTAACTGGTAGCACACATGATAGCATTTAGACTTGAACTTAAGAAAAGATGCCTTAGTATAAGCTTCGAGATAAGCTAAATACTTGTGTAAATAAAGTATGATGGGTTTTTGTATGCCGAGAGAATAATAACTAGAACATTGCAAGTATAATAAATAAGCAATAACACTTGACCACTGTTATTTCTTATTTATTAGTACTACTTTGTTCTAGAATATGATCTGTCATGTGAAGACTAATTTGCTTAGTCTTTGTTGAAAGTCATAATGCACTTTCCAAATCATGATTTAAGAAAAATCTATTTATGGGAAATATAAATTTCTTCTCCGACAAGACTGGGTATGGTGTAGCAGACTCTCCAGCTTGTCCGGATATAACGGGGTTACCTCTCCGGCTAGAACCGGGTAAGAAGGTATATAATATGTCAAACAAGTGACAAGATTTCCCTAAATAGTATCATGATCTGATATCTGACTTGTTTTTGGAAATAAAAATCTGTTAAATACATTGACCTTATGAAGGGTATGTATATTACAGCATGTGAAATATATGATTATATAGATATGTATATCTATAAGAAATTCCAAAAGTCAATTAAGAATAAAGCACAAGCATATGTGTCAATAATAAATCTAGATTTCTTTATCAGGAATCTCTTGCATATATCTATAATTCCGATATCAAACATTATTTCGTTTGATCATCTACCTCGTAACTCGTGCGATAATATAAACAATGGAAACCCTTTAAGTGGGGACGCCATCAAAAGTATAAGAATTTCCAATGCGTTAGTATAAATTATCAACGCAAGTAAGAAGCATGTAAAGTTGTGCTAGTGCACAAGAAAACACATGAAACTTAAATTATACGTCGAAGTATATCACACACGACTTTCAAGGCAAGACCTTTGGAAAATATGATTGGACACGACGACACCAATGCGAATCCCGTCAGTGGAAGAACTACTAATCAAAAAGCAGCACTTGGCCACGTAATCCTACAAACGACATGAAGCTTGCTGAGGTACGATAGAACAAGATTTCACAACAATCGGTGCATAGTCTAATCTAATTCTTGACACTACAAAAGAAGTCATATACCTTTACAATCCCCTATTATATTTTATTCGACATTCCCTAGTAATGTCACTTAAACACCGGTTATCACACGGAATTCCAGGTAAAGTTCTTATATTTCTTTCATTGAAATCCTGACTTTTGCATATGATGAATTGACTTTCGCATTTCCAGTTCCCCTAAATGGTCTTCATACCATGAGGATTTCTTTCATAGTAGCAAATATTGATCTATTTCATTTCTTGGTAAATCCACACATTACACATGCACTGTTGTTGCGCATGTGGTTCGTTTGATTTATGAAGACCACTGGAGGGCTTCATTCTAAATTGTTGTTTTATTAAAACTCAAATATCGTTCCGCTATACTTGATTTTTGGCACTGTGAACCGTATTTTTGCAAAACAACGACTCTTTTATATCGAATCGACGAATTTCTTGAAAAACTCGATTTTCTTTTGAATAGTATACATGGTTTTTGTTATGACCATGTCAGAACTTTCTTATCAATATACGAACTCGTTTTGTTTAAACCAAGTTCAATTGTTTGAACTTGCTCGCATTACGTATTCACTTCAAGATCTCTTATGATGGATTGCAGCTATCATATTCAAAATAATCCCAACAAACACTTCCTTTATTTTGAACCATAATCGGCTTGTTTGGTCTTCGACTTCATTAAATCGTTTCTTTGATCACGATCACCTTGGGGTGACGTTTTCCCAAAATTTGAAGCTTGCGCTAATCTCGTTTGCACACATCATATACGGATTTAATTATTTATTTATTTATATTGAATCCACTTTGTTGGTTTATAAAAGCAATTTTAACACAATCGTGTGCTAAGATAATGATACACAAATTCAATTCATATTTCAGTGTATCTCTTAATGATTCTTACATCATCAATTGATCCTTTCATAATCTTTATTGCTTTATCATCTTTGATCGAAAAACATTATTAAATTGTTTCAATTTCAATTGAAAATCCTACTAGATTTGTTTGAAACAAACATTCGGACTTAATTCATTTGATTTAAAAACACGGTGAACACGTCCAGTCACCGCTATTATTATTTCGATCACTACGACACCTTGGGGTGGCATTTTATTTAATTTGAAACTTGAGTTAATCTTCTTTTCACACCTAATGTATGGATTTATTTATTTTACTTTGTTAGTTCATTATCTTAAACAGTCTTAATACAATTATGTGTTAAGATAAGAGTACACAAATTCATATCATATTCTGGTGTACCTCTAAAGTTTCTTTCATCATTGATCGAAAATTTTATGATATTCATTTGGTCTTATCATCATCAATTGAAAATCCTATTCGAAATGAATATCCAAATTTACTTCATTAAAAGCTTTCAGTTGATTACACGGTGAATTTGTTCGATCACCATAATTATTGAACTATTTCCATCATTACGACACCTTGCGGTATCGGTATAAACTTGTAGCTTGGGCTAATCACAATCATTCGAATCATTCAAAACCACATCTGTCTTTCGACTCGTCATTTAAAAATCATCTTAATTCAATTATGTATTAAGACAATGATACACTAACTCTATTGTATTTCGGTGTATCCTTGCAATTCACTCATCTCAACACACTGATTTTCTCATATCATAATTCAATATTTGACAAATCATTTTCATGCTTTTATTTCATTTTAAACCTGTCAATTCTGAGTCTTCCTCAGTTGACAATCAAAGTAAGTTTTATTTCGACAATAAACTCTATTGTTTCTAAATCATTTACAACTTGTAAACATTCAATTTCGACATCTATTGATCATATATCTCTTTTGACTTGAACCTAGTCACTGTGAAAATTATATCATTTCATTTCATTCATTTGACATCAATTTCTGAAACTAATTCAGTTGAACCATTGAGTCCTATTTCTTGTACAACTCATATTCACAAAATTTGAATATATCTTGATTCTGTGTCATTTACCTTAATACTGTTCTTATTGACTAAGACGTGACATAACTCTAAAAGAAATATCCTAGCCCAAATCTCGAGGACGAGATTTAAAACAAGGTGGGGAGGATGTAACATTCCCATTTTTATCATATAAGAATTTTAGGGTTGTTTAAATTTATTAACCACTAGTAACTATTTTTATTTTTAATAAAATATTCGACCCAAATAGTTTTAACAACTATTTTATATATAGTTGGTTGAAATATTCTACCAAATAATTGGCCTGTATATGGGTGACCTTTCTAATAAAATAAAAGTATATAAAAACTTATATTATTAGACAAATAAATTTAAGGTAGGTTGACTGTTAGAAATATGAAGTAACTAGACGGGCCTATGAACCGTTTAATAATTAAATTATAAAAATACATTATAATTGAACTTACTCCGTTTTTAATAAAACTTGGTTCAAACTGTAGATAAAATTATTCTCGTTCTAAAAACATATTTATTGTTTTGTAAAACATCATATTTTAGAAGTTATACACACCAAATGAATAAAGTAGTTAAATTAATAATAATAAATATAATAATAATAATGAAACCAAACATATGAAATTCACTAGGAACTGTCGTGTCTAATTCGTATCCCATCTTATATAAAAATAAAATAATAAATAAATAAATCAATGTACTACAAAGATAGATATCACATAAGTTTTCTATGTGTTCATTAAATGGAATACGTGTCTTTCAAAAATAAAGAATTGAAATGATAACTCACAAATAATATACGTGTAAGATAGATATGAACTTCTTTTGATTAATGGCCAAGTAAACAATGACTATAAATAAAGAACCATCAGTCAATTTTTATTTTTTCAAAGAAACCCTAATGGAGACCCAAGTAATTCTGCATAAACCCTAAAATTTCCAGAACAATCAGAATTAGGATCAGGGCCCCTAAAACTCAGGGGGGGTATTCCCTATTAATGATTATCTTCATAAGTTGCTGTAAAATGCGAGATTCTTCGATCCGTCGACTCAGCTGAGCTACAAACACACGTGGCAACCCTATGATAAGATATGACCCGTCGCGTCACATGACGCCCAAAGGTGACCCCTCGCATCACGCGAGGGGGTCAAATTTTAAGTATAAATAGTGGGGTGTGGGGCTTGCATTTTGGCGTTGGAACGACGAAGAAATTCAATTCGTACATCAAGTTATCTTCTGTTTACTATAAAAACACACACAATCATGAAACGCTGCTACGATACAGGGTATTAACTCAATCGCTGCTACGATTCAATGTCCGATTGATTTAAACTATCCGATGAATGTTTAAGTGCTGCTCAAACTTGGGTTATGCTTTGTCATTCGTCGTTAGTTCGATGGATGTTTAAGTATTGCACTTTGTCATTTGTTGTGAGGGTTTTAATCTCGTGAGTTATCGTAAATGCTGTATTAGTTACTTACCAAGTTCGTGTGCACTAGGTTACAAGACTAATCAATAGGCTAAGCTCTGCCTGTATAAATCTGCATGCTTATAATGTGAGTCATTCTCTGTTTACCAAATTACTTTCAAAATCATGATTGTTTTCAAAGTTATAATTACAGGGATCAAGTCTTTGTAATCTCCAAATTACAGCCGGTATGTGGGGTTTTGTATACATTACTTGTAACCGTCACCATTGGACAACGGGTTAGCCAAGGGGTGATATGACCATAGTCACAGACACCATTGGACAACGAGATAGCCAATAGGTGGTCGAGTGACAAATACCGTGGGTAGATGGTTGATATGTATAAACATTGTAATCGCTCTTAATACTGTAAATTATAACAAAGTTGTAATCACAGTGATTAAGTCTTTGCCAATCTTGAAGAAGCAAATGTAAAAACCCTTAATGCTGTGAATTATAACAAATGTATTTTTATACAAAAATGAATGAACTCACCAGTATTTCCTGCTGACCAAATATTTTTAAAATGCGTTTCAGGTCATTACAGTAGATCAGGAATTAGAGTTGGATGCGGCACCAACAAGGCTTACAGAAGTGGCTTATTTTATCAATTAAATTAAATTAAGATAAGTTGTTTTATGTATTCGAATTTATCCTATATTAAAGCTACCTTTTGAAACATGGTTTTATCCCATCTATTTAATAAATAAAAATCCGGTGTTTTCTAAACTCTGATATTTTTCCTAACTCACGGTTCTGACAAAATTTCCGCTGCACTACTTTTCAAAATAACCACCGGTACCACTTGGCTGTCCGCGGCTCCCGATTCCGTCCAGGGTGGGGTCGGGGGTCGTGACAGTACCTTATCGCTATTTGTTGCTATTCGCCATTAACAACTATGATAAATGGGTTGTGTTCAAGTTGACCTGTATAATTAAACGGGTCGTGTTCAGCTTGACATGTTTAGTTCATTTAATTAAACATGTCGACCCGACAACCCGTTTGACTCACTTATTACAACCCATCAAATCCATTAACACATTTATAGTTTAATAATACCTGGCAACCCGTTTTACACGTTTAGTTAAATGGGTTAAGGAGTTGTTTTCAGGTTACATTATTTTAAGTGTGTGCGGGTTAGATTTGATGTTTAGAGATGACTCTCTCTCTCTCTCTCTATATATATATATATATATGGGTTGTGTTCAGGTTAAACAATTCAACCCCACACGATTGACACCCCTACTTTATAATTTCCTAAACCTGTTGAATGATCCTAAATAACTTCAGTTATGGTCAATACCTTGACATATCTTACTTGATCAGCCCATGACATGCCCATGACATGAATGTTTCTAAATCAGTGCTTATCGTGCCAATTGCTGTTTACCGATTTCGTCTTTACCTACCAGTTGATTCATTAAGTGAAATCCATTCACCTTCTCTAATCACATAGTCAACTATCGTAAGAACCTGTACAAAAATGACCATTTTTGTTAAACTTATAATCTTGGTTAATTGATTAAGGGTTATAACTGTAATGATGTCGTTTATACTAAATAGTGACCCGTTCCAAGCCGAGCTAGTTTTCACCATTTACTATAACCCGAAGGCCTAGAGATTGTACCTGTGGATGAAGAAGTTGATCTAGATGTTGAATGTCGACCCACTTAACTGCCGTTTAAGTATGAATTAACCCTCTGTTCACCATTTTTACTGCAATTCTCACTGCATCTTTACCAGTACGTTTACCTGTCCGACATTGTAACATTCAAATTCTGTTTTCTTGAACTGTGAATTCGATATCCTGTGTTCCGAGTACCAAAGATATTGTTACATTTTCCATTATCTAAACACAAATGTTTTTCAAAGTAGAAAACTATTTTTTTTTAAATAATGATTACCATTATATCTTTGTAGTCTCTCTCTAAGATCTCACAGCGCTACTTTTCTTTGATCCATTGCTCGGAAAATGCCATTGAAATCGGATCTTTGGTAAGGCAGTAAAAGGCCCAGCGCTACTTTTCTTTGATCCGTAGTGACGTCCATGGTCATTTTTCTTACAACTTTTATCCTCTCATCAGAAGCGAAGAACTAAAAATATCAAAAGTTTGAAATAACCCGAATCGAATATGTGTTAGATATTAAAGTTGATGTGAATATGTTCATATCATAGATGAGAACACTAAAAAGATTACCATATACTCAAGTCTTACAAAGTCAAATCGCCTGAGCACCATTGTTTCTAGCTGTTAAGGCATCATTAGGTGTGTCTGCATTTTCCATCACCTGTTAAAAAACCACCAAGAACCAGCCCATCATGTCAAAAACTCTATAATACATGTGCGCCAATTTTCGACATGACATGAAAATATTCAATTTAGGGCTGTCATATTTAATCTGTCTAATAAATACTAAATGGGTTGTGTTCAAGTTGACCTGTATAATTAAACGGGTCGTGTTCAGCTTGACCTGTTTAGTTCATTTAATTAAACATGTCGACCCGACAACCCTGTTAAAATTAATCTTTTCATATCTCATGGATCAGCATTTATTCAAAGATTGTTAAACGGGTCAGTTGGGTGAATAACATTACCCTGTTAAAAGCAGGTTGGTAATCAACGGTAGCTCCGTACTTATCACCCTGAAATTGAGCTCATTAAAACAGAAATACCTCATAAGATTTAATTTCACAACACAATGGATACCTTATAACTAACTGATTGTGCAAGAGAAGATTTCTAAGTGTGTAGAGTTACCTAAGGCTATCGGAATTCCCTTCGCTCGTCAGAAAGATGTTACAGTTAGGCTTAGAGTTTACACAAAAATGAAAGCACCATGGCTGCAAGGGAGGTTGCAGATGAATATCTACCATCCTTCAACCCTGCCAAGCCAAGGTGCCATATTCAACAATATTTAATCAGAACTTCAAACTCATCATAGCCTTGTCGAAAACTCTAATATAGCAAAAGGGGGAACAGAAGAAACAAAGAAGGAAGGACACAAGGGTAATCAAACCACAGTAATCGTGTCCGTATCATCTCAGTTCTAGGCCATACCCTTTTCTATTCATCATTTGAAGGCGAAAATCAAAATCATATAAACAAACAACATGATATCAGCTTTTAAAACCCTAACAAAACGAAATCGTGTGTCAAAAAACAATAACAAACAGAGAATCTAAAATCGATATTCAAATAACATTCATTCACTCAATCAATACATAACAAAACCATCGAGGATTTGATTTCCTGCAAAATTAGCCCTAATTAAAACATATAATCGATCATGAAATACTCTAATTAGAGAGTACCGTAGATGATTTCTCTTCAAATCCGTTGAATCTTGATGAAAATTATTCGATCTTCCTTAGTCGCCGTGTTCGCCAGAGAAGAAAACGGAGAGAATTCGATTTAGGGTTTTGAGAGGAGAGAGAAGGTGTTAAGCGTAAATGAGAAGCCTTGTTCAATCCTCAACTATGAGATGTGCCAAGTGTATGATGACATGGCTGATTATTTGGCATCAACCATAGGGTGACATGTGTCCCCCAATGGTTTACTTTATTATATATATATAGATATATAGATTAGTTCCCCCCTTTGATTTTCAAAGGGCTATAACTTTTTCATACGTTAATATTTTTTTTTAAATTACGCCGTATTAACAAGCATTTCATTCTCTTTAATTCGAGCAATCTATTGCTATAGCTTTATTAAAAAAAACAATTACAGGATTTCGCTATAGTTTTCTTAAAAAAATTAAAGGATTTTGAATACACATTACGTGATTACGTGATTTTGAATAACCAGTACATGACTACGTAATTTTGAATACCCATTCGACATTCAACACAAATTATTACATAATTACACATTCAATATAAATTCATTATGTGATTATACATTCAATATAATTTGTTATAACTAATATTATTACAATTATTTTTATTACGTGATTACATATTAGTAATAAGAACTTGATTGTTTTATGCTTTATTACGTGATTAAGTATCTAATATACGACATTATGTGGTTATCATATGTTGATTTGGCTAATGTTCTGTATATAATTTATTCTTAATACGTGATCAGACATGAAATATTAGGTATTTCATATGAAATATTATGTATTACGTGTTTTGTTTTACGTAATTATGTAATCACCTAGTAGGGTTTTGCATAAATATTATAATGAAATCACGTAATCACGAAATGAATATTTAAAATCACGTAGTCACGTAATAATACACAATCAACTATTTTTACGTAATTACGTAATCACTTAGTTGGGTTTCATATAAAACACTATAATGAAATCATGTAATCACGTAATGCGTATTCAAAATCACGTAGACACGTACTGGGTATTCAAAATCACGTAATCACGTATGAGTATTCAAAATCTTGTTATTTTTTTAAGAAAACTATAGTAATAGGCTGCCCAAATTAAAGAGAATGAATTGCTCGCTAATACGGTGTAATTTAAAAAAAAACAAATATTAAGGTATGAAAAAGTTATAGTCGTTTGAAAATCAGGGGGAAGGAGTTCAAGTGAGAAAAGACCAGAATACCTTTCTCTATTTGTTTCTTCAATTTCTTGAACCTCATATTTAAAAAAATACCACCGCTTTATTTGTAGCTATTGGTCTTGGAAGATTAATGGTTGTGAGTGTCTCTAATCTTTCGCACGCATTACTTCTCTTGTACGGGATTTGCACGCTATCAATGTAAAAGACCTCTGATGTTATAAATTTATACCCTATTACTTGAGTTAAAATCTTGGGGGGGGGGAGATAGTGCACGGTCCTCCCAACCGCCGGAGTGATCTCACTCCGGGAGCCGCTACCCGACCAAGCTAGCTCCGCGGTGACTTCCTGTCACACCCCAACCGATGGCGGAAACATCGGGATGAGACGAAGTGTGTATAGATTGCTCGAGACTTCATAACACTATGTGACAATATTTATTTAATTCAAATTTTATTGCAATACTAAATTGTCATACAAGATTAAAATAAGAAATAACAACATTGTCTCAAATAACAACATAACATTAAAAGATAATATAATTCTAGGTGTGTATCTAGTCCACCCTAAACTTGTTTCATCTTGTAACATCACTTCATCAATTAACCTGCAACATGTATTAAAATAAAATCAACAAAAAGTTGGCGAGTATACAAGTTTGATTACATAGCATAATAGAATAAAAGTTTAAGTACTCGTATCCAACATGAACAACATAATACAAGTCATTAATATGCTGAAACAGTGTCACTATATGTCAAACCCAAGTTTCCAACGCAAACACCCCAAGACTCACTCAAGGGCGGAGCGTACTCCTATAGCATAGGAATTTAATAAGTATAAGAAGTCTAATAAGTCTCAGAAGTTTAATAAGTTTAATAAGGTTAATGAGCATATAGACACGAAAAGTTTACCTAACATACAACATTAACAAGCATCAAATTGTGTCATGTTTAAAAATGGATAGAGTGTGCATATAACAAGTTTCAAGTGTTGCGTTTTTGAATATAGAATACATGTTGCACCCAAATGTGTTTAAAACGAAAATGGGATCGAGTATACTCACGGTTTACAAGCTTTCCTACTTGGATCCGTGAAGAGTTGATTAATGGAGAGAACACCACGTTATCCTACAAGAGGAAAGTTAAGGTGTATGAGTAATTTGGAAGAATGAGGGGATATTCGGACTTATGATTCAAAGAGCGACAAAGTATGTGTTAGGAAAATATTCACTTATGGTATTAGCACTTGTCTTGACACTATGGTAATCCCTAAGGATTATATATGATTTCATAGGTTCAATACCTATTAGAATCGTGACAAGGAACTACACACATAGTGAGAAACTTATTAACTTGGTAGTAGATTTATATAATCACCATCAAGGGTTCGGTTTATAATATATATATATATATATATACATAATAATATAGTTAGTCACGTAGGAGGCGGGAGGTTAAACCTTCCACTTGGTTACCTCTTGGTGTCATATGAGTTATGTAGGAGGCGGGAGGTTAAACCTTCCACTTGGTTACCTCGTTTGTTATGTTAATATATAAGTTATGTAAGAGGCGGGAGGTGAACCTTCCACTTAGGAA
The DNA here is from genome assembly GCA_030545235.1 of Helianthus tuberosus. Classification (NCBI taxonomy): domain Eukaryota; kingdom Viridiplantae; phylum Streptophyta; class Magnoliopsida; order Asterales; family Asteraceae; genus Helianthus; species Helianthus tuberosus. The sequence continues at coordinate 58,472,745 of CM060415.1, read as the reverse complement.
CCTCATAAGTATGTTCAAGAAATAAAGGTACAATTATACTAAACAAAACATCAAGTGATGTGTGGACTTGTATGTAAGTTAGCCTATGCTAACTAAGTAGTCACACCATCTTCAAGTTCAAGACTTGGCACCACTTGTGAGTTAACAACTCTATTAAAACAGAAAGTTTAGAGTGTTTAGACACTCTTAATAAGTGTAAAACAACCTTGGTTTGGCTTTACTAATCATACAATAGACTAGAAGCATAAGAACACAAGTTTGTTTGAAGTATGCAAGAGTTTTAAGAAATTTTCAACAAAACAGAAAGTTTATGGACAATTTCGAGGTAATTCCAGGTCTGATTTCTCCCAAGAGAAGTCAAGGAATCATACCCCATGATTTACAAGCAAGTAGGAAAAAGAATCAAGTGATTTGGTTGAGAAATGAGCAAGTTATGCTTACTTTTGTAAGCTAAGGTGAATCTGCCCGAATTTCAGCTTCTTGGAGGATTTGAGAGTGATTTTAGAGAGGTTTGAGAGTTGTGCAAGAGTCTAAGGCCTTGGGGAAGGTGTTTACTTATAGGGGATGAGTTGGGGGTTGGTGTAGAGGTCAAATGGCTGCTAAAATGGTGTCTAGAAGTCCAAACCGTGTGTTTTGCGTTCATAGAAGTTGCTGACGTGAATAGTACCCTGCAGGGTACTATTCACGTGCAGTTTTTTTTTTTTTTTATACTATGGATTAAAACAAGCACTTTTTATAAAAAGGAACTTATGTTAAAACAATTTCTAAAAATTAATAAAAATTCTTTTGTATAAAAATTTATTAGAAAAATAATTTTTCTAATAATTTTTCTTTGTATAGTTTTTCGGTTTCTTATAAAAATCTTGTGTTTATCCATTAATAATGTGATAAAAAAAATATTACCATTATGATTAACGCCTCGAAAAGTAAAATACAAATATGAAAATACGAGGCGTTACAGTCTCCCCTACTTTAGGAAATTTCGTCCCGAAATTTATTCAGAAGGAAGACTTGAAAGGGTTTTAGCAAACAGAAGATGATTGTTTAAAATTGAGGCATTGGAGTTTGAGACAACAGAGTATAATTGAGGTATAAGGGTAAATGATTGATCTAATAACGATCATGAGTATAAGAATAACATAAGTGTTGGATAGATGAATGCAGTGTGTTTAGAATGAAGTCTCGTCGTGGATAATCGGATATAATGCGTTGTGAGTTGTTTAAAGTTGTATTAGGTCTAAATAGGTTTGTAAAACACCAAATTTCTCATGGCACGTTTTACGAAAGTTTGATAACATGGTGAAAATACTCATATACAGAAGTACTAGCGGCGTATCCACCATGTTTTGACCATGTTATGTCCGTTTCGTATTCGGTGTCATGTTACGTTTTGTGTCTTGCCATACACAGTAGTACACTCTATGGTTCTCATACGCCTATCAATATAATCACGTATGCATCCGTGATTATTTTGGTATGTGCATGATCCGCATAGTTTGTATTAGTAGTGTACGAATTTGGGTAGGTACTCAAGGAAAAATGAAGTGTATAAAAATTTTCGTCTAACGTTTTATCGAGGAATTTCTAAATTTGTATGGTAAATAAAAAAAATGGTGGAAACGGCCGTCCCCAGAATCGAACCCGGGTCTAGGCCACACCCTTTCGCGCGCCTAGCCAATCGAGCTAGGTGCCTAGTTTGTGAAATTCTTGCCAAAGAATAAAATAAGAATGTGTGTATAAGTATAATGTATGTAAGCAAGTCCATGCTTAAGTATGTGTAGGGACCACGCAAACGAATCACTCGGATTACGCTCGCGTATGTGTATAAAGGTATGAATCACTAGTATAAATGAAAGTATGAGCATAAATATGATTATTCACGTAAGTATGAGCATAGACGTAAAACGCATGAGTAGTATGAGTATACGTACATGATTAAAGTAACTTCGTTTTCATTATGATCAATAGTCTCGGATTACAAATTGAAACGAAATAGATTGCAATGAGAGTACGAGCGTCTAAAAACGGGAAGTACAACTTGACACGCTAAAATAAGAAAGTACGAAAATGCAGAGCGTTAATATTGAAGGTTCGTCCTCAAGGAGCTTGTTGTTGTTGTCCTTGGTTCAGTTGAGGGCATTGAGGACGAAGGTGCGTAGTATCTCCACACTTGAAACAGGCTCTAACATTGCTTGCTATGTTAAGGTTTTGGGGAACTTGCGGACAATAAGCAGTATTATGACCAAAGCGGTTGCATGCAGTGCAATGGCGACATTTTACGTCGGCAGGGTGATGATAACGGCAGGTGGTACACAGAGGATGAACCCCGGTGTATGGTTTTCTTGTGTTCTCTGGTGTAGGGTTTGGGTTAGCATCAGGTACAATCGCGTTGCAAACGGGGTCGGATTGCTTTCGCTTCCTTCCCTTATTGCTATTCGACTGTTGGGTAATCTGGTTGGCTGAATTGGAAGGAATGGGGTTTGTGGCTTGCTTATCGCGAATGCGATTGTTGTTCAGAGAAGCGGCCAAATGGTAAACAGCTTCGATATTGTCGAGTTTGGCTGCCTCGATCGTATCGCGCATAGCAGAGGGTAACCCATTGATGTATTTACTTATCTTGCGCGCAGTGGTCATGACAAGGTGGGGGACAATGACGCTAAGTTGTTTGAAACGGGTGGTGTAAGCTAGGTTCTCATCTCCCACTTGCTTTAAAGCCCAAAATTCTTCCTCTAATCTTTGTTGCTCATGCGGAGGGCAAAACTCGTCCATCATTAGGGCCTTGACTTCTTCCCAGGTCAAAGCATATGCCAGTTCGTTCGTACGGATGTTTCTTTCGTTTGTCCACCACTCGAGAGCTCGGGCTTGGAATACCCCAGTCGCACTACGCGTTCTGAGCTCATCGGGGCAGTCACTGTTGATGAACGTGACCTCTATGCTATCAAACCACTCGAGCATGGCGGTCACCCCATCATTGCCAGTGAATGGCTTGGGATTGCATGATGAAAAGTGCTTGAAGTTGAACGAAACGGGCTTGCGTACTTCAACTTTAGAGTCGACAGAAGAGGGAGGTGTTTCAGAAGCTCGAATCTCGGTAATGACCTTAGGAACGACGCGCGCAAATTGATCGGCCATGAAAGCCATCATCTTCTTCGTAGTACGGGTCCTTGACTGCCTAGTCGAGTTGGAGAGACGGTGAGACATCTAAAATTCAAAAGATCGAATAGGTGAGACTTGATCAAAATGTTTGTTTAAGAAAATTGTTTGCATAAGTTGATTCACATAGCATATAAAGTGTCACATAGCATAAGGGTTCAAATTGATTCATATAACGTAAAGAGTTTAGACGTCTCATATAACATAGTCATGAGTTCCACATAGCATAGCATGTATAAATGAAAGCATGGTAAATTTAGTTTGTTCACGAGGGATTATTATTGTTCGTGATTGAGATAATGTGCGAAACGATTAAAACAAAATTTTGAAATGAACGAACGTTCAAGCTTAAAATCACATATAAATTGAGATACATAAAAGAGAGGTTCAATAAAACATAGGATTGTTTCGGGTATAGAAACGTCGACTATTCCAAAGTGGGTCGAAAGTCCTTTCGAATTAGAGAAAACGTGCTTTGGCCTATAGGTAAGATACTCTTGTCGAAAGCGATTAACGGTATCTTACCCTTCCAGTTACTACACGTCTCTAATCGATTGAAACAATCGGTACTTTGGCGAGATTGAAAATCGAAGAATGGGACTTAATCGACGAGATGCGGGTTTCACCCCTAACTTGACGATTTCGTACCCTATATGTGGTTAGTACTCGTCGGGTCAAAATAAAATTTTAACACTTTGACGAGGGTCCACTAGAGTTGAAATGGAAATTACCATTAAGTTGTGGATTTCACTCCTAGCTTAATGGTGCAATTTCGTGTAAAAATAGTTTAAGATAGAATGAGAGTCGTTTACCAAATTGTGGGTTTCACGCCTATTTTGGTAAAGTTGTCTCGTTTGTGTTACAAGAGTAGACAATTAATCAAAAGTGTATTCATGTTAACCTTAGGAAAGGCATATAAATTTAATCAACAAGAAGTACAGCTAGGAAGCATGCATGGTAGAGTACAAAGTTTTAAACAACAAATAAGAGTCAAAATTCCTAAAACTATAGATTAGGGCAAAAGCATGGCAATTTTCCTAATTCCCTATAGTTATGGCTCTGATACCAATCTGTCACACCCCAACCGATGGCGGAAACATCGGGATGAGACGAAGTGTGTATAGATTGCTCGAGACTTCATAACACTATGTGACAATATTTATTTAATTCAAATTTTATTGCAATACTAAATTGTCATACAAGATTAAAATAAGAAATAACAACATTGTCTCAAATAACAACATAACATTAAAAGATAATATAATTCTAGGTGTGTATCTAGTCCACCCTAAACTTGTTTCATCTTGTAACATCACTTCATCAATTAACCTGCAACATGTATTAAAATAAAATCAACAAAAAGTTGGCGAGTATACAAGTTTGATTACATAGCATAATAGAATAAAAGTTTAAGTACTCGTATCCAACATGAACAACATAATACAAGTCATTAATATGCTGAAACAGTGTCACTATATGTCAAACCCAAGTTTCCAACGCAAACACCCCAAGACTCACTCAAGGGCGGAGCGTACTCCTATAGCATAGGAATTTAATAAGTATAAGAAGTCTAATAAGTCTCAGAAGTTTAATAAGGTTAATGAGCATATAGACACGAAAAGTTTACCTAACATACAACATTAACAAGCATCAAATTGTGTCATGTTTAAAAATGGATAGAGTGTGCATATAACAAGTTTCAAGTGTTGCGTTTTTGAATATAGAATACATGTTGCACCCAAATGTGTTTAAAACGAAAATGGGATCGAGTATACTCACGGTTTACAAGCTTTCCTACTTGGATCCGTGAAGAGTTGATTAATGGAGAGAACACCACGTTATCCTACAAGAGGAAAGTTAAGGTGTATGAGTAATTTGGAAGAATGAGGGGATATTCGGACTTATGATTCAAAGAGCGACAAAGTATGTGTTAGGAAAATATTCACTTATGGTATTAGCACTTGTCTTGACACTATGGTAATCCCTAAGGATTATATATGATTTCATAGGTTCAATACCTATTAGAATCGTGACAAGGAACTACACACATAGTGAGAAACTTATTAACTTGGTAGTAGATTTATATAATCACCATCAAGGGTTCGGTTTATAATATATATATATATATATATACATAATAATATAGTTAGTCACGTAGGAGGCGGGAGGTTAAACCTTCCACTTGGTTACCTCTTGGTGTCATATGAGTTATGTAGGAGGCGGGAGGTTAAACCTTCCACTTGGTTACCTCGTTTGTTATGTTAATATATAAGTTATGTAAGAGGCGGGAGGTGAACCTTCCACTTAGGAACCTCATAAGTATGTTCAAGAAATAAAGGTACAATTATACTAAACAAAACATCAAGTGATGTGTGGACTTGTATGTAAGTTAGCCTATGCTAACTAAGTAGTCACACCATCTTCAAGTTCAAGACTTGGCACCACTTGTGAGTTAACAACTCTATTAAAACAGAAAGTTTAGAGTGTTTAGACACTCTTAATAAGTGTAAAACAACATTGGTTTGGCTTTACTAATCATACAATAGACTAGAAGCATAAGAACACAAGTTTGTTTGAAGTATGCAAGAGTTTTAAGAAATTTTCAACAAAACAGAAAGTTTATGGACAATTTCGAGGCAATTCCAGGTCTGATTTCTCCCAAGAGAAGTCAAGGAATCATACCCCATGATTATACAAGCAAGTAGGAAAAAGAATCAAGTGATTTGGTTGAGAAATGAGCAAGTTATGCTTACTTTTGTAAGCTAAGGTGAATCTGCCCGAATTTCAGCTTCTTGGAGGATTTGAGAGTGATTTTAGAGAGGTTTGAGAGTTGTGCAAGAGTCTAAGGCCTTGGGGAAGGTGTTTACTTATAGGGGATGAGTTGGGGGTTGGTGTAGAGGTCAAATGGCTGCTAAAATGGTGTCTAGAAGTCCAAACCGTGTGTTTTGCGTTCATAGAAGTTGCTGACGTGAATAGTACCCTGCAGGGTACTATTCACGTGCAGTTTTTTTTTTTTTTTTTATACTATGGATTAAAACAAGCACTTTTTTATAAAAAGGAACTTATGTTAAAACAATTTCTAAAAATTAATAAAAATTCTTTTGTATAAAAATTTATTAGAAAAATAATTTTTCTAATAATTTTTCTTTGTATAGTTTTTCGGTTTCTTATAAAAATCTTGTGTTTATCCATTAATAATGTGATAAAAAAAATATTACCATTATGATTAACGCCTCGAAAAGTAAAATACAAATATGAAAATACGAGGCGTTACACTTCCCCATGCCGATTTAGGGTTTTTGGTTTCCATAGTATTGATTTAGGGTTTTTTGTTTCCATATTTGTTTTGGGGTATTTTCGTAAGTTGGATTTCTGATTCCCGGCCGCCGACTTGCCCTATTCGGTTTTCCGATTTGAGTTTTGCCGCCGTTTATGTGGTTAGTCTCATATGGGGTTGTCGATTTGTGATTTTTGGCTGGAATCGTAACGGGTTTAAACCCTAATACCAATGCAAAATGTATATTTCTTATGAGGCTATGATGATTTTGTAGATCTGAGTAAAAATTGAATGAAGATAGTGCCATGGCGTGGCAAGGTTGTAGGATGGCAGTTGTTCATGCAACCTCTCTTGAAGCCATGGTGTTGTCATCTTCATGCACAATCTGAGCCTCGCAATGCGAATTTTTTGCAACTTAGACACCATGAATGACCTTCGCCGACGGTCTGTTGGTGATTGAGGTTTCGAAAAGGGATTGTGTATAATCGTTGTCATATCTATACAAGAAAATGGAGTTTGGATGGTCTGATTGTGTTGCAAGGGTTCAGCGTTTTTGAGATTAGGTGAAACTGATTGAATTTTGGTTTAGATTTAAATCGTTCAAACTACCTAGAGATCTGGAGTAAACCAAATCAACCAATTTAGGATTTGGTTGACTTAGTTGTTAAATATCAACATGTTTTGTATCAAAATGTGCAGCACTCATGGTACTTGAATGGAATATTGATGTAGGCATTTAACAATGGCTTATATTTATCCATATTTTTTTTCCATGAGAACTCATTTTCGATGGTTATGATTGTATTGGGTCTCAAGAGTATCCTAAACTAGATGGTTCGGTTGTTGTTCCGCGACTTGCTAATCTGGAACCTGTTCTTGTAACAAGATGGTTTATTAAGTAAATCTTCATTTTGTCCGAGTGAGAATTCATCTCATGCGGATGGGTCAAACTAGATACCAAGAGTTTTCATTTTTTATCATTTATTTCGAACGTTCTAATAAGTAGGTCAAACGAGTCATCTTTATAGAGAGTCGTCTTTATAGATCGGGTCAGCTTTATAAAATGGGGCAAGCAAGTTAGTTTTATTAGAAAATTAAATTGGTAGAACAATCATCTCATTTTAAACGGGTCAAATGGGTAACAGAGATCAATCGGAACAAAGTTCAAAATAGGTAACAATCATATCCTTTTAAAGAGAAGGTTGTTATCGTGCCATATATATTACATTATTATGCCAAATCTATGTTTAAGTATATCACTAACTTAAAGCTTAAATATTGTTTAAATGTCAACGCTTCAAAGCAAAATGGAGAATGCAGGTAGTGAAAGGTTATAAAGCCAGAAGTTAAAGGTTACCAATATTCAAAATGTAAGTATGATACTTTAGGTGACAAAATGGGTGGTTGGGTGATTTTTAAGCCAGTAATGGGTTGGATTGAGACTTCGAGTTGCGACTATTCTAGCCTTTTTTAAAAGATAGCGAAAATTGTTATTTGAACACTGATCCATTTTTAACTTGAGTTGTGTTTGAATTTGATATGTTCGTTTATTGTTGGTGGATTGGACATGATTAACCAAGCACAGACGTTGATGGAGAAGATGATATTGGTGAAGTGAGTCTTCTATTTTTTTATTGTTATGTGTATCTCAATAAATTCTCATATGTCACTGTGTACCAATCTGGCTTAATGCATTATATGAGTTAAGTGACTATTGTTTTTCTAAATATTAGTTCTATTTTTCTATCGAGTTTAGTGTATTTGGATGATTGGGCATATAAAAAGGACAAGGACTTTTTGAGTTTGTACTTCTTGGGCAGGTTACTGGTTTCTGCATGATGAGGTGGCAGTACACTGACACATGGCAGGCCGTGTCGTATGCCATGTCATCATGGGTGTCTAGGTTGCAGTACACGTGGCATGCATGTCACTACCGCTGTCTAAATTGCATTGCAGTACATTGTACATATGGAATGCCATGTTATCACATATGCAATGTAGTCATATATAATATTCAACATGTCTTCGATGCAACATAGGAGAAGGTGTTGGCGTTCTTGTCTTGGAAAATCAAAGTTATCTTCCCCTTTGACCAGGTTGACTTTTTTTTCATGATGGCAGCAAGATCAGAAATCACTCTAATGATATCTAAATCCAGGAGGATGAGGAGTTGTTTGCGAGGACACTCTACTGTACAAATATTGACAAAAAGGTTGAAGTTTTTTTTTCCATTTGTTTTCTTATGACCTGTTTAAAAATAAATGAGTTTTTAAATAGGTTCTTTTCTGCAAAAAAAAAAAAAAAAAAACATTAGTGTTGTGTAGTAGGTTTCTCGAGATGAAGTCAAGAACTTTTTTGAAAGCAAGATGTGGGACAATGGCGTCTTAACGTTTATCATTCAAGTGGATTCAGTTGACTAGGTATCATGATTGGGATTTTCCAAGTACCGGATTATATTTTTATAGCAATTGGCAATTGATGAGGCTAGAGTCTAGAGCAACAACCCTCGTTTCACTAGCATCTTCTTGATTAGAGATAGATGAACCAAAATGCATATTATTATTATTCAACGTATACAATTTAGATGTGCGGGAATAGTAGTTTTCATCTATTGGTTGAAATGGGTGGTTGTGGCCATCTGTTGGCTCATATGGGCGACAAAGATAATAGTGTCAGGCAGCTGCCTGACACTCTCTTATTGGCCCAACAAATTTACGATTTTATCCCGCTTTAAATTTACGATTTTGCCATGAGTTCAAAATTATGATTTTACCCACACTTAAAAATAAATTTACGCTTTTGCTTACAGCTAAAAATTTCAATTTTGCCCGCGGTTCGATTTACCATTTTTCCACGTTTAAATTTAAAGTTTTGCCATTAATTTAGATGTGCGGGAATAGTAGTTTTCATCTATTGGTTGAAATGGGTGGTTGTGGCCATCTATTGGCTCATATGGGCGGCAAAGAGAATAGTGTCAGGCAGCTGTCTGGCACTCTCCTATTGGCCCAACAAATTTACGATTTATCCCGCTTTAAATTTACGATTTTGCCATGAGTTCAAAATTATGATTTTACCCCCACTTAAAAATAAATTTACCCTTTTGCTTCCAGCTAAAAATTTCAATTTTGCCCGCGGTTCGATTTACCATTTTTCCCCGTTTAAATTTAAAGTTTTGCCATTAATTTAGATGTGCGGGAATAGTAGTTTTCATCTATTGGTTGAAATGGGTGGTTGTGGCCATCTATTGGCTCATATGGGCGGCAAAGAGAATAGTGCCAGGCAGCTGCCTGACACTCTCCTATTGGCCCAACAAATTTACGATTTTATCCCGCTTTAAATTTACGATTTTGCCATGAGTTCAAAATTATGATTTTAACCCCACTTAAAAATAAATTTACGCTTTTGCTTCCAACTAAAAATTTCAATTTTGCCCGCAGTTCGAATTACCATTTTTCCCCGTTTAAATTTAAAGTTTTGTCATTAGTTTTTTTCCCTTAAGTTACGATTTTGCCATTAGTTCAAAATTATGTTTTCATCCCCACATAAAAATAAATTTACACTTTTGCTCCCAGCTAAAAATTCCAAATTTGCCATCGGTTCAAATTTACGATTTTGCCCCGTTTAAATTTACAGTTTTGCCATTAGGTTTTTTTTCTCACAGCCAAGTTACGATTTTGCCCTCAACTTAAATTTACATTTTCTCCATCGTTTTTGTTTGTTTTCCTAGTTAAATTACAATTTTGCCCCAGTGAAAATTACAGTCACGCCGGCAGCTGTCTGCGACTCCCTCATTGGTCCATTTAATTTACGATTTTATCCCTTAATGAAAAATATGATTTCGCCCTCAGTTCAAAATTATGTTTTTCCCATCGTTTTAGTATTTTTAGCAAAACTATAAAAGTTTTTTTTTTTTAATTGGTTGACTCCGTTTAACATTTTTCGGTGTCAAGGAGCTGCCTAACACTCGCTTATTAGTCCTGAAAAATTACAGTTTTGCCCTGAGCCGAAAATTACAGTCTTATCATCATTTTAGTTTTTTTCCTAGCAAAATTATCGTAGTGTTTTTTTAATTGATTGAGAATTATTCGACCATTGTCCCGCAACGCGGACGGAGCAACTACTAGTTTGTTACAAAATCAATATCACCTTTTATATACAGATAATAAAACTGTCTGTGGACCAAGTATTGATGGACTATTTATTTAAAAATATTTAAATTATAATACTATTTCCATATCTGTTTTATGTTACTTATTAGACCATGTGTAGTGGTTTACCTCAATAATGCCCCCACCATGGGGCGTTTTGCGACACGTGGCAGTCCAGTCAGCATGGGATATTATTGGGGGTTATTGCAAAAGTGCCGTAGTGGGAATAATGCCCAATAACGCCCATGCAATCATTTCACAATTATTTTTTTTTAATTTAAAACATAAAAATCTTCATTAATTTAAAATAAAAATTACACTACTTGAAATAAAAAAAAATACAATACTAGAAATAAAAAAAATCCGACTAAATTAAAAAAAAAAATACTAGTTTTCGTCTTCGCTTTCTTCACCCTCGCCAACTTCGTCTTCCTCGTCCTCCGTTTCTTCCTCACCCTCAGGTGGTACATACCGAACCGACGCGTCGGCCTCGTTCAATATTACCTCTTTCAATATAACCTCTTTTATTTTTTTCTGGTTGGGGGCGACGACAATGCTTCACATATCTCACCGCTAGTTGACAAGCACTCGTAACCGCCTCTTGCTCAACCTCCTCATCGGTGGAATCATCGCCATCCGCAAAAAACTCTTTGTAGTAAAAATTTACCATGGATGAAGAACTAGGGGAATCCATCAAGTTTTTTATAAAATGGTAGTATTTTTGAGAGAGTTTTGGTTAATTTTGAATGAGTTTATATATATATATATATAGGTAAAAGGTTTAAAAAAAAGAATAAAGAAATAGCCGTTAACTAGCCGTTGGGGGTTATTGATTGGCCGGTCAAAATGTTCAAAGCGTTTTATATAAAACGCCAAATCATTTTTTTTTCAAAAACCACGCCAAACAACACCCTATGTAATGGGGGGGGGGGGGCGTTTTTCAGCGTTTTTTTATTTTTTTAAAAACAAAACACCCCACTACGGGGGGTCTTATTAGGCTATACGGTATGGCAGACGTCCCCGCCCCGTCGAGCCCCGACGCCGCCCCTCCACACCATTTCTGCTGGTCCGTCGATGTCGTCACCGTCGGCCTGCAGACGTTTTTGCCGTCCCTCTTCTTCTCACACACACATATACATACAATATATATATATATACACACACACACCCATCCTCAATTTCCCTAGGTCCATCCCTTTCCGGCCCATTCTCACACCCATCCTACGCGACGAAGCATCATTTGAGGACTACCCTCCAGGGGCGCAGGATTTTAGGGGTGGGGAGGGGCGCCCGAACTTTTCGGTCAGTAGTGTTATATATGTACGTTTCGTATAGGATTTTGTAGGTATATACGTTTTCGATCCCCCGGTTTATTTGAAAAAAATTAGGTATATTCGTTTTCGACCCCTCCGGTTTTAATTTTTTTTATTTACATAGCCCAAATAAAACATTTAATTAGCCCAAATATTATAGCCCAAATAATTATATTTGGTAGAATACGAGAATGTATATTATATAACCCAAATCAAATCATTATATAACCCAACTTAAAAGCCCATCCTATCCAAAAAAAAAAAAAAACCCAAATTCGTTTACTTTGGGACATCGACCAGAAGAACAGAAGCCACAAGCTAGAACTGCAGAAGGGGGGAAAACGCAGGTTCCAGAACTGATCAACTTCAGCTTCTTGTTCGAGAACAGAAGCCAAAATGTTGTTCGTTGTTGTGGTCTTGTACTCTTGTTCGACTTTTTCAATCTTCATAAGGTTAAAGGTATGTGTTTTTTATCTTTAGGTTTAATATAGGGTTGCAATTTATGTGATTTAGGTTGAAATTAGGGTTGAAATTGGTCCGAATTTTTGCCCTAAACTTGTTGAATCTTTCTGTAACTATGTCTAAATTTATTTGTTTAATCTTATTGTGATTTGATTTAGATAGAAATTAGAGTTTGAAATTTAGGGTGATTTGTTAACTTATTTTGTTATTAGATTATGTTATGGGGAAGAATAAAATGATAACTTATTTTAATGTTTGAGAACGTTTTTTTATTTGATATTAATGTTTGACCGACCCGACTCGAATCGAATCACCGACGTCCAACCCGAGCATACACCTCGAAACTACGCGATAGAAAATTTTTTTAGGTCCGTTAACTTCCGACCCCCTGAACTTTTTTTTAAAGCTTCGCCACTTCTACCCTCTCAACACCAAATAGCCTTATCAACATTACACAATTAATGTCACAAGTTCTTTCGTTCAAGTAATTTAAAGCAAGTAATAGACATTCATTACAATATAAAATGAGTAATTTTACCCTGCGTATTGCAAAACAATAAAGGTAACTGACACTCGATATAATCATCAAAAAGGAAAAAACGAAAGTGTAAACCATTTAATTAGAGTAAATTACAAAGTTCGTCCTTTATGTATGTCATTTATTACAAAGTATGTCATTTATCTTTAATAAGCTCAGAAAACATACTCGATGTTTGCAAACCCTTACACATTATGTCCTTTAGCCCTAACTCTGTTATTTTTCATGGTTAAATCAGGCCAAGGGTACCCCACATAAGGGTATTTTGGTAATTTTACCAATTAATTTAAAATATCTCTAATACCTAAAACAAAAAAGAATTAAAAAATAAATTATGTCCCCTCTCTCTCATAACTCTCTCTCTCTCTCTCTCTTTAACCTCCTTCCCTCTCTTAACTCTCTCTCCCTCTTTAACATACTATTACAAGTTTCAGATAATTGTAAAACTCTGTTTGCCCAAGGTATCCACTTCGATTTTGAGCTGCATATGCCCATATCTTCACCTTGACTTCCAGGTCTATGAACCTCATTTGAACATTGTTTTTCAAATTGACTACCGGCTTGTGATGCCCCTGATCTACAGCTCTATCATCGGACATTTTTTGGCCGTCACCATTATCAGGATTCCTACAGGTAACTGCACATATCCTACCGGCATCTCACAACACTGCCCTAAAATCGACTTGTAATCGAATCCTTCCAACGGTATCCTAACAACGATCTTCCGGTGATCCTCTCCACCGCCTGCCGTCGTATCGCCGCCGCTCTGAAGCAATCGTCAAGCTTTGATTCTAGCGAATACGACGGAACAGATCCGCAAACTACTGATCTAACAATTTGTTCATCTTCTTCAGAAATTAAAGCAATCGAAGGTACTAGATCTATACCTGTAACTTTAGGTTTAGAAGTTTCGGAATCGTCTTCTACTAGATCTACTTCGTTTTCGTTGTCGTAACCGTCGCGTGCGGTGGTGATGAACGATTGAACGAAATCGATGCCGAAAAACCCTAGGAGATAGATGAACGACGCAATGAGAGAGACGATTGCGGCAAGTTCGGACAACGTGACGACGTGAAGCGGCGTAGATGAACGGATCTTATCGGTGGTGGTGGTGATGGTGGTGGCAGGTGAGTTGTGGTGGTGGGGGGGGTAGGTGAGAGAGAGAAGGAGAAGGGGTTTTATGATTATTCAGTATAATATTTAGGATAAAATGACTAAAATACCCTTATGTGGGGTTGACTTAGTCAACTTTAACCATGAAAACTAATTTTGTTATGACTAAAGGACATAACTTGTAAGGGTTTACAAACATTGAGTATGTTTTCTGAGCTTATTAAAGATAAAGGACATACTTTGTAATATATGACATACATAAATGACGAACTTTGTAATTTACTCATTTAATAAAGTTCAGGGCGTGTAAACTAAAAGAAAAAAAAACTGTAAAAAAATAAATAATAATACTTGTTATCACATGGGAACGTGTGATTGGTGTAGTAGTGTTTTGTGAATACACATTTGCGTTTTAATATATATATTAACTAGGTTAAAAACTCGTGTATTACACATGTTGAATAAATATAATTATATATATTAAATAATAAAAAATATTTTTAAAAACTTCGTTTATTACACGGGTTTGGTTTTTGTTTATTTTATTTATGATTCATTGTCTTATTAAAATATATAATACGCGTAATAAAGCAAATATATGATTCATTGTTTTATTTATGATTCATTGTATTATTCTATGTTTACACATGAAGTTGCATGTTTACTTTGTTAAATAAAATATATCAAATAATAAAGCAAAATATTTTATGTAAATTTAGATCTATTCATCAATTTTATAGTGACCCAAAAACCCTTTTAACGCATGATACAGGTACACAAGTATGAGTGTATTGAAGGTTGAAGACATGTAGGACATGCCGTATATTAATAAATTAGATTTAATTATATGTTTGATTAATTTGAATATTGTATGATTTATTTGAGATTTCTATGAAAGTGTGACATTTTAATTTGATCATGTTTTAAATACTAAATTTATAATAGTTGTTATGAGCTATGGACAATCCTCGTGCCCCCTACCAGTCCGCTGCGCGTCGGGGGTGTGATAATAAAAACGTGTACACGCGTTTAGACTAAAACTTAAAACATAGAAAAGAGTAAATAAGTCGACTTAGGACCCGCACGTTGGGATTTGTCATTAAACCAAAACAAATACTTTAAACCACACACGCACGTTGCAGCTTATACCGAGTCTTACCCAAAGGAAAATTACACAAAGGCATGACCACAAAGCCCAATGTACAACCACATAAAGGATAAACTTGTATGTAAAACATTGAATAGTAATATCATCGGAAAACTTAACGTCTATATAAGAAAAACAACAATATAAGAGTAAAACTGAAACTTAAAACTCAAGGGATAGAAACATATTTTTATATATAATATAGGGGTACAAAATTAAGGCTTAAAAAGGAGAAAAGAAAAGAGAACCAACTTAAGTCACTCATATAATAAAAAAAAAATAAAAAAAAAACCTTGAGTCACCACATGTGACTTAAAATCTACAAAATTGAATAGTGAATATAAGTCACAATCTAAATTTGCAATTTGATATATATGAAATTATATAACGAGTAGTTGTAGGACCCGTGTTACTACACGAGTAGGTTTAATAATGATCGAAATCAAATACTAAAAAACAGATTATAATATATCATTTAAATTTTGGTCTTTAGTTCTATATCTTTATAAAGTAATGTTAAAAACAGTATGTGTGACCACACGGGTAGCTTTAATAACCATCGAAATAGATTATAATACATCATTTAAATTGTTTGTATTTAGTTCATGTTTGATATAGAAATTAGCTAACTTAGTGATAATTTCTTGTCTAAAATGAAAGCATGACCTAATTTTAAACTGTCTAATAATTAAAACATGACCTAATTCAAATAACCAAGTGTTATTGAACAGTTCAATAAAACCCCTTATATTTGATCCAATTAACCTTAATAATGGATTAGATTTTGTAAGCCCATTAAAACCCTTGTATCAAATCCGGCCCCAAATTCTAATCACTCATCTACCGCTCCATTTCCATCTCCGTTCTTCGAAGGGTGACAAACAAACGACAGGGAGTGTTAAAGATTTTTCCTTATCAGCAAAAGGTAATCTAAAACGTATTGATTCGATTTTGTTTTTTTCTGAAATCTTTGCTTCATGTAATTTTTTATACCACGCTTGCATGTATGATTTTTGATCTTAGGTTTGTTCTTTTATATGAACTGTAATTTGTGATCATGTTTGTTTATTTGATTTGTTATACTTCAGATTCCATCATATGAATGTTCGTATTGATGTTCGATTGAAGTTTATACTTTTTGTATAGATGTTCGATTGAGGTTTATATATTTAGGGCTATGTTAAAAATGATTGTTTATCAGTTGTTGTATAAAGATTTTTTTAAGATTATGATGTTTAGTAAACTTTCAGTTGGTGTTCTTGACATATTTTATCAGATTATAATGTTTAGTATAGTTTCAGTTTGTAGTTCTTGATGTGTTATAATTCTATTTTTCGTATAAAGATTTTATAAGATTATGATGTTTAGTTTAGTTATATAATTTTAGTCTTTCACAGATTGAATTGTAATATTTTGGATGTTTCACATGTTATGTATGTTCATATGTTGATTACTTATGGTAGTTTAGATGATACATTTGTATTTTCAAATCTTTGTTTATGACATGTCAAGCTTCTCTGATGCTTAATGAGAAATAATAATGACGGTCCAAATAAAATGTCTTTCTTTTTCTCTTTAGGATAAAATGTGTTGTAACAATTTGCAATGAGTTATTAAGCATCATACAACCTGAATATCACACTTATGCATTCATCACAGTCTCAAACGTACATGATTTTATCGTCATTAGTCGTCAACAAACCAAGGACTTAGTATTTCATATCAGAAACGACAACAACGAATATTGAAGCAAATAGTAATATCCCGATTGATTTAGGGTTCCGTAACAACTGTCGTGGTTCTGCCCGACGTAGTTGTTGGAATGCCGTCTCGGGGAGGGTATCATTAATAATTTCAAAAGGGTTATGATACTAATCAATGTACATTTATATAAATTATAGATTATATCCAGGAAACCCTTACGAAAAGCCTAAGACAGCAATGTGAGTTTATCCTCTTTTTGTTAAACTTTTTGGTAATGTTTTACCAAACCTTAAATGTTTTACTATGAAAATTAGCAGTGATTGAGTCTTTGTAGTTCTTCAATTACTGCCGGTATGTTGGGGTTTTGTATACAAAATTTGTACTACTTGCGAGTAGTAAGTCGGGATGACAATACGTTACCATTGGACAATGAGTTAGCCAATGGGTAATATGACCCACAAGTCAGGATTGATAGTACCAAATGGAGTAATTGTGTAGACATAAACAATGTGATCGCTCTCAATACTGTTCACTGTGACTTTAAACTTGATTAAACTGGGATTCACTCACCAGTATTTCCCGCTGACAAATATTTTTAAAACATGTTTCAGGTAACCCAATGTGAAAGCCAATTAGTAAAAAGCCAGCTGGAGAGCACTGAAGGCTTGGGAAAAAATGTGGTTATAAAAGTTACCAAATAAACGATGTTTTAAATTCAATAAAATAGGGTGTGTCCCTATAAATGTATTGTAATTAGAAACTTGGATTTTATCCATGTGATTATTAATATAAAATATGCTGGTTTTTCTCTGATAAACATTTCCTAACTATGGCCCTGATGTAAATTCCGCTGCAAGACTAAATAACCCTGATACCACCAAAACTCTGTGATCGCGTCCGCCCGTTCCCGGGGATCAGGGATCGGGGGTTGCGACAGAAGGTGGTATCAGAGCCTAGCCACTGGTCTGAGCCAAAGAAGTGTTCTGCTGACACTTAAATTTTAAATTTTGTGTTAGGATATAAATTATTAAAGTATATGCATAACTGTAATTATTTGTTATGTGTTATTTGACTATCTGTTAGTTTACAGTATGAGTGATCAAGGACCATCAGACATGAATCGTCTATTGTCTGAATCACCTAAGAGTGAAGATACTTCGTCACAGCCTGCCCTTTCTGAGTATTCTGCTGATCAGGAAGAAGGAGTGTTTGCTTTTAGAGCTCAATCTGAAGAACCATTTCCTAATAAGAAACGAGGATGGTTCAGTAAGGAAGCTTTTGCTCATAGGAAGAGAATGCGAAAGTTGCAACAGCAAAGAGTTCTAGCAGCTGCTAAGCGTAGAACTGATGCCCATACACAGGATATGCTTAATAGAAGCCTAGCTAATTTCCATATCTTAGCTACAACTGCTGCTGACCCGAGTCTGGAACAACTAGTAGCCCTACAACCACAAAACCCAGATCAACCCATGGAAATAGAAAAACCAGGAAAATCAGGTGGAGATGCATGACTTTAACCCAGAAGAAATCCCTAGGGTACCTGCGCCAAACCCTCTAGATCCAAATTACGACCCCTGGTGGGACGATAATAGGGATTTTGTGCAACGTTACCCTATCCAGGAATATCCACCCATACAGAACATAGAAGCCTACCCAGATGGCCGACGAAGGAAATCAAGGAAATCTGAATAATGATAACCAGAGTAACATTAACGTGGTTAATGAGAATCCAAGCATCAATAACAATAACAATCAAGTGGACAATAGTGTTATCCAACACATAGTAGCACAGGGAATTATAGATGCAATGTCATTTATACTTCAAACTGTTAAAGATGCTGATAATAAAAGTAAGCATAGCAGTAAGCGACCAAGTGAACCAGAAAACAGCGTGAACAATGGACCTGTACTTCAAATGCCCATTTCCAAAAGAAGAAGAACCGTGCCTTACGGTTGTTCTTATAAAGAATTTTGGTCTTGTAAACCAATGGAATTCTCGGGCAATGAAGGGGCCATTGCAACCTTACGCTGGATAGAAAAGACTGAGGCAGTCTTAAGGATAAGTAAGTGTACTGAAAAAGATAAGATACTGTTTGCTTCTAACCTATTTAAGAATGCAGCACTAGAATGGTGGAACACTATCCTCCAAACAAAAGGAAGTGATAGAACCTATAATATGGAATGGGAAGAATTTAAGGACAAGGTAGAAAGGAAATTCTGCCCTCCTAATGAAAAAGAACAGATAGTAAACAAATTCCTAAATCTTAGGATGACTGGTGTGGATAGCAAGGGGTACACTAAGTTATTCTTCGAATATGCTAGAATAGTGCCAACTCTTGCCTCACCAGAACCAGTGTTAATTTCCCGTTATATTTGGGGATTAATTGGAGAGATAAGACACATAGTCAAGGCAGCTAGACCTCAAAATATAGAAGAAGTTGTAGAACTAGCAAATACCTTGACTGATGAGTTAGTCCGTACTAGAGAAGAAGATCAGAGGAGGAACTTAACCCAAATGCTTACACAGGAATTCCGTTCTGGAAATTACAATCGTAGGAATATGGGTTCTACCTCTGCAACATACTGCAAGGTCTGCAAGAAAAAGCATTCGGGAAAATGCTCCACTCTCTGTAATTATTGCAAGATGCTAGGACACAAGGAAGAAAATTGTAGGAAGAAAACCAGTAATGGATTATGCTACAACTGTGGAGAAAAAGGTCATATCAGGCCAAATTGTCCAAAATTAGCTCCAGCTCCAGACAACAAGAATACTAAAAATGCTAGAGCATTTGTTCTGACTGCAGAAGAAGCCAAGATAATCCCAGATGTCATAGCTGGTACGTTTTTAGTTAATGATGTCTTTGCTAAAGTATTATTTGACTCTGGTGCAAACCAAAGTTTTATTAATACATCGTTTTGCAAATTACTAAATCAATCATTAACTAAACTACCACATGAATGCTTAGTAGAGACAGCCAATGGAGAAACTGTTAGAATTTCTGAAATCTTGCAGGGAGCAAGAATAGAAATTTTAAATCAGAAATTTATTGCAAATATTTATCCTATGAATCTGGTAGGATTTAATGTTGTTTTAGGAATGGATTGGTTAATAGCCAATAAAGCCAGTATTTTATGTGATCAAAAGTTAATTCAAGTAAATTCACCAAAAGGTAAAATGATCACAATTAAAGGAGATAAATCTTCTAGATCTACTAAATTCATTTCTGTGATGAAAACTGCAAGTTGTATGAGAAAAGGTTCTATAGTGTATTTAATTTCTATAATCACTAACACTAAAGAAAAGGATTTAAAAGATATTCCAGTAGTATCTCAGTTTTCAGATGTATTTCCAGAAGAATTGCCAAGACAACCTCCAGACAGAGAAGTTGAATTCAGAATCCATTTAATACCAGGAACATCACCAATTTCCAAAGCACCCTACCGTTTGGCACCTGCTGAAATGCAGGAGTTGAAGAAACAATTAGACGAATTGTTAGAGAAAGGATTTATACAACCAAGTTCGTCGCCATGGGGAGCGCCGATACTCTTTGTTAAAAAGAAGGATGGATCAATGCGTATGTGTATTGACTACCATGAATTAAACAAGGTCACAATTAAGAATCGGTACCCATTACCGAGAATCGATGATCTGTTTGATCAACTGCAAGGAGCGCGATTTTTCTCTAAAATCGATTTAAGGTCAGGATATCATCAATTAAAGGTACAGGAAGAGGACATTCCTAAGACCGCATTTAGAACAAGGTATGGCCATTATGAATTTACTGTCATGCCATTTGGTTTAACCAATGCCCCAGCTGCATTTATGGACATGATGAACCGAATATGTAAGCCATATTTGGATAAATTCATAATTGTTTTCATAGATGATATTCTAATTTACTCTAAGAATAAAGAAGATCATGCAAGGCATTTGCAAACACTTTTAAGTCTGTTAAGAAAGGAAAAACTTTATGCTAAGTTTTCTAAGTGTGAATTTTGGTTAAAACAGATGCTATTTCTTGGACACCTAGTCAATCATGAAGGAATTCATGTAGATCCAACAAAGATTGAAGCAATTACTAATTGGAAAACCCCTGATGTGACAACCGGTGATTTACGGCTCTTAATTACGTGATTAACAAATGATTAACGCGACAATAAATAGTGTTTACGACGCTAACTAACTTAACCAGGCCCTTGGAGTGCCCAGGAACGTTTGCTCAGCTATACAGTGCGCGTGTGGTGATTTACGGAAAATCTGCTGAATATTACGCGACAACGAACTGATACCGTACACAATACTGACAACGCCGACAAATATTAAATTTTTACGGTATATTCTAGCTTCGTAATTAAATTTTAGTGACTACAGTCGAAACCGGATCGAAAAATGGATTAAAGACGGCAACGATACAATTTTTTCGCGATTATTACCGTAATCGGCGAACGGGCGTGCAAACAACGACTACCGACCGTATTTTATGTATGTTAATACTAAAATTTTATTTTTGACGTTAAACGGAGTTCGGGCTTTGACAACGGGTCTCGTAGGAATTACGAGCCACTTACACACGAGATGGGCTTGTGGGCCCTGGGCCCAAGCCCGAAACCCGCAAGCCTAAACCTGCACCTAATATATTTACTACAAGATTTTTCTTGTAAATCTTTTTAGATCTCGTCAAGATCTTAATAGATCTTATAAAATCCCTGCAAAATCTTGCAAATCTCTTTAAATCATGCCAAAATCTTCATAAGATCTCTTTAGATCTCTACCCATGGAACAAAACCGTGTCACATTAGTCATTGCCCACATGAGATATTATAAGCCCCATACCCCTCCCCCACAAATCAACACACAGACAAACTCATTCTCTCTCCCTCTCGATTTCTTTTCACAGAAAACACACAAACTCTTTAACCCTCTCTCTCTCACAAAATTACCTACACACACAGACTTAAAATTTTGTCTGATCCTTCTCTTTTGAAACATTATCATCTTCAACAAGTTCAAAGCTTTAACCATCTCACTCCCAACACAGCTCCCATTCTCCACGGTCGGCCACCACCATTTGGTGGTGGCGTGCGGCGGCAACAACGAACAGAGAGAGAGAGAGAGAGAGATGGAAATGAGGTGGATGTCGGCGGTGGATCTGAACGACACACAACGGCGGATGGAGGCGGAGCTCCGCCGCTGATGTCGATGACGATGATGATGATTGTGGTGGTCCGACGGCGGCGGTTGAGGGTCTTGACGGAGGTGACGACGCTTCCTTTTCCGATTTAGGTGAGGTTTCCAGTGATGTTGATGATACTCGCTACTGTTGATGGCTGAAGTAGTGGCGGTTATGTTTCGGGTCGCGTTAAAGACAAGATTCAGGCTTGGTTCATTTTCAAACGTGGGACTCGGGTTATGTTCGGCTCCAAGTTTGGTTCGGTTTATGTTTGACTCGGGTGTTCAGGTTCGGGATAAGCGGATCCGATTTTGGCTCAACTCGGTTCGACTCGGTGTAACTCGGTTGACTCGGTCAACTCAACCGAGTCAACTCGGTCAAGGTCAGTCAATAAAAGTCAGCAGTCAACGGCTCGGGTCAACAACAGTTAGCAGCGCGGTCAGATTTGTTGTGGCAGAAGCAGTTCGGCCCAACTCAGTCAACGAGAGCTGACTCGGTCAACTCAGACCCGGTCAACTCAGTCCGCGGTTCGACGCGAGAGATTTGGTAAAAATTAACGTCACGATTATTTTGTTATTTTTAGTGTTAACGTTACGTGAACGAGCTCGAACCGATCTATCTAAATATGCTTTACATCTTTACATAACTAACGAAATCTCATATATTGATTATATTGGTTGAATTTGATTGAATTTTGATAAATAACGACAACTTGTGTTGTCAGGGCATCCAAAAACAGAGGAAACTCTGCCCGTTTTTCGAGAAAATCCGTAAAATAAAACGAGTTTTATTATAAAAACGAAACTGTCAAACGAATGCATACACAAAGGTAAATTTTGCTTTCGACGACACTTTACTACTTTCGAAAACAACGATACGAATACGATTTCAACGACAAATAAATATAGCTTACACGTATATTTCAAATGTCAAACAACATGAATTCGTTTTTACAAAATAAATATAGTTGTATATTTATTTCAAGTATTAAACAATACGAATGCTTTAATAAAAATAAATATAGTTTTATATTTATTTCAAATATCGCACGACACGAGCTCTTTTATAAAAATAAATATAGTTGTATATTTATTTTCAAACACGACAACTCACCGATTCTTTTATAAAATAAATATAATTTTTCATATTTATTTTATACGTCGGAGCGGCATATACGGAAATCTTGACAAAGGTCAAACGAAAGCAATATATAATACAAGTTTATTATATAATTTTCGTACGAATTTGATATATATACTTTCATGTAAATATACTTTACATGCACGTACAAATTCTCGAGACAACTAACGCGATTATAATAATGTATTTATATACTTATGTAAATATTCATATATTTTAAACCTCTCGAGAACTAAGTCTTTTCAAGACTTCTTATATACCGACGAATGAACGAACTACACAAGTATAACTTCTTCGCTTCTTTTAAGTTGACAATTTACCGTCAAATCGTTCGGTCAACGATTCGGTAGAGCTCGGTGACACGTAGACTAGTTACCGCTTTTATTTAGAAACTTATTAGATATTCCGTGTTAGGAATATTGTAGAATGCACGCTAGCGAGTCTCATTTTGGAAACGACATCACGGAGTCGTAATTAGCTAGCTTTGCACATGAAAATTCAGGTGAGTTCATAACCCCCACTTTTTACTATTTTACACTTTCGTAAATGTTTTCGGGGTGAAAAGACATGCACGTTTTGCAAAAACATACAAAGTTTTGAACAAACGCAAAACTCGTATTTCTAAATCATATTACGAAGGGATTTCGAGAAACTCAAATGGTTTACGAAAAACTTATGTTTTATACCGGTTTTCAAACAAGCGTATCTTTCAGAATATGCATACCCACGAATTCTAGTTTTTTTTTTAAACTACGGGTAAATACAAGAAGCACTCTTGGTGAGAACGAGTACCAAGTATGATGCGTTTTGAGGAAGGCTCAGTCTTAGAGACTGAGGGAGGATCAGTCTTAGAGACTGGGGTAAAATACATGTACAATGATTACAGACATTTTTATACATGGTATGGTTAGCGTAAGGATGTTTACTACTTAGATCATGTGAGTGGGTAGGCGGGAACTGGAGGCCATTAATCCTCATTGTAGGATCGAGGGACGTAAGCGGTAGATCTATCTGGGTGTAGCGAGCCCAGCCCCAGGCCCAGCAGAACGGACCTCGGGATGACTTTGTGCCCAACGCAAAATCCGCTAGGTTTGAGTCTTCCTACTTGCACTTCACACATATCAATGGCCTTGCAAACCATTGGTGATCTCTTTATTTCCTTATTGCTACATACCAGGGATTTTATACTTACGGAAATTACTTGTTCATACAAATTAAATACCATGTTTTATACAAAATTCAACGCACAGGATCATGCGGGTATGGGGTCAAAGTCAGGGTGGGCATTGACGGTTATGCGAACATTACAAATACATGGTTTTTATGAACATATTGTGTTACAAACACAACGTTTCCATATAACTTGGCAAGAAAATGACTTTTGATTCGTTTTCTCAATACTATTTCTAAAACCGGTTACTCCAAAGATTTATTTCAAATCTTTCACAACTCAAAAGATTTATTTCAAATCTTTTTCAAACAAACTATGAACTCGCTCAACTTTATGTTGATTTTTCGCATGTTTCTTTCTCAGGTTGCAGTTCTAAGACAAGGCACGGTTGGAATAGGAGAACCATCGGAGATACGAGTACTTAGTGGCGTTCAGTTTCTAGAAAGTCTTAGCTTTTTGCTTCCGCTGTGCAATGAAGATACCAGTCCAGTCACGCCAAGCTCTGATAATTTCGGGGTGTGACACCTGAATCACCAACCGAGGTTAGAAGTTTCTTAGGATTGGCCGGTTATTATAGAAGATTTATTCAAGATTTCTCTAGAATAGCCATTCCCTTAACTAAGTTAACCTGTAAATCTGTTAAGTTTGAATAGGGATTAAAACAAGAAGAAGCCTTTAGAATTCTTAAGCAAAGATTGACCCATACACCCATACTAGCATTACCAGAAGGAACTGAAGACTTTGTAGTCTATTGTGATGCTTCTAGACTAGGTTATGGATGTGTTTTGATGCAACACCAAAAGGTTATAGCTTATGCATCTAGACAACTTAAAAATCATGAAGAGAATTATTCAACCCATGATTTAGAATTAGGAGCTATAATTTTTGCTCTTAAGATTTTGAGACATTACCTTTATGGTAGTAAGTTTACCATATTTACTGATCATAAGAGTTTAAGGTATATCTTCAAGCAAAAGGAGTTGAATATGAGACAAAGACACTGGATGGAAATACTTAGTCATTATGATTGTGATATCCAGTATCATGAAGGAAGAGCAAATGTAGTGGCAGATGCTTTAAGCCGAAAGTATCATGAAAAACCAAGAAAGGTACGTTCTCTTAAATTAAATCTGCAAGTAGATTTAAATGAACAAATAAGAGAAGCACAAGAATCAGTAATCAAGGAAGATACTGAAAAGTTAAAAGGTATGCTAAAAGAATTGGAATAAGGGACAGATGGAATTTGGAGATTCCATAAAAAGAGAATGTGGATACCTAAATTAGGAAATCTACGTCATTGTATATTAGAAGAAGCCCATAAGTCTAAGTATACAATGCATCCAGGAAGTGATAAAATGTACCAGGATTTAAGGAAAAATTTCTGGTGGATAGGAATGAAAAAGGATATAGCAGCCTATGTTTCTAAATGTTTAACATGTTTACAAGTCAAAGCTGAACATCAGAAACCCTCAGGTTTATTACAGCAATTAGAAATGCCAGTTTGGAAATGGGAATTAATAACAATGGATTTTGTTACTAAATTACCTAAAACTAAGAAAGGAAATGATACAATCTGGGTGATTGTAGATAGGTTAACCAAGTCAGCTCATTTTCTACCAATGAAGGAAACAATTAGTATGGAACAATTATCTAAGTTGTATGTAAATGAAATTGTTTCTTTACATGGCATTCCTTTATCAATTGTTTCTGATAGAGATAGTCGATTTACCTCTCATTTTTGGTCAAGTTTCCAAAAGGCAATGGGAACTAAGTTAAAACTAAGCACAGCTTATCATCCTCAAACGGATGGACAAAGTGAAAGGACAATTCAGACAATGGAGGACATGCTTAGAGCTTGTGTAATTGATTTTGGAGGTAATTGGGACGATCACTTACCTTTAATATAATTTTCTTATAATAATAGTTATCACACAAGTATCAATGCTGCACCATTTGAAGCACTTTATGGACGAAAGTGTCGAACCCCAGTCTGTTGGGCAGAAATTGGTGAAAAGCAACTATCTGGACCTGAGATAGTGCAAGAAACAACCGATAAAATTATTCAAGTCAAGGAACGACTGAAAGCAGCACGTGATAGACAGAAAAGTTATGCTAATAACAGACGAAAACCATTGGAATTTCAAGTAGGAGATAAAGTATTATTGAAAGTCTCTCCTTGGAAAGGAGTGGTAAGATTCATCAAACGGGGAAAGCTAAGTCCCAGGTATGTTGGACCTTTTAAGATTATTAGAAGAATAGGACCAGTAGCCTATCAGCTACAACTACCAGAGGAAATGGTAGGAATACATGATGTGTTTCATGTATCTAATCTCAAAAAGTGTTTAGCTGATGAATCATTAATAGTACCTCTTAAGGATATAGAGGTAAATGAACAACTCAAGTTTGTAGAAAGACCTCTACAAATTGAAGACAGAAAAGTCAAGAATCTAAAACTGTAACACCCAAAAAACGGGTTTGGTAAATTAAAACCCGGTTGATATAAAGAAATGAGTTTTAATCTCTTATTTAACTAAAATGAAACTAGAGGGACCAAAACCATTCAGTGGGAAACATGATTTTATAAAACAAAATTAAAACACCACACACACATAGTGTGTGTGTGTGTGTGTCGATGATCAGGAAGGAAAAAGAGGGTTCAAACCCTAGTTTCTTCAAAATATTCAAATTGAAAGGCAAGATGAAGCTTAAACTCATAACCGAGCATAGATTAACGATCACCTTCACAAGGGGATCGCAAGGTATGTCTTAAAAGCTAGTTTGGTGATTATGCACGAAGTGGGTTATGTTGTAAATCGCGAATTTGTATGAAATTGAGCATGAGTATGTGTTAGATTCATCATTTGGAACATGGATTATGCATGGTTTGGGTTAATTTGATGTTTTAAGTGAAAACCATTGATTATGATGATGATGGTGACGACTTGAATGATCACCCATGTCCTAATTCTTGCTTAATATTGATGTATTTTGATTTGTATGATGGATTCTTGTTAGAGGAGTTGAAAGAAATATGATACTAGTATGTTTGATGTTATTGCATGTATGATTCATGTTGATTAGAAGTAGGAATTTGATGAATTATGTATGAGATAAGAAGGATATGCATGAACTAGTTGTACATTATGCTTAGGAGGTAGTAAACACGCCAAGTGTATGATGAAATGTATATAGTGTTGTCCGTATAGGCTATTATGATGTTATGGGTAAATAATGATAAGTCGAAAGTTAAAGTAAAGGAACTGTTGACTTCTAAAAGTCAACTGTGTATAAGAAGAATGGTTAGACATGTTGTCATAATTGTAAGATTAAAGTAAGTTATACGGTGCGTGTTAGACGTATGTGTGTTTAATGCGATGACATGACGGATTTCACGAGTTGGAAATGATATGAATTTGGTTACATGTATTATGCTTGTTAGAAGTGACTATGAACGTCAAATGTGAATTATACGATCGATATGATCGTTAGCATGTACGATTGTGTATGCTAATAATGTCACACCCTGTCTTTTGCGGAAGCGTATGATGTGTGACTAGCTTGTTATCATTGCATTCAATCGTAATAAACAACTACATGATCAAAACGATGTTCATCCATTCATGAAAATTTGAGTGTTACAAACACTTGTTATTTAAGTTTTCAAAACACGACCTTTGACAAGGTTACAATTCAACAAAAGTGGATGACATCTAAACTTGTAGTCTACTCCTAGTTACGACACTTGCGCCCAAGATCCATCCTGTCACCTGAAATACATGTAATTTTGGAAAACATCAACATAAAGTTGAGCGAGTTCATGCGTTTTTGTATTTCACATTTTATACTTTGTATGAAAACATAGTATGTGTCATGTATAATTCAAGTTTTTCTTGAGTACCTCACGTACTCAAGTATAATTCCCGTTTTCTTGAGTACCCCACGTACTCAAGTATCATTCAAGTTTTCTTGTGTACCCCACGTTTTAAATGATTGTTTATACAAGGACATTAAGGCACGTGAGGACATATGGAGCATTAGTGTTGGCTCCTTTAAGGCATGTGAGCATATGGAGCATTAGTGTTGGCTCCTTTACTGTGTCGATTACCCTCGACTGTGTCAATTTCCCTTGACTGTGTCGATTACCCTCGACTGTGTCAATTAACCTCGACTGTGTCGATTTCCCTCGACTGGGACACCGAAGCACTCAAGTGGTCACATAAGGACCCTGAGTGGGGCTCGGCCGTACCCGTTAGATCTAACCCTCGTCCCTAATTAAGTATTAATGGCATCTCAATATCTAGTTTAAGCTCACATGATCTAGTATTTTCTAGGCTTTTCTTAAAGCTCATCATATTGCACTCACCACGAGTGCTTCTCGTATTCTCAAATCATATTGCACTCGGTTCTCGTTCTCACCAAGAGTGCTTCTTGTATTTTTACCCTTTGTAAAAATTATAATATTTGTAACATGTATTTCACCCCCGAGAGTTATAAAACCAAAAACAGTTAGAGAAAAGGGGGAGCATGAACTCACAACTTTGCGTTCCTTGCGTCGTAAACTTCACCGGATTTTCTTAATTAACGTCGTAACCTATACGCGTTTTCTTAACGTTAGTCACTAGACTTGCGTCGTACAAGTACAGTCACTCTCTTTTGTATATATTCTTGTGTTAAAAATATTCTATATTTTTAACTACGTATCTTACTTATATTATTTTCTCTAACATTAATATAAGTATCTCGTGTTTTGCACTTTGCACCCGAATTATGTATCTTGTATGTTGTATGTGCATTTTTATGTTTATACTCCTCATGAGTATTTAGTGTATTTTTAAGTCTTAATACACTAGCACGTATAACACATACTATATACACTTAGCACACAAGTTGGTGATCAAATAATATATATATATTTCTCAAAAATATACATACTTAATATCCATTTTTATTCTTGAGGAAATCACCATTTCTTATCACCAAAAATTAGGGAAACCTTGGTAATGTTTTTAGGTATATTTTTAGGGGATAAGTTTCTCAAAAACTTATATTTTTCTAAGTGTCAAAATTTATAAAAATTTTGACAGAGTTTCCCCTAAAAATGGAAGTTTCCCATGTTTTCAAAACATGTGTTTATTTTCTTTTAAATCGTCAACAATCATCAACAACAATTATCAACAATAATCATCAACAATAATCACTAATTTCTCCATTTCATGAACTTGAATATTTACAAAAATGTGTAGTAACTTACTAGCACATTTAGTAAGTCTTGTTATCTTTAAAAATAAGTTTAATTTCTTAAAAAACTTTATTTTTAAAGAATATGAAGTTTCACAACTTCTAGTCGGTTTTTACGAAAATTATTTCTTTGTTAAAACTTTTGTTACACAAGTGTCCACACGCTTGTTTGTTCATAAAAACACCTCTAGTTCATGAAAGACCCGACTTAAAATGAGACTTGTATATATTTTACTTGGTTCTTCCGAAAAACCACTTGTAGATCTTTAGATCTACATGTTTAGAGTCTTATTTTACAAGAAAAATTACTTTTACTCAAGTTCATGTTTCATGAGTGGAAGGGTTCATCATCTTTCACATCTGTAGCACTAACATACTACTAGTTCATGTTCTTGAACATAACCTAGTATGGTTAGATGATGATCTATCCCACTTCTAGTAACAAACAACATCAAATAATAACAACCATACAAGATTCACATGATTTACACACATATCTACTCTTTATCCAACTAGTTTATCTTTCTTTCAAGACTTTTAGTTTTGATCTTGTGTGTTCTTGAGTTTTAACCGTTAAATCACCTATTAACCACTTTAAACAAGAACAAGAGGATGTTTTAGAACACTTACTACTAGCTCAAGGCTAGGGAAGTTCAAGAGTGCAAATGAGGTGGATAAAAGAAGATGAAAGAGGTCCTTCGAGATCCGTTGCTTGCAACCTTCCTAATTAGACTCCATACACCTTAGGATATGCTTAGAACTCTTGGGAATGGATTGAAAATGGATGTGTGAGTGTGGGTGTTTGGAGCCGTAGGTATGGTGGATGGATGGAGAGTTCTTGGTGTGTTGAGAAGATGAAATGAAGTGGGAGGATGAACTTGTGGTTATAAATAATAACCTTCCAACAATTAATAATCCATAGGATAATATGTTTCTTAATCTTCCAAAAATATCTAATAAACTATAAAAAAAATATCTCCTTGTGGGCCCCTTGTCTAACCGGTTATGAGAGGGGGGGGGGGGTCTAGTTGTGGTTTAATCCTAGTTATACAATCTAGTTAGAAATCAAGGGCATTAGTTAGGGTCATTTGTGTGTTATTAATTATATAGTGTGTTGGGGTGTTCGGGGACCCTAACTAGCTTAGAAAAATAACAACAATGCTTCTGGCATTATTTTGGTGTTCCGGGTAATGTCCGGTTGTTCGGTTAGACACCGGTTCGTTAAAGTGCTAAACTACACTTTTTAAAGCCTTTTAAGTATCCTTTTGTAATATTTCCGATTCCCGTCACTTAGGGAAATATTCTGGATGATAAAATGACATTTCTGCACAATATTTCATTGCCAAAATGCTGATTATAGCTGAATTATGTAAATTTCTGCACTTAAAGTGCGTTTCGGGTGCTTTTTAGTGCGTATTTTAGCTTCCGGACGGTATATATGTAACCCTTGTATGTATCCTTGGGTTTTAATGTATTTTTGACGTTGGACCTACACCTAGGCCCTAATTCTAATGTCTGACTGCTTTCTGCAGTTCTGTTGACACGATGTGTCTTACCGGTGAGTTTACTAATTTTTGACGCAACGCTATCATAACGTAATTCTTGTAGCATATATCATGCATGAATTCACTTGCATGGAATTCAGGAATTTATTTGTCTGGTAAACTAGATCATGTACAGTCATTAAAGCACAAATTACTGTTCATCTAGTGTACGGAATGTACGGAAAAGTGACGGTTGTCACAGTCTCCCCCCGTTAAAAGAATTTCTTCCCGAAATTCTAGCGATGCCATCGGTCGCAGGGGAGTTGTGAAACCAATATGGTCACTTAGATTCATGATTTGTCTTTATGTTCCCATGAAATCTCTGGGTCATGTCATGAATTCTATCGTACTCCAGTAAGTCGATCATGACTTTTCTGTATCTCGTGGACTCTTGGTCCATAACCTCAACAGGTTTCTATAGTATCACGGACTCTTGGTCCAAAACCTTAACAGGTTTCTATAGTAATTCTTGTTGTTTTCCGTTGACGTGAATTTTATTTATGGGAACAATGACCGTTCCTTAAGTCAGACTCCTCTACAGACTAGACACATGAATGCGTCGCGATCACTACTGATCTTTTTCTGGGAGTTTCATCTTGTGAACAATGGTTCTGATCCCTACGCCGGGGATTCAACCTTTTCGTTTTCCAACTCACACTACGCCTTCTCTAGGCGAGGCTCTCATTAAAGCCATACTTCTTGTCTCAAATTCTTTCGACTTCTGCCGCTTATCGGCGTAACCTTTCTGTATTCTGTGGGCTGTCCTGATATGATCACATATCTGAAGGATCTGGCCTCTAGTTTTCCTGGGCCATCTCGGGCCAGTTGATTGTTTATTTCTGGTCTCCGTTCAACATGACGGAAATTTACTCATTATGTTCCGTCTAAAGCTTTACACGAAGCGGTTTAGACGGCGGTGTGATAGATATCATTGTAGGAAAACTCCACTAAGGGCAAGTGAGTGTTCCGACTTTTCATCAAAGTTTATTACACAAGCACGTATTGTGTTCATACAGTCTGCATTGTTCAGCAGCTCAGTTCATATTCGAGTTCTTACGATCATCGGTGTGTTGCAACCCTTGTGATCAATAAAGATCGTGCAACGTTTTCTTTCAGGTAATGACGTCCAGTTGCGGCGCGCAATCACTGTATCTATCTCAAGGTCTCTTCTCATGATTCCTTAATCAATGTGCCGCGTATGCAAGGTCGTGGTCTCATTGCATCGACGTACAATCGAGATTTTGTCGAGAGGCGTTACATCATTGCAACTCTAGCTCCTTAGCTCTTGGTTGCAGGGTTGGCGTGAATCTCGTTATTATTCATCATGTACCTTAAAGTTTTCACTTCGCGAATTCGAAATCCGCTTTTCGTTATTACAGCATATAACTGCTCTCTTCTCTAAGAGTTGCAAGGTAATTGCAGCTGTTACTCACGACCTTCCTTGGTCGTTGGCCATATAAGCATGTAGTCAATAAGTATGATCGTAATTCATCCAGGCATGGCTTACATGTTCGATTCATGAGGTCCATGAATATTGTCGATGCATGTGTTAAGCCAAATGATACGACAAGGAACTCGTGATGCTTGAAGCGAGTCCTAAAGGTCGTTTTAGGGATATTTCCTTTTGTATTCACAGTGGAGGACATCTTGTCCTCAAGTTGATCTTTGAGTGGTAACTGGAACCTTACGATTGGCTCATTTGTGTCACCAGTCCCTGGGCAAAGGATTCTGATTCTCAATTTTCTGAAGTTTATGCAAAGTGGAGACTACCAACTTTCTCCTTGTCTCCTTAACTAAGGATGCTACGTCCTTGATTTCCTCTGCCTGGCAGCTCTTGCAGTTATAACAGAGTTTCATGCTTCGCTAATGAAGCTAGTCGGTATGGCGTCATTCGTCACTGGTGCTGCTCCTGGCACGCGATTTATCCTAAACTCCTCTTGTCGCTACAGAGAGGCGTTCCTAGCAAGTCTTCTGAAAAGACTACTGGGACTTCTTCCATCACGGGGATGTTATCAGGCTCTGCAGTCTACTCGGAGGCGATTCTATGCCTTTTCGACCAATGAGGGATGTCGTAGATCTGCCGCCTTGTGGGGTCTAGCATCCTTGCACCTATTGCAGGAAGTTTGGGTTTCATCATTCGCAAGAGGGATGCGACTGATTTTCTCATATCAAACGACGTCAGCTGTATACTTGGATTTCTGATCCATGCTGACTAACATATTATGACTTCGCGAGTCAATAGTAACAGAAGGTTCCGGCCTTCTGAGTCCCTAAATACAATCCTTAATCGTTTTGACTGTTTAAACTAGCCTCCTATATGCCCGTTTCTAAAGAATACGGGGCGTCTATTTTACTCGAAACTAGGCCAAGCAGTTTCTTATGTTCTAAGCATGCAAGGTTAAAGTTGGTGCCAGTATTAATTAAAAGTAGATGCATTAGGTTGGTTAATAGGGAACGTACCCGTGACCGCATCTGGATCCTGGCGTGCTTCACGAGTTTCTATCGTGAAAACCCTTCCTTGCTTGTTTCTTCCCAGGGCAATTCTTCCTAAAGTGCCCTGCTTCACCACATCTGTAGCAACCTGGTATTCTCTTATTTCTTCCATCTGGGTCCTTCGCCCAACAGGCGTCCTTGCTGTGTCCTTCTTTTCCACACTTTCCGCACTTGGGCCTCAGACATCGACCTTCATGGTGAAAGTTGCATTCCCCGCATCTCGGCTTAGTCCCCGAGTATATTTTGCCACAAGCCTTATTAGTGGCTCCATCAGTTTTCCTGTCATGCGGCGGTTTCATTTTCTTTCTTTTGCCTGTTTTAGAGCTTCCATAGTTGACTTGGGTGCTCATCTTTAGGTTTGAGGACTTCCTCTTCTTGTTGCTTGACGACTCCACATGAGTCTCTTTCTTGTTATCCTCAGATTCCGAAAATTTTCCCGCACGTAGAGCTTCTTCAGTAAGAGTGACACTCATATCGATAGCCTCTGCAATGGTTGAGGGCTTTGAGGTAGTAACCATGCTCCTGATCTGGGGTGCAAGTCCCCAAATGAATCGTTCAACCCTTTTGAATTCCGGTTTGACTAAGTAGGGGACGACCCTAGATAAGTCGTGAAATCGTTGGACATATTCATGAATCTTCGGTCCGTCCATTTTCAAGTTCCAGAACTCCACCTCAAGCTTCTGGATTTCAGCTCTAGAACAATATTTCTTTTCCATCATTTCCTTGAGCTCGTCCCAGCTTAGTGCATAAGCAGCATCCGCACCAAGGGTTTGAACCTGAAGGTTCCACCAGGAGAGTGCGCCATCTACAAATAACCCTGAGATATAAGTAACACTCTGTCGGGGCGAACAGTTACTCATTCTTAGAATGGAGTCAGTCTTTTCTGCCCAATGAACAAATGCAACGGCACCTCCTGTGCCATCAAAATTTAATGGTTTGCAGTCCAGGAACTGCTTAAAGGTGCAGCTAGTTGGAGGGTTATTTTCAGTAGTGCCATCGCTGTGCTTAGAGCGGAGGGCTTCATGTCGCGCAATTGCCTGTGAGATACATTCTTGCAGCTCGGCTTCCGTCCTTGGCAGCGTACTGGTGTTTGTGTCTCGCCTGGGCGGGATTCTCTTCTGCCAAAATGGTATGAAGTAGGTTAGACAACATTCCAATTGTCAATGAGATACATAGCACCATAAGCCATCATGTGATCACCCAATTTCACACATATATATAATCAGTGTATAAGCGAGGAAACAGTTATTGAGCCTCCACATAGGCTTGCCAACTTGGCTTATTGTTTGAAATAAAATGAGCTCGAGGCTACATCGTCTCGGTCAATCAAGTTTTAGTTATTTCCTGCTACATTGGTTTTTCTTAGGTCTCTGGCTTTACTGGTGCGTATACTTTCCCTTAGAGGGGGTTGCTCGTATAGGGGTGATAGAGAGTGTAAAGTCGCTGAATCCTTTGGATGTTACTCATCTTCACTTGCTTAAATGTCGTTTTCCTCAAACGTCTTGTACGCATGTAGAAGTGTCAGTCACGAAGTAGGCTCAGACAAGCTTCCCACTTTCTAACGTGCTAAAGCACTGATCTATGTGTTGTTCTACCAGATGAAGGTGAGGACACCTATAAGTTAATTTTGTATGGTTTTCATTAGCTCGGCCCGCAGAGTCCACCAGGATTCCTGTGCACTACAAGTCGTTATTACGTGGGCCCCCGTAATAATAAATTGTCTTGCACAGTTACCCAAATTTTCTCTCGTCCAAGCAGATGATCAATCAAAGAGGGGACACTACTGTCCTTATACCTCTTGTCATGGAAAGGACCTTTGCGATGGTCCACGCACTAACATTCGTTATCGTTACGCGCGTATAGGCACGATGATTAGATGGAATAGGAATAGAGAGAATTCCTAGTAGTTGGAGGGGCACCTTCGAGATGAATACTTCATCTCCCTTTTCTGGTTAAGCATATCGTCAATCTTGCTTCACATAAGCCGCAGGGATCTCGTCCCGTTGATTGAGATTTCGTTCAAGGTTGCCGCCTCTGCCTCGTCATCATCACCGTAGTTAGGCACCTTCACGATCGAGAGGGAAGAGCAGCCATCTCCTACGGAAGCAAGCTCAGCATCTTGTTTGGTAATCACTCCCAGCCATGAGCTTTGCAAAGGACGCGAGGTCGGTAGCTTCATCGTGCGAGTCACGTATAGTAATAGGAGTCAGAGTCGAAAGTATCTCATTCACGTCAATAATCATCCCGTACACTTATTTGTATGTATGTATATCAATAACATATATGCTACTTAGCATAATCAAGCAATTTAATGCATTATATCACGTATAACTCTCGTTTTTGGGGGGGTCATTTTGTTTTTAGCAAGTCTAACTCGTGTAGAATATGCTTTGGTTGGCACCTTATTTTAAAGGTATTCCTCACTAATGTCCTTGCCTTGTCACTTTTTGAAAGGTGTCTGACTTGTGGATCTTGGCGCTTTCGTGAATGCAATGAAAACCTTTTTGTAAAATGTTTTCATGAGAGACCTCTAGTGATTGTAGTCTAGACTCGAGGAAGAATCCTAGTTCACTACAATCGAAGCTCTGATACCAAACTGTCACACCCTGTCTTTTGCGGAAGCGTATGATGTGTGACTAGCTTGTTATCATTGCATTCAATCGTAATAAACAACTACATGATCAAAACGATGTTCATCCATTCATGAAAATTTGAGTGTTACAAACACTTGTTATTTAAGTTTTCAAAACACGACCTTTGACAAGGTTACAATTCAACAAAAGTGGATGACATCTAAACTTGTAGTCTACTCCTAGTTACGACACTTGCGCCCAAGATCCACCCTGTCACCTGAAATACATGTAATTTTGGAAAACATCAACATAAAGTTGAGCGAGTTCATGCGTTTTTGTATTTCACGTTTTATACTTTGTATGAAAACATAGTATGTGTCATGTATAATTCAAGTTTTTCTTGAGTACCCCATGTACTCAAGTATAATTCCCGTTTTCTTGAGTACCCCACGTACTCAAGTATCATTCAAGTTTTCTTGTGTACCCCACGTTTTAAATGATTGTTTATACAAGGACATTAAGGCACGTGAGGACATATGGAGCATTAGTGTTGGCTCCTTTAAGGCATGTGAGCATATGGAGCATTAGTGTTGGCTCCTTTACTGTGTCGATTACCCTCGACTGTGTCAATTTCCCTTGACTGTGTCGATTACCCTCGACTGTGTCAATTAACCTCGACTGTGTCGATTTCCCTCGACTGGGACACCGAAGCACTCAAGTGGTCATATAAGGACCCTGAGTGGGGCTCGGCCGTACCCGTTAGATCTAACCCTCGTCCCTAATTAAGTATTAATGGCATCTCAATATCTAGTTTAAGCTCACATGATCTAGTATTTTCTAGGCTTTTCTTAAAGCTCATCATATTGCACTCACCACGAGTGCTTCTCGTATTCTCAAATCATATTGCACTCGGTTCTCGTTCTCACCAAGAGTGCTTCTTGGATTTTTACCCTTTGTAAAAATTATAATATTTGTAACATGTATTTCACCCCCGAGACTTATAAAACCAAAAACAGTTAGAGAAAAGGGGGAGCATGAACTCACAACTTTGCGTTCCTTGCGTCGTAAACTTCACCGGATTTGCTTAATTAACGTCGTAACCTATACGCGTTTTCTTAACGTTAGTCACTAGACTTGCGTCGCACAAGTACAGTCACTCTCTTTTGTATATATTCTTGTGTTAAAAATATTCTATATTTTTAACTACGTATCTTACTTATATTATTTTCTCTAACATTAATATAAGTATCTCGTGTTTTGCACTTTGCACCCGAATTATGTATCTTGTATGTTGTATGTGCATTTTTATGTTTATACTCCTCATGAGTATTTAGTGTATTTTTAAGTCTTAATACACTAGCGCGTATAACACATACTATATACACTTAGCACACAAGTTGGTGATCAAATAATATATATATATTTTTCTCAAAAATATACATACTTAATATCCATTTTTATTCTTGAGGAAATCTCCATTTCTTATCACCAAAAATTAGGGAAACCTTGGTAATGTTTTTAGGTATATTTTTAGGGGATAAGTTTCTCAAAAACTTATATTTTTCTAAGTGTCAAAATTTATAAAAATTTTGACAGAGTTTCCCCTAAAAATGGAAGTTTCCCATGTTTTCAAAACATGTGTTTATTTTCTTTTAAATCGTCAACAATCATCAACAACAATTATCAACAATAATCATCAACAATAATCACTAATTTCTCCATTTCATGAACTTGAATATTTACAAAAATGTGTAGTAACTTACTAGCACATTTAGTAAGTCTTGTTATCTTTAAAAATAAGTTTAATTTCTTAAAAACTTTATTTTTAAAGAATATGAAGTTTCACAACTTCTAGTCGGTTTTTACGAAAATTATTTCTTTGTTAAAACTTTTGTTACACAAGTGTCCACACGCTTGTTTGTTCACAAAAACACCTCTAGTTCATGAAAGACCCGACTTAAAATGAGACTTGTATATATTTTACTTGGTTCTTTCGAAAAACCACTTGTAGATCTTTAGATCTACATGTTTAGAGTCTTATTTTACAAGAAAATTTACTTTTACTCAAGTTCATGTTTCATGAGTGGAAGGGTTCATCATCTTTCACATCTCTAGCACTAACATACTACTAGTTCATGTTCTTGAACATAACCTAGTATGGTTAGATGATGATCTATCCCACTTCTAGTAACAAACAACATCAAATAATAACAACCATACAAGATTCACATGATTTACACACATATCTACTCTTTATCCAACTAGTTTATCTTTCTTTCAAGACTTTTAGTTTTGATCTTGTGTGTTCTTGAGTTTTAACCGTTAAATCACCTATTAACCACTTTAAACAAGAACAAGAGGATGTTTTAGAACACTTACTACTAGCTCAAGGCTAGGGAAGTTCAAGAGTGCAAATGAGGTGGATAAAAGAAGATGAAAGAGGTCCTTCGAGATCCGTTGCTTGCAACCTTCCTAATTAGACTCCATACACCTTAGGATATGCTTAGAACTCTTGGGAATGGATTGAAAATGGATGTGTGAGTGTGGGTGTTTGGAGCCGTAGGTATGGTGGATGGATGGAGAGTTCTTGGTGTGTTGAGAAGATGAAATGAAGTGGGAGGATGAACTTGTGGTTATAAATAATAACCTTCCAACAATTAATAATCCATAGGATAATATGTTTCTTAATCTTCCAACAATATCTAATAAACTATAAAAAAATATCTCCTTGTGGGCCCCTTGTCTAACCGGTTATGAGAGGGGGGGGGGGGTCTAGTTGTGGTTTAATCCTAGTTATATAATCTAGTTAGAAATCAAGGGCATTAGTTAGGGTCATTTGTGTGTTATTAATTATATAGTGTGTTAGGGTGTTCGGGGACCCTAACTAGCTTAGAAAAATAACAACAATGCTTCTGGCATTATTTTGGTGTTCCGGGTAATGTCCGGTTGTTCGGTTAGACACCGGTTCGTTAAAGTGCTAAACTACACTTTTTAGTGCCTTTTAAGTATCCTTTTGTAATATTTTCAATTCCCGTCACTTAGGGAAATATTCTGGATGATAAAATGACATTTCTGCACAATATTTCATTGCCAAAATGCTGATTATAGCTGAATTATGTAAATTTCTGCACTTAAAGTGCGTTTCGGGTGCTTTTTAGTGCGTATTTTAGCTTCCGGACGGTATATATGTAACCCTTGTATGTATCCTTGGGTTTTAATGTATTTTTGATGTTGGACCTACACCTAGGCCCTAATTCTAATGTCTGACTGCTTTCTGCAGTTCTGTTGACACGATGTGTCTTACCGGTGAGTTTACTAATTTTTGACGCAACGCTATCATAACGTAATTCTTGTAGCATATATCATGCATGAATTCACTTGCATGGAATTCAGGAATTTATTTGTCTGGTAAACTAGATCATGTACAGTCATTAAAGCACAAATTACTGTTCATCTAGTGTACGGAATGTACGGAAAAGTGACGGTTGTCACAAATAAGAATGTGATTTCGATGACATGGAAGTATAGGAATTATGTCGAGACGGAATCAAGCACGGAAGGCTAACGGGTCAAGAAGTGGCGAGGAAACGAGTATGAACATGGATGCATGAGGTAAGTGATTTCTGTAATCACTTCTTAGTTGTTTATGTAAAGTTATGTGCGACTTAATTAAGTATGATAATTGAGGTCAAATAGGAATGAGTTGTATGAAATCGATGAAGTATTAAACGGATCTTAGCTTTGATCCGAGCAAGGTATGTGTGTTAGAATTGTAGTTAAGTGGTAGGATTGGTTAAATATGCAATGAAGTCCTTGGTTGTAAAGGATGGAGCAATGTTGACAAAAACGCCCTTGATAGGTATATCGGGCAAACGACCTTAAATGTCTATTGGAAACAAGCTAATCGATTAGAGTAATGTTTTGGTCATGTGTGAAAGCGAAGAGTATGGTTTTGTATGTCATAGTCCATTTATTGCGCAAATACCCATAACGGGTCAAAATAAGCTTTTGAGCGAAAATGGGTTGAGAGGATGCAAGGCGTCCGAGAATTTAATCTTTATGATAGTCGTCAATGAAATTATTAAGTTCATATGAAATTGGGGTCAATAAACAAATTATGTTGATAAATGCACGAACGGGTCAAATAATTAGAAAATGATAATAAGCCGAAGGTGCGTAAGGTAGGAATCTCCTTAAGTCAGATATATGGGATTCCAAGTCCATATGATAGAATGTGAATTTACAAGCATGTATGAAGAAACGGGAGGTTAAACGGATAAACGGTTTAAAAGTTACGCAAGTTTTAGCGTTTTCGGACGACGAAACGGATCTGCAGCAAAATGGAAATTCTAGGGGCCGTCGCCGACGCCCCTATGGCCGTTGCCGACGCCCCGTGCATTTTCCAATTTGGCCCGATGCCTTAAATTACTGTCTACGCGAAGCAGACCGACGCGAGGTATCGCACGGTCGTGCGGTTGGACGCATGGCCGTGCGTTTCCGAGTAAACCAATGCACTGGCTCGTGCATTGCCAGCACCCTCGACGTCGTAGGCACCGCACGGTCGTGCGGTTAGGACGCACGACCATGCGACAGCTGAAAATTCAACTGAATGTGCAGAATTCATCCGAATCAGCCGCGTAACCTATAAGGGGTCCCAAAATGTATTCTAAACTCATTGTAGAATGTTTACGAGATCCGATGGAAGTTTAAAGGCTTTAAATCCCAGTTTAAGCTCATGAAACTAACGCACGAGTATGATATGTGTATATAAATGAGTTAAACAAGAATCGTAGGCATGTTTGGACATATGTAAGTATATGAACATGTGAGTGAAGGTATGCAAGTGTATAGTTATGATTGTTTTATGTAGGCGTGTAAGTATGTAATTATGTATATAGGTAGGTATATGTGTAAGTATCAGTGTATGTACGTACGCAAGTAGATATGTATGGACGTAAACATTATGTAATTAAGTATGAAGGGCGCTTGCGTGTAGGTATAAACGTATTATATGTAAATGCAAGTATGTATGCATAAATGTATGCTAGTAGGAATGTATGTGCGCTCGTATGTTTTCAACACGATTGAGTATTGATGCTATTAACAGTGCATCTTGAGAATGAAGTGTAATGCAGGAACAATGTTAGAGTCTCACCAGAGAGTGGATACCCAGACGGGAATGCCTGAATGCAAAGGAATAACGGAATGGAAAGTAAATGAGTATGAATCTGTTACGTTCATAATGTGTACTAACGTTTTGAACTTATATGGTGAGTGTAGGTTGTACGAGTCACGAAGGATCACCGAGGAGTGAAGACCGAAGACCGAGTCACAGGATAGATTGTACGGGAACGATAATTAATGTATCGTAGTAGATAA
Source organism: Helianthus tuberosus (assembly GCA_030545235.1). NCBI lineage: Eukaryota > Viridiplantae > Streptophyta > Magnoliopsida > Asterales > Asteraceae > Helianthus > Helianthus tuberosus. The sequence goes on along the minus strand of CM060415.1, from coordinate 58,431,181 downwards.
TGGTTATGTTTTTAGTTAGTAAACAGATTGACTTAATGATTTATGTGAAACAATTATTTAAAAATGCAATTTCAAGTAAGTCAAGATAATTGTAATGAAAGAAGTTTTATGGTATGAATTTCCGCTGCGACTTTTTGTCAAATATAAATTAGGGTCTAACAAGTTGGTATCAGAGCCCTGGTTTGAGAGAATTAAGTACGAGAGTATAGGTACTTGAACTCAAACATGTGTGCTCTTGAGATAAGGAACCCGTACAATCCATGACTCGGTCAAGATCTGAAGGTAGAAATGGAATGAAAACGTGTATGTATGCATTCATATGAAGAAACTAACGGTTATATTATGTGTAAGGTAAGCATAACTGCTTGGAAAGGATGATCCGGGAATGCGGTCTAGAACCGGCATCAAGGCACGTGATAAGATAAATGGACTCCAGGTGCGTAAATTTAACGTGTGGGCGTATGGAGTGGTATAATTAAGCGAGTGGAAGAAAATTTAAAGGAAGTATAATAGTAATATGGCAATAAAGTTTTGAAAATGATACACGTGCCGAAACTTAATTCTTCGGACATAAGGTGGCGATTTCACGAAGACACGAAACTAGTATGTGGATTGTGTACCTGGCCAGTACACAAGAAACATATGACGTTCGTGAGACCGTGATGATTGCTACAGGTATGTCCATTAGAATTAGGTAGTAGGTGGACGTGAGGATGAAGAGAAACGTATGACTTTCAGGAATGAAAGTATGAATGATATGTTAGAATCCGCGAGACGGATTCGAAGCATGAAAAGAATGAAAGTATGAATGATAAGCTAGAATCCGCGAGACGGATTCGAAGCATGAAAGTAATGAAGTATGAATGACCTATTTGAATCCGCGAGACGGATTCAAGGGGTGAAAGGCATGAATGGAATGTTTGAATCCGTAAAACGGATTCAAGGAAATGAATTGTAGAAATGATAAGTTTGAATCCGTGAGACGGATTCAACACATGTAAGGAATGAAAAATGTGAATGATTTGTTTGAAATCCGTCAGATGGATACAAATCATAGAAGGAAGAAAAGGTATGAATGGTACGTTTGGAATCGCTGGACGGATTTAAAAAAAAAGAATGAAAATAGCCCATATCAGAATATGCCGATAGTTTGACCTTGGTCACGTCAAACGAGTCTCATGAGTAAATATAAAGTAACTAAATGAAAGAATGATCGTAATTGGCTTGTAAACCTGAATTTTAAAGTGAAAGGAAGAAGTTTCGAACAAATTTTGTGTTAAATGTGTTAGAAATCGACTCTTAGGAGTCATAATGAACGATGGGCTATGACCCGGACAATAATTTTGAGTATGAATGAGAAGGGTAAGTTTTGTTAAGAGTACCGAATGATGTAACGAAAGTCCTTGCAAGTAAGCATGATTGGAAATAAGTACAAACGTGTGCCTCAATACATGTATGATAATTAAGAAATGTCTGTTTGGCCTTGAAAAGTCAAACTGCGAAGGTTGACGAATATGTAACTGGAATAAAAGATATGCGTGTGAGGAATGAAATGTGTGACACTTTATAGCGCGTATGTGAGAAATTGTATAAGAATTATAGAACCCTTGATGTGATGAAACCAATCGAATTGGTGGAAGGATGCGTACGAGCGAAGGCACATTACATGGATGAATGAAAATCTAGCCTGGTACGGCTAGCACTCGTGAAGAATGAGGACAGATCTGATTTACGGATCCCTGAAGTATGGAAGGAAATAGAGGTTAGTGGAATGTGTAATTCAAGTTGGATAAGTATTAATTGGTAGGTTGAGAAAGACCTACGAAATGACTGATAGGATATGTATGGTATGGTATGGAATGTTTAATTTTTTTTTTAACAATCGACGTAAGAAGAAAGTATGTCATTAAAAAGTAAATTTCAAAAGTTTGAGTGGGAAATTTTGAGTATAGACTTGTTAAGAAGAAGTCAAGTGTATGAATAATTGTGAAACGAGATAGGAGGATTACTTATAATTATGATGTGACTATTAAGTCAAACATAGATGTGTATGTGTAAGATAAAATGAGAAAGGTTTCGGGGACGAAACCTCATTTAAGGGGGGTAGACTTGTAACACCCAAAAAACGGGTTTGGTAAATTAAAACCCGGTTGATATAAAGAAATGAGTTTTAATCTCTTATTTAACTAAAATGAAACTAGAGGGACCAAAACCGTTCAGTGGGAAACATGATTTTATAAAACAAAATTAAAACACCACACACACATAGTGTGTGTGTGTGTCGATGATCAGGAAGGAAAAAGAGGGTTCAAACCCTAGTTTCTTCAAAATCTTCAAATTGAAAGGCAAGATGAAGCTTAAACTCATAACCGAGCATAGATTAATGATCACCTTCACAAGGGGATCGCAAGGTATGTCTTAAAAGCTAGTTTGGTGATTATGCACGAAGTGGGTTATGTTGTAAATCGCGAATTTGTATGAAATTGAGCATGAGTATGTGTTAGATTCATCATTTGGAACATGGATTATGCATGGTTTGGGTTAATTTGATGTTTTAAGTGAAAACCATTGATTATGATGATGATGGTGACGACTTGAATGATCACCCATGTCCTAATTCTTGCTTAATATTGATGTATTTTGATTTGTATGATGGATTCTTGTTAGAGGAGTTGAAAGAAATATGATACTAGTATGTTTGATGTTATTGCATGTATGATTCATGTTGATTAGAAGTAGGAATTTGATGAATTATGTATGAGATAAGAAGGATATGCATGAACTAGTTGTACATTATGCTTAGGAGGTAGTAAACACGCCAAGTGTATGATGAAATGTATATAGTGTTGTCCGTATAGGCTATTATGATGTTATGGGTAAATAATGATAAGTCGAAAGTTAAAGTAAAGGAACCGTTGACTTCTAAAAGTCAACTGTGTATAAGAAGAATGGTTAGACATGTTGTCATAATTGTAAGATTAAAGTAAGTTATACGGTGCGTGTTAGACGTATGTGTGTTTAATGCGATGACATGACGGATTTCACGAGTTGGAAATGATATGAATTTGGTTACATGTATTATGCTTGTTAGAAGTGACTATGAACGTCAAATGTGAATTATACGATCGATATGATCGTTAGCATGTACGATTGTGTATGCTAATAAGAATGTGATTTCGATGACATGGAAGTATAGGAATTATGTCGAGACAGAATCAAGCACGGAAGGCTAACGGGTCAAGAAGTGGCGAGGAAACGAGTATGAACATGGATGCATGAGGTAAGTGATTTCTGTAATCACTTCTTAGTTGTTTATGTAAAGTTATGTGTGACTTAATTAAGTATGATAATTGAGGTCAAATAGGAATGAGTTGTATGAAATCGATGAAGTATTAAACAGATCTTGTAACGACTCACACAAAAACGTCCTAAAAACGTTCCGTAAGTATAAACCCGGACCCTGATATAACAACTCTTATTAAAAATACTATTTCTTATTTTAATTTAACTAAAAGGAAACCTTAATTGAGAAACCTTAATTTTCAGAACAATCGGAATCAGGATCATGGCCCTAAAACTCAGGGGGGGGGGGGGTAAACCCTAGTTGATATTATCTTGACAGTTTGTTGTCAAAATTGAAATTTCACGTAAAACCAACTCAGCTAAGCTACTGGGACACGAGGCTACCCTATGGTAATAGGGTACCCCTCGCGCCACGCGAAAGGCACAAGGAGACCTGTCGTGCCACGCGACAGGGACCATTTTCCAGCTATAAATAGTCGGCTGTGGGACTTGATTTCTGGCTTCAGAACGACGAAGAAATTCCAATTCTACACGGAGTTATGCTCTGTTTACCACAATTAACACACACGAATCAATAATCGACGCCACAATCAGGGTATTAACTCAATCGCTGATACGATTCAATGTCCGATCGATTGTAACTATCCAACGATTGTTTAAGTGCTGCTCAAATTGAGTTTATACTTTGTTATTCATCGTGATTTCGACTTGAATGTTTGAGTGTTGTTCGAAATCGGACTATACTCTGTCATTCGTTGTGAATCCGCTGAATTGTTAAGTATCGCACTTGTAAATCGTTGTGAGGGTTTGATCTCGTGAGTTATCGTAAAGGCTGTATTGATTACTAATCCAGAATTGTGTGCCTGTTATTAAATTTAGGTTAAAAGGCTAATCAGTAGGCTAAACTCTGCTCAAATTAAATCTGCAATGTGAGTCATTCTCTTTTTATCAACTGTTTTACAATACCTCAAATTATTTTCAAGGTTATAATTACAGGGACTAAGTCGTGGATATCTTGAATTACTGGTTAGTGGGGTATTGTGCACATTACTAATTTCTCCCAGGTCAGGTTCATTGACCTACTCGGGATAATCACTGTTAGGTTCATTGACCTACAGGGATAATCATCACTATTTAGGTTCATTGATCTAATAGTGGTATGACCATCGTCACCATTGTGACTTGTCACCATTGTGACAGAAAGCCAGATAAAAATAAGATAGAAGCCATTGTAATTGCTCTTATGCTGTAATTAATAACTATGCATCATTATGCAAAATAGAATGATTCACTCAGTATTTCCCGCTGACAAAACCTTTTTAAAACACTTTTCAGGTAATTACAATAGATTGGAGTAAAAGATGGATACGGCACTGAAAGGCATCAAGAAGTGGCTTATTTTATTAATTAAATCAAAGTTAAGAAATATTGTTTTATGTAATAAAATTTATCTTTATTAAAGCTACCATTGTAAAACATGGGTTCATCTCATCTATTCAATAAATAAAAATCCGGTGTTTCTAAACTCTGATATTTTTCCTAACTCACGGTTCTGATGAAATTTCCGCTGCAACGTTTTCAAAATAATCACCGATACCGCTGGACTGTTCACGGCACCCGATTCCGTCCAGGGTGGGTCGGGGGTCGTGATAGAAGGTGGTATCCGAGCCACTGCTTTAAGCCTTTAGGTGTTGTGATAATAATACCTAAATTTATATAAAAGAGTTAGGAGATTGCTGTTAATTGGTAGCATTTAGACTTGAACTTAAGAAAAGATGCTTTAGTATTAGCTTCACGATAAGCTAAGTATTTGTGTAAATAAATATGATGGATTTTGATATGCCATAAGTAATTGATGAAGTAATGTCACTGGACAACTAAGTCCAGAGTTACTAGTTGAGAGAATGATCAACAGTGACATTACTAAAAGCACTAGTTGAGAGAATGATCAACAGTGATATGACTGCAATTACTAGTTGAGAGAATGATCAACAGTAATATGACCTGAGTCACTAGTTGAAAGAATGATCAATAGTAAATTGACACTGTCACAGGAATCGTCCAGTGATCAAAATAATAATAAGATATGTTATGGAAATATAAATTTCCTTAATTCTGAATAAAAGCCCTAATAAGATAGGCATTTTTTTTAATATACTATTTATGGGAAATAGAAAATTTTCTTCGGCAAGACTGGGTATGATGTAGCAGACTCTCCAGTTTGTCCGGATATACTGAAGATACCTCTCCGACGAGAACCGGGTAAGAAGGTATATAATATGTCAGCAAGTGACAAGATTTCCCTAAATAGTATCCTTATCTGATATCTGACTTATTTTGGAAATATGAATATGTTAAATACATTGACCTGATAGATGGTATGTTTATTACAGCATGTGAAATATGTGATTATATAGATATGTATAAGGAATTCCAAAAGTCAATTTGGAATAAAGCACAAGCATCTGTGTCTAGATTTCTTTATTAGAAATCTCTTTTCCGATATCAAACATTATTTTATCTGCCTAGTAACTTGAGCGATAATAATAACAATAGAAACCCATTAAGTTGGGATACCATCGAAAGTATAAAGAATTTCTAACACTATTAACGCAAGTAAAAAGCATGTAAAGTGGTGATAAGGTACAAGAAAACACCTGAAAATTTAATTATAAATCCACAGAAGTTGAAGTATATCACATACGACTTCCAAGGCAAGACCTTTGGAAAATATAATTGGGCATTATGACACCAATGCTAATTCTGTCAGTAGAAGAACTATTAAAAGAAGCACCTTGCCACATGATCCTACAAGCGACAAGAATATCGCTGAGGTACGCTAGAACAAGATTTTACAAAAACATCGGTGCACAGTCTAATCAGAGTCATAAGAATTAGCACTGAAAAAGGAGTCATATAATTTTGCAAATTCCCTATTTCATTTTATTTGACATTCCCTGGTCATATCATTTAATAACGGTTATCACACGAAATTCCAGATAGAAGTTCTTATATTTCTTTTGTTGAAAATTCTGACTTCTGCATATAATAAGTTGATTTTCGCATTTCTACTTTTCCTAACTGTCATCACACCAGGAGAATTTATTTCATAGTAGCAGATATTGATTCATTTCATTTCTTGGTAAATCCACACGTTACACATGCACTGTTTATTGCTCATGTGGTTCGTTTAATTTCTGAATTCCACTGGAGGGCTTCATTCTAATTTGTCGTTTTATCCAAACTCAAATATCCTTTAGTTAGACTTAATTTTGGCACGGTAAACCGCATTATTACTAAACGATGACTCTTAATAACGAGTCAATAAATTTTTGAAAAACTCAATTTTCTTTAGCATCCATGGTTTTTGTTATGACCATGTCCGAACTTTCTTATTTAAATTCGTTTCATTTAAACCGAGTTCAATTGTTTGCTCGATTCCATATAATGAATTAAAACCATCATATTCGGAATAATCCTAACAAGCATTTCAATTCTCTTAAACTATAACGTGCTTGTGTGATCCTCGACTTCACTAAATCATTTCTGTGATCACAATCACTTTGTGGTAATATTTTCACAAAATCTGAAGATTGTGCTAATCTCGGATTTAATTATTTAATTATTTATATTAAATCCACTTTGTTGAATTATTCTATACAAGTAATCTTAAAACAATCATGTGCTCAGATAATGATACCCAAATTTATATTTCGGTATATCTCTTAATAATTATTACAAATATCAATCGAGCCTTTCATAATATTTATTGCTCTATCATCGTTGATCGAAAAACAGTATATATAAATTTAATTGATTATATATGGAATTACCTAATTTACAAATATAGTATTACTATATTTTAAACCATTGCGGTGAAGAAATTATATTTGAGGTATACTTTTATTTAAAGTTATTGTTTAATTATTTATTATTGATAATTTTATTATTAATAATAATATATTAATAAGTAGTAGTGTTAAGATTATTTTTAATACTAGGGTTATTGTCAAAGGCAGGTATTGGATAGCCTAGCCTTAGTTAGGCATGGATTGGCCACCTATGCTTAAACAAGGCAGCACTAACCAATATCTAACCATGATAATAACTAGTTAATATATAAATTAAGTCATCATACTTATTTAGTAAATTTGAATTATATATAAAAATATATATATACTTTGGAAAAGACATATTTTCATAAAACAAGAGGGATGAATAAAACTATATAAATAATTGTCTATCACATGTTTTGTAAAGAAAATGATCATATAAGAATAATATGGTAGTCATTAACCACGTTGGGTTAAGAAAACATGGTAATATATAAGAATAGTCCTCATTTTCACTTATTTACAACATTTGTAAAATACATTCACAACGTTATATGGTTTCAAAATGGAAATAAGTAATAAAAAAGAATCGACCCATTAAGTGTTATATATTTACCAAATATTTTACAAATACTTTTGTATAATAAATATTTTACACCTTTATGTACAATTTTTATTTAAACGTTATAAATAATAGTGATTTCTTTTACAAAATAATATTTTGTAACGTAATAACTTCATTACGGTATTTTATAATAGATATTACATAGTTATTTTACAAAGTATGGTAAACTACTAAAACAATATGTATTTAAAAGTAGTGACCATTTACATATAGTAAAAATACGTAAATTTTGATATATATATAAGATACGGTTCAGACCGGAACACAAATAATATATATATATATATTACATTTGTTTTACAAAATATAATATAACTAGTGTGAATTTTTCCGCGCTACGCAGCGGGAATTCAGTCGGTATCGATTCGGTCCATTACGATAAAAACACTCGCTAGAGCAACGAAAAATGTTTAAGTCGTATTTTATATTGATCGAAAATTAAAAAACGAACACTGGTACTTAAACTAATATAAATATATAGCAAAGGAAATAAATTTAAGAAAAGTCAAAGAAAGTTTAACCATATTAGTGAAATATTATAAACTGAGGTCACAAGAGGCAAAATAAAAACTTAAAGGAACATAATGGAAAGAAAGAAACTTTACTGTTTCTCCTTTGTGTTATGAATTAATAATATATATAAATTAGTCATGCCAAAACAACTTGTTTTATTATATTTCGATCTCTAGGACATAGTATGAAAAATATAGTCATAAATAATATACTATCACATTGTTTCACAATTAAAACAAACTTGAAACTTGAAAAAAATGATACACTAACTTTATTATCTTTTAAGGTGTCTTTGCAATTCATTCATCTCAACACTTTGATTTTCTAATATCATAAATATTTGACAAATCATTTTTCATGCTTTTATTTCAATTAGAACCTGTCAATTCTAAGTCTTCCTCAGTTGCCAATCAAAGTAAGCTTCCTTTTTACAAAGAATTTTATTTTAAAAAGTCCTTCCTATTCATTTGATCATATATCGTTTGGCTTGAACCTAGTCACTTTGGAAATTTATATCATTTCATCTCATTCGTTTGACAATCGATCTCTTGAAACAATTCAGTTGAACCATTGAATTCTACTTATTGTACAACTCTTATTCACAAACTTTGATATTTAATCTGTGTCATTTTGTTGACTCAAATATGACATAAATCTAAAAGAAATATCATAACCCAAATATACATGGGAGCTGGAATCTGAGATAAAGAAAAAGTATTCCAGTAAATCTCGAGGACGAGATTTTTATTAAGGTGGGGAGAATGTAACGACTCACACAAAAACGTCCTAAAAACGTTCCGTAAGTATAAACCCGGACCCTGATATAACAACTCTTATTAAAAATACTATTTCTTATTTTAATTTAACCAAAAGGAAACCTTAATTGAGAAACCCAAGTGATTCTGAACAAACCCTAAAATTTTCAGAACAATCGAAATCAGGATCATGGCCCTAAAACTCAGGGGGGTAAACCCTAGTTGATATTATCTTGACAGTTTGTTGTCAAAATTGAAATTTCACGTAAAACCAACTCAGCTAAGCTACTGGGACACGAGGCTACCCTATGGTAATAGGGTACCCCTCGCGCCACGCGAAAGGCACAAGGAGACCTGTCGCGCCACGCGACAGGGACCATTTTCCAGCTATAAATAGTCGGCTGTGGGACTTGATTTCTGGCTTCAGAATGACGAAGAAATTCCAATTCTACACGGAGTTATGCTCTGTTTACCACAATTAACACACACGAATCAATAATCGACGCCACAATCAGGGTATTAACTCAATCGCTGATACGATTCAATGTCCGATCGATTGTAACTATCCAACGATTGTTTAAGTGCTGCTCAAATTGAGTTTATACTTTGTTATTCATCGTGATTTCGACTTGAATGTTTGAGTGCTGTTCGAAATCGGACTATACTCTGTCATTTGTTGTGAATCCGCTGAATTGTTAAGTATCGCACTTGTAAATCGTTGTGAGGGTTTGATCTCGTGAGTTATCGTAAAGGCTGTATTGATTACTAATCCAGAATTGTGTGCCTGTTATTAAATTTAGGTTAAAAGGCTAATCAGTAGGCTAAACTCTGCTCAAATTAAATCTGCAATGTGAGTCATTCTCTTTTTATCAACTGTTTTACAATACCTCAAATTATTTTCAAGGTTATAATTACAGGGACTAAGTCGTGGATATCTTGAATTACTGGTTAGTGGGGTATTGTGCACATTACTAATTTCTCCCAGTCAGGTTCATTGACCTACTCGGGATAATCACTGTTAGGTTCATTGACCTACAGGGATAATCATCACTATTTAGGTTCATTGATCTAATAGTGGTATGACCATCGTCACCATTGTGACTTGTCACCATTGTGACAGAAAGCCAGATAAAAATAAGATAGAAGCCATTGTAATTGCTCTTATGCTGTAATTAATAACTATGCATCATTATGCAAAATAGAATGATTCACTCAGTATTTCCCGCTGACAAAACCTTTTTAAAACACTTTTCAGGTAATTACAATAGATTGGAGTAAAAGATGGATACGGCACTGAAAGGCATCAAGAAGTGGCTTATTTTATTAATTAAATCAAAGTTAAGAAATATTGTTTTATGTAATAAAATTTATCTTTATTAAAGCTACCATTGTAAAACATGGGTTCATCTCATCTATTCAATAAATAAAAATCCGGTGTTCTAAACTCTGATATTTTTCCTAACTCACGGTTCTGATGAAATTTCCGCTGCAACGTTTTCAAAATAATCACCGGTACCGCTGGACTGTTCACGGCACCCGATTCCGTCCAGGGTGGGTCGGGGGTCGTGACAGATCTTAGCTTTGATCCGAGCAAGGTATGTGTGTTAGAATTGTAGTTAAGTGGTAGGATTGGTTAAATATGCAATGAAGTCCTTGGTTGTAAAGGATGGAGCAATGTTGACAAAAATACCCTTGATAGGTATATCGGGCAAACGACCTTAAATGTCTATTGGAAACAAGCTAATCGATTAGAGTAATGTTTTGGTCATGTGTGAAAGCGAAGAGTATGGTTTTGTATGTCATAGACCATTTATTGCGCAAATACCCATAACGGGTCAAAATAAGCTTTTGAGCGAAAATGGGTTGAGAGGATGCAAGGCGTCCGAGAATTTAATCTTTATGATAGTCGTCAATGAAATTATTAAGTTCATATGAAATTGGGGTCAATAAACAGATTATGTTGATAAATGCACGAACGGGTCAAATAATTAGAAAATGATAATAAGCCGAAGGTGCGTAAGGTAGGAATCTCCTTAAGTCAGATATATGGGATTCCAAGTCCATATGATAGAATGTGAATTTACAAGCATGTATGAAGAAACGGGAGGTTAAACAGATAAACGGTTTAAAAGTTACGCAAGTTTTAGTGTTTTCGGACGACGAAACGGATCTGCAGCAAAATGGAAATTCTAGGGGCCGTCGCCGACGCCCCTATGGCCGTCGCCGACACCCCGTGCATTTTCCAATTTGGCCCGATGCCTTAAATTGCTGTCTACGCGAAGCAGACCGACGCGAGGTATCGCACGGTCGTGCGGTTGGACGCATGGCCGTGCGTTTCCGAGTAAACCAATGCACTGGCTCGTGCATTGCCAGCACCCTCGACGTCGTAGGCACCGCACGGTCGTGCGGTTAGGACGCACGACCATGCGACAGCTGAAAATTCAACTGAATGTGCAGAATTCATCCGAATCAGCCGCGTAACCTATAAGGGGTCCCAAAATGTATTCTAAACTCATTGTAGAATGTTTACGAGACCCGATGGAAGTTTAAAGGCTTTAAATCCCAGTTTATGCTCATGAAACTAACGCACGAGTATGATATGTGTATATAAATGAGTTAAACAAGAATCGTAGGCATGTTTGGACATATGTAAGTATATGAACATGTGAGTGAAGGTATGCAAGTGTATAGTTATGATTGTTTTATGTAGGCGTGTAAGTATGTAATTATGTATATAGGTAGGTATATGTGTAAGTATCAGTGTATGTACGTACGCAAGTAGATATGTATGGACGTAAACATTATGTAATTAAGTATGAAGGGCGCTTGCGTGTAGGTATAAACGTATTATATGTAAATGCAAGTATGTATGCATAAATGTATGCTAGTAGGAATGTACGTGCGCTCGTATGTTTTCAACACGATTGAGTATTGATGCTATTAACAGTGCATCTTGAGAATGAAGTGTAATGCAGGAACAATGTTAGAGTCTCACCAGAGAGTGGATACCCAGACGGGAATGCCTGAATGCAAAGGAATAACGGAATGGAAAGTAAATGAGTATGAATCTGTTACGTTCATAATGTGTACTAACGTTTTGAACTTATATGGTGAGTGTAGGTTGTACGAGTCACGAAGGATCACCGAGGAGTGAAGACCGAAGACCGAGTCACAGGATAGATTGTACGGGAACGATAATTAATGTATCGTAGTAGATAATGGTTATGTTTTTAGTTAGTAAACAGATTGACTTAATGATTTATGTGAAACAATTATTTAAAAATGCAATTTCAAGTAAGTCAAGATAATTGTAATGAAAGAAGTTTTATGGTATGAATTTCCGCTGCGACTTTTTGTCAAATATAAATTAGGGTCTAACAAAAACACAAGAGACTAGTTCTAGTCAAAGTGAAGTGGGACTCCAAAAGAGGACCTGAATACACATGGGAGCTCGAATCAGAAATACAAAAGAAATATCCGCATTTATTCCAGTAGATCTCGAGGACGAGCTCTAAATAAGGTGGGGAGAATGTAACAACCCTCGGTAAAACCAATGCCCTTATAATAATTCAGACACCCTGTTATATGTTAAAATACCCTTATATGTCTTATATTACACCCCGTATGTGAAAACCGAGCCCAAATTATGTTATAGTTATAAAATAAATTAAAAACATGAAATGTTTAGTTGAGGCGGGCCGCGTAGACCCACCCCAACATCTCACGCGGGCCGTATCAGGGTCTAAACCTGATATCGTTGAATCCTTTAGTCAAGGCGGGCCGCGTAAGCTTAAGCTTTCACTTACGCGGGCCGCTAGAGATCATGAAACGCGGAGACATCCGGTGCTGACACGTGTCGACATCGTGGCAGACCTACACATCGAATCAACTAAGCTATAGTTTGACCATATGTTGACACGGGCCGCGTAAGGCTTAGCCTTACCTTACGCGGGCCGCCTGAGAGTCAATATCAGCAACTATATAAAGGAGGCCTCGGGTTTCAATTTCCGTCGCTCATTCTCAATTCTCGTCGCTCATTCTCAATTCTCAATCTCGAATTCTCTGTTATTAGGCATATTTTTGCAAGTATTATACCCCTAATTAGCAAGGTTCTGCTCTGTTGTAAGTATTATAACCCCAGTTTCATAATAGTTACGCTGCCCGATTGATTTAGGGTTCCGTAACAACTGTCGTGGTTCTGCCCGACGTAGTTGTTGGAATGCCGTCTCGGGGAGGGTATCATTAATAATTTCAAAAGGGTTATGATACTAATCAAAGTACATTTGTATAAATTATAGATTATATCCAGGAAACCCTTACGAAAAGCCTAAGACAGCAATGTGAGTTTATCCTCTTTTTGTTAAACTTTTTGGTAATGTTTTACCAAACCTTAAATGTTTTACTATGAAAATTAGCAGTGATTGAGTCTTTGTAGTTCTTCAATTACTGCCGGTATGTTGGGGTTTTGTATACAAAATTTGTACTACTTGCGAGTAGTAAGTCGGGATGACAATACGTTACCATTGGACAATGAGTTAGCCAATGGGTAATATGACCCACAAGTCAGGATTGATAGTACCAAATGGAGTAATTGTGTAGACATAAACAATGTGATCGCTCTCAATACTGTTCACTGTGACTTTAAACTTGATTAAACTGGGATTCACTCACCAGTATTTCCCGCTGACAAATATTTTTAAAACATGTTTCAGGTAACCCAATGTGAAAGCCAATTAGTAAAAAGCCAGCTGGAGAGCACTGAAGGCTTGGGAAAAAAACGTGGCTATAAAAGTTACCAAATAAACGATGTTTTAAATTCAATAAAATAGGGTGTGTCCCTATAAATGTATTGTAATAAGAAATTTGGATTTTATCCATGTGATTATTAATATAAAATATGGTGGTTTTTCTCTGATAAACATTTCCTAACTACGGTCCTGATGTAAATTCCGCTGCAAGACTAAATAACCCTGATACCACCAAAACTCTGTGATCGCGTCCGCCCGTTCCCGGGGATCAGGGATTGGGGGTTGCGACATACTTACTTCATTAATGGCCATTAAATACTCCTTATCATCGGCCAACACACCGCGAGCGAAACATGCATCTTTAAAGGTATGATATATTTTTCCATCAAATGTTTTTATATCATTGAAACTCATTGGTCCTATAACGTGATTCAATAAAATTCTCAAGAAATAACAATCACCAAGTGATGGAGGTACATAATGTATCCTACCAACTGCACCAAAAGGTTTTTTTCTACGTACCCACTTTCGTGTTTTACGTATCCATACAAAGTATCTGGGGAACTCTATATACTTCAAAGTTCTAGCAAATGCATCCGTTTGATTACATTTCATCCATTCTGTGAACATAGACATTTTCACAGTTGGGTTACTGACCACGTCACACAAGTTTGAATTATCGTCATAAACAATAGCCTGACCATCTTCACAGTGAAAAGGTAATATTTCAACAGATGGAAACCGATAGTGTATGTCAAACTTAAAGATTCTCCAAGCAGCTTCACACGCTGAAATATATCTACAATCAAGATATGCTTTAACTTCATCTACTTCTGTTTCGTTTGAGAGATTTTCATTATTTGTCATTTCCTCGTTTTGAGGGTTCACGTTAGCAGTGGTGGTACTTTCGTAAACAGAAGCTGTCACTCTATCCGGACCCTTATTAATGTATTTGAAGAGATATTTGACGGATCCTGTTTGGTTACACCACTCAACATTTATGTGGCACTGATACTTTTTGAGTAGCATAGCATTGTACGGAACTACAAACTTATTGTCAAGCAACATGCCATTTTTTTCTACTGTGTTGCATGATTTACGACGTCGGTAGACAAGATATCCTTCAAAATCAACACAAGTCTCATCTACATATTTTTTCGGAAACTTCTTCGAACATTTTAAATTAACCATGCATGAACAATGAGGATTGTCTGTACCACAAGGACCATGGATCATAAATTGTTTGACAAGTTCATACAGTTCAACATCCATCTCTTTGTCAGGTATTTCAGCACTAATAACCAAATCGATTTCTTTAGCCGTTGGAAACTTGCTCTCGGCACTTAAGAGCAAACATATATGAGCATGAGGTAGACCACGTTTCTGAAATTCGATTGTATAAATAACTGAAATATTACATCCAAAAAAGTGTTAGTAAAAGTATTATTTGAGAAATTAATTAAAACATTTTACAATGACTTACTTGCTTGTATCCCACCAAAGAATTTATGTTTCTTGAAATCTTGAATTAGATGATTGATTTTAATTTTTGAATAACCGTGCGATAATATCCGGTCTATCTTGAGGGTTCAACCATTTGTCTTTTAAACATCTATAAATCTCAGGCCAATTGGGATTACAAGTGACTGTTATGAAGTGTAACACCCCAAAAACGGGTTTGGTAATCAAACCACGTTAATACTACAGGACGGGTAAAATACAGTTAGTGGTAAAACTTACCCGGTAAATTTTAGGATTTAAATAAATAAATCTAATATTTATTAAAAGATGAGAAATACTTTGAGAAATCAAAGTATATAAAAGGCCCGAGATTTAACGGGACTTAAAATAAAACGGGTTGTGAAGAAGATAAAGTAACTAGGAAATAAATAACCTAGTACAAGTCTTGTAATTAAATGAAAGAACAAAACATCAAGTTATAAACCAAACTAAAGTTGAGGGGCTTATGTTGTTAAATTTGAAACTTAATAACATTAAACAAAAAAAATTAAAACACACCAAACACCCATTTTGGGGTGTCTGGTCGATCAAGAACACAGGGGGCGACCAAGACTCCCCTCACAACCCTAACTCTTGCATTTTCACCAAATTGAAGGCTCAAATCTGTTCCAAATCGAAATCCAATCATAGATTAGTGATCACCTCGGCGAAGAGATCATAAGGTATACAAATTTCACCATATAGCTCCATCTTGAATTTTAGATGAATTCATGAGAATCGAAATCTGAGCTTGCATGATCAAGTTTGGATGAAATTAGGGAATGAAATTATGTCTAGGAGTGAACCCTAGTCATTTACTTGTTGAATTGATGTTCAACCTTTGTGAATTTGTAATCACCCACTCATATGTCAAGTGGGTTTTGTAGAATTATGTTAAACACTAGGATTATCTTTGTTAACTTAGTGTATTTGAGCTCTATGAAGCAAATCCAGATTTGTTGATATGAAGATTTGTCATGAACATGTGAAATGATGTTTAAATCTTGGTTAAATAGTTAGTCAAGAATTTGATTTATGAAAGTATGAAAATCATGCCCACAAGGTGTTTGCTAAAATGTCTAAACGAACACTAATATGTTGAAATTTTGAAAGAAACGTGTAATTGAATAATATGACAAATTGTGCGAAGTATGAACCGATAAGGGTTCAAAGCATTAAGTTAATCTAGACTTAATTGTGTAAATCATGTGATCAAAAGTAGTTAACTTTTGATAAGTTGAATTAATAAACAATAAGGTCGAACGGTAGTTTCGACATAGAAAATACGTAAGGTGAAAAAGTTGTGATTATTAATGACTAATCTAACCACCTTTGAATGATGACGATAGTTTGACACTTAACGAGCAAGGTGGAGGCTTGGGAAGAAACGGGTCAAACGAATCAAGAAGGAAAAGAAAAGTGTAGCTCGGATACGAGGTAAGTTAAGCTTACGCCTTTTATTCTTACTACCAATTACTTATAATGCACGTCGGAATAAGTGGAAATGTCAAGAAACCATAAGTTATGGTAAAAGGGGCAAAAATGATAGAATGGTAATCCGGACATGAGTTAACGAATAAATAAAAAGGATTTGAAAGGACATCATTTGACATAAGTCAAAATGGGTCAAACAAAGCAAGAAACGACTTTTAAGCAAGATGAATTCAAAGAGTAAATAGGAATAGGTTAAAGGGATGAAATGGTAATTAAATACCATCTCATAATTATAATTAGTCACTTCGACTAAACGGGTCAAATGGTGTTGTTAATACCATTTATCAATAATATTTGATGATCGCTTGTTGAGTTTGTGATCACAGGAATTAACACATGACTCGCATGGCTATTAATTAGAAATTAATAGCGAAATGTATTCAAACGGGTCAATCTTATGACCCGAGCCAGGTACGCATGCTTAGAATTATAGTTAAAAGCGACATTTTGGTCAATTATTAGTATAAGTCTTTCTTCGCATGAATAAAGGGCTAAAATTGACCAAAAAGCCCTTGAGGGGTAAATATGGCAAACAACTTTCAAAAAAGTTGTTTTGAAATAAGCGTCTTGTTTAAATTGAGTCTTTGGAATTGGGGATAGGATGTAACCCAATAGAAGCATGATTTAAGTCTAAAGATGTACTTAAATACCCTTAACGGGTCAAAATAAGCATACGAGCAAAAACGGGTTAAAATATATAAGAAACCCGCAATTAGAACCTAACATGGTAGAAAATATTGAATTGGAGTGGTTCATGTGAAATAATGATCAAACAAATATGTTTGTTTGATAAATGCGTAAACGGGTCAAAATTTTGTTAAAAGGTAATAAGCCGAAGGCATAAAAGTCTCAAAATTTATTAAGCCGGATGTCGGATTTTAACTCCATATGATAGAGAATCAAATTACAAACACGTAGGAAGAAACGGTAGGTCAAACGGACAAGCGGATTGAAAGATACGAAAGTTTTCGTGTCAAAAACGACAAAAAGGAAAGGACTGATGCAGGAGCCACCGTAACTTACGGTGCCCACCGTAAGTTACGGTGGAGCTGAAATTGTTACGGTAGTTGCCTACTGAGTTACGGTGGGGGAATTTTCATACAGGAGCCACCGTAACTTACGGTGTCCACCGTAAGTTACGGTGGAGGCCAGTTTGTAAACCTTGTTTTTGGGATCAAGAAATTAACGTTTGGATTTCCTTCCTTTATCAATATATTGTCTTGTACTGTTATTTAAACTATCAATACTAACATTTAAGCTGGTATTGATCGTAGGAGAATGTTGGGAGTCCCGGATGAAGATTAAGCGTCGAGCAAGAACCGAACACACGTTAAATGAAGCTTCCGCAAGTTGTTTCGTTGTTATTCTAAAACGATGAATTAAATTACACTATGTTGTTTTGCTTTAAGTAAGAAAAGTTTTAATAAACTCGTATTTTAGCATGAATGTTTAAATATAAATACTCAGTAATTTGTGATTATTTACAGAAATCGCTAAATAAATTTATGGTTGTTACATGAAGAGATCCGGATATCCTACAGCTTTGCAGATTGCCATAGCATCTAGATACTTTTGCATCATATATCTCGCTCCAACGGTAAATGAAGATGGCAACAAAATTCGTTTTCCACAATTTGACGCATCGCTTTGGCCACTTTGAACACTTTGATTTAAATTCTTAAACGTTTGACTTCTAAGTTTGGGTTGTTGTGTCTTTATGTAAGCTAACCGTGCAGATTCTATCATTGTATACGCATCAACTAAAAATTGTTGGAATAGCTTTTGGGCATTGACTAACAACGAAAATTGGTTGGCTCTGTCTTGTATTCTGTAACTAAAGTACTCTCTCATTGTGGTGCTGGTTCTAAGTATATCACAATCAACTGAAACACCTCGATGTTTAATACCAAGTCTAAATCCATCTTCTGCATATGGGAAGATAAGTGGATATTGCAATGCAAGATAAGAGGGATTAAGCTCACTAATTCTCTGAAGATCGCCTGATTTTGTTTGAACTATGATATCCCTTTTATCAAATGCTCCATCAAAATCACCAATTATTAAGACAGCAATTTCTTCAGCAGTAGGCAAGTTAAAAATTCTACCATCCTTATCCCTTACTCCAATGAGCTTGAGTCTTACATTTTGCCAATCATTTTCTTTAAAACAATCTCGTACCATTCTAAATGACTTCACAAGTGGATTGCATGAATCCAACATTTTTTTAAGACTCGATATGATGGCAAGATCAAGTTGTTGTTTAGTGTCTGTCTTCGAACCTTGCTCGACACTGTGTAAAAATGACATTATTATATAGATCAGATATATATAAAACACTTGACATAAATCAGAATTTAGTGAATGCTTAATTTACCTTACAGCCTTTTGACGGTTAAAATCCTCGTTTTGGGAATCGTAAATATAAAGCTGTGAAAATTTGGGCTCTTCACCATCATTCGGTAGTAGGCTACCAATGCGATGGTAATTTTGTCCTTGCAGTCCAAAAACATAAGGACCTTTGGTTTTTTGAAAAGTTTTAGAAACCTTGCCACCAAGGGATGTGAAGGAAAACATCATGTTATATGCTCGAATATTATTCATGAAATTGCGGCTTTCAGGAGTAACTCTTTTGTAAAATCTTTCGAGCAGTGGAGGAGGAGCAGGTGAGGAAGGCAATTCAACGTCTCCTTTCGAACAACAAAGAGAAAAAGACGATTTCTTAGAATCCAAATTACCCCTAAGAATTTCATCTTTCCAAAGCATTGCATGACAGTAAGAACATACAAAAATAACATCTCCATGATCAACGTATTCTACAAAATTATATAGGCAGATAAAAAAATGATTATATAAGTGAAATATTAGGATATTAAACTGTTATTTGGAAACATACTTTGATAAGTTTAAGGAGGGTATGTACCTCTTGTAATTTCGTAAATCTTTTTTACGATAGAAGATGGTAAACAATCCTCCGAATTGGAATCATCAAAGTTAGACCTTTCACCAGGGTAGGAATTTTCTTTTCCTGCCGTTTCATTTTGGAAATGACAATTAACATCGTTTCCAACAGATAGGAAGATAAGCAATAGATTCGACAAATATAGTGAATCAGAAACCTATATTTAGTTTTGCATTAAAAGTAAAACACATACCACTAAACGCTACTTCGGAACATTTTGGCAACTGTCGAGAAGTTCTAATATAAATATTCTGAGGAGTTGGAATATCACTTCAATGGGACCTTACTGTAACACGATCCACTTGCAAGTTAAAATTTACAAATGTTATAAAACTTACATTAACATTCAATAAATGATTAACAGTAATAACAAAAGTGTATACAACATACAGTTTGTAATATCCGTTAATGGGCTGCTATCAATTTTATGATTTGATGGATCAAGGGGAGTGACCATTGAAGATGTCCTCCTTACATCAGCTTAAATGGATAAATCAAATTTACTTATATCCATGGTTTTGAAACTTTGTTTCCTCTTTCTAGAGTCATAAACACCATAATTAGCCTTTCCGGATTGTCCTAAAATTCAAACAAAGGGACAAGGTCAAATCGGATAGCATACCTTAAAAAAATAAGATTTATAACCTTACCAAGACTGGATGAAGTCAGAGGAATTGTACTAACACATGTTCGATCTAACTTGTCGGGCGTGTGACATGCTGTACATGACGAGATTTGGTTACTTTATGCTACAAACACTTACAATTTTCACATATTTTACATAGACATATTCAATAAACAACAACAATCATGTTGTAAGATAATTAGAAAAGTAGCACAAGAGTTGTTTACCCATATTTTTAGAAGAGCATTCCAACGACATTACACTTTGTTTCTGATTTACACTGCATGGCGTGTAATGTAGAGTTGAGGCTTCGTAGACACCTTTTGATGATACTTGTTGATATATATCAAGAAACTGATTTCAGCTAATATAACATTACATATATATATTTATTTAAAAAAATGACCATAAAAACATACCTCCATTATCATTTTTTGTAATAGTAACATTACCCAGAAGTATATCAATAATAGGAGGTGTCTGTACAAATTGAACCACACCCCTATTTCTACGCTTATTCAAGATAGACTTTCTTATCTTCCTTGATTCTTTGGACTGTTGGGGACTGCACTGTGGAAAATACTCTCTATGCCTTGGTATAAAATTATTTTTACTCTCCATAACTGTACATAAGAATTGAGCAAATTTGTGTGATTTAGGGCTACCTATAGGTGATTATTGTAATCACTGTCCAAAAAAACATTTATTCTCTTATGCTAGTGGTGATTGAACATCCCCATTTAAAACCTAACTAAATAAGTGGATGATCACAGCAAATGTTCAGAATAGATTTAAACAAATGAGATAGAAAAACCTACCATTTAGTGTTCATCGGTTGCTTCCAAACTAAGAGTGTCTTGAATTATAACTTGAGTTTTTGGTGCTAATTTTTAATCTTCAATTTGATTCAGTCGAAAAAGAAGCTATAAACATAGCGGACGATACGAAATTGTGATTTAACAAACCTGATTCATTTTGTGGGGCTTTGACAGGATTTTATGGTTCACAACTTATGGGCCAGAAATTATTGAAAGACTGAGACCATTTAATTGCAAAAAGCAGCCAAATTTGGGGCCCTTTGGTTGATTTTATTTGGTACTGATTTTATTTGTTAGTATGTTTACATACTTGGTTTTGTATAAAAAATATAAGCAAGTGAAATTGAAAAATCCATAATTTATATGGATTTAAATACTACATATTTTTTTTTTATCATCATTGTCTTGGTTTTACCAATATATTGGTTCCTACAATAAATTTATTATAATGCGATCCACAAGATTTATATTTTGGAGTTGAAGTTTAATGATAGATTTTTACCGAGTCACATTGTCCGATAATTTATGTGCACCAAGAAATTTATATGGATTTAACTACTACATGTTTCTAAACATTCTTGTCGTGGTTTTATTAGGAATTCGTTGGACCCCTTAGAAACATCATAATTTATATGGATTTAAATACTACATATTTTTTAATCATCCTTGTCTTGGTTTTACCAATCTATTGGTTACTACAATGAAGTTACTATAACGCGACCAAATAGCCAACTTATATTTGAAGTTGGAGTTTAACTCAAAGAGTTTGCATTAGACTTTCCCCTTTGAAGTTGAAGTTTAACCAAATCGTAAACTGGTTCACATCAGTGGATTCATCATAAGCAGCTGTTTGCATTAGACTTTCCCCTTTAAAGTGGTTATAACATCTGATGGTCCTCATCCACTGTTTGTATACTACAACTGTTGTCCATTAAATACTGCTTGTGTACAACAATTGTTGAAGACAAAGTGCTGCTATTTAATCTACTGCCCTAAGTTAAGTGCTGCTAAAGACCAAAGCCCTGCTTTGAATGAAGCAGTGGAATGAAGAAACAGTTGTTTATTTTGTCTATTGTAATAGTATCAGTGTTTAGCTAGCATTAGTTATATGTAACAGTGGTTAAAGGTTGTTAGATGGGGGAGCAACACAAAGATATTGCCATGGATCATTATAATCCTAGTCTTGGTTTTACCAATCTATTGGTTACTACAATGAAGTTACTATAACGCGACCAAATAGCCAACTTATATTTGAAGTTGAAGTTTAACTCAAAGAATTATATTTATGAATTATATCCCGTTTTAACAAAAATTGATTTAACTCAAAGAATATAACTTATTTCACATAATTTGTAGATATTAACAATTTCTTTGTAATGCGATTATAAAGTAAACATACATTAAAACTCTATATTAAAAAAGTAGAATTTAGACTATGTCAAACTAATTTAGACATCTCATATACTATATTCACAAATCAAAACACACATTATAAGCAAAGATTATATTTCCCAGCATAAAACCTAGTTTATAATACAAAAAAGTAAACCACATAATGGTTTACCACATGTTCCAAGTTCATAAATTACCAACATCTAAAACATAGAAAACAACTGTTTGAGTAGTTTAACACTTACCAACGACAACCAAACTTCAAACAGCCACATACTTAAGTACATACCAAAAACATAGGTTTGCTTAAACATCAAAATATAACGACGTGAAAGGAGCTAAGTGTTAAGCCTAGATGGCTTCCTCCGGTTCCTTTTGTTGTTAGAAGAGAGTTCCCCAACATTTTGACCTTCCACATCCTGCAACGAACGTTTACCATTAGGACTGGTGGTCGAATGCTTCTCGGCTTCGACAACGGAAGAGTCGGCCATAACAGATACAACATCCTTCAATTAAATCACAAAACAACTACTAAGGTATCAAATAATGTAATATAATTAATCTACACTCAAGCAAAAAACAAAACTGTAGAATTCTTATTCACCTTTGAAATGTCAGTACCGGCCACCTGTGAGGATTCAGATAATTGAACAGCTTTAATTTCTGAACCTTTTTGACTAAACACCTAATATCAAAATATTACCAAAAGGGAATTTAATTAAGATATTTAAACTACAAAAATTGGAAAGAAAAAAATAAATCAATATAAGATATACAAAAACTCTTACCTCATCAGCAACCTCAAGAGCATTTCCATTACCAGCAACCAATGCAGCGATTATGTCCGGATCATCACATACTTTTTGGATAGTGTAGACGTGGTAGTCATGGTTAAGGTTGTAATCAGAAACTTCAATTTTAAACACCAACTTCTTTTCGACCAACCGTGATATTTCATGGGGAAAAGTTTCAGTATCATCAACCTTCACTTGGCGTTCCCTTATATCATTCGCAGTTGAACCAATAAGCTTCATTACATCTTTATCAAACATCACAAAAGAAACACTGCCAGTTTCATCTTGCACTCTCAAATGTACTTTGAACCTGTAATAAATTTCAAGTAAATTACAGCTAAAACCATAGCAGTTCTGGACATAAAAAGATCGGACGTTAACTTACTTTATGGTTATCGATGTGCATTCTTTATCGCATTTCGGACAAACCAATGAAGTAGGTGACAGATTCATGACCTCATCAGAAATGGTTTTAGCATATTGTAAGTACTCAATTTTGGTCAACACCTTCTTGTTACAGCCTCGACATGCCGGATAAAACCATCCATAGTTTTGTTGAACAATTTTGATCGTTGCAACTACCACCCATGACATCTCCTACGATATCACAGATAAAGCTTTATCAACATGATCAATTGATAAAACATAGAAACCATTAACAAAATTAAATGCCTATGAATGTATATAGAATTATTCATACGCTATCAATCTCAATAATTTCATCAACATGTCTCTTAGGAGTCTCAATTAGAAATTCTTGACGGACTGGAAATACACTCTGAGATGAAAGAATAGTTTGAGAAGAAGAAGCACCAGCTTCAAATTGTTTCACTAAAAGACTATAAAAATAAAACCACAATTAGCGTTAATACTCACACTTATGTTAATAAAAATATGAAAAATATAAAATATAAATCATCGATAGTACCTCTTGCGAAGTTCATTAATCTCATCAATTTCTTGGTTGAGAAATAGACGACTTCCAAACTTATCACTCTGAACAATATATTGACCTGCAAGAAACAATATACATATCCAACAATTCATTACAAATCACTAAAGAAATAAAAAAAATGTTCTTAAAAAATGTAACAAAATGGAGATTGGAAAAACTAAACGAAATAAATCAGTCAAATATAAATTACCCTGCCACTTCCTAATCCTCGCATGCTGAATGACAGCCATCATAGTCTCATTCGGAAAGTTTTGAGACAAAAAATCATTAAATTTTTGTGCATACGCATCCCACAAAGTACAACGTACTACTTCTCCCCTAAAAGAAACAGATAAAAGAACAACATTAAAAGTTCATACAATCATTTGCGTTCTTCTGAGGAACAGATAATAAGAGCCAAAACTGGTTCACATAAGTGGATTCATCATAAGCAGCTGTTTGCATTAGACTTTCCCCTTTAAAGTGGTTATAACATCTGATGGCCCTCATCCACTGTTTGTATACTACAACTGTTGTCCATTAAGTACTGCTTGTGTACAACAACTGCTGAAGACAAAGTGCTGCTATTTAATCTACTGCCCTAAGTCAAGTGCTGCTAAAGACCAAAGCCCTGCTTTGAATGAAGCAGTGGAATGAAGAAACAGTTGTTTACTTTGTCTATTGTAATAGTATCAGTGTTTAGCTAGCAGTAGTTATATGTAACAGTGGTTAAAGGTTGTTAGGTTGTTAGATGGGGGAGCAACACAAAGATATTGCCATGGATCATTATAATCCTAGTCTTGGTTTTACCAATCTATTGGTTACTACAATGAAGTTACTATAACGCGACCAAATAGCCAACTTATATTTGAAGTTGAAGTTTAACTCAAAGAATAACATTAAAAGAACAACATTAAAAGTTCATACAATCATTTACTGTGAATATTGTATATGATTTACTAATCATTTACATTAAATAATGAAAATAATTTATAAAATAATCTAATCATTGGTATTGTATTAAATAAGAACAACCATTTAATGAATATACCATTTAATGGTATTGTATATAAAATAATCTAATCATTGGTATTGTATTAAATAAGAACAACCATTTAATGAACTTTTATATAAAATAATCTAATCATTGGTATTGTATTAAATACAATCATAACACACAAACAAATTTATATAAATGGCAAATTAGAATTTACTGGACATCTTGAAGATCCAAGTTCATCTTTTTTCTTTCATTAGGAAAGATTTCCATATCTCCACACCAGACAACAATTCCAGCAACATCTAAAATGGTAAACATAGCAACAAAAATTATTGACATTCGAAAGGGAGGCAAAACATATATCAGATTATCAGAAACAGTCATACCGCATGTGAGCAGATCCTTTCCTTCTCCATTAACAATGTGTGAATGTGCGATGAAATTAAATCCGTAATCAACACCTTGCCAACCATTCGCACGTTTAACAACCGTACACCGGTAAAAGTTAATCTTGTAACCATGGTTAATAAGTTTGTAAGCATCAGTGTTTTCTCCAACACCTAATCTGGAAATAATAACAACTTCATCCTCATGAAGCTGTGAGATAAACACAGGTATCAATGGAGCCTTAATCCCTGCCTGAATCTTACGGCCCTGACAAATAAGTAAAACCACATACTTTAGAAACAAACAAACAAACAGTATCTAAAAAAAATATAAAAGATACTCAGCTAAAGTCTCTACATATGAAGGATCAATAACCAACTAATATTCATGTTTGTTTCATTGTGCCTAATCCTATAACAAAGAAACAAACAGTAACTATCTATAAATGACGAAAAACCAACCAAACTATTAGTCTTTTTATCATTATAACTAACCCTAAATTACACAAAACAGCAAATACATAACCATGTAAATTTAGTTACACAAACCTAAATTACAAAACACACTTTCAAAACATAAAGAATATTCGTATTTGTTTCATTATTTCTATCCCTAAAACAAACAAACAAACAGTAAAAAGAAACAATAATCATCTATGAAGGATCATAAACAAACCAAACAAATATTCATCTTTGGTTCTTTATATCTAACCCTAGTAAATCAAAGATCCAAAAAACAAACAAAAAACCATCTTTCTCTCTTTAAAGAAAGAAACAAACAATAATTTCACAATAATCATCTATTAATCATGTATTTCTTTGGAAAAAACAAACAAACAAATATTCATCTTTGTTACTTTATATCTAACCCTAACTTATAAAGAATCAAAAAAAAAAAAAAAAAAAAAAACAAACAAAAAACCATCTTTCTTTCTTTAAACAAACAAACAAACAGTCACTTTACAATAATCATCTATTTCGGATAAAAAACAAACAAACATATTTTCATCTTTGTTTCTTTTTATCTAACCCTAAATTACACAAAACTCAAAATGAAAATGATAAAAAGAGTAAAAAAAGGACAAATGCTTGACAAACACTAATACCTTCTCATCGAGCAAGATCAGATCCATCCGAAAGGACTGAACCAATTTCTGGATGATTCGACACTTGAGATTCCACATATCTTTGGACGGATTCAAATCATCAATGAAACTGAGTGACAAAGATGGTGGTTCACCATCGGATTTCTTGCCGGATGACATACTTTGCACAGAAGATGTGGACATTTTGAAATGAGAAGAAAAGGGTGAAATGGAATCAGTGAAGATAATGAGAAGAAAGTTTGAATAAGAAAGTGTGAAGAAGAAGGAGAGAGAGAGATATGATTACTTCTTGCAGTGCATTAAATGGAAATTTATTCTCTCCATGCAATTTCAAAATTCCCTCCTAAAGAAAATCCTTTTTTACTAATAATAAAACCAGATTATATATTTTAGATAGATTTATATATATATATAAATATTGAAAACGGAATTATGACATCAGCAAGTACATGTGGCATAGCTTAGAAATTGACACGTAGGCAGTTTTACATCAGCTCATCATCTCTTATTATAGATAGTATAGATTTATATGATAGGTTTTATAAAAAGTAGCATACATTTTTTTACAAATATAACTTGTATTAGTTAAGCAAAACAACCAGTGAAATGTTAATTGCTTTGTAAAACAATTGTCTCACACATAAACAACCAAACATTCTGTACAAATAAGCAATTAAACACATATTATAAATGCAAACAAGAAAAATTGTATGTAGTTCAGACTCGTGAATTGCGCCAAGACCGTTATACCGAACCAAAAACTAGACGTAGAAATTTTGAACCGCAAAATTTATACGAAAATGTAAAGCTAATTTTTTTTTTCACGCATTATAGCAAAGATGTTGACAATACTTGAAATCTTATTAAAAAGTGTAGCGTGATGCGGCAGTACCGTTAATTCGTTAAACTGAACAAAAAAATTGATGTAAAACATTGAACAATGCACACGCGTTATGGCGTGTTAACTCGCAAGTCAATCGGATTTGAATTATAAAATAATACTACTACTAATAATAGTTAAAAAAAAATTATAAAGTATAGGGTTTATTAAAACTAAAAGTAAACTATAAGGTTTATACGATACTTATACTAATACTCTAAGGAAAGATTTTTAATTCTAGAAATAGTCTAAGGGAAGAAAACACAAATGTTTATATGCAATAGATGCTTGTACACATAGCTTTAAGACAACACCGTCTCCGAAAATCACAAAAAAGGCCCTGTGCGAGATAAAAAAATTAGGCCCTATTCGAAAATTTTCATTTAATGGATGTAATTTAAATAGTCATTTTAGTTAAGTTTAGGAAGTAATTTATTAACTGAAGGGAAAAATGCAAATGAGATAGTGGTGGAGTGGTTGGGAAAAGATTTGGTGTTCCTTGTGACCCAGGTTCGACTCCCACTCTCCCTATTATTTTCTGCGGCATCCAGGTGAAGGGCGAATATGGGTGGCGCTGGTTCGTCTTGGATGAGAGGCAAGGTTTTATCGATTATTCCACGGTCGTGCCTTCGGACGGGTGGAGGTCGGGTTTCCAGGCATCTGGGAGAGCCAATGGGCTGGCGGCGGTCGAGTAGTCGACCTGGCCACAGCGCCCGGTGTCACGGTGGTTGGCACGTCATTGCTTGTTGTTAAAAAAAAAACTAAAGGGAAAAATACAATTAACAAAATTAAGCATTAAATGTTGCTAACAAAAGAAACCCAAAAAATAAGCTAAAATAAAGAATTTGGAGACGCCAGGATTAGAGCCTGCGTCTCCTTGTTGTTTAAGCAAGACAGTAACCAGTATTACAAGGCCTCGTTTATGTTACCTCTCGTTTCAGTGCATATATAGTCTATCTTATACGACATAAATTCTATACAACACTAAAAAGATTTTGGCTCTCCGAAGGGTTTGGGCCTTGTGCCGTCGCTCACTCTGCACCCTCTATGGGCAGACCCTACTTTAAGACTTGTATGTACAAATACAAAAAATAAATAAATAAAACAGCGGATGTCAAATGACATCCACCCATTGGCATACAAATTTCACCAACCAATCAAAACACTAAAAATTGAATCGTGAAACCTCCTCACATACAATTTTTGATAAATTATATAGAGGAAATATGAGTTTGTAAATATCAAAAT
Organism: Helianthus tuberosus; assembly: GCA_030545235.1. NCBI lineage: Eukaryota > Viridiplantae > Streptophyta > Magnoliopsida > Asterales > Asteraceae > Helianthus > Helianthus tuberosus. The sequence goes on along the minus strand of CM060415.1, from coordinate 58,402,268 downwards.
GAGGAGTTACACATCTCATATAGGTCTATACTAGACATATAGCTTCTCATTTCGGGTCTCATGCAAGGCTATGCTAGACACAAAACAAGGAGCTATACGTCCATCATGTATAGCGCTATATGTGTCGTATAGCTTGCCTCTCGTATAGCTTTATAAGATGAGTAAATTACTATTTAAGTTTATGTGTTTTAGTGGTTTTAACCATTTGACTCTAAAATAAAAAAAATTAACGTTCTGAGTCTCTAACCACTCATTTAATAACGTTTTGAGTTCATGTGTTTTAGTAATTTTAACCACTTGAGTCCAAAATCAAAAGTACAAATGTTATAAAATGGACTCAAAACGTTATAAAATGAGTGGTTAGTGACTCAGGACGTTAAACTTTTTTGATTTTAAACTCAAATAATTAAAAACATTAGACACTCAAAAACTAATTTACTCAAGTGTAGTATAAGACACACATAGATTGAGGTGATTGGTGGCAACTTTGTGTGTCGAATAAAAAGGTATACACAATGTATACGTTACCTAAAGGAAAGGATAGTCAAAATAAAAACGGGGGCCTACAATGAATGATACAACATGATGAAGCATGCCCAACCACCTCATCTTCAAATTTTTACCTCACAAAAACTTGTAGTAAATCACAATTTTGATCGTCAATAATATGTACAGTATCCACTCCAATTTCTGCCATCACCTAGTAGTGGTCACTGTAGGTGTGTGTGTGTTGGTGTACGATTGGACCTTCTCCATCTCAATCCATCCACAATAATAAATGCCAATCTCAAACCTGTTTTCTCTTCCACCGACGCTAATCTCTCTCGATTCTCGGTGTCTTCATCTTACCACCTTCTAGAGTCTCCGATTGCCGGATTTACGATGTCTTCCGGTAGGTATATGGCCTACTCGCCGTCTCCGTCAGCGCCTCACTCTCCTCATATCGCCGGTTTTCGTTCTGTAGCTATCGCCGAACAGGAGAAGTATGACCACGCTTTTTCAACTTTTTTCGTTTTCGCGTTCTTTCGATTACTCTAGGTTTTACTCGATCTCGATTTTGTAGGTTTATGTTTCGCTGATTGTTGTGTTTTGTTGAGATTTGTGTGCGTTATCGTGATCCGAGTGTTAGGTTGATTAGATGCGGTTTATGGTTTCGATTTTTAGGAGAAATTGCCGAAACTGATGTAGATTTTGTTGTAAATGTTACACGAACGGTGTTGTGTCTAGAAGAGTGGTTATAGTGTTTGATTATGTGCCAGTTGTTGTTGAAATATGTTCAGTAGCTCATGTTTAACTGATATTTGTCTTCGTTATCGTAAATCGAGTGTTAGGTTGGTTAGATGCTTTTTACGGTGTCGATTTGTAGGAGAAATTGTGAAACTGATGTGGATTTTGTTGTAGATGTTACACGAACAGTGTTATGTTTTGAAGAGTGGTTATAGATTTATGATGCTTGATTATATGCCAGTTGTTGAAATATGTTCAGTATCTCATGTTTAGTTGAGATTCGTGTTCGTTATTGTAATTCGAGTTTTAGGTCGGTTAGATGCGTTTTATGGTTTCGATTTGTAGGTGAAAATGTGAAACTGATGTAGAATTTGTTGTAAATGTTACACGAGCGTTGTTATGTTTAGAAAAGTGGTTATAGTGTTTGATTATATGCCAGTCGTTATTGAAGTATGTTTAGTAGATGATGTTTGAGTCATTGAGATTTGTGTTTGTTATCGTAATTTGAGTGCTAGGTCGATCCGACGCGGTTTACGGTTTCGATTTGTAGGAAAAATTGCAAAATTGATGCGGAATTTGTTGTGAATGTTCTGTGTTATATCTAGAAGAGTGGTTATAGCGTTTGATTATATGCCAGTAGTTGAAATATGTTTAATATCTAATGTTTAATTGAAATTTGTGTTTGTTATCTAATTCGACAGCGATCAGATGCGTTTTACTCATCTCGATTTGTTGGAGAAATTGCAAAACTGATGCAGAAGTTGGTGTAAATGTTACATGAACAGCGTTATATCTAAAAGAGTGGTTATAGTATTCGATCAAATGCCAATGTTTAGCATCTCATGTTTAATTGAGATTTGTATTTGTTATCGTAATTGGACCGTTAGGTTGATCAGATGCGTGTTGGTTTCCAGGAAAAAATGAAAACTGATGCCTAATTTGTCGTCAATGTTACGTAAACGGTGTTATATCTAGACGAGTGGTTACAGTTTTTGGTTATATGCTAGTTGTCATTAATATATGTTCAGTATCTCATGTTTAATGGCAAGAAAGGGGTTTGGTTGATGTGAAGTTTATTAGTTTTTTTTTGTTCATCTTTCATGTTTGATGGTGGTTTAATTTAATGGTACATATTGACAGGTATCTATCAGATTTACTGTCTGAACGCAACAAACTTAGTCCGTTTGTCCCTGTGCTTCAACAATGTTATCGATTGCTGAATCAGGGTGAGTTTTTCGAACTTGTTTTCTAAGAATTCGTAGCATCTTACTTGATCTCCTTTTTTTGTATCATCGGAAACATAGCATAGAATAGCATGATAGAATTTTTTTAGTAGGCACTTTTAGGCTTTTAGCCTTTGGTTTTTAGGTTAGTAGAGTTGTAAATTTGAAGCTCAAATTAGGGTCGAGCTAGATACATGCTAACTTTTGTTGTTCTAAAGAAGTTGGACTACAAAGTCTTGTCATCATGTGATCAAGGAGCAAGTTTTAACACATTGTCTGCTGCATCTTTGATTTAAGTCTGAATTATCTTAACTATGTCCGTTCCTACATAAACAGATAGATGAAAATGATCAAGCATTTCTATACGTCTCTCTGTGTTATGTCCCGCGAACACATATATTAGTAAATTTAGCCCATTAACACTTCCAGTCTGGAGAGTTCACCGTTGTGACAGGGTTCTCTTTGACATGCATAGAGGAATGATTAGTTTGGTTTGTTAACTTTATAAAGCCTAAATGTTTTTGTCGAGGTTAAATATCTTTTAAAAAATTTGTTGGTTTGATAGGGGCGACACAATTGGTATCAACTGACCTGTCAAACCACAAGTGTCAATTATTGTGGTGACTGCTAACTACTACTTGGTTAACTGCTAACTGGTGACATGTTCTTGAAAATTGACCTTTTTCCTAACAGAAATATTGCGTGTAAGCACGCTGTTGGGGAATGCATCATTATTAGATCAAAGTGGGCTTGAACATGCTAGCCCCCTGGCTTCAGGAGGATTGTTTTCAAACGGAGGAGCTAACATGAACATGAACAGATGGACTTCACCAATACAATCAGAAGTACGGATACTAACCATTAACATAACCTTTTACTTACTCTAATTTCTTACTTACTGCTTTTTAGAAGCATTTCTGACAATAGTACTCTTACTTTTCATGCTAACTGCATTGACTTGTTTGACTTCTTGCTTCAAATCTTACTTATATCATGACAGGTAGTTCCGGCTAACACCATCGAGTTAGATAGTTAACCCATCTTTATGAACCATGATGCAGTTTACATGTTTGTTTGGTCCTTTCTTATACTTATTACAGATGGCATTACATTCTTAGATTTCTTTATCAAATAGCCACTGGGGATGCTTTTAACGGTCAAAAAAAGTCAACATGCTGTTATATGAACCTTGCTGAACATTGGTTTGCAGCCATACATTAACTACTTAATACGCAACGTTCTGCTTGATAAGAATTGGTGTGCATGTCCACTACAGTAGCCAAACGGAACCAGAAAAATACACGCTTTATGTCTTATTTTTATTCATTTTTTAAGAGAATTTCAAATTGCTTTGTGCAGATGCCATCTTTATTGCAGTCATCACCTGCGCATAGCTGGCTTGGTTCGCAAGGCAGTTCATCTGGTCTTATAATAAAGAAAACAATCAGAGTTGATATTCCTGTGGCCACTTACCCTAATGTAAGTTCAGTTGTGCTCTCTACATTTATTTTGAATTCTTGTTGATTCTTTTCTCGATTGATGTTACTGTTCATTTTTTCAGTTTAACTTTGTTGGACGTCTCCTTGGGCCCCGTGGGAACTCTCTTAAACGAGTCGAAGCAAGTACTGACTGTCGTGTTCTTATTAGAGGACGTGGGAGCATCAAAGATCCAGCAAAGGTGATAAATTTAGATTTTAGGGATAGCCAGGGGCGGACATAGCCTTTAAATAGGGGTAGCCCCCGCTACCCCTTGACGCCCGTGTGGTAGTGTAAATTTTGGAAAAATTTGACCTTTTTTTTATTTCGTTACCCCTTAACGTTTTTTTTCTAGATCCGCCACTGGGGATAACTATTTACAAGCATGAAATTTATTATATATAATATTTGATGCACTAATCACTTATAAATAAGGTTGGAATTTTTGGAGGAAAAGGTGTTTCGAATCGACCCGGCTTGTTTCATATTGTACCTAAAATACCCGTTTAGTCATCATCAAGATATGGGCTTTCTTATTCTTATTAAATGTTTCTCTAATGTAGGAAGAGATGATGAGAGGAAAACCCGGGTTTGAACACCTGAATGAACCTCTTCACATACTTGTGGAAGCAGAATTACCAATTGATATAATAGAAGCTCGTTTGATGCAAGCCCGTGAAATACTTGAAGATCTGCTTAGACCTGTGGTATCAACTTTTTCTCATTGCTTGCCCTCTACTATAAAAGTTATGGTGTCATCATTTAAAGGCGGCACGAAAAAGAAAAAAGGTTTTGGGTCAACTAACACGACCCGTTCTATAAAAAAGATTAACCCAAACACAACACGTTTAATAAATGGGTTGAATTTGAACACGGCCCATTTAATAGATGGGTTAACCTTTTAACGCTTTTAAGGGTTTTTAAAAAAGTCTGTGTAGATTTCAGGATTGGGTTATTTTAGATTTTAAAGTTACAATTTGAAGTTTGATTTTTTTTCCTCTTTTAACTATTATTAATCGTATTCACAACTGAACATTAAATGGGTGAACCTGAATGCGGCTGGATTTTAAGTGGGTCCGACACGATGCAACACGATTAATTAAATATATGGGTCGGTTCGGGTCGAAGAGTTCAACCGGAAACCCATCTACCCCGACACGATTGATACCCCTGCATGTTCATTTAAAGGCTAACAAATCAAAATATGTTGTGTTTGCAGGACGAGACTCATGATTTCTATAAGAAGCAGCAGTTACGGGAGCTTGCAATGCTGAATGGAACCCTACGTGAGGATACGGGTCAAATGTCTGGCTCGGTTTCTCCTTTCAACAACAGCCTCGGGATGAAGAGAGCAAAGACCACAGGATGATGCATAGGGTTGGATTACTAGTGGGCTTTCAGAGCTTGCATATAACTGGTATATGCCTTGCCAAACAAACAAACAGCATCTATGGCTGCCTCCAACTGCCATCGGGGCACTGGATAATATTTGCATCTTGTTCTACTAACAAGACCATAAGTTGAGAGTAAAATTGTATTTACCGTGCGTTTGTGTGTGTGTTTGAGAGATTGTTTCTGAGAGTTTTGGTGTTACATGTGAGAATTGTTATATATTGGTTTGTAGTTTTGTAATTTAGGCAAGATTTATGCCCTATTGCTTGGGTTTTTGGACATTCAGTATCGATGCCATGTCGGATCACAA